>OX418223.1:34567941-35303758 GCA_948455865.1 Conomelus anceps
TCTTCGAAAAAGGGGGTTCAGGGGTCCTCCTCCGGGGAAAATTTTCATCAATTGAAGTGAAAATCACAGATTTCTACGCATTTCTACTAATTTTCCTATTTGTGTTTCTACTATTGTGAAACTACAGGGTTCTCTTCGAAAAAGGGGGTTCAGGGGTCCTCCTCCGGGGAAAATTTTCATCAATTGAAGTGAAAATCACAGATTTCTACGCATTTCTACTAATTTTCCTATTTGTGTTTCTACTATTGTGAAACTACAGGGTTCTCTTCGAAAAAGGGGGTTCAGGGGTCCTCCTCCGGGGAAAATTTTCATCAATTGAAGTGAAAATCACAGATTTCTACGCATTTCTACTAATTTTCCTATTTGTGTTTCTACTATTGTGAAACTACAGGGTTCTCTTCGAAAAAGGGGGTTCAGGGGTCCTCCTCCGGGGAAAATTTTCATCAATTGAAGTGAAAATCACAGATTTCTACGCATTTCTACTAATTTTCCTATTTGTGTTTTCTACTATTGTGAAACTACAGGGTTCTCTTCGAAAAAGGGGGTTCAGGGGTCCTCCTCCGGGGAAAATTTTCATCAATTGAAGTGAAAATCACAGATTTCTACGCATTTCTACTAATTTTCCTATTTGTGTTTCTACTATTGTGAAACTACAGGGTTCTCTTCGAAAAAGGGGGTTCAGGGGTCCTCCTCCGGGAAAATTTTCATCAATTGAAGTGAAAATCACAGATTTCTACGCATTTCTACTAATTTTCCTATTTGTGTTTTCTACTATTGTGAAACTACAGGGTTCTCTTCGAAAAAGGGGGTTCAGGGGTCCTCCTCCGGGGAAAATTTTCATCAATTGAAGTGAAAATCACAGATTTCTACGCATTTCTACTAATTTTCCTATTTGTGTTTCTACTATTGTGAAACTACAGGGTTCTCTTCGAAAAAGGGGGTTCAGGGGTCCTCCTCCGGGGAAAATTTTCATCAATTGAAGTGAAAATCACAGATTTCTACGCATTTCTACTAATTTTCCTATTTGTGTTTCTACTATTGTGAAACTACAGGGTTCTCTTCGAAAAAGGGGGTTCAGGGGTCCTCCTCCGGGGAAAATTTTCATCAATTGAAGTGAAAATCACAGATTTCTACGCATTTCTACTAATTTTCCTATTTGTGTTTCTACTATTGTGAAACTACAGGGTTCTCTTCGAAAAAGGGGGTTCAGGGGTCCTCCTCCGGGGAAAATTTTCATCAATTGAAGTGAAAATCACAGATTTCTACGCATTTCTACTAATTTTCCTATTTGTGTTTCTACTATTGTGAAACTACAGGGTTCTCTTCGAAAAAGGGGGTTCAGGGGTCCTCCTCCGGGGAAAATTTTCATCAATTGAAGTGAAAATCACAGATTTCTACGCATTTCTACTAATTTTCCTATTTGTGTTTCTACTATTGTGAAACTACAGGGTTCTCTTCGAAAAAGGGGGTTCAGGGGTCCTCCTCCGGGGAAAATTTTCATCAATTGAAGTGAAAATCACAGATTTCTACGCATTTCTACTAATTTTCCTATTTGTGTTTCTACTATTGTGAAACTACAGGGTTCTCTTCGAAAAAGGGGGTTCAGGGGTCCTCCTCCGGGGAAAATTTTCATCAATTGAAGTGAAAATCACAGATTTCTACGCATTTCTACTAATTTTCCTATTTGTGTTTCTACTATTGTGAAACTACAGGGTTCTCTTCGAAAAAGGGGGTTCAGGGGTCCTCCTCCGGGGAAAATTTTCATCAATTGAAGTGAAAATCACAGATTTCTACGCATTTCTACTAATTTTCCTATTTGTGTTTCTACTATTGTGAAACTACAGGGTTCTCTTCGAAAAAGGGGGTTCAGGGGTCCTCCTCCGGGGAAAATTTTCATCAATTGAAGTGAAAATCACAGATTTCTACGCATTTCTACTAATTTTCCTATTTGTGTTTCTACTATTGTGAAACTACAGGGTTCTCTTCGAAAAAGGGGGTTCAGGGGTCCTCCTCCGGGGAAAATTTTCATCAATTGAAGTGAAAATCACAGATTTCTACGCATTTCTACTAATTTTCCTATTTGTGTTTCTACTATTGTGAAACTACAGGGTTCTCTTCGAAAAAGGGGGTTCAGGGGTCCTCCTCCGGGGAAAATTTTCATCAATTGAAGTGAAAATCACAGATTTCTACGCATTTCTACTAATTTTCCTATTTGTGTTTCTACTATTGTGAAACTACAGGGTTCTCTTCGAAAAAGGGGGTTCAGGGGTCCTCCTCCGGGGAAAATTTTCATCAATTGAAGTGAAAATCACAGATTTCTACGCATTTCTACTAATTTTCCTATTTGTGTTTCTACTATTGTGAAACTACAGGGTTCTCTTCGAAAAAGGGGGTTCAGGGGTCCTCCTCCGGGGAAAATTTTCATCAATTGAAGTGAAAATCACAGATTTCTACGCATTTCTACTAATTTTCCTATTTGTGTTTCTACTATTGTGAAACTACAGGGTTCTCTTCGAAAAAGGGGGTTCAGGGGTCCTCCTCCGGGGAAAATTTTCATCAATTGAAGTGAAAATCACAGATTTCTACGCATTTCTACTAATTTTCCTATTTGTGTTTCTACTATTGTGAAACTACAGGGTTCTCTTCGAAAAAGGGGGTTCAGGGGTCCTCCTCCGGGGAAAATTTTCATCAATTGAAGTGAAAATCACAGATTTCTACGCATTTCTACTAATTTTCCTATTTGTGTTTCTACTATTGTGAAACTACAGGGTTCTCTTCGAAAAAGGGGGTTCAGGGGTCCTCCTCCGGGGAAAATTTTCATCAATTGAAGTGAAAATCACAGATTTCTACGCATTTCTACTAATTTTCCTATTTGTGTTTCTACTATTGTGAAACTACAGGGTTCTCTTCGAAAAAGGGGGTTCAGGGGTCCTCCTCCGGGGAAAATTTTCATCAATTGAAGTGAAAATCACAGATTTCTACGCATTTCTACTAATTTTCCTATTTGTGTTTCTACTATTGTGAAACTACAGGGTTCTCTTCGAAAAAGGGGGTTCAGGGGTCCTCCTCCGGGGAAAATTTTCATCAATTGAAGTGAAAATCACAGATTTCTACGCATTTCTACTAATTTTCCTATTTGTGTTTCTACTATTGTGAAACTACAGGGTTCTCTTCGAAAAAGGGGGTTCAGGGGTCCTCCTCCGGGGAAAATTTTCATCAATTGAAGTGAAAATCACAGATTTCTACGCATTTCTACTAATTTTCCTATTTGTGTTTCTACTATTGTGAAACTACAGGGTTCTCTTCGAAAAAGGGGGTTCAGGGGTCCTCCTCCGGGGAAAATTTTCATCAATTGAAGTGAAAATCACAGATTTCTACGCATTTCTACTAATTTTCCTATTTGTGTTTCTACTATTGTGAAACTACAGGGTTCTCTTCGAAAAAGGGGGTTCAGGGGTCCTCCTCCGGGGAAAATTTTCATCAATTGAAGTGAAAATCACAGATTTCTACGCATTTCTACTAATTTTCCTATTTGTGTTTCTACTATTGTGAAACTACAGGGTTCTCTTCGAAAAAGGGGGTTCAGGGGTCCTCCTCCGGGGAAAATTTTCATCAATTGAAGTGAAAATCACAGATTTCTACGCATTTCTACTAATTTTCCTATTTGTGTTTCTACTATTGTGAAACTACAGGGTTCTCTTCGAAAAAGGGGGTTCAGGGGTCCTCCTCCGGGGAAAATTTTCATCAATTGAAGTGAAAATCACAGATTTCTACGCATTTCTACTAATTTTCCTATTTGTGTTTCTACTATTGTGAAACTACAGGGTTCTCTTCGAAAAAGGGGGTTCAGGGGTCCTCCTCCGGGGAAAATTTTCATCAATTGAAGTGAAAATCACAGATTTCTACGCATTTCTACTAATTTTCCTATTTGTGTTTCTACTATTGTGAAACTACAGGGTTCTCTTCGAAAAAGGGGGTTCAGGGGTCCTCCTCCGGGGAAAATTTTCATCAATTGAAGTGAAAATCACAGATTTCTACGCATTTCTACTAATTTTCCTATTTGTGTTTCTACTATTGTGAAACTACAGGGTTCTCTTCGAAAAAGGGGGTTCAGGGGTCCTCCTCCGGGGAAAATTTTCATCAATTGAAGTGAAAATCACAGATTTCTACGCATTTCTACTAATTTTCCTATTTGTGTTTCTACTATTGTGAAACTACAGGGTTCTCTTCGAAAAAGGGGGTTCAGGGGTCCTCCTCCGGGGAAAATTTTCATCAATTGAAGTGAAAATCACAGATTTCTACGCATTTCTACTAATTTTCCTATTTGTGTTTCTACTATTGTGAAACTACAGGGTTCTCTTCGAAAAAGGGGGTTCAGGGGTCCTCCTCCGGGGAAAATTTTCATCAATTGAAGTGAAAATCACAGATTTCTACGCATTTCTACTAATTTTCCTATTTGTGTTTCTACTATTGTGAAACTACAGGGTTCTCTTCGAAAAAGGGGGTTCAGGGGTCCTCCTCCGGGGAAAATTTTCATCAATTGAAGTGAAAATCACAGATTTCTACGCATTTCTACTAATTTTCCTATTTGTGTTTCTACTATTGTGAAACTACAGGGTTCTCTTCGAAAAAGGGGGTTCAGGGGTCCTCCTCCGGGGAAAATTTTCATCAATTGAAGTGAAAATCACAGATTTCTACGCATTTCTACTAATTTTCCTATTTGTGTTTCTACTATTGTGAAACTACAGGGTTCTCTTCGAAAAAGGGGGTTCAGGGGTCCTCCTCCGGGGAAAATTTTCATCAATTGAAGTGAAAATCACAGATTTCTACGCATTTCTACTAATTTTCCTATTTGTGTTTCTACTATTGTGAAACTACAGGGTTCTCTTCGAAAAAGGGGGTTCAGGGGTCCTCCTCCGGGGAAAATTTTCATCAATTGAAGTGAAAATCACAGATTTCTACGCATTTCTACTAATTTTCCTATTTGTGTTTCTACTATTGTGAAACTACAGGGTTCTCTTCGAAAAAGGGGGTTCAGGGGTCCTCCTCCGGGGAAAATTTTCATCAATTGAAGTGAAAATCACAGATTTCTACGCATTTCTACTAATTTTCCTATTTGTGTTTCTACTATTGTGAAACTACAGGGTTCTCTTCGAAAAAGGGGGTTCAGGGGTCCTCCTCCGGGGAAAATTTTCATCAATTGAAGTGAAAATCACAGATTTCTACGCATTTCTACTAATTTTCCTATTTGTGTTTCTACTATTGTGAAACTACAGGGTTCTCTTCGAAAAAGGGGGTTCAGGGGTCCTCCTCCGGGGAAAATTTTCATCAATTGAAGTGAAAATCACAGATTTCTACGCATTTCTACTAATTTTCCTATTTGTGTTTCTACTATTGTGAAACTACAGGGTTCTCTTCGAAAAAGGGGGTTCAGGGGTCCTCCTCCGGGGAAAATTTTCATCAATTGAAGTGAAAATCACAGATTTCTACGCATTTCTACTAATTTTCCTATTTGTGTTTCTACTATTGTGAAACTACAGGGTTCTCTTCGAAAAAGGGGGTTCAGGGGTCCTCCTCCGGGGAAAATTTTCATCAATTGAAGTGAAAATCACAGATTTCTACGCATTTCTACTAATTTTCCTATTTGTGTTTCTACTATTGTGAAACTACAGGGTTCTCTTCGAAAAAGGGGGTTCAGGGGTCCTCCTCCGGGGAAAATTTTCATCAATTGAAGTGAAAATCACAGATTTCTACGCATTTCTACTAATTTTCCTATTTGTGTTTCTACTATTGTGAAACTACAGGGTTCTCTTCGAAAAAGGGGGTTCAGGGGTCCTCCTCCGGGGAAAATTTTCATCAATTGAAGTGAAAATCACAGATTTCTACGCATTTCTACTAATTTTCCTATTTGTGTTTCTACTATTGTGAAACTACAGGGTTCTCTTCGAAAAAGGGGGTTCAGGGGTCCTCCTCCGGGGAAAATTTTCATCAATTGAAGTGAAAATCACAGATTTCTACGCATTTCTACTAATTTTCCTATTTGTGTTTCTACTATTGTGAAACTACAGGGTTCTCTTCGAAAAAGGGGGTTCAGGGGTCCTCCTCCGGGGAAAATTTTCATCAATTGAAGTGAAAATCACAGATTTCTACGCATTTCTACTAATTTTCCTATTTGTGTTTCTACTATTGTGAAACTACAGGGTTCTCTTCGAAAAAGGGGGTTCAGGGGTCCTCCTCCGGGGAAAATTTTCATCAATTGAAGTGAAAATCACAGATTTCTACGCATTTCTACTAATTTTCCTATTTGTGTTTCTACTATTGTGAAACTACAGGGTTCTCTTCGAAAAAGGGGGTTCAGGGGTCCTCCTCCGGGGAAAATTTTCATCAATTGAAGTGAAAATCACAGATTTCTACGCATTTCTACTAATTTTCCTATTTGTGTTTCTACTATTGTGAAACTACAGGGTTCTCTTCGAAAAAGGGGGTTCAGGGGTCCTCCTCCGGGGAAAATTTTCATCAATTGAAGTGAAAATCACAGATTTCTACGCATTTCTACTAATTTTCCTATTTGTGTTTCTACTATTGTGAAACTACAGGGTTCTCTTCGAAAAAGGGGGTTCAGGGGTCCTCCTCCGGGGAAAATTTTCATCAATTGAAGTGAAAATCACAGATTTCTACGCATTTCTACTAATTTTCCTATTTGTGTTTCTACTATTGTGAAACTACAGGGTTCTCTTCGAAAAAGGGGGTTCAGGGGTCCTCCTCCGGGGAAAATTTTCATCAATTGAAGTGAAAATCACAGATTTCTACGCATTTCTACTAATTTTCCTATTTGTGTTTCTACTATTGTGAAACTACAGGGTTCTCTTCGAAAAAGGGGGTTCAGGGGTCCTCCTCCGGGGAAAATTTTCATCAATTGAAGTGAAAATCACAGATTTCTACGCATTTCTACTAATTTTCCTATTTGTGTTTCTACTATTGTGAAACTACAGGGTTCTCTTCGAAAAAGGGGGTTCAGGGGTCCTCCTCCGGGGAAAATTTTCATCAATTGAAGTGAAAATCACAGATTTCTACGCATTTCTACTAATTTTCCTATTTGTGTTTCTACTATTGTGAAACTACAGGGTTCTCTTCGAAAAAGGGGGTTCAGGGGTCCTCCTCCGGGGAAAATTTTCATCAATTGAAGTGAAAATCACAGATTTCTACGCATTTCTACTAATTTTCCTATTTGTGTTTCTACTATTGTGAAACTACAGGGTTCTCTTCGAAAAAGGGGGTTCAGGGGTCCTCCTCCGGGGAAAATTTTCATCAATTGAAGTGAAAATCACAGATTTCTACGCATTTCTACTAATTTTCCTATTTGTGTTTCTACTATTGTGAAACTACAGGGTTCTCTTCGAAAAAGGGGGTTCAGGGGTCCTCCTCCGGGGAAAATTTTCATCAATTGAAGTGAAAATCACAGATTTCTACGCATTTCTACTAATTTTCCTATTTGTGTTTCTACTATTGTGAAACTACAGGGTTCTCTTCGAAAAAGGGGGTTCAGGGGTCCTCCTCCGGGGAAAATTTTCATCAATTGAAGTGAAAATCACAGATTTCTACGCATTTCTACTAATTTTCCTATTTGTGTTTCTACTATTGTGAAACTACAGGGTTCTCTTCGAAAAAGGGGGTTCAGGGGTCCTCCTCCGGGGAAAATTTTCATCAATTGAAGTGAAAATCACAGATTTCTACGCATTTCTACTAATTTTCCTATTTGTGTTTCTACTATTGTGAAACTACAGGGTTCTCTTCGAAAAAGGGGGTTCAGGGGTCCTCCTCCGGGGAAAATTTTCATCAATTGAAGTGAAAATCACAGATTTCTACGCATTTCTACTAATTTTCCTATTTGTGTTTCTACTATTGTGAAACTACAGGGTTCTCTTCGAAAAAGGGGGTTCAGGGGTCCTCCTCCGGGGAAAATTTTCATCAATTGAAGTGAAAATCACAGATTTCTACGCATTTCTACTAATTTTCCTATTTGTGTTTCTACTATTGTGAAACTACAGGGTTCTCTTCGAAAAAGGGGGTTCAGGGGTCCTCCTCCGGGGAAAATTTTCATCAATTGAAGTGAAAATCACAGATTTCTACGCATTTCTACTAATTTTCCTATTTGTGTTTCTACTATTGTGAAACTACAGGGTTCTCTTCGAAAAAGGGGGTTCAGGGGTCCTCCTCCGGGGAAAATTTTCATCAATTGAAGTGAAAATCACAGATTTCTACGCATTTCTACTAATTTTCCTATTTGTGTTTCTACTATTGTGAAACTACAGGGTTCTCTTCGAAAAAGGGGGTTCAGGGGTCCTCCTCCGGGGAAAATTTTCATCAATTGAAGTGAAAATCACAGATTTCTACGCATTTCTACTAATTTTCCTATTTGTGTTTCTACTATTGTGAAACTACAGGGTTCTCTTCGAAAAAGGGGGTTCAGGGGTCCTCCTCCGGGGAAAATTTTCATCAATTGAAGTGAAAATCACAGATTTCTACGCATTTCTACTAATTTTCCTATTTGTGTTTCTACTATTGTGAAACTACAGGGTTCTCTTCGAAAAAGGGGGTTCAGGGGTCCTCCTCCGGGGAAAATTTTCATCAATTGAAGTGAAAATCACAGATTTCTACGCATTTCTACTAATTTTCCTATTTGTGTTTCTACTATTGTGAAACTACAGGGTTCTCTTCGAAAAAGGGGGTTCAGGGGTCCTCCTCCGGGGAAAATTTTCATCAATTGAAGTGAAAATCACAGATTTCTACGCATTTCTACTAATTTTCCTATTTGTGTTTCTACTATTGTGAAACTACAGGGTTCTCTTCGAAAAAGGGGGTTCAGGGGTCCTCCTCCGGGGAAAATTTTCATCAATTGAAGTGAAAATCACAGATTTCTACGCATTTCTACTAATTTTCCTATTTGTGTTTCTACTATTGTGAAACTACAGGGTTCTCTTCGAAAAAGGGGGTTCAGGGGTCCTCCTCCGGGGAAAATTTTCATCAATTGAAGTGAAAATCACAGATTTCTACGCATTTCTACTAATTTTCCTATTTGTGTTTCTACTATTGTGAAACTACAGGGTTCTCTTCGAAAAAGGGGGTTCAGGGGTCCTCCTCCGGGGAAAATTTTCATCAATTGAAGTGAAAATCACAGATTTCTACGCATTTCTACTAATTTTCCTATTTGTGTTTCTACTATTGTGAAACTACAGGGTTCTCTTCGAAAAAGGGGGTTCAGGGGTCCTCCTCCGGGGAAAATTTTCATCAATTGAAGTGAAAATCACAGATTTCTACGCATTTCTACTAATTTTCCTATTTGTGTTTCTACTATTGTGAAACTACAGGGTTCTCTTCGAAAAAGGGGGTTCAGGGGTCCTCCTCCGGGGAAAATTTTCATCAATTGAAGTGAAAATCACAGATTTCTACGCATTTCTACTAATTTTCCTATTTGTGTTTCTACTATTGTGAAACTACAGGGTTCTCTTCGAAAAAGGGGGTTCAGGGGTCCTCCTCCGGGGAAAATTTTCATCAATTGAAGTGAAAATCACAGATTTCTACGCATTTCTACTAATTTTCCTATTTGTGTTTCTACTATTGTGAAACTACAGGGTTCTCTTCGAAAAAGGGGGTTCAGGGGTCCTCCTCCGGGGAAAATTTTCATCAATTGAAGTGAAAATCACAGATTTCTACGCATTTCTACTAATTTTCCTATTTGTGTTTCTACTATTGTGAAACTACAGGGTTCTCTTCGAAAAAGGGGGTTCAGGGGTCCTCCTCCGGGGAAAATTTTCATCAATTGAAGTGAAAATCACAGATTTCTACGCATTTCTACTAATTTTCCTATTTGTGTTTCTACTATTGTGAAACTACAGGGTTCTCTTCGAAAAAGGGGGTTCAGGGGTCCTCCTCCGGGGAAAATTTTCATCAATTGAAGTGAAAATCACAGATTTCTACGCATTTCTACTAATTTTCCTATTTGTGTTTCTACTATTGTGAAACTACAGGGTTCTCTTCGAAAAAGGGGGTTCAGGGGTCCTCCTCCGGGGAAAATTTTCATCAATTGAAGTGAAAATCACAGATTTCTACGCATTTCTACTAATTTTCCTATTTGTGTTTCTACTATTGTGAAACTACAGGGTTCTCTTCGAAAAAGGGGGTTCAGGGGTCCTCCTCCGGGGAAAATTTTCATCAATTGAAGTGAAAATCACAGATTTCTACGCATTTCTACTAATTTTCCTATTTGTGTTTCTACTATTGTGAAACTACAGGGTTCTCTTCGAAAAAGGGGGTTCAGGGGTCCTCCTCCGGGGAAAATTTTCATCAATTGAAGTGAAAATCACAGATTTCTACGCATTTCTACTAATTTTCCTATTTGTGTTTCTACTATTGTGAAACTACAGGGTTCTCTTCGAAAAAGGGGGTTCAGGGGTCCTCCTCCGGGGAAAATTTTCATCAATTGAAGTGAAAATCACAGATTTCTACGCATTTCTACTAATTTTCCTATTTGTGTTTCTACTATTGTGAAACTACAGGGTTCTCTTCGAAAAAGGGGGTTCAGGGGTCCTCCTCCGGGGAAAATTTTCATCAATTGAAGTGAAAATCACAGATTTCTACGCATTTCTACTAATTTTCCTATTTGTGTTTCTACTATTGTGAAACTACAGGGTTCTCTTCGAAAAAGGGGGTTCAGGGGTCCTCCTCCGGGAAAAATTTTCATAAATTGAAGTGAAAATCACAGATTTCTACGCATTTCTACTAATTTTCCTATTTGTGTTTCTACTATTGTGAAACTACAGGGTTCTCTTCGAAAAAGGGGGTTCAGGGGTCCTCCTCCGGGGAAAATTTTCATCAATTGAAGTGAAAATCACAGATTTCTACGCATTTCTACTAATTTTCCTATTTGTGTTTCTACTATTGTGAAACTACAGGGTTCTCTTCGAAAAAGGGGGTTCAGGGGTCCTCCTCCGGGGAAAATTTTCATCAATTGAAGTGAAAATCACAGATTTCTACGCATTTCTACTAATTTTCCTATTTGTGTTTCTACTATTGTGAAACTACAGGGTTCTCTTCGAAAAAGGGGGTTCAGGGGTCCTCCTCCGGGGAAAATTTTCATCAATTGAAGTGAAAATCACAGATTTCTACGCATTTCTACTAATTTTCCTATTTGTGTTTCTACTATTGTGAAACTACAGGGTTCTCTTCGAAAAAGGGGGTTCAGGGGTCCTCCTCCGGGGAAAATTTTCATCAATTGAAGTGAAAATCACAGATTTCTACGCATTTCTACTAATTTTCCTATTTGTGTTTCTACTATTGTGAAACTACAGGGTTCTCTTCGAAAAAGGGGGTTCAGGGGTCCTCCTCCGGGGAAAATTTTCATCAATTGAAGTGAAAATCACAGATTTCTACGCATTTCTACTAATTTTCCTATTTGTGTTTCTACTATTGTGAAACTACAGGGTTCTCTTCGAAAAAGGGGGTTCAGGGGTCCTCCTCCGGGGAAAATTCTCATCAATTGAAGTGAAAATCACAGATTTCTACGCTTTTCTACTAATTTTCCTTTTTGTGTTTCAAATTTCGGGGAGAATCAAGCCCTCTGAGCCCCCTTTATATACGCCCATGAGCAGAGTAGCGCAGTTTGTAATGTCCCTCTCAACTTAAACAAATAATTATTCCAAGAGATTATATGCCATTAGACTTTTAGGTGAAATCAGTAAGAAAAAATACATCCTTAATAATTCGAATACCCGAAAACGAGTGCTGTAAATCGTCACAGAGCATACCAGGACATGACAACCAGAGAAAATACCGCTCAATTCAATCTAATCAAAGTAATTTTTTTTAAGTTTTAAAAACTGGCACGATGCCTTATGAAAAACCCCTACTGCAATATTAGCAGCAATTTAGAAGAACACTTAATACATGATTGTAATTGAACGATAACTGATAATTTTATTAATCACAACTGTTTCATTTTTTACAGGTAAAGTCCGCTCAAACATTATAAGGCGATTGCGTGAGTTTGAATTTTCACTAGAATAGCTTGAAGCTAAATAAACTATTGACTGTTATCTTTATCTATTGACTATTGACTGTTGAAGGTGGATTCACTTTGCAAGAATAAATGATACCTTATTTTTTAATCTAAAAAAAAAATATTTTCCGAAGTAATAGAATTTATTTGAGAAGTGTATGTTACCTGAAATCATAACCATTCTAGGGACATGATAATAATTCAACAAGTTGTTGTCAAGAGAATCATAAAATTTGAGAGTACTTCTGTTTGCATTTCTCTTATTTATCAATTAGTATATTCGGCCAGAAAACCTTTAAAAAATTGAACAAAAATTCTTTTTAAAATAATTCGATGAGTGAAATACGTGTGTATAACGTCTTGGCCTTCATCAACAAGACTTAACTTTTATAAATGGAGAATCTATGTGGAATGACAATCAGCTCTCCCAAGTCTGTAGATCAAGAGCATTATAAGACTCCAACGAGGTCATTTAGTTTAGGAAGAATTTAAATGTTCCGTTTGTTTTATTTCAAGGCGAGTAAGATGCGGACCGCTGTCGTGAAAAAGGGAACAGCCTCTGCTTCCTTTTTTCAGTAATGAGGTTTTCAAGACATTCGTCTGCAGTAAACACAAAAGAGAATCTTTTTCAGCATGCAATGTGTTGGAGGACGAGATTGAAGCACCGAAGCCCACGTATCTATCTCAAAGAGATGAAAACCGTAACTAAGAAAAGGAACAAGGAGTTTTTATGTAGGTGCAATTCAAGGAAAGAGGTTGCAAGGGAAGAAGGAGCGGTTGTAGATAGTGAAGGATGGTGAGGGGATGAGGAAAATGATGATGAGGAGGAGGTAAAACAGTAGCAGTTGAGTGGGTGGAGGGGGGGGGGTTATTGTAGAGTAATCGTAGGGATGAGGTATGAAGCCTCCAGTCAGGTGGAGAGGTGATTTATATTCCACTGGGGCTCTGCCTCAGACTGCCTTATGCAGAGGGCCGTTCAGGATTTTTCAATTTGGATTTGAATTTTTATGAGACCAGCGTAATTAAATAAACCTACTCCTATAGATATAATGCTAGTGAGATAGATATGCGCTTTCTTGATCATCTAGCCATCTAGCGTGAAACAATTTTCCTGATGCAAGTCTCTTTAATTTGTAGCTATAGCCCAATCTGTGGAAAATTAGAATATGTAAAAGTTCCATTATCACATTATCAATCAAAAGAATCATACTTTGATTAATATATGCTATCAAATGTACTCATGATTCTCATCAAAATATATTATATTATATCATATTTTATTATTTTATATTATATTATATATTATTATATTATATTATATTATATACTATATTATATTAAATGAGACCGCAACTACTCAATCCCAAATTGACAACCCATGTAGCAATGAGAGATGGTGAGTATTCATTCATTTTTTGGATGAGTTTCATTAAGTTGTGATGTGACAAGTATATGAGTATTTATATCATTCATGAGGGATACATGGATACATGGTAATAAAATAAAAGATAATTATTTCAAGACATTTAAGTCATGATATAATGAATGATACCACTTCATGATTTTACAAGTCTTGCAATTACTGCAGAATGTTATAAGAGGTTTTACTTCAAGTTTGTTTGATGAGATAGGAATCTGGCTGGAAGGATAAATTAAATGACAAATATTCAAGAAAAAAGATAGGTGTAATTTGAAACTGATGATTACCATAGGTCTCGGTTTCCAACTATGCGGATTCGGACAAATAGACAACGAAAAGGGGCAGGAATTGATGGTTTTGATATCGCTAGCATCTATATTGTAGTGTATTATTGCCATTTTCACTGCCGTGTAGTTGAAAACTGAGGCGTTATGTATTTGATTCAAGCACAGTCCGTATCAATTTGAAGAGCCGCTGTGATGCATATGGCTAGGGCACCTATTCTCTGGAAGTCCGCTATTCAGGCAGTTGTGGGCTCAACTCCTGATACTCCTTGTATCATTATTCACCTTACTACACATTATTAATGTGAGCATCACCAGCAAAATATTTATTTCTCTATATAAACAGTAAATAGGTTTTTTGAATAGACCAAATGAGAGAGGGAGAAAAGAAACGTATTTCTTGCTAGTGTTAATAATGAAACAGTTCTCTCCAGCTATAAATGATTTCGGAATATATTAGGTGCTTATTCCTGCAAACATTTCCTGATGCAATACCTTCTATTTCCCATCTTAATAGCTGATACATTGGCAGACCCATTCACAATAAATTTCTATGTAATGTATGCAACGAAGATCAATGGTAGAGTTGGTATTCGCGCTATATTATTATCGATGCTGATCAGCAAGCGTACTTGCCAGAAAGTGAAAAGCCAGTCACGCAAAAAGTACGTGACAACGAATTCACAACAACTCAGCAGCTCATGGCCTACTTTCCACCAGTACAACTCACGCTTAGATAAAATACATATGCGGTAGAAATAGCAAATATAATTGACGAGATATGTATATATTCCAGTCATTAAGGCCACTAAGTTGCATTATAGGACTACATTTTGGGAAAAGAAGTATTTTAAATGAATTTTCTCTTGTACTAAAAATCTGAAGAAAGTATTGAAACAGCTTATCTACGGTATTAACCTTCACCTTAAATAATCCAAAATTCCAGCCGTGCACCCCATTGGAATCGCATTTTGGAAGAATTATTAAGAAAAAATTAGTCTATATTTTTCAGTAGTTCTATATAACTATCTGCAAGTTGGTACTTATAGGCCTACTATGTAACTTTCATAATATAGACGCACAACACCTTTGACATTCTTTAGGGCTAAAAAATGTTGGAAACAATAGAATAGGGCAAATAGTTTAATTTTATGACTAAGATTAAATGTGCTGAATCAACAAGGCTTGCCTTATAAAATATGAATTCTGTATGGAAACCAGAAAAAAGAGATAAAACAATACCTCTATGGTATTGGCCTACAACTTCTCTGTAAATTCACATCTGAACAAAAGTTTCCATGTAGACTTCCATTTAAAGTCAATGGCGGGATAGGAGTAAGTAAGAGAGCTTATTTTTTTGCAGCTTTATAAATAATTTAGTTTAAAAGCATTAGAACCTTTCCTTGGGAGGGCCCATCCCTTCTGTTCTGCCAAAGTTCTTGGCCAAATCGCATCTCTGCTTTTAGTTCGTACTTTGTTCGAAAGAATCCCTGAAAGATAAATTCATAATATCATCTATTCTTAACTTGAGTTTTCATTGAAATCAGTTATCTCTCAGTCAACTCATATATTCAAGAATAATCTTCTATCTTGAACAACAGAATATTACTGACGCATACTATGAACCCATTTTTGGTGTGATTTCATACATCAGATTGAACGAGAATTACGGGATTCATATTTCTTCAAAGAACGCACAACAGCTCTAACATCTGAGTCACCCTGTTCTATGTGCAGGTTACCTCTTTCAAGTCGTATGTAATGAATAAGTAATTTGATAGAAGTTTTCTTCAAAATTCAGGAGGAAGTTGCTAGCTTGCTAATGATCTTTCAAAGGTCCTTACTAGTCTTTTCACGTGGTGGAACAGCTTGAGAGCTTGCTAACTCCTGCTGTATTCAGCTTTCGGATCGAAGGTTTGTTAGGGAATACACAAGATAAATGTTAAGGAGGGGGTTGCCTATAACTCACGGTCCATGAGCTTGAAGCTCACAGCCTCAGGTCTTTATCCAATTAACGCTGGTATAAATTACAAGGTACACGTAACTTGGTTTCTGGTCCAGGCGCAATGTTATGCAGAAGGGTTTTGAATATTTTATTCCTAGAGAGAACCATAACTCATCCGTGAAACTCATTAGTTTCCAACAGTTGTATTTTGAATGTCAGAATTATAGAGAACGAGAAATCTGGTTGAGGTACAGATAGGAAAGTGAGCATGCATTTTCTTGTTTGATAAGTGTATGAACTTGAGCTTTCGTGGAATTCTTCGAGATACACTTCTGACTAATTCTAGATACTAGAATATGGTATATGGGATAAAGTTGCATGATGCATGGAGTTTAAAATAAGTTTTTCTTCTCTTAATGCTCTTACTTTTCTTCCTGTATTTTTGTTATTACTAATTTTTTCAATGTCTCAAATACAAACTGAAGAAAAAATAGAAAATGCAACGTTAAATTATTCTGGAAGCATCCTGCACAGAAATAATGTCATTATTCGGACTTGAGGGTTTGCGTTGCCAAGTTACACACATGAAATGAGAGGCTTTGGAAAATCTTTTGGAAAATCAAAGATTCATACGAATCTTTGGAAAAGAATTGTTCAACATTTACTTTCGTTATAAACTCCATTGGAATTCTACTTATAATTAATTATTCTACTTCTTTGAGAATAAAAAACAAAGCAGACTATAAGATAGAGGAAAAATTTACAACATAAACTGATAGTGAGCTGATTGATAAAAATGTAGTGTAAAACATATGAACCATAAAATAGATTTAGATGCCTCAAACTATGTGGACAATATCTAAACAATTTTTTCTATCAGAAATTGATGTTTTAGAAATCTATTTGGTGATTGAGTGATCCTTTCGTCAATTAGTAATTTCAATAATATGTTGAAGAATAAATAAATGAGCTTATGACTTTTATTGGTGAGGATACTCCTATGAGATGTTCCACCTAGCCGTTTGAGCCATGCTATGAAAACATAGTAGACCTATTGTTTTAGATTGATTCCGAACCATCAGGTAAGTGATATGTTGATTCTGAGAGAGGAAAGATTGTCTGTCTATTGAAAACTGTCTCTGTTATCTCTTATTATAGAGAATAATGGAATCTTATTTAAACTTTGCCAAGGAAGCAATCTTGAAGTCAAAGCCTTTTTATTAGTAGTTTCAAATTACATTGTATTAATTTAGTTAGACTTGATGAATAAATATAGAAATATACTATTTTGCTATCTTCTATCTATCAATTGCAATTACTGTACTTATGATTGAATATTTGTATTCAAATTCTTACTGTAGTAAGATATCTACCGATCAGAATCTTAACTGATAACCTAAATGGGAACATATTTATCACCAACACCTCTCATGATCTAAAGTAAAAGATTGAGATTCCACGAAGTCTTCTGTAGTCTGATAAGAGTTGAACCGATAGACAAAAAGTGCAAATCGGAAGTGGGATAACAACTTAGGGGAGCTTTCAAAATGGGGAGAAATTTGCTCGAGGGGTGAAATGCAAAGAGCCCTCGCACTTGCCCTCGTCTCAGAACTATTGCTGGTGCTGGGTCGATTCGCTCCGGGGGTAAAGACGTCGTAGTAACGTTCTCAGGAAGTGTAGGCAGGCAGAGGCAGCACTTTTCATCCCACCCGCGCAAGAATGAAGAAGCAAGCCGATGGCTGTAAGTCAGCTCGAAAAAGAACTGGATCTCATTCCTTGTTCAGGCTTACAGCTCGTAACTTGTAATATGATAGGGCAAGGCTCCAGTCACGTATCAACTTACAAGGTCTGCACAAGGTGGACGTAATAAAATGCTCAGCTTGTAGCTACTGGGAAACGTTGATTTTCTTGTTCAGCATCGTACTGTAAAAATAAAATTTCAAATCAACGATGAAGAACACTTCTGAAGACTCTCAGGAGAGATATAGATAGTATAGATAGTATAGTGCAATACTCACAACCATGTTTGTCTATGTTATTCAGCAATAAAACAGTAAAAACTGTCTGAGAAGTGAATCCAGTTAGTATAATATTGAATTAATGAGTTTTGTTTTTAGCAAAGCCCATTTAAATCTATATATTCACACAAACACCATAAAAAGCTTTTCCTCGAAATAATGCTTTTTTATAATTTTTCTCAGTATCTCATGCATTATTTCAGGGTTGAGTGTAAGAGAGGACCAGGAGTCCTAACTTAGCCCTAAATAAAGGCAATAATTAATCAACTATCAATCATTTAATTATTGTATCAGAACTAGGGAAATTCAATTTTAAGAGCATGGAACAATTTTTCATGGATAAGTCGACAGTATCTTTGAAAAATAACTATTGACCGACCGAAGTGAGGTCTCAGTTTTAACTCGAACGCACGGCATTTCGTCTATCCATCCGTCTGTATGAATTTCACGATTACGGCGAAACGCCCTAATCGATTGTAAATCAATTTTGCATTCATTTTCTTTATTTCCAGGTCAAGCAATGTATGTATGAGGCTTTTAAAAAAATGCTTTCCATCTTTTTTAGAGGTCCAAATTAACCCCTGATTATTGAAGTGCCTGATTTGGGTACCGTTGGTTTTAATTAAAACTAAGACGATTTGAAAGAGGATTTAATCTCTGACAAAAATTCGGTAAACTTAACAGAGAGTTTAAAAGGGGGATCAAAATCTCAAAAATTATCAAGATATTCTACATTTTTCTTTGTTTTTGTTTTTGGCTTTTGTTACACGTACTAAATTTTAAATAAATTGTTCATGTGGTGGTGTGGGGGGAATTGCATTTAGTAAATAATTTCTGTATTTTTTCGATTGGGAGTGGAAGATAAATGAAGAAGGTTGACAACAATTTTACTACTTTTTCAATAAATTATAACGGTATGGTTGGGGAGGGGGGGGGGTGAGTGATAAAACTCAAATATTGTTATAAGTGGAGAGAAAAATCTTATTAGGTAGAGCATGGAAACTCTGGACTCCCACTCAAAAAAATTGTAAAAATTTTGTGTTGGAAGTATTTTTCGCAGACTTTAGTATTATATCCAGGAAACAAAAACTGCAAGGTCATTATCGAGTACAGTGATGAACTTCATTTGGAATTAATAAGTTTTCTCAATACTAGGCAATTTCATAGAAGTAGCTTCAAGAAGCAACAATGCCTTCAGAAGAAATCTCGAAAGTATGCGCTTTGTTTTCTACTACCGTCGTTTCATGTTAGACTTGTGGAAATCGTTTAGAACTGTAAATTGACATTTAAAGCTTCTTCAACCTTGAAATTCGAGAATCCCTTATCAATTTGTGGTAATTTTCTAAAATTGATTTTCTTCTACATTTAAATTTTGCTTTGAAATGGCTTCTCACAGACACTATAGTAATCAATCCCCTCACTTTCCTCATAACTCATAACAATGCCATCGAATTGAACGTCGTTATCGCACACATTTAAAGTCTGGATAGCTCTAATTTCTATTAATGCACATTCAAATCACATTAATTACTCTGTGACATAAATCCGTTGAGGAAACGTGCATTTTCTGACTAAATGGAGTAGCTACGTGGAATAATTACGGCCAACTTGAAATATCTTTTTGAGAGTTTCCGTCCACACAAACTCCTAATTGAGCTTTAAAGACTTCAACAATTTAAATCATTTTATCCACTCGCCGCCAACTCACGAAAATGCTAGTTTTTCTTCTCAACACGGTCTCTGGTCTCTTTCTCTAGTCACACCCTTCCTCAACCCCTCACACTCTCTCTTACTGCTTTCTCTCCTTTACTTCCCTTCTCCTTTTTCTCCTGCTTCACTGTTTCCTCTTCTTTCGTCTATTCATCCTTTTGCTTCCCCACTTTTGTCTCTTCCTCCTCTCTTTCCCACTCCATGATTACCCCTCTCTTTTCATTTCTCTCCCACTCTCAATCTTCTTCATTTTCCGCTCTACTCTTCATCTTCGCTTCTTCGCCAATTGTTTCTTCGCACTACCTTTTTGCTCTCTTTCCACGACATCTTCTCTCTATAATTCTCTTTCTTCTTTCATCGCTCCAAATCTTTTTCTCTTCCTCATTCTCCCTTCTTCTCTCCCTTCATTCCGTCTTATTCCTTCTCACCATCTTTCCCCTTTCATTTCTACACTGTATCTCTCCATTTTCGTCTTTCTCTGATTACTATCAATTATTATCTTTCATCTCCATTCTACTGCTCATCCACTTGCACCGACTTAACTTTAGTCCCCTTCTCCTTCTTCATTTCTTCTTCTTATTTTCTTTTCATCGTCTTTATCCGTATACTCTTTCTCTAGTTCTTTCAGTGCCTTCTGTATCTACAAACAATCTGCTTACTTTTCTACCTCTTTCTCCTATTTCTGCTCCTTTTTCTCCTCTATTCCTCCTCTTCAATCTCTTCATCCTTCTCATTTTCTTCTCATTTTTCTCTCTCACTCCTCACTTCTCCACCTTATCTCTGTTCTCTTACTCTTCTTCCATACCTCCTCTATCGTTCTTTCTCTTCCCACACAACTAAGCTTAATTTTCCTTTACTCGTGTCTTCAACAAACTGAATATTGAATTCCGTTTCAGCGTGATTCAATAAAAGCTCGGCGGTCCGTGTCATTAGAGCTTTCTGATATTGGCTGTCTGCTTCGCTCTGTTCTGCTGTGCGACAAAACTTTCACATATCGTTCGCCGGAATTCGTAGAAAGTTTCTGGAAACAGCCGGTCGTTAATTATAGAAGCAATACATCATAAACTAGTTCAAAAATATTCAAACCATCGTCAACTCCCCATCCATTTTAGATAGGATTCACAATTATTATTTCTGGAATAGTTTGAAAAGCTTTCTAATCAACTTCATGCCAGAGTTTTCCATTTCCAATAGGTCCTTTATTGCAAATTACTACACGATAGCAATATGCATCAAACAATTGAAGTCGGGCATGGACCTTCAAAAATACCAGAGCCATTTTCAATTTTCAAAAGCTCTCGTGGACTGGAAAGAATCGTTCACACTCGTATTCTATAGATTTGAAATCGATAACATTAATTCTTATCCAGTCGTGTACGGTTTTGGTTAGAGTGTGGTGAGTTGCTGTTTGCTGGAATTGGTGACCTAGTTTCCGGACTGGGTAACCTGGCACTGTTCCATACTCTGCACATAATATCATGAGATGCCTTATTGAATAAACGAAGATTATATTTGATTCCCACTTCTTAAATAGACTACAGGAAAAATCGTTTCCCGAATCTCTATTCGATCATTCTTCGGGTCTTGAGACACTTGGGTACCATATTTTATTTATATTATTTTTAAGAATTCAATTCGTTCGTTCGCATTGTTAAATAGTGATCATTTTTTTTCTGTGAGTTCAGGGTGCATAAAGTGCCAGGTTGAAGACTTTCAATGGATTAAATTTGAACGCAATATTTGAAGCATACAACAGCATTAACAACCAATCAACGTCGAAGAAGTTAGGATAAATATACAGCCACATTGATTCATGCATGACATTTACCATTTTTTTTTTAAATAAAATAGAATGTAACTGAAATCAATCAGACCTTCTCTTTTTAAAGAGCATGATTTTCATCTTACATTACTCTGAATCTATTACACGGTCACACATTATCAATTTCTACCCATAACATACATTTCGTTGAAAAATTTAGGTTTCATTTTGTTTATAATAATGCTAAGGGTCTATTGTAAAACTTTTCACACAGTTTAACAAGTTTAACTCTACTGAAATATAACATTGGAAGCATTTACCATGCAAGGTAAAATGATTGTGGAAATATTAATGTTCATTTTATCTCAGTTTAGACAGGTAATGATGTTTCATTATCCTTGGATTTCTTGTTCCATACGATCTGCGTTGTTAGCACTACCTTTTTATGGTAGATTCAACTACTTGCAGTCAATTTTAATTGAGAATAAATAATATTTCTACTCACGTAGGCCAAACGTTTTCGAATCATGGAGATTCATTTTCAAAGGCGTCCTTCATCATTGATGACGGTTTTTGTTTGGAAGGACTATTGTGGTTTTTGTAGAATGTGATCGAAACGTTTGTGTAATTTAAAATTTAATTGTTCATTGGTAATATTTTTTTATTGTGCATGGTGTGTTTGTATTCTTGAAATAGTCCCAATGTGTTGAATTATTGTCCTTTGGATTTTATATGTGGAATGTGTAGGTTGGTAGTGATATCAAGAAAAGCGTGTCCAGTTTCAATGATATGATCGTCGAAGGACGATTCGGTTTTTATATTTAATGCTTGTGAATGTTCTTTGTAACGTAGTTTTAATGCGGGCCTGTTTGTCCTAAAAATTTTGCATAGCAGAAACAGACCGCTCATTCAAACAACGTTACAAAGAACATTACAATCATTAAATACGAAAACAAAATCGCAGTTCGCCAACTGGACACACTTTTACTGACATCACTACCAAACGACAAAATCTACATATAAAATCTCTAAAGGACACGAACTCGATACCTTGGAACAATTTGAAATATACAGACACACCACACTCAATAAACAAAACATCCTCAATGAACAATTAAATTTGAAATCACACAAACTTTCCGATCACATTATACAAAAATTCTACAAAACACAATTCGTCTAACCAAAAACCGACATCAAGAGGCGATCAAGAATGCCTTTGAAGACGAGTCTCCATGATTCGAAGACGTTTGGCTTGAAATGAGTGAAACTATTATTCATTCTCAATAAAAATTGACTGCAAGTCGTTGAATTTACCATAAAAGTTTCATTATTATTGTGAAGCTTCCTCTGAATCTGAATTAATGAAATATGGTTTAAAACCATCTAAAGCAATTAAAGTTCACATGTCAACAAAACATCTCTAATGATGCAGACTATCCGTACCATTGAAAACACCATTTTGAGAAGAATAAATCAACGATCAATCACTATTTTCTCAATCAATCAAGCTTTGAGTATGAAAAGATCAAACAGCTTATTAGTTTGATTGACTGAATCCGTTGATGTCCCACCTTTACAAAACAGCGATGGTGGAAAAATCTCACCCAACTCTCAGTGAATGGTGATTTTCTCGATGGCGTCATTTTAATATTGATAACATTTCTGCCTGAATCAGCGCGCATACAGAAGATGACTGGGCATGAAAAATTACCCAATGGCACTCACAGCTGGGTCCTTGGTCGGTCGAGTCAGCTTTTTCAATGTGCGAAAAATCACCGGGATCGGAGACCTCTGTCGACCCAACCACAGGCACACACAGGTGTGAGTGAGGTTATAGATGGACCGGATCAGAAGGCCCATCATGACAGGTCTTCCACCAGCAGGACCCATTCATCTAGCAAGACTTTTATTAATGAATATGTCAAAATATCGCCTGTCAGCTATCTCTGCCAAAGGCTAGCTCTTTGTCCGTTATATATCAATTATCCACATCATCGTACCACTTCACGAAAATGTGAAATCGATCATTTCAAACCAGTGAAGAAGGTGTCAGCCACCATTTGCTCTCAAACTTCCAATCTGATTTCGGTCCACCGTATTGATCATTGAATCAGCCATCACTTTTGCAGTGACTATGGCTGTTCATTAGCATTGCTGGATGAATTACAAGAGGTTTGACAACTTTTTAACTTTTATTCCTCTACAATATATTACATAACAAACTTACTATACCAAACTAAACTTTAGTTGGTACCATTCAAACGAGAATTCATCTCACACATTCCAGAAGTAAAGAATTTTAAATATTTTGAAAATCTTCAACAAATAAATGGTTTTTATGCATACGGATTTTTTAAAATAATATGTTTTCTAGTTACTATTTACTTCATCTTTTCATGATAACGTAATTATCCTTGTATAAAATTATGGATAAAAATGATTATTCTAAAAATGCAGAGATAATTATTATTCAAGACCATACAGCGTGGCAACAAGTAACATTGGTCTCAATTAAAATAAAAAAATTGAGTTATTTGTCTTGATCAAAACTTTTCAATATTCGAATACTTATTAACTTCATAATAAACTAACTTCTAATTCAATGTAGCACCCCACTAGCTCTAGGTGGTACCTAGAAATTATAAGATAGTAGAACCATTATTGGGAAAATTTCAACCTAGTGAATACTGCAGAGGTAATAGGTGTCAACATAATAAGAAAACTGAAGAGCAGGCTAATTAATTTAATTTAATTTAATTTACATGATAAATTTTCATGGTTATACTTTCGTTCTCAATCTTGAAAATAGTGTTAGTTTTGCTATTGACTTTGAAACGATTTTTTTCATATGAATATCATCATCAGAAGTAAGATACATATTATCAAACCTGCATTTTATCCTTTTCATTTTACTATACATACTTTCCTAGCTTTATTATATATAATAAATTATTAGTATAGATAAAAAAATTACATTTTCACATTCATTGAGATTGATTAGTTTTGAACTTGTATGAGTATTTATCATTAAAGTCGAAGATATCCAAGAGGTCGAGTATGTTCATGATATGAATAGAAGTAATGTAAGAGCATTAATAGGAGGAGCTAAGAAACGTTGAAGACTCATCTTGAGCAAGAAAAATGCACCCTTCTCTTTTACAGAAAACACAGAACACTTAGTGAAATTAAACCTTTCTCAAGCTTTAGCCCCTCTTGGGCATCTTGAAAAAGTACTGTATTCATCCCGGGTTATATCATTTCATCCTCAATTCGATATATCCTGTATACTTGAAAGATCATCGAAGTTATGATGGGCTTTTACTGTGATACGCTTTCAGTTTCAGAAAAGCTGTGAGACAAAATGGAAGCTGCACAGAGAGTTTTAAAGGGTTGGGAAAAGGCAATCAGGATTATTTTTGGTAAGCCTCCAAGATACCCATGTTGTTAGTTCCCTCACCGTAGGAAATTGCTTACTCGGCCATCGCTTTATGGACTCCTGAATATGCTTCCAACCCAATAGGCTCCGCACTCCACATACGTTCTCATTAATTTTTTGATAACTGAGAAATTCAAAAAATCCTAAACCAGTTAAATATAATACACTTGAATACAGAATACAGTCATTCACTTTATTCACTTCTTACATGCAAGACAGTAATGGTAAGTTACTTATCTTCGTGCAATACTTCATACTCTCTGAAATATATCATGATCTCTCACATTTTAAATTAATGGCATTCAATTCAAATGCTTGTTCCCAAATTAAGTTTGTTTTGTTTTTTATATATTTTTTTTCAAGAAGCCCCTACTTAAAATGTAAATGTAATTGACAAACAAACATAAAAAGGTAACAAGAATGGTTTCCATTTCCGTGGAGAATCTAAGCTACTGAAATGTTACCTCTTTATTTTGACTTAAATATAGATCAATAGACTATCTCATTACCATCAATACTTGTTGAAGTTTAAATGATTCAAAAAATATAATTATTATTGAATCTATGATATTGATAATCTTAGATACTGAACAGTACAGTATCAGTAATTCTTTCTTTGATTCAAAAAACACAATGAGTTAATTTGGTGGAGGGGTAAAATTATGAATAACCAATCAAGATAGTATGAGACAATACCAACGTCCAAAGGAATCTTATGACCCTATTTCCATGCATGAAACCAACTTGAACACAAAGGGCAAAATATGAATAAAAACTTATTAAATTGGTTTCTATCTCAATCTTTATTTAATCTCTATCCAATATTTGCAAACAGGCTCATGTAGTCTTTCTCTCCGGAGAGAAGCCAATAATGCAAGTCTTTCTCTTTGCTCGGCTCCATATTGTCAATTCAGTCTTAGAAGTCGCATCTACATTAATAATGAAGGCGCTCCAACAAGCCATAGAATTTATTGCGATCGTAAAATTTGTTACACTATGAATCAATTAACGAATAATAATATGAGGGAAGAGGTTGATTACCACAAAAAAAGCTTAGAGTTGCACTTTCAATAACTAGAAATCAATTTTTTCTAGGTATTTTTTAATTATTTTAGTTATCTAGTTATTTTTTCAATTTTTTTTACACATTCTTCAGTTGCAAGTTCAATTCAGTCATATTTTCACACATTCTATATATTCTAGTTAGATGCGGATTTAAGATATCACACAAAAATATTTAAAAAATGTTATTTATTATTCAAGGCTCTTTCTCTGGCTACTCAGTTCCCCTTCCCCCAAGCTTCCACGGCTCTTTCCATTGAACGGATTCCAGTTGGCCTACACTCAAAGTTCATCCCTAAATTGAAAAGACACTTCAAACCGTGACGTTTAGATACTTTTATCGTTACATAGATACTTTTGAGTACAGTAGGCATAGCTGGAAGACATAATTAATGCTACTTGAAAAATCGAGTCACTGATTGAAAATTGGTATTCAGGGTAAGAGAGCCTCTACCGAAATCTCTGCCCCGGTCACAAAAGGTCTAGTTGGTCCTGATTGTAATAATAATTTGCAATCAGTATTAATTGTCAATTTGGTACTGAGAGTAGTATTTCTTATGTTCACTAAAATTTGTACATTTAAAACTACTAATTAATGAACTAAGAATGCACGAAAAGTGTGTTTACGTTATTTAACAAACGATTCTTGAAAGCAATGATTTATTAAATTTAAGCTTCCAGTTTAACCAATTTATGGAATCTATTTCAATAAGAACTTCTATATAATTATTTGTTTTCAGCCTCTAATCAAGTTTCCAGCATTGAATAGCCCAATATGTTCACATAATAAGATCTAAAATGAATGGATTCATCCTTTCCTAGACATGAGTTTAGAATCATGTAAAATATGGTTTTGGACGGACTATTCATCAAAATTTCCCCGGGGGAGGATCTCTGGACTCCCTTTGAGCTGGGGGGCATTCTATACGCTTAGAACCCCTTGGAATCACCCCCCTCCACCGGAATGATTCCAAAATCTTTATTAAACCCCTCTCATTTCAAAATCCTGGCTACGCTACTGATTAAACCTTATCTAGTTTTCTCATAGATTAAATTCATATTTTCAATTTTTTGGAACTCCACTTTAAAATAATATGTTCATTTCATAATCCATTCCTTATCTGTTTCCAACAAAATTAGTTGTTCTTTCATTTGTTTCCAATCCGTTCTACTAATAATTGATACATGACTATTGGTTCATGATTATTTTATTCACAATGCAGTTCAATAAATGTATGAATTGTTGTACTTAAATTGCAGTTCATGAAACTGATGAGTACAGTAATAGAATAGTTTCTATGCAGTACACTCAATCGATCTACTTGGGAAATGATTTAATGTTCCGGAATTCAGGAAGCGGAGCATGTTCCCTGTATTACGGAAAAATTCCAATCAGAGTTGTGAGATACCTGCCTAATTATTTGTTCCTGACACACAGCCTCTCCAATATTAGTTTCTCGAGTACTCCCTCCAGCACTATGTGTTCCTGGCGTACTCCCTCCAGCAGTATTTGTTCCTGAAGTATTCATTCCCCTAGTTTTCTTTTTCTCATCTCGCTTCCTCTTGTTAGATCATTCTCCCACCCTCCACATACTGTTATCGTCCTCCTTTTCTATTCGTATATCTTCCTTTCTCATCACTCGTTATCTTTGTCTTTTTTTATCAGGTTAAAAATTTCTCTCCAGAATTAGATTAGATCTCACAACGACTTACATTCCCAGTTAAAATTCATACAAATCGGCATCCCTAATCAGGATAAATTATTGATCCTTGATCCTATTCTACTGATTTCTCTTATCCGACGGATAAAGTAGGCCTATAACTAGCAATGAGATATTTCAATAATGAATTTGGATTCATATAGACATTATCGGGAAATTGTTCTAGTTGAAAAAAATATAGCAATAGGAGATTGGACTATGCATTCATTTCTATGTTGGATGTGCTTTTCATGAAATTACCTTGTGGATTCGTTATCTCCAGGCAGACTTGAGAAAGTCTTCTTCTAAAGGATCCTTGGTAAAAACATGTCCTTAAGGTTACTTCAACTGAATTGAATGAAGTAGCTGTCTTTATTTTACCTTGGAGGGCGAAGTTGCACTCAACCCTGTTCTGAAGAGAGATTTGGAAAGCATTCAGCGGAAAGGCTTTTCAAAGGTAAGGAATCATCAAGGTCAATTATTAATGAATACAAGCCTTAGGCAAATCTTGTCAATCTTGTTGAGGCGGAAAGCATCAAATCTCCAAGTCGGTATGAGATAGAATTCTGTTATTTACAGCTTCATGTTATTAATAAACTTTGTTCCATCTTCTATTTTTAATTATAAATTTATAAGTTGACATTATTTAAAATCAATTTGAGATACATTACATCACAAGTATCTGTAGGTAACACCATCATCAACGTGTATCATAGATTGTTATATTTTTAAAAACTTGATTATTTATTGTTAAATTATTCTCTTAAAGCTAGGCTTACCATTCCTCAAGGATTTCCCCGGACATTCTGGGTTTCAAGCTTGCGTCTGGGGAAATGTCCGGGGTTGATATTTGTTCGGGTTTCTTGCAGGTGGGGAGAGAAGCGCCTGAACGCGTTTTGAAATCTATATATTTTCATTGTTAAGAACGTAAACCCAGTACTTGTTTCACGTATAATTAATAAATAAATTATCACTAACATTTTTTTTCAATAAAAGAACATATTATTCTAACATTTTCGAGTATTTTATTAATTCTATTCTCCCCTTCTGATCTAACATGAAAAACATAAAGTATTCTCAATACAATGAATAATAAGACGAAGTTTTCACAACCACATTTATTTAAATTGATGTATTCTATCTATATTGCTCTCTATACAGTGTCCGGGGTTGACTCTTAAAATGTATGGTAAGCTTACCTAAAGCCAAATAGTTGAAACCACCATTGCACATGGCATAATGTTTTACACACATTATTATTAATCAACAGCAGGACACTCCAATGTTTATTACATTCACACAAACATAATTATATGTGTGTGTATATATATATAGCCTGGAGGCCCATAATACGAAATGTGTTCGACTATAACTACATATTAGATAGTAATGCTCTATGTGATGTGGCATCCCTTCTCCAGTACCCTTTCTGCAGCGGTTCAGCTTAGCTATTGATTAAGCAAGTTAGATTAATAATGGCTGAGTGAGATTAATAATCTGATGATATTAGTTATAGATCAACCTGATAACATTACAAGGATTCCGGCAACTACGTGGAGAAGATTGTATTACATTGTTCAGATTCCTCGTCATTATAAATCACTTAGCACAAAGAAATTTGTGCAAAATGAACTTACTGTATTTCTAACTTCATTAAATAGTAATGTTGTAATGTTGAATCCTAATTTTTCGTTCTTTAAAATATGAATTCATTTTATGCAGCGAGTAATCAGTTTCATCTATTTAGTTCACCAATTATTGAGATACATTGTATTCAATTGTATTCAAACTTTCAATCACCTTGAATATTATTGCAATTAATGTACAAAACTTATCAGCAAGTACCATTTAGTATCAATGCAAAGATAGTGTACACAGACTTTATAATTATATGATACAGGGATATAGCCTAACATTTTTAGGCATAATCCATTTCTTCTGTCTACCAATAGGCATTCCACAAATAAAATTTATTCGAACATTTTAAATTAATAATACAATACTTCTTCGAGATATATCTAATGTCTTATGTCTGTATATTATGATGTATCCAACAAAAATTTCTATTCAATAAATTTTTCTTAAACTCTATCTTGTAAAAGAAATAGAACTAAAGTACATCTAGTATTTGAACATGAAATACTGGTTGCTTTTTGTAGAGTGTTGTGCTAGGATGCTCTGTATATGCAATCATTTCGGTTATGCTATTTTTGCTCCAAAGTGCTCTGAAACCTCTTTGACTATTATATATTTTCTACCTTGGAACTGTTACCTTCTTGTTCATGTTGTTTTTGATGCATCAGTGATTGCTATTCAACATCCGCATTCTTGAGCTGATTAAAACAACAAAAAAATCGTTGCATTCTCTGAATCTCAGAAAAAGTAAATGGAGAAGGAGCCACCATAATCTAACAACCATTGCCACATCAGTGCGTACTTCAAAAGGCGAATGGCATTAGTACACTTCGATTCTTTTGTCCTAATGGCATTTCCACTCCATTTCTCACAGAGCTGATAAATCAGATATTTGGGGAAGCAACGCATTTGGAAGACATAGTACACAACAATGGAGAGATATATACAACTGAGAAGTTTTCATGCTTTTCAATATTGCAAAGCTTCCATATCGAGATTTGGTTATTATGATTGGTCTATGAATTTTCCAGATATTTTATATTTTTGTTTTTTCTCATAAGAAAAATTGTATGTGGTTTTCCGATATTTGAGGTTTTTGCAGTGATTAACAGAGAGGATTATTATTATTTGTATTTTTTCCCTCATTAATTTGTTCTAGCAATGACTTCGCTGAAGTCGGGATTCAAAAATTGCAGTCAAAACAATAAATGTGAAGAATTCTCTAATAGTTATAGCTAATGTCCTTCCCCTTACTTTAATATCGTATAATTCTTCTATTTTTATACCCAAGCACTTTTCTCTTTTAAAATCTCTAGTATTTTCAATAAGGAATTGAATAAAATCTATCAAGCTGTAAGCAATCCAATGTCTGCCACTTTAGCACTCTTCTCTGCAAATTGAACTTCTGATAGTATATTTTTGGGGGGTAGTTAAAATAATTAATTTGTGAGTGGGAAACATTGAACCATGCAGAAGGCTGAAAGTGGCCACGAATGCCACACAAATCCCTGATTTTTAAGGAAGAGAGCTGCGTATCTGCATGTGAAAGTTTTCAATTAACTCTTAATCTATCAAGTCATCTCAGAGGAAAGATTGGATAGAAACAGCACATTATATCCCTGATCCCTTATTATATATATCTATAGAAACGATACATCTTCTGGAAAAATGCATGGAGTCCCTCAACATTTTCGAGAGACTGGCTGGATTATTGGACTCATGCTGTTCAATGAATCTTACTCTTGGAGATCAAATGAGTTTTGCTCTCCATAAAGATCTGTAGGCTAATGGTATGCAACCACTGTTTTCACAAAATACATAAAATTCCTCACCCTAAACTCTCGCAAACAAGTACTTCATGGTGCTTCTGGTTTTTGTAATGTTGAAATAAATTCTCTTACAGAAAAGCAAATTGTTATACAAAGTATATTTCTCATAATTTCATAAAAGTATATTTTTTGCATTGAGATATATCTTTTAATGCATTATTTTTCATTGAGGGAGGTATATTCTCTATAAAAGCTCTATAGTAAAAATGAATGTACTTTTTACATTGTCTATGAGAGTGCAGGCTATGTGATTTCTAAGTATTCAACATTTAAGTCTTCAAAATCCTCTCTATTGTTTTGTAAAGTTACTTCGATTTCTAGACCTACTGTTATATAATTGGTAATTATTGGCAGTTATGTAATTGATATCATTGTACTTATACCAAATAAGTGGTCGTGGATAATCAGTAGTTGATGATCACAACCATGACCTTAATCAGAACATACAGAAGCCTAAATCTCAATGATATGCATAATTTATAACTAAGAATTCATAATAGCTGTTTTTGACCCTCCTGCATTGAAAACCCCTCTATGTTAGTGTATTTTGTAATAGATAGTATTCTAAGCTTTGAATTTGAACACGATTTTAACTAATTACAAAATATAGCAAATTTTACCTCCATAAAGTTGGAAAAATGTTACCTCCATAAAGTCGGGCAGTTGGTTAGGGCGTCACAACTTCAGCTTGCTGTCGCTTCAGGGGTCGTGGGTTCGAATCCCGCTCCTTTGTCTGGCATGTATGTGTGTTATCATTCACCTCATTACCCACACACAAGTCTCGGACTCATGTGGACATCATCAGCAATGAAAAAAAAGTTGGAAATAAATCCATTATTATTATAGAATTTTTTGCTGTTCCAGTCATTGAAATTCTTCTTGTTTTAAACTGAAGCACAGAGCAACCAGCTTCTGGACACTGATCAGAAGAATATTGGAGCAGTGACATTTCTATTGATATTCATTCTTCATGAGTGGATCAGTATTCCTAGTTAGCATGCCGGGAAGTGACTGACTGATATGTAACTTAGCACACTTGAGTGGACCGTCATATCTGTCCGTCATATTCGTTGAGCAGCCATTGATCACTTATCGTTCTCCCCCACGGCGCCATACAGACGAACTCTGGCCAATTTTACGAGATTTATGCGATGCGTTGGCCGGCCACAGATCCACCCCTAGACCAACAGGCGTTGCTTGATGTATCGTTCGATCACCGTCAACCAAGCTGAGGCGCGCACAAACACACACACACACACACACTTACTATCTAGAGACAGAAGCTCTGAATGGAAAATCTTGTTTGCTGCTGAATCTGTAATGACCGCTGTGGTTGGGGATGCTGCGAGATATGGTTGTCCATTATTGGCACTGTCCTGCATGTAGTACCGATTAATGTACCTTCTGTAGATGATGGTTGCGATTCACATGCTAAACGTCAGTTGTTCATGGAATGACTTCGGTTTTCACTTCCAAGTGGAAACTTAGTGGAACATTTGTTTTTTTTCTAAGTCAGATTTTAGAATTTAGATATTTTTAGCAAACCGTTCCAATATCTTTATTGGACGCTATTCACGATCTGGTAAGTTCTATCACAGGCTATCAAATTTGATGTTAAATTTCTGATAAAAACTTAGGTTCGATTTCTGAAACGCATTTAAATAGAGCTTCATTTTCTTAATGTATAAAAAATGACATTTAAAAGCAGTGTGTCTTGTGCATAAGAAATGGTGGATTTTTAATGCAGTAATCTCAACTCCATAGCTATGTTACATTCATAACATATTTTTTGGTACACTCCGTAGCACATTCTTTGATATATTCAGTATAAAATATTTTTTAGCGACGAGCAGAAGATAGTGATGAATAACTTGTTTGAATAACTTTGTTTGGATAAGCATAGCAGTGCTCTATTTATACAATGGTCTGATGTTAGTAAAATAAATACAAATCGATTATTTTGTCATTACTGTTCTCTCCAACATTATAGTACTCCTTCATTACGTTTGGCAAATTGTGTTGGTTTTGTTTCTTCATATTTCTTAAATTGTATAGACCAGTCTTCGAGGTAAATGAGGATTGTTTTGGCGTAAAACTGTAAGCCTCTATTGATTGTAAATGTGTATGTGTTCAATAAATAAATATTTATAAATCATATGCGATCATGTCTTTTACAAAAAATATTTTTTCTTCGAGTAGAAACTCTAGTAATAATCCTTCTAATTCCATTGTATGGATTCATTCACGAAAAATTGATTGACTCACTGCGAAATGAAATTTGAGCTGCAATATTTTATGGATCAAAAATCGTGAAACCCAAACCTTCGAACTTCCACCAAACCGACATGACTAGTAACCCTGCAATATCATTCCAGTTGAGAGTTATTCACATCGAATGTTCAACAAAGTATCGTGACACATGTTATTCAATTCATCGTTTCGACTGAAATTATTGCCTTAAATATCACCATGAAATGTTCTCTGATTGAAGCCTTCAAAATTGGTTTGTCGGTCGAAATGGAGCTCGTAATAACACGAGAGCGCCATGTTTTTGCTTGCTGTGGAATATATTGTTTGGGCACTTCTGCATAAAATGGAATTTGTTCATAGATCCATCAATTCTTACTCTGTCAAGCGTTCAACAAAGTAAGGATAGAAAACCCAATTCCAATTTTACTTAATTGGAATTCCTAAATACTTGTTAAGGCAATTCAATACATAGTAGTGTATACAATGTAAACTTTCACAGGAGATTGATGAGAGCGATCATATTTTTCATTGATATTCGGAAATACACGTAATTGTTTCATGAAAATACATTTCAGGAACAAGTTTGATATGAAAAATCGCAGTCTCGTTATTAATTTCAGAAAGTCATTGAATTGAATTTTATTATTCTCATTTTTAAGTCAATTACATTAATACTAGTTTATTCTGAGTGGGATTAATGCATAAATACATCAGTGTGAAGTTGATCTAATGAAGTGCATTTTGAAGTTGAATCTTATCTGTCATTTTAACAGTAATCGATTAAACAAAATTTGAAGTTCATTAGTTTTTAATTGGCTAAACATTTAAGTAAAGTTGGGCTGGGACGATAAATAAATACTTGAACTAACAAATCAATTCGGTTCTAAATACTTCAACTAACAAATCATTTCGGCTCTATTATTCGGATCAAAGACAAAGACTATAATGCTGCAATGCAGAATAGCGATAATGATAGTAATTATAGTCATGACGGTTTTGGTGGGTTCTGTTCTACTCAGGGGGTACTTAAAATTGATACAAGCTTTCTTCACTAAACTCAATCAAATGCGATTATTCTTTATTAATGAAGTGTTCTGAGTTTTCCACGAATCCAATATAATAGATTTGAAAGGAAACTGGTGAAATATCAATCAAGCTCTTCATTTTTGGACTGATGGAAATATTGGAGCACCTGCTGCAGAAGCAAATAATAAGAACTTTCCACGTCGATAAGAACCTTTTAACGTTTGCAAAGTGTTTGATATTGGAAAACCTAGAAACTGCACTTAGCATTATTCTCCAAGAGGTCCAATTTTTCACAACCTCAATATTACTTTTGAATTGGACTTTTACTTAAAGTGATTTTCTTTCAATCGTAATACTTTTTAAATAGTGCCTTCAACAGGTTTTTTTCGTTTCATCGATTTGTTTAGCAAATATGAATAAATATTATATTTTTTAACACCACATACAGAAGTCAAGATTTTTTTCACAAAAAAATTCGGTTTGTTTGAATCATTCATTATTCTAATGGGTCCATCACAATATATAGATCTAGCACAGTTAATACCGATCAGTATGGTTATAATAAACTAGTTTTTCAGGATATTTTTTCCACTGTATAAGTTATGCGGTATTTCGTACTTGATTTTTTATCAATTTTGACATTTACATCGATATATTATTGAACTTTACATAAATTTCAATTTAATAGGTTATGTCCAAGGCGATTAGAATATATTCTATAAACTCCTTGCGCTATCTATGCCACCTTTTTTATAAGTCTCCGCACGCATGTGAAGTTGTGGTAGATGCCTGCGCGTGCGATGGAGGGTTTTTAAGAAGGGTTCGGAACCCACCTAAAACTGTAGGTCCAACTCATAAATCACCATCATCCAACTCATTACCCACGCACAGGTCTCAGACCTACGTGGGCTTCATCCTCAAAAAAAAAAAAAAAATCATGAGGTAATCTTGCTTCCAGGCGAATTAAAGGGTTATCTTTTCAAAATTACTCTTCAAAAAAACTTTGAAGTTCATTAAAAATTGAGAATCGATTTTCAAAATAAGTACAGAATTACTCAATTCATATTATAAACGGCTGAATCGGATTCATTAAATTAGAAATCACAATGCTGAAGCATTTCAATGGTAAAAAGCCAAAGTGGAAAACCGTAAGGCCTAGTTACACTTTTCTGTCTAAGATTGCACTAAGATTGTTTTTATCTAGAGGTACGTTATAAAGCAGAAATAATCAGTTGGAAAGCGACGTCAGTCCAGCTTAATTTCTTCCATGGATTATCAAAGAAGTGTTGAAATAGAGCTATTTTAGCACTGCTGATACTTTTAAGTACAGGATTCAGACCATTCAGAACTCAGGATTTCTTCAAAACAGTGTCGTAATGAATATTATGCAATAAGTCACATCAGCTGATTCAAACCAATTTGAATTTTAATTCAGAACCGAACAACAGCAAACCCGCATTTCCGGTTATGTTACGATAGGTAAGTTATTCGATTGATTGTTAAGTTGAATTTTACGTAATATATTGGTAATCGTAAAATATTGTATGCAACGATCGTATTTTGCCTATATAAGCCACTCGCAAGATGCTTGGGACACTCGTTTTACTCGTGGCCTTAGTTACATTTTACTTGTGGCTTAAAGCATTCATAATACAATCGTTGCCTAAACCTCCATTATAAATTTGACATTTTGAATGGGCTACTATTATTTGAAATAATTCTATTTAAAAATATCACAACTTTGACAATTAAATACTATGCTAAACTTCTAAACAGCTTTGAATTTCAATAATCGTGTTAACAAAAAAGTAGCAATTATGACTTTTGACCTTTCGTGACAAAGAAACTTGTACGCCTGTCATTTTCATGACTATTATTTTTTTATATTATCTTACTGGCTACTTTGCGATCGATGAACATGTCTGCTGCTACAGACATGGACATTACAGAAACGCAAGGGGTGGTTACAATCAGGCAATCATCAGTCTATTTTTGCTTCCCTCGATTTTTTTCAACTCTCTCTTTTCGATAATCTGTTTCACTTTCTCCCTAACTAAGCTACAAGTCTCATTTTTCGGTATTGAGCCACTCACCACTTTGCTTTACAATCGATTGCTAGTGTTTCCAGGAGTGGCGCTATCTTCTCACAGCTTTCATTTAATAATGCAGCAGCAATTCACCTCTGACGGTTCTCATGAAATCTATTTCCTTGTGCTAAGGTTGATGAACTCTAAAAGTTCCATCAAAATGTAATGTTTATGAGTGACAAATGTACTCTCACAACAGCCTTGAGTCGCAGCAAATATTATCCTATATATTGTTACGGGTTCTACCACTAAAATAATTCTGGCAACACTTGTAATCATAAGAAAAAAACAATAAGGAACAAAGAAATCAATAACGTTCAGCTAATAACGAATTTTCGATATCACTGTACAAGAACTAATTACTAACTATCAATAGGCCGATCAATACTTTAATAAATAACTATCCAATAAACTGTTCAATGTTGTAAAAATAAATGTCCAAAAAGAAACAGTTAAACAGTTAATAAAGAAATGGAACACTTATGAACCACAGTCTGTCACTGTATTATTTGATATATGTAATCACCATTCATAGAAACCGCACTACAGATGTGTACACTGTAAAGAAAATCCTTCCCTGTCACTGTATCACATTAACGTTCTAATCAAAACTGAACATAATTCACTGCTCTTATATACTGTTTTTGTTTAGAGTAGTAGTTTCCAGTAATTTCTCGATGTCTCAATTTACACAGAAACATGATCTAGTAGATTCTCGAATGTGCTAGAGATGCACCTGACAAATAGGAGCGAAAGCGGGAAGGACATTTAGGAAGAAAGAGAGAAACCAGAGACATGTAATTTACGTACTGTCAATGAGAATGGAAGTGTTCTTAAAAAAACAATAGATTATTGTTTTCTTCCATCTGGCGTTCTCAACAATATATAATAATCTGGAAGATATTGAGACAACGCTGTTAAAAGTTTTCTGGTAGAAAATTTCATGACTTTAAATTGAAAATGAACGTCTGAACATTTTTGTGAAGGAATACTTCTCTATTTCCTTGTTTTTTATGTTTTATTGAGAGCACCTTCCTTCGTTACTTTATGTTTCCTACTGTTCTATGCTAATAATTAATAAATTCTCTATTCCTTTGTAGCCTTCCTTTTTGCATTTTCCGCCTTCTTCTCTCCTTCCAGCAATCGTGAGTAATTCTACTATTTTCTCTTGAATCCTAAGTTTCTGTTATATTTTATAATTTTGACAGTTTTGGTTCTTGTGTGTTGATTTCAGTTGGTATGGGCACTTACGGGAGAGCCTTTTGTTTAAGAACAATCCCTGATATCAAAGAGGTTGAAAAATTGCCTAATCCAATCGAATTGATATAAACCTTTATCAAAAAATCAATAGGGATATGGTTCAGGAAAAGATATTTATAGGTATAGAGTATAGATATTTATGGGTATTTTACTCCAAACATTTGGTCAATATTTGATCAATAATAGTCAACAAATTAATGTAAAAACATGGTTAAAATAGAAGATACCCACTGCCTTCGAGTGTATACAATTGCGAACCCATCTGTATAAATATCTAATATCAAAACTGGCACTGAATTCCTATTTAATATACTGGAGATAATGGAGAGATGCATTTCACTTTTAAAGAGAAGCTCCATCAGCTGATTATGCATGATTCTGATGCATCAGCTCATTAAGGTTTTTCTCTTTAGAAGTGAAATGCATCCCTCCAGTATCTTCAGTATAAGTGAGTATTATATTAAATAGAAATACAGTGTCAGTTTTGACATTGGGTTGTTCAAGTATTTCGTCATGGAAAACATCACAGATGTATAAATATTTTGTGAATCAACTGAATTTATTGATTGGAATTTGCATTTTTTTAAATATTATAGATTGAAGGATCAATATACAACAAGATACATCTTCATTCCAATCAACAGGCAGCGTTTCATACATAGAGAGATAGTTCAAATTATCTATAAAATAATTGTCTCATGTGGGATGTATAGTATAGTTTTGAATCTAGTACAAACTAGATTGTAAACTGATAGTTCCCATAGGAAACTCACAATGCTGGTGTCTATCGATAGATTTACAACAATGCTTAGAAGAGAGAACAAGCGTCTGAATCTCCACCCTTGTTTTTCTTCAGGCGGAAAGACATTGCTGGTGTGTCATTACTGCACCAAGTTGACTCGTCCCCTACCCGTCTCCTGTAGTCTCATCTTGTGACCAACTACCCCCAACGGACCAATACTCTTGGACACGCGATAACGAACATAGAACGTATTTCATTACGATTGAAGAACTATGGTGTCAATAAGACAGTAAGCGTTATTTTATAAAGAAAGGATCTCAGACATTGACAGACTGGCAAATCCACCCAATAAATATTTAATTAAAATAAATAATTCTAACATAAAATTACCAATAAATTTTGAATTTTTAGAATAGTATAGGTGTGAAAGCAGAATATAAACTGGGATTATGTGTAAATGTATTTTTTATTTAATCATGGTTCGATTTGAAAGTTCTATCAATTTTATTTTCAGCTGTTCAACTAATGATCCCTACATTATTGATAATTTCCTGGAACTTATACTGTATTTTTATGAGCCTTCGTAGTGCTTATAAGATTAGTTTTTTTTTATTGTAAACTGCTTATATTATACAACAGTCTCCTGAAAAACACAGTATTAATCTTTATTTCAAAATGATGGCAATACTTTCTTATTGATAAAAACATCTTACATAAATGAGTCGGCTAACTATAAAAACTATGATTCATAAAAAATGAAAGAACACAAAATTATAAAGAAAAATGCCAAGGTAGGATGTGGAGTTGAAAAACATTTCCAAAGATGATATTCGTTACTCACGGACTAGGAGAGGTTTTATAAAAAAAGAATTGGAATGATCATTCCTTTCCACGCGCGAATCATCATAACTGATTTCCGTCAAATATAGCCTATTTTTCACTAGTAAACCTGATATCATTAAACACTGAAAATAATTGAAAAGTAAAGTAAGTTGGTTTTTGCATTAGTTTTCTTCCACCACCACGATATAATAAGGAATGATCTAGACTATTTTTATTCCCACCAGTATAACATTATGTGAAGTAATCAAAACTAGCTTTATTGAAACTCATGTGTTAGATTCATAAGGTGAGACTCATGCACGAGATTGTAGAATTCAAGTTCTATTTGTATGAAACAACTCACATCCCTTAATTGCCCTATAATTCTTCATGCGTCACGGTATAAAATGATTAAGTGTTTTATGTAGACGAAGGAAAAGTGGAAGGAAAAGAAATTTGGAGGTTTTATACTAAGAAAGCACAGGGGAAATATGGGGGAAAACGCCCTTCGAGAACGCCCAACTGGGCTGGAACCCTCCACTTCATATCCCCCTGTTCGTGTTTTCCACGGTTCATGTAATTACTGTAATTGAGAATTATGTCTCAGAGTTTCTCCTTGAACAGCGCCATTGTTTCCATTATTCCCTGTTATTTGAGGCCTGGGTACATTCACTCTCAGGCATTTTCCCTCTTTCTGCTTCTGCTGAGACCATGTCTCCAATGTAGGCGCAAGAAAATTAGTTTTCGATAGATCATTGTTATCCTTATCCATATATGAATCTCATACTTGTTATTCAGCCCAACACAATAGAATAACACATTGAAAAACAAAATACAGTTTTTTAAAATTAAGAACATGGCTTATCAAAATAGAGTACAACATTGAAGAAGAAAAAATATACAATTAAGCTTTCTGCTATATCAGGAATATAGCTACTCTAAATAAAAAATAGTTTCTGAAAATAGAATACTGCATCTTTTTAAATGGGTGTTTAGAAAAATTCACCCCAATACATCCTGAAGCAGTAGTTTTGGTATTATTAATCACACAGGGAAATTTCAAAGATGATTTTTATAGAATATATATTTTTATGAAACCAAGTTTATCAGGATCCCATAGGGTAAAAGAAAAACGCGCCGGTTTCAATAAATGAATTTGAGATACTTATCTTTACTGAAAACACAAAAATAAATACATGAAAACGTTCATCTAACCTGATTCCATGAATGGTTGCATGAGCTACCACTAAAAAGTTATAAATAATTTATTGTGAGTTTCATGAACAGAGTTTTCGTCGTAGAGCACAGTAGATTCGTCTAAAATTAATTCTCATTGATCAAACTGGAGAGTTAATGTGTATTATGTGAATCTGTTTTCAGTATTCTATAGGAGTAAATATCTCAATTCTATGTATTCAAAACAAGAGCTTTTTCAATCACCCTAGCTCCAATTTAGAAGTCTTATAATACAGGTTCTTAATTATAGTATTTTTATCACAGAAGCTGGGTAAAAAAATCTTGTAACTCAATGAAGCACGCTATTGAGACCAGAGGATTTATATTGAAAATGCAATATTCTCAATGAAAATACATTTTGAAATTTATCTACTTAAATTGTCACATTCAATCTAATTCAATTCTTTTTCACTAGAGGCAGCATATGCTCCCAACTCTGTAGTTGAATGGAACTGCAACACATTTAATATTCAAAAGTGGACTATCCCCCTTTGTCTGTGTTCACATATGTACTTTGTGTTTGTGTTCGTGGCCACTCCAGTGGAACAACATTTTTTCACGTGTGCACGGTGAAACAGCATGTTAACTGCATTCTTTTATTGTTGCAGAATGTGAGAGCTCATGATGGGCGCACTATGAGGGCAGCTTTGATCTGCCTTGCCACTCTACTCTCCAGCATTCCACCAACTGGTAAGTGCAAATTAAAAAAACTTGATAATATTTTTGTTGCAGCTGAGATACTAACATAATTTCATTCTTTCTAATACTGAAAGTAGCTGGTATTCATTTTGCCATGCTCTCAACTCATTTTGTTTTGCGATGGTCAATTGCATTTCGTGAAACTCGATCAGCAACTAAGCATTTTCACATACTCTAAAAATAACACAGGAAAATTATTATTGCGGGTAATGGTAGGAATAGGAACAACAGCTACTACAAAAAAATACGTACATACGAAATAATTGGGTGTAAAATTTAAAGAGATCACAATTTTCCAGAAAAAGCATACTATCATTGTAATTGAATAAACTTGGATTGCAGCTTCGTATTCTTTCACCGAGACATTCCAATGAAATTAACATACAAAATAATCAAATTCTGTACCAACTCAAAGCCTTTATATGACCACCTTTACATCATTCCACCTTTTATATCGGCTATCGCAATAAATCATCGTTTCGATGGTCCTGATGGAAGTTCATGAAACTACCGCCAAAACGTGATTAAAATTGAATTTTGTGAAAAAGATGATACAAACTTGATACAAGCTTGATACAAACTTGATACTGCAAAACGTTTTACGCGTGTTATATTGTTATATTTATCCATTGATAAAAATATCATTCATTTATTATTTAAGTATTCAAATACTACAAAAAATACCACAAATTCTACATGTATATTGAACAGTAGCAACTGGAGTCGGCGTAGCCGAGTTGGCTTATCGCTGGTCTGATAAGCCAAAGGTCCTGGGTTCGATCCCAGTTGAGTACAAGATATTTTTCTCGAGCCACTCCCGTGTTTCGGAGGACACTTCAAGCCGTCGGTCCCGGTTGCATATAAAAAAAGCAGTCGTTAAAAAAACGGCGAGGTGGAACTACCCGTAAGGGTCTCCCCACCACGAAAAGCCATACGAATTTATGATGTTGAAGATCCATCTTGTTTCCACTAATATGTAATATAAACTTAATAAAACAACTTTTGAATGGAAATTAACTCACGTTATGGCGTGACGGCCGTTTCGCTCTGTTGTCTAGAGTATCGTCAGACGATGTGTATACACTGAGTGTACTGTGGGTCGTCTGACGATGCTCTAGACAACAGAGCGAAACGGCCGTCACGCCATAACGTGAGTTAATTTCCATTCAAAAGTTGTTTTATTAAGTTTATATTACATACGAATTTACTTAGTAGCAACAGGCTTTCAGCCCAATACTGTAATTTTCATGGGTTTCCAACTGAATAGTGAATCATTATTCAACTGGATAGTTAGAGAAACATCTTCTCACAAGCACCCAACAAGCTTTTATTGAATCAAGCTTGTATTTATACCTCTATTTAGTTCAATCACTGTGAATTCATGTGTTACACTTAACAACACGTTTACTTTTTATTGCGTTATTTGTCTAAAAAATTAAAAGAATATTAAATTTGTCTCTCTTTGTGGTGGTGCAGGTGATCTAAATCTGGTGATATATATAGAAAGGGGATATAATCTCACACTTGATATGCAAAAAAAAGAGATATTAACCAATATTTTGACGTACACGATTATAATACAAGAAGTCGAGGTTCATCACTTGGTGAGTCACAATAGTAGCTCATTCAAACAGAACCCTATTTATACTGGTAGGAAGTTTTACAACAAGCTACCGCAGTTTTTTAAAAGTCTTGAAAATATTTAAAAAAATATTTAGTTGATAAAGCTTTTTATAGTGTACAAGAGTTCCTTTCACATCAAAATTAGGCCTCAACTCAACTAATTGATATAGTAATTATGGTAACTAACTAGCGTATAAGATTGTATAATTAATTATTGTTTTAATCTGACTTATACTCCTTAACTAGAGTCATCAAGACGTAATCTACAAAAAAATATTGTTGAAGACATCCATAATTAATAATAAGACGAAGGTGTCACAACCACATTTATTAAAAACAGTGAGATACTATTTTCGGTTGTTATACCATTATCAATCTCAAACAAACTGAGTTTTATCATTTGTAACTGAGTTTGTTTAAGATTGATAATGGTATAACAACAGAAACTAGTATCTCACTATTTTTAATAAATGTGGTTGTGACAACTTCGTTTTATTATTCATTGGATTTGTAAAATTTGGAGTTGAAATTTTATTCTTATTTCAATTCTTGTAATTGCTTTTGTTCTATTGTTAAGAACAATATTTGAACCTCAGACAAAAGAATAGTTCTTTTTTTTTAAATGTATTGAGCGTACGCTTTCTATTCTTGAATAATTAAGCTTTATTAGAGGAAGGTAACAATTTCACCTACGCTGAGTTGATTGGAGAAGGAGGTAGAAGAATGAAAAAGAAGATGGATAAGAAAAAGCAATCTTTCTCTTTTTCTTAGGGGTTAGATGCCTTCTTGCTCAATGTCAAGAAGGTTTCCATATAAGGTTGCAATAACAATACAAGGTGACAAAATAAATTAGTAAATGATAAGATTTCTCTCAAAAACTACAACCAACAATGAACAATAGGATTATTGATTAACACTCAGCCCTATAACTCGGAGAAGGAGAAGGAGAAAGAAGAATAAAAAATAAGAAGTTTGATTAGAGAAAGCAATCTTCCTCTATTTCTCAGGGGTTAGATGCCCTCTTGCTCAATATCAAGAAGGTTGCTATACTAGGTTGCAATAACAATACAAGGTGACAAAATAAATTAGTAAATGATAAGATTTCTCTCAAAAACTACAACCAACAATGAACAATAGGATTATTGATTAACATTCAGACTAAAAATCGAATGAATGTTATTAGTCTATCAAGATAATGAGACATTACAATAATAATGTTAGTGCGTATTTCAATTCATTCCTCAAAATTATTCCCTCCTAAATGTCAACAGAAGTCTATTTCAATTTCCAATTAATTAACATTCCATTCTACCACCATCATCTGGGAATAAATTTGATTTAGTTAAACTATACTTGAGTCCTGAATCCTCTCCTAAACGGTCGATGCAGCATTGAGACTTCCCTGAATGGGGTAAATAGCCCATTAGCATTCGATATCGAAGCCATCAGAAAGCTAGACGTCTACCCAGAGGAATCAAGTTTCACTGAAACTTCAAGTGCTTCGACTTCATTGATTGTTTCGAACTACATCCGAAGTTTATTAACTGATTAGTCATCATCATTCATTCATTGGCAATCAAATCATTCAGCTAGTTGTTTTGGGAGTTAAAGCTGTCATATTGAAGTTATTTCTCATTCTATAATATTCACAACTATATTTTGCAACCCAGTAAATTCCTTCAAAACGTTTGTATTTTATGCCTATGCTTGTGAATACAGAACAGCCAAGAATAATCGCAACTCATGGCCGGTTGCGTAATTAAAAAATAATCTCATCCCTGATCACCATAACCTAGATATTAATTTGATATTCGTTGCAGTTTGCGCGTTTTGCTTTTAATCGACCATTTTGATTTGAACCGAGATTTGACGAAGTTCGATTAGGCAAAATCAACCTCTTGATTGTTCTTTTTGCAGCGGAATTCCCCTTATCTAAGGTCAGTTTGGCCAGTGATCGAGGATTAATGTTGTTTGGCATTTATCAAGCGGCCACCAGTCTATCCAATATTTGTTGTGATGTACACTGGAATATTGAAGTACTCGTTGTATTAGATGCATTAATTAAAACGTGAAAGAGTAAGAAGAACGTGTAAAACAAATCATTGAACCATAATTTGAAACGAATCATGAATGTATTGGATAAATTCATATTATGGTTGATAATATGATTTGGAGGCTGTGATAGCGCAGTTGGTTGAAGTGCTTGTCTGTGATTGGATAAGACTCTGCTGACTTCGCTTCCTGCAGCCTTGAGTTCGAATCTCATTTAGCAATGAGAGTCTTTTATCATTCACCCACTGACCTCATTACCCCATCACAAGTCTCCAGACTTATGTGGGCATCATCCGCATTAAAAAATAAAAACTTAACTCAAGAGTTATCTTGATTTTTTAATTTTTTTGGTGTAGAGAGAACTGAAGTTTGAAAATTCTCTATGAGGATTCTCTATTTGCATAAAAGAAAGTTGACTGGGAAAAGTTACCGTACCTTTGGAGAAGATTGCTGGCTCCTTACACAGTGGGCTGCTATGAAAGAAAAGAAGATATTTGTGTAGCCAAGCACAATACAAACCGAATAGAAATTTTCCTATGCTGTCAACGAGATTCCTTACAAGGAAAAAAGCTTACGTTCTCGAAACAAATGCATGTTGATGCGTTGGTATTCAGTATATTCTGGAGCAAATATTTGCTGGCTGCTCTTTTTGAATGTATTCGAGAGGAATGCTAAAATACTAGTGCTTTCAATCGTGGATATGCTAGAGCTGAAACGTGGAGAATTTTAACCATGGAAAAAGTGATTTTTCAATCGTGAACATGATGGGAGGTATTGAAGTTGGTTATTCTAGTATTCATAATATTGAGTTGAGAATGACCATGAATCTAAACCAAAATCCACCAACAGTTGCGCAAACTATGATTGGATTTTAATCAGCGATTTCTCTACAAGTAGAAAATGACCACGAGTGATTGATTATCTATCAAACTTTGATCAACATTTGTGAAAATTGATAGAAGTATGTAGACTTGTGGAAAAAATAAAAAGGATATCTTTAATAGTTTTGAGAAGAGAAATTAATTGAAAAAAGAACATATCATATACGTGAAATTATAAAACATGCACAAAATTACACATAATAAATCATTGCATGCTCACCCATTGTACTATCCAGTTGATCTGGAATCATATTCTAACAATCTAATTTGGTATCTCCAAAGTTTGCTCTGTAGTCTTGATTAGCAATGATAGATTTAATTGATTTCATTGTTATTTAATGTTGATTTGACTATTTTATTCATATATATATTTTTTGATAGGTCGAAAGTCAATCAAAGTAGTGATCAATAAGTTGAGTAGAAATAAGAATTAACAAATAAAAGAATTTGAAAAAATTGAGAATCAACTTTCCTAACATATTCAGAGCACATTAGCACAATAAGAATCATTGAATTTCGAAGAAGAATGAAAACCTTTTATTTCGAAGTAATCAGTTTTTGTAATATCATCATGATATTTTGCAGTTCTAAATAAAAGATGGATATTCAAGCATAAGGTATCCAAATAATCGAGAAAAATCTGCGAAAAGAATTCTAATTGAACGCAGAATTCCAGCATGAATGACTAAAACTCTGACAAATGTCAGCAGAAACTGCCGAACAGAAACAAGGCTGGCGAACTTTCAAAGACAACTTGTCACTGCTCCAACCACAGTTTTAACCCCCAGCTTACATCCACAACAGACTAACTTTATTTTGTCAACTGAGCTGTACTTGGAAAAGGGTCTTACTAGATCAACCATGCAATCTGGTGATTCTTGATAGCAAATATAGTTTGACGAAATCTATGAAACAATTTGTTTTGTGGATTTGACAGCAATAGATCCCATGAACTTTCAGTACGTATTTTGGATATGCGATTCAAGAATAATCTGATAATGTCATGTACGTATCTTTATATGTATTCAGAAGATCGGTTGTCTCGGTCAGAAGTCAACAGTAATAATATACTAATACTTATAATTCCAATTCCGCTTCAAATAGAGATAACAAGTTGCTGTTATATCGTATCTGTTATACGATATAACAAGTTGTGTTATATCGAATACTTATAGTTTTGATGATCGCTAACCTTCATCACAAAGTCAAGCATGAAATTTGAAGAAAGGAAATTCTATTGAGTGCCTATCCAACTACACTGATTTAAAGTTGTAATGTAAACTTCGTTTATAAACGATGTATAGAGTAGAGGAAGAATGCAAGTATGAGAAGTGGTTGCACAGTTGATAATTATTCAATAGCCTACATGACAATATGACGATCATCATCGCAAAATCATACACATGCAGTGTAATGGTGGTATTCACAATGCTCCAATCATTTTTACAAAATTGGCAAGGGCGTACCGATGGGACCGCTGATGAATGGGACCGCCCCCCTCAGGAAATTTTCAAGGACGTATTTTATTGAGCAATGTTAGGGCCATAAACTCTAGGTCTTTTATATCAATCTAGATTTTATTTTCAATCAGTTTGAAACAAATTGTAGTTTTTATATTCAATATACATCATTTTACATGAAGTGGTTAACAAGAAGTATAAAAATATCAGTGCAGTAAAAGCTTTGCAAGCATTTTATAAACAAAAATGTACCCCTCTGTAGACAAACTCCAGCAAATTTTGGCAACTCCACCAGTTACTCCGTGTACCATACTGCTGAGCAGACATTTTTCAATTTAAAATGTTGGAAATCTCACCTGATAACATCAGAAACTATATGAACTGCTTGGCATTGTTGGATGTGCATGAGGACATACCGGTTAATAGAAGAGAGGTTTCAATGAACTTGGTAGCATCAGACTTGTAGACTAGGCCAGGGGTTCTCAAACTGTGGTACGCGTACCCCTCATGGGTACGCGGGGGGTAAACGATTTATTGTTTTTCGTTTCGTAATCAGGGAAGGTTGTTTTACTTTTCGTAATCACGCAAAGGTAAGCAAGCTCATATAATGGAAATAATGTTGATAATGGAATCTAATTGAATAATTATGTGGTCGAGGTACTTGGAACCAGCAGGTGAAACAGGTTCGTAGAAATAGTGAGCGCCGCTTGGTAGCAGTGCTGGCCGGGGGTGGCATTGAGGAACTATTTAAAAAGAAGCAAGCTCATCCATCCTTCTCAATAGTTTTGCAATGCGTTTCGAATATATTCCCAAATATATTTTATTTTTTATGTAAAAAGTTTTTTCAATTTAGCCGTCCCACAGTCTTTGAAAAGGATTGATAACCCCTGGACTTAGCAGTACGGTAGTACATATACTTTACTGGTCAAGCAACTTCTTTATGAAGTCTATCTGAGAATTCAGTGGAAGAGAGGATTAGTGCATAGAAGAAATGGGCTGTGATGATGATTATATAATGAGATGACAGAAGAAAACCGCAAAAACATACAAGGAGGTATGCGTCTGGAAAAGAAAAATTATAGCAATAATGATGTGTTGTCTTTAGGAAATGAGCTTGATTCATTGGATGAGATAGAGGACAGTGTGTTTGAGGATGACTGCAACTCAACGTTGCTCTAAACAGCTGCAAATTGACTGTATTTTGTCTTAACATCAGGAGTGGCATTAAGAAAAACGTTGATGGTCTGATGGTTCAACTACAGGATAATGATTTGTCTTATGTCTATGTCTATGTCTTATGATTTCGATTTCAGTAATATTATATTAACAGAATGCTAGATCAAAAATGATCATACACCTAAGAAAAAGAAGGATTAAAATATTGTTCATTCTAAATAACCGTACACAGAATTATGGAGTAATTGTATATGCAAAAAACTCATAAATGTGCAGTCAGTAGAGTTGAATATCAGGCAGTGCAACGTTCTCCATCTACAATTGCAAACTTCAAAGGAGAAATATAATTCTGTATATTAGTAATCTACAGATCCCCTTCGTACTACTGTAAAACAGAGTTTAAGAATATTTGGACAATGTGCTCAATGGACTAAGAGAACAACTGATTATTTGCGCAGGAGACTTCAACATAAAGACGCTACAACCACAACAGCATTATCAACTTGATGAATACTATGATTCATTGAGCGAATACGGATTGAAGAACTGTATCAAAAAGGCTATCAGAGTAACCACTAGAACATCTACTTGCCTAGATCACATGCTGACCAATTTCAAACTCAATATTCATCCGATCATATATCATTCAAATATCACAGAACACTTTATTACAATTTAGGACTGAAAGAATATCCAAATATTGGTAACAGAGCGAATTTAAATGAAACTGATTCAACTAATTTTTAATCAATCAATTTGGATGGATTGAGAGGACTACTGGGAGAGCATTGGGTAAAGGATTTCGAAAGTGATAACACAGATGACGCATACGAAAAGTTTATAATAATTTTGTAACAACATGTGAAGAGGAATACGCATCATTAAAAAGAAGAAGAATTTCAAGATCTTCAAACCATGGATCGCAAGAGGGCTTGTCTTATTTATAAGAAGCCTCAATTATCAGGATGTACCCAGTATGAAAACAGCAGTATGACCAAGAAGGATATTTTTTGGGGCAGCAATTAACAATAGAATTCCACTGGAAATGATGGAAGGCAATATTCATGGATTAAAAAAAAGAATAGGGATTGGTTATATAATATTGGAGTTTACCGTAGTGAATAGTAAATAGGATGTGAATAAAAATACGATTATGCATACTTTAAGTAGTTTTAGGTAGTAAATAGTTTTTTATTACTGTATTAGTTATAACGGCTAGCTACGAATAGTATCAGCTTGATCTAGAGTTTACATTGCTCACCCTGGCACAAAGTTTATAGTTCTATAGTGGAGTATCATATTTTTTCTATTTAATATTTATTATGTTTGAGCTTATATCAATAAACTCTTCTGGATGTGTTTTCCATCATCCAGAGAAATTATTACATCAAGGTGCATCACACAACTATATAAAAGAAAAATGTCAATTATTATTATTAATGTGGGATATGCATTATGCAGTTAGGAATATGAAGACAGACACATTGATTAATTGCAAAGAAGCGACCCTAGTTCAGCTTGAAGCACTTTTCAAGTGTAAAGACGTAATCGCCGACATTTTGTCTTTATCTTTAATTTCCAGGCCCCGCAGTTACGGTTCGTGTTTGGCTTGTGAAGTGCGCCTTCACGAGATTCGCCACCGGCTCTGAGTTTTCTCTCCTCTAAATTCAGTTCTCGCTCTGAAGCTCAGCCTCTTCTTAATCCTTTAACTCCTTCGGGAATTCAAAATCGCCCCAAGCTATGACGTATCTGATTCTGTGGATCTCAGTAGCTGTAATCTCTATTTTTTCAAACGTTTTCTCTAAGGAGATCAAGTAATATGTAGCATTGAGATTTATAAAAGTTGATACTTATTGGAATTTATGAGATTCGTTGGGAACCCGACTTCAACTTTCAGTGTTCTTAGCGAACTTCGAGCTTATTGAATTGAAGCTTCTCTAGAAGAAGACTTCAAGCGATAAATTGATATAAAACATTAAAGTGAAGATTTTCTTTCTTTGATAAAATACTTTGATAAATACTTTGATAAAATTCAAGCCCCCTAAGACTTTCACAGTCAATTCCATATAAGAATTTCAATTTCCGAGTTTGACGGAGGATTTAGGCTATCTACATCGAGTTAGATATGTATTTTATTATGAATATTATAGTCTGAGCTTAATTGAATGAGAGAAAATTATTATGAATATAGAATTCAATGCTAGGGAAAATTCCTGGAACATGGATGATAGAGGTGCATACGTAATGTATTGTGGGGTGTATTTTGGAATAGATACAGATTGTGAAGCATAGTCAAGTGAAACTTTATTACCATTCAAAGAAATTCTATTAATTTTTTTATTATTTTGATCACAATTTTTTTCCAATACTGAAATAGTTCAATTATTCTCTTTTCATAGTTCAATTTTTCTCTTCGCCAATACATTCACAAACTGTAAAATGTACAGAATAGTATAGTACAGAGTTAAATTTAATACCTTTCATTCACATGAGAGCCGCAATCAAATCTTTTCACGGATAATAAATAACCGGATAATCGATAGTGTATGAATAGAGCTCATCATGAAATAAATTGAACTTTGAGCAAACTGAACGAATAATTCCCGTTTTAATTACTGGATAGCATACAATGCAGAATATTATATTCAGACAACTCGTTTGAAGCACTGAATAACACAATCAATTCAACCTCTCAGCTATTGCGATTGTTCAGTCCCCCACACAATTCCCAATGTTTATCTCTTTCTATACCTTCCCCTTCCCTCACACAATTTTCTTTTCTGTTCTTATCATCTACTGGTATTTTTCATTACTTTTAACTAGTATTACTATACCGATTTTTTTGTAGTAATTCTGCACCAAATCTCATATTTTTCCATGTCATGGCGTAGCTGTAAATCAATAATAATAGTAGTCAATAACAATTTACTTCTTTTTTTAGTCGGTAATGAGTTAAATGATAATTCTTGTGAATATCAATTTTCGTGAACTGCAGTATAACTGTTGATAAATATATAGAATCTTGCTGCGCAGAACTGAATTTTTTGAGTCGTGGCGGACGCGTTTTGAACTATGTGGTTCATCTTCGGCGCTTGGTTGCAGACTGACTGATTCTCTAGTATGTAAGGTTGGGGGTTATTGGGAGAAGTGGATGTGGTGGGGAAAGTAGGTGAGGTAGAGGTTTTTTCAGGGGGGGTTGTGAAGATGTTGAAGAGGTTGTGAGATGGTTAACTTGCTGCGCCGAGGAAGAAACATATAGTTCGAAACGCGTCCGCTGCGACTCAAAAAGATCAGTTCTGCACAGCAAGACTCTACATATTAATAGTTAAAAATGATAATGAATGATGAGTTGAACCTACAGTTTTAGGTAGCTTTAGGAACAGTTTGGAAGTGATTTTGCAGCAGAGAATACCGTCCTTTTAGCTCGCCGTCCATTCGGTCACCATTCCGGGCGCTCGTAGCCTATCTTATCTGATAGGTACCTGGCACAATTACAGCCTGCATGCTGAATGAAATGAGAGCAGTAAAGAATTTTCATTGCATAGAGCAGTAGTACTTGTTGGGAACAAGGATTAGGTTTATGATTAGGTTAAGTCAATTTTATTTTTCTTTGAACTGTAAAACACTTGAAGGATAAATAATCAAGTTACTTTCTAAGCGATGTTCAGTCACGACCGTTCAAGACGGCGTTTGGATGGGTGACCGAGCTTCCATGACTTTATGTTATAAGCATTATTACCACTTACCCGGTGGTTCAAAACCCACCTAAAATTGTAGGTCCACCATTTTCTCCATAACATAGCTCAAACTGCGAGGTGGAACTACCCATAAGCGTATCACCACCAATAAAAGTCATATGCTTATTATTATTACTTTCTATAAAATGACATAGGTGAGTGTAATGTTTCGGGAACTGTGTATCCTTTGCAAGTCACGAGCAGCTGCCAGTTGATTGCACTGATGCTATTGGAATAATTAATGTACAATTATTAGAATGAATTATAGATACACATGAAATGAGAACCTTCTAAAGATCTTACTGATCCAACGCAGCAGATTGCTTTCTGAGTCATATATGGAGCTTCATGTGAAAATTAAATACTGTTCATAATGAGCTCAACTGGAAAATTCTCATTTCTCCCAAAGCGGTAGTATTTTTTCTTTCTACATCCAAACTAAGTTGCTTCCTCGCTCCTTTTATTTTTAATGTCTTCCTCATGCTGGATGCACTTCAACCTGTCATATTTCTTTTTTCTAAAATCCCACTTTTTTTCATGCAACCATACTTGTTTCCGTCGCCTTCTCCAACTCTAATTTCTCTCCCTAATCCTGCTCCCCAAGCTTTTACATTCAATAATCTTTCATCTCTTGTCTGTAATAAATTTCTCGTTTTCGCAGCAGTTTTGTTTTGATCTCTCTCCCATTCCATCTATCTCTTTCTATTAGATTACAAACAGGAGTGAGCACACCCCTCGCCATATTTGCTTCTTCCTCAGTGTCTTTGACTTACCCCTCCGCCAACCACTGACGTCCCCAACTTTCTGAATATTAAAGGACGAGAATTAATTCTTTTGGACGCAGACTGGTTGGAATATTGATTGTGGCCATTGGAGACTCTCCTTTCCTCTGTTCTTCACCCACCTCATTAATATCATAATCAATCAATTAAGATTTCACTTGCATATCCACTGATTTTTCACACCTCAAGAAATTTTTCACTCCAATCAATAGTGTATTTCTTCATAAACTCACTGAGAAAACATTAGTTGATATTTCCTGAACTACTTCATCATTTATCACCAAAAACTGAAAAGACTCTTGTGTTCATCTACTGTTGCCGCATTTGGCAAGGAGCTCTTCAATAATTGTTGGGTAGATTGCATGAAATGTCCATCTTTACAGTGATTTACCCCTGCTACTGCTTAGTACATGAGATAGGTATCAGAGCTCAACTGTCCAGTTCCATTCTGGTTTTTACGGTCTCTCATTTCCTGTTTTTGGTTATGTTGAGTGTGTGCCATACTTTAAGTATTTCCTTGCCATTTCCCATTTTGCTTTATCTCACGTCTTGTTATCCCTTACAATTTCCTCTTTTTCTCTCCAGTTTATGAAATCCACAACTAAGCTTCTATGAAAATATACCAAAGTAAGTGTTCCTACTTTGTTATCATATCTCTCTTGCACATTGAAAACCTATTTTGTTTTTAAGATAGATATTTTAGAACCAGTAATTCACTACATATGGTCCTCCAGGCCGGATATGGACCAGAAACTTATAACATTCCAGCAATTCAATTTCTATTTCGTATTTCTTATCTCTTAATTCCTAATCTCACTTCCACAATCCCCTTACAAACTCTCACTTTCTTTTACTTTTAAACTCTTCATTTGCTTTCCTTTGCTTTTAGCCATACTTTCCTCTTCCTATGGTTATTCTAAATGATTTTGATCATGAAATTTCAGAAGAACGTTATGATACTATACTGGTTGATGATATTACATCATTTGATCCTCAGATTTATACAAAAAAGTCAATGATAAGTGGCATAAATATATTACAGATGAATATTCGTAGCATAAAGAGGAATTTTGACGAATTTGCATACTTGATTCAAAATAGTAAAACTATTTTTCATGTGATTGTACTTACGGAGACATGGATAATGGATGATAACTATTTCGATTTCTCTATTAATGGGTATTGTGTAATCAATCAGCCTAGTACTTTAAATAAATGTGATGGTATTTGTGTATTTTTTAAGGATTCATTTAAAGTCAGCAGAATAAATCATACTATTAGCCCAGGCAATGAATGTTTTGTGTCGTAACAAATTAGGGGAAAGCTGAATTTTTGCAGGATGTTAGTATACATAGTACTTACTCAAAAAAAAAAGTCCCGACCCCCACCCCGCTAAGGTTCCTAATTTATAAATTCTATAACATTGGCATGCTTAGAAATAGAGACATTGCTCGTCTGGTATATTTTGCCTATGGCCAATCAGTTCTGCAATATGGAATAATTGCATGGGGGGAGCCAGAAACCTTCATTTTAATAAATTGTTTGTCATTCAGAAGTTCCTAATAAAAGCTATATCATCCAAACCCAGATTGTACCCCAGTAACGATCTTTTTAACGATTTTAAAGTTTTAACCGTAAGACAACTATATACAAAAAGCCTTATCCTGTTTATCATAAAAAATAAGAACCTATTTCATCTCCGTGATACTCGATACAATTTAAGACCATCTAGCATAACATATAATTTCGACCATACCGTTTTAGATGTATGCTGTGAACAATTTGTATTTGTAGCAAATAAGTTAATCAATTTTCTTCCTAGTGATGTACTGAATATTGCAACAAATTATATTAATAATTATAATTATTACATTATAGTGTAATGTTTCGGGAACTGTGTATCCTTTGCAAGTCACGAGCAGCTGCCAGTTGATTGCACTGATGCTATTGGAATAATTAATGTACAATTATTAGAATGAATTATAGATACACATGAAATGAGAACCTTCTAAAGATCTTACTGATCCAACGCAGCAGATTGCTTTCTGAGTCATATATGGAGCTTCATGTGAAAATTAAATACTGTTCATAATGAGCTCAACTGGAAAATTCTCATTTCTCCCAAAGCGGTAGTATTTTTTCTTTCTACATCCAAACTAAGTTGCTTCCTCGCTCCTTTTATTTTTAATGTCTTCCTCATGCTGGATGCACTTCAACCTGTCATATTTCTTTTTTCTAAAATCCCACTTTTTTTCATGCAACCATACTTGTTTCCGTCGCCTTCTCCAACTCTAATTTCTCTCCCTAATCCTGCTCCCCAAGCTTTTACATTCAATAATCTTTCATCTCTTGTCTGTAATAAATTTCTCGTTTTCGCAGCAGTTTTGTTTTGATCTCTCTCCCATTCCATCTATCTCTTTCTATTAGATTACAAACAGGAGTGAGCACACCCCTCGCCATATTTGCTTCTTCCTCAGTGTCTTTGACTTACCCCTCCGCCAACCACTGACGTCCCCAACTTTCTGAATATTAAAGGACGAGAATTAATTCTTTTGGACGCAGACTGGTTGGAATATTGATTGTGGCCATTGGAGACTCTCCTTTCCTCTGTTCTTCACCCACCTCATTAATATCATAATCAATCAATTAAGATTTCACTTGCATATCCACTGATTTTTCACACCTCAAGAAATTTTTCACTCCAATCAATAGTGTATTTCTTCATAAACTCACTGAGAAAACATTAGTTGATATTTCCTGAACTACTTCATCATTTATCACCAAAAACTGAAAAGACTCTTGTGTTCATCTACTGTTGCCGCATTTGGCAAGGAGCTCTTCAATAATTGTTGGGTAGATTGCATGAAATGTCCATCTTTACAGTGATTTACCCCTGCTACTGCTTAGTACATGAGATAGGTATCAGAGCTCAACTGTCCAGTTCCATTCTGGTTTTTACGGTCTCTCATTTCCTGTTTTTGGTTATGTTGAGTGTGTGCCATACTTTAAGTATTTCCTTGCCATTTCCCATTTTGCTTTATCTCACGTCTTGTTATCCCTTACAATTTCCTCTTTTTCTCTCCAGTTTATGAAATCCACAACTAAGCTTCTATGAAAATATACCAAAGTAAGTGTTCCTACTTTGTTATCATATCTCTCTTGCACATTGAAAACCTATTTTGTTTTTAAGATAGATATTTTAGAACCAGTAATTCACTACATATGGTCCTCCAGGCCGGATATGGACCAGAAACTTATAACATTCCAGCAATTCAATTTCTATTTCGTATTTCTTATCTCTTAATTCCTAATCTCACTTCCACAATCCCCTTACAAACTCTCACTTTCTTTTACTTTTAAACTCTTCATTTGCTTTCCTTTGCTTTTAGCCATACTTTCCTCTTCCTATGGTTATTCTAAATGATTTTGATCATGAAATTTCAGAAGAACGTTATGATACTATACTGGTTGATGATATTACATCATTTGATCCTCAGATTTATACAAAAAAGTCAATGATAAGTGGCATAAATATATTACAGATGAATATTCGTAGCATAAAGAGGAATTTTGACGAATTTGCATACTTGATTCAAAATAGTAAAACTATTTTTCATGTGATTGTACTTACGGAGACATGGATAATGGATGATAACTATTTCGATTTCTCTATTAATGGGTATTGTGTAATCAATCAGCCTAGTACTTTAAATAAATGTGATGGTATTTGTGTATTTTTTAAGGATTCATTTAAAGTCAGCAGAATAAATCATACTATTAGCCCAGGCAATGAATGTTTTGTGTCGTAACAAATTAGGGGAAAGCTGAATTTTTGCAGGATGTTAGTATACATAGTACTTACTCAAAAAAAAAAGTCCCGACCCCCACCCCGCTAAGGTTCCTAATTTATAAATTCTATAACATTGGCATGCTTAGAAATAGAGACATTGCTCGTCTGGTATATTTTGCCTATGGCCAATCAGTTCTGCAATATGGAATAATTGCATGGGGGGAGCCAGAAACCTTCATTTTAATAAATTGTTTGTCATTCAGAAGTTCCTAATAAAAGCTATATCATCCAAACCCAGATTGTACCCCAGTAACGATCTTTTTAACGATTTTAAAGTTTTAACCGTAAGACAACTATATACAAAAAGCCTTATCCTGTTTATCATAAAAAATAAGAACCTATTTCATCTCCGTGATACTCGATACAATTTAAGACCATCTAGCATAACATATAATTTCGACCATACCGTTTTAGATGTATGCTGTGAACAATTTGTATTTGTAGCAAATAAGTTAATCAATTTTCTTCCTAGTGATGTACTGAATATTGCAACAAATTATAATATGAGCAAGAATATAGATAAAAACATCTTAGAGTATAAACTGGCTGATAAACTATTTTAAAAATGTTTCTCAACTTCAATTGCCATACTTGACTTTTTCATTTTTTCTTTTTTCTATTCTCAAGACATAATATTATTTCTTTTAATTATGATTCTTATCCTACCACTATATTTACTACAGAATAATCTGTCTCTTTCCCCTTTTCCCTTATTTTCTTTCTTCTTCTTCTTCTTCTTCTTCTTCTTCTTCTTCTTCTTCTTCTTCTTCTTCTTCTTCTTTCCTTTCAACTAATAATATTTTTTATCTAATAAATCTGAAATCTGATATCTAATAAATCTTCATTCATCTTTTTCCCAAATTTTTCTTTCTGTTTTTCCGCTCTTTTTGATTTCTAAATGCGACTCATATCTGCGCACAGGTTTTTACACCTATGCAGGTATTACTTTTTCCTCATATTTAATTAATGCAGAGATGAACGAACGTTATTATGTATTTTTGTGCTTGTTCTGTTCTGTACATGTATTTTTATGACTTTTTGTTCTTCTTTGCGATACTGTATTGTATTGTGTGTTTTGTATTTTGTATTTTGGGAAATAAAATTTCATTTCATTTCAATTGATTGGTCTACTGGTAGGAGATGCGCTAAAACTAGTTAAAAACATTTCCTTGTCCAGCAAAAATTATACTGTAGCATATCAAAATTTAACTCAATGCTTCAATAATACAAGATGCCTTGCTAGTTTTTATTACACTCAATTATGTGATTTTTATTTTGATTCTTTTTTGACGATTCCGTTACCACAGTGAAAACATTTTTTTGGTATTCACCTCGGCTCCTCAGGTGTTGAAAAACTGTAAGGTAGATATTACCAACTTTCTACTACTTCAGTTAGCACTCAGTGAATTGCTAGAGCTGTTTTGAGGAGGTGTATGACACCAAAGCAGTGCTGACTACGACTTTAGAATGGTGAATATGAAAATATTAACCTTTTATTTGAATTCAACGACTTGCAGTCAAATATTCATAACGAATAAGTATAATTTACTTACTCTGCAGGCCGAGCACTTTTGAATCTTTGAGATCCATTTTCAGAGGCGTATGTTCCTTGATCATCGATGTCAGTTTTTAGGTTAGAGGAATTGTGGTTTTTGTAAAATGTGATCAAAAAGTTTGTGTGATTTAAAATTTAGTTGTTTTTTGAGGATGTTTTGTTTATTGTGTGTGGTGTGTTTGTATATTTCAAATTGTTCCAAGGTGTTGAGTTCGTGTCCTTTAGATTTTATACTAGGCCAGTGATTAATGAAATAACACTTCTTGTTATTTCATTAATCACTGGCCTAGTATATTTCCATTTTCAATTATTTTTTCCTGCTTATTCAAAATCATCCTGAAATATAAACTTTCATTACAGAATCATGGTTCTGTGAAACAATTGCAAATTACGCTGCCCAGTAGCAAACATGAAGCAAATCATCCAGTTTTTCCTTGTATCTTCCATACTTGTATGTCATGAAGGTACCCGACATTTATAAGGCGGTTTTCTTTTCTTGAAAATGAGGCCTAAGTTGAGTTTCAAAAAGAGGCTGAATTATTCAAATACGATTGAGAAGAAAGTCCAAGTTTTTGCCCGTTCCATTTGTACAATTACTGAGGATCTTTGCAGATTAGTAGAAGAATGAATTAATGAAGTCTGTTTCTTCTGCTCCACTTGACTCATCCGCTCGTCAAGTTTCGATTGTCTTTGTAATGTTGTTATCAAACCGTCTTCATAAATATTCTCTCTTTACCTCTCTATTATTCTCTATTACGCTCTCATTTTATCCTTCGTTTTATCGCATTTTATCACTCTATTCCAGTCATTGTTCCTCGCTTTGATATAGCAGATCCAAAGTGTAACGAACGGTTACCTTTACTTAACGAGTGTCTTTATTGAGGTCGTCAACTCGTTCCGCTCAGTTCAAGTCATGTCCCATTAAATACTTTCGCTTACCCTTTCTCATTTTATGTCTCATCATTCACTTTATTTTATTACGATGCAAAGCAAGAGCAATCGAAAGAAATAAAATGATATCTTCTTTGCAAATGTTCATTCTATTGGCATTTATCGGAAGGACGTTTGATAAAATGAAATACTAGAATCTTTACTACTTAGTTTTCAATTTTTGCAGTTTTCTTCTGATGTCCAAGTCTAAATTTTAATGATTGGTAACTCGGCAATGGGCCATTTATAGTGTGGTTCAGAACTATCTATGATCACCCATTTCAATACTCCAAATTCACGTGATTGATAGTTCTGTAATGAATCATTCATTAATAGCAACTTCAAGTTACTTAAACGACTTCAAACTTTGAAAATTGAATATTGGAAATTTTGCGTTTGATACTCTTCCCCGTTGCCCTTCAGTTCGTTTTATGAACCATAAATGACGGAACGATGGTAGAACATGGTTACCTGCATAGAGTCCACCAACTGACCATAACAGCTATTCTGTGGTGAGTAATGTATGTATGGTCAGCGTTGAGTTCCAGTATTGATTCCAGGTTGTGCTAGTGTTTTGTAACCACTAGTACCCACTATTTGCGGAGTAATCGTTATTTGGCTATCAACCACTCAATTCAAAAAAAGGGTATGTTCCTTGTAGCCTGATCTGAATTCATCGATGTCTATTTATTACGAATTTTCTAAAAATACTATTCTATATCTTAAACGTCAAATGTGTTTAAATCATCTTCAGGAACCAACAAATTCGAGTTTCATTGTGAATTCGGGTATAACAGTTTTCCTTGCATCAAGAATCTCTCATCAATAATGATCAATGGATAAAGGAAAATCATCTATCTACATATAGACGTCACTCACAAATATGTTTCCTGGAGTGAAAGCTAGTCCTATCCTTTGAATTTGTTGAAATATGTATGGATTAGAGCAATTTTCAAATCATAAATAATGAGTTGCTCCTAATTGCTTGCATGAAATAGGACGATTTTTTTTATCATAAGTTTTGCAACGGAAATTTGAAATAGATTCACTACGATCATTTTTCTCGCATATCGTCGTAATTAGAACTCAATATCCTTTATCTGAGCAATAAGAATGCTAAAAGTACTACATTTTTTCTCTTCTATAGATATAAAAATGAATGCTTGTATGTGTGTGTCCTCTATGCCAGCCTAAACCGTACACCCGATTGCGAAGAAACTTTGGGGATGTTTGTTAACAGGCCTGGGAGGGTTTCTGAGTCAGTAAAATCCACCCCAAAAAAGGGTCCTAAGAGGGGCAAATATTGATTTTGGGCATTTTTAGCCAATGCCTAAACTACTCATCCGATTGCAATGCAATTTTGGGAGATGCTTGGTGGCATACCTGGGAGGGTTTTTGGGTTAGTATAATCAGCCCGAAAAAAAGGGGTTTGGGGAATGAGGGCAGATATTGATTTGGTTGTGTGCTGATTGCGTACACCGAGGATTGCGTACATGGGCGTGTCAGCGAGGATTGCGTACATCTTTTACCTGTGAAAGATGACAAGGGTCGGCCATGCATCAAGAACATTTTGACAGACGAGGATTGCGTACAAATCAATATGGCATTAATTGCTGGTTTTTTTCACTGAATTTTGTTGTCTACAAAAATTTGAGTTTGAGTTGGCCTTTCTATCTCGAGTACCTATCAAATTGTAGCTAGCTAGTAGCATATTTAGGTGAGGTTAGGTTAGGTTAGGTTAGGTTAGGTTAATACGCTATAAGTGAGGACTATAAGTGAAAAAACCAGCAATTAATGCCATATCGATTTATACAATAAACGGAAAGGAGCAAACTTATTAAGGACGGACGTTGTGATTGAATCTGTTAGGTGAGAAAAGAACAATTACTGTCATAGCGAAAAGGAGAAAATTCTAATCAAGGACAGACATTAGGAAACAAGAGAAAGCTGTACGCAATCCTCGCCTGTCAAAATGTTCTTGATGCATGGCCGACCCTTGTCATCTTTCACAGGTAAAAGATGTACGCAATCCTCGCTGACACGCCCATGTACGCAATCCTCGGTGTACGCAATCAACACGTAATCATTGATTTTGGTCATTTAAAACCCTTTATTCTGAAATCTAAGGATTTGAGTGGTTTGTGTAGATTATGTGTATGATATTATGTTTAAGTGGTTTCAAATTGATATAAAAACCTGGCAGCCTCCTAAAACAATATTCTTGCTCAGCAGCTCACAGCCCCGTGATATTTTATTCTCCTTAGCTTGTTGACGCGCTTAAAATTTAAAACCTCATAAAATCTTGAAACTCTAAAAAATCGTTTGCATGGGCATCAGGGGGAATTAATTTGAGAATATGATCTATCTCCTCCATTTTATTGAGTGATAGCTTATTCTACTCATCTTAAACAATATGGTTGGAATTTAAAACCGGAGGGGGGCGGTTTAATGAATAAGACAATAATTTTGAACTATCTTCTGCTTTATATTACGTGACAGCGCATTCTAGCCAGCTTGCCAAGGCGGATCAAATTCAAATCACGTAACAAATCCAAACCTTCCCCCTCCCACCAATTTTTTTTGCGGGTGTGCAGGGGGCTACTAGATTTGAGAATTTTAATGACCTGCTGTATCATGAGATAGTTATTGTTTCGAATGTAACTCATATAGGTCTGAGACTAATGAATTGGAGGTACCCAATTTGTGTATTTTTCACTCTCCATTTTCCCCAAATCTTGAAAATATGGGAAAAGTTTGTGTTCATGTTTTGGCTCCATTGATCCTATATGGTAATATGTCATTTTAAACCATAGTTATCAACACAAAAAAAGCACCAAGTAACCCAACACTAAAAAAATTAAATTTTTAAAAAGTATGAGGGGGTAAAAATTTACTTTTCAACGGTAACTTACATCTGTTCGATGTTTGATAGCTCATTCTACTCAGCTTATCAAGGAAGTTAAAATCAATAACTAATACTAAATATTCATTGAATTTCATGTTACGTATCTGACATTTTGTAGTTATCCACGTTCGTGTAGATGTGAATGTACCTTTAGGCGGTACGAAGTTCGCCGTGTCAGCTTGTATGATATAATTTTCAAGTATTTTTGCTTGATCAACTGCCAACGTCTCATTCTGAATGATCGAATCACTGTATCTCTACAATCATAAATAGGTAAATTTCCCAGAAGAAAGGACTGTAACTTTTCACTCCAGAATATTACATTTATTTTATGTACAATCACATTCAATTTTTCAGCTTTTCACATTCAGCTTTTTCTGGCCTCCTTCCATTTGATGATTGATCCCAATGATTATTGCATCTCAACAATCATATAGTTAATAGTTCAGTAGTTAACATTGCAGTGTATCAGCAATAATAGCCTAATAATTATGCTCTTTGGTCGCTTTACGGAAACCATATCTACTACCCACCGGGAATCTGCATTATTAGTTCGACTTGATGCTTCATAGCTATTAATCCAATGCTAATGACGTATCATAAACCAAGTTTGGATGTAGCCGCTGCCGGTATGCTTTGAATATACAGGAGTCAATTAGAATATTATCAGTGAAGCTTGGAGTACATTCGTATAGTAACTGTGAATAATCACACATCATGAATTTCCCACGGTATACCTACCTCGAAACTTGTTACGAATTCTATGATTGTATCTACTATGAGACGACTTTTGAAAATCCTGCTACTGATTATCTGTCACAGTTAACAGTTTTTGTTTGATGTAGTCCACTCAAGGTTCATTGTGCTAATATGCCAATTCCCCTATTATATCGTAGTTATTGTTCTTGATAGGTGTCCAATATCAGAAATGATTGATCGACTGATTATCAACCAACTGGACCAATTTTCAAATTGTCCTCTCTATGTAGGAAACAAAAATCCAAGTACTCTTTATTATTCATAAATAATTTATCTTGATCACATAACTATGTTGGATATACTTACAGCATGAAGATAATGAAAGTTCTACTTATTTTTATCAATTGCAATCTTCGTCTCCACGATTCCATCCTGGAAAAATTTTACAACCTTTGAAGACTTCACTCTGGATGTATCGCGAACTGAAATAAATTTATTTCACCAGTAGAAATGACATTTTCGAGTGGTATCGGACGCGTTCCAGGCCCTCAGTCCCATACTCATCGAACATAGAATATACACCGAGTGTGTTTTGTACAAAATGTTCACTAACGATGGAACCCAGGTTCTGAAAAGCATGTTGTTGAAGCAGTGGCGTACCGATAATGGAGCGAGTGGAGCAGTCGCTCCTGGGCGCAAGGCTCTGAGGGGCGCACCGTTCTTGAGAGAAAATTACCTTTTACTTACAAAAAAATGTATTACTATAATGAAGGCCAAAAAGGTGAAATGCAACACAATTTTAAAAAACCGTATTTTAAAAATCGGTTCATGCGTTCAGCCGTAAATGCGTTACAACCAAACAGAATGCAAAACGGTCGAGTCAAAAGTAGCAAAGCCAAAACAATTTTAATTGGGTGGCAAAAGGTATAACAAATTCAAGTAATTGAATGCAGACTTTGAATTTATTCTGAAAAAATAAATCCACAAAAATTTCAATGGTTTTTATATTAAGAACAGGACCGAAATACTTCACTTTTGAATCCTATTTCCAAAATATAAAAAAAATTTCATAAGGATGACTTGCAAAATGCGAAAGAATAACTGCAAATAAATTTATAGAAAATTGAAAAAATCCAAAACAAGCTGTTTGGAAATTGATAAAAGCAGAATCTGGCCTGGCGAAAAATTATTCCTTGGAGATTCGCATCTCTAACAAATACGGCATAGTTAGAGACGGAAAAAAAGCTGCTGGTTCATTAAATTACCACTATATTAATATCAGCCCAATCGGGTGGTTGAGTGTAAGACTGATTTTTTTTTGGGGGGGGGGGGGGCATCGTTAGACACTTCCGCTCCAGGGCGCTTAAAACCTTGGTACGCCACTGTGTTGAAGCAAGTTTATATTTATTAACGGCTCATTTATTATGTATCAGATTAAGTATGGATGATAATAGAATTTGGGTATCTGGCAGGGCCAGGTCCAATGTTAGAGTTCTCAGGTCGCACCTGAACAAGGACAGGGCATGACTTAACAACTGTTTTCCAAGATGAGAACTACAGAATAAATTGAGTTAATTCTATTTCAACATCTTCCTCCAAAGTAATCACTTTGCAATCAGAATCTAGAATGAGCTGGAGTGATACATAACCACTAGCTCTCCATTAAACGGGTTACCATGCCTGTTATTCCGAAAATACAAATGTGACAGAAAAACCAAGGTAGGAAAATGATTGGAAATGGAAAAATATGCTAGGTACTGCGGGGACAATGTAGGTTATAGTGATATCTTTTTGAAATCGCGGAAAACCCAGTTATGACGAAAACGAGTTTCGCCATTTCCCGAACGAGGAGAGAAAAAACAGTGCCCAAGAACCCAACTGATTGGCGAAATAATAGAATACGAGAATTGCATACGAATGAAGCGGCACCCTTGACTACGAAGCTGTCAACCGAGGCTACCAACTGAAAATGTGTTCAAAAGAGATCAAAACGGTGGCGCTGAGAGGATTGACCAGAATCATTGTGTTTTATTTGTTCGTTGCCCTAGGAATTCTAATTAATGTGAATTGAATTGCAGCACATGTACAAAGTTTAAGCCAATTATTTTCAGTAACATACTATGAATGTAACCGAAATAGTAACTCTTCCTCTTCCTCTAGCCCATTGGTTCCCAAAGTGGTCCATGTGGACCCCATGATAGGTTAATGGGGATCCACGATAGCAAATGTCTTCGGATCGGGTGATCAGGTATGTGGTAAATACCACAGTATATTAGTATACCTTCTTGCATAATACTGTTTTATAAATGCTGTCAGTAGTAGTAGGCCTACTTCACCAGCTGTCAAAAGGACATTTTGCATAATACTGTTTTATAAATGCTGTCAGTAGTAGTAGGCCTACTTCACCAGCTGTCAAAAGGACATTTTAAGTGATGAATTAAGAAAAAATAATAAAATTTATGCAGGGGGTCCACCTAAAACCGAAAATTACTGCAAGGGGTCCATGAGGCAAAAAAGTTTGGGAATCACTGCTCTAGCCTAGTAATAGATGGTTAGAGTACCGTAATCCACAGTTTCGTAAAATTATCACATTGCCCTTCTTCATTAATTCCTCCACACATTTGAAGAGATTTATTAATCTCTTGTGTGCTACATTATTTATTTTCCTGTAATTTGATTATTGAGAAATAGACATGATCCAAGAATCAATTACAGCTGAGCCTCGGTCAACTGAGCCCGATCAACTGAGGTACTGGCGCGCAATAGAGGTGCAGTATTATGCGGCGAAATTGTTAACAACAGAACTCTGTTTACAGTGCTTCTCTGAACATCGGAAGATTGAAATAATTCATATATAGTTCACAAGAAATGCCTTTTTCACATCTTCGGGCTTATTTTTATTAATTTATCCATTGAAATCCGTACGTCCATGTTATCCGAGTTTTTACGGTTTCCAGCCACGCAGTTCGTACTAAATTGATAGCGGACAGGGCCGTAATATAATAATTTTCAAACTCAAATTCAAATTTCTTTATATTCTGATTCACAAGTTCAAAAAGATGAATACAACAATGCATATATATCATGAAATGGTCAAAGATCAAGATATAGGATAATCAAAATATTACAGAATAATACTGTATATCGAATGAGTTAGAAGAACCCCTATGAATTTATTTGTATGATTATTTGTATGATTTATTTGTATGATTTGTATGATCACTAATTAATACCTAGTAGTATGAATCAGAGTTATGTAGACTACTTGTTGTAAGCATAATACTTAACGTCTACAAATAGGAATGAGTATCAATATTAAACATAATTTATAAATGAAAGAGCCGGAGAAGAAAGAAAAGAAAAAATTATTTTGTAATGAAACACATTCACTCATCTTCCACACTTTTCCAATTTCAGCTTAATTTCTTAAGTTAATGATTGCCACCATAATGATTACTAAGAATAAACAATAGTAAATAGAGTCTCTAAACAATCATGCATAAGGTTTTTGAGCCATCTAAGAATGAAAATTTTTAAAATGATGCTCTGCAACTAATGCTTCTGGTATAGGAACCTATATCGAAAGGGTCAATTATAGTAGTATATTCCGGACATGGTCCGTTGTCCATTTAGTCGAAATCCGCAAGTTGATAACCGAGGCTTTAATAACATTGAATATGTGTCTGAGAGATTTCAAATATTTCTTTTCGTTGTGGACAAAGACTGGATAACATAGAATTGACAGTCACTATGACGATATAGACACAGAATCAAATCTCGGCAATGGAACGCGTATTGACAACAGTAGGATTGCAAACTTCGTAGCATATGATTTATCTGACAGAGGCACTATTGGAAGCATTCTGTTGTATGATCTATTGTGACAACGGTCATATTCTGGTGGACTCCATTCCAGTGTTCAGGCGGATCCCTTGAGAATCTCAACGTCTTCACACAAGGAAAATGGAACTCATTCTGTACTTTCTTTTCATAAGCTCGGAGATTTTTTTTAGAATCTTCCTTTCTCCAGATAGATAGCTGACAAGAAACAGTGGATAGGAGAATAGTGATGGAATACTCAGCAGAAGAATATCGACATGATACTCTGTAAACAAAATATGTTGTCATATCGCACATATTCGGTCAAGGATTGGGAAACTGATGCACGTCTCCAGATACCATCCCTAGAGGTGTCTTAGAATCAAATATAAGATAGGAAATGAATAAGATACTTACAATAATGTAAAAATAGTATACATCTTGAATAATATAATATAGAATAGACCCATAACAAGGATGACTGTAACCGGTGTTATTAGTTATATATATTATTATTAGTTAATTAGGTATTATTATAATGTAGTTACTAGTTGGTTAAGAAATTGGCAGTTTATTTTATAAAATAATATATTATTATGATCACCCCGACACATATTATTATAGTGGGGTATCATAATTAGGAATAAAATTATATTTAGTAGCAATTTTAAGAGTCGGGATTCTCTTTAATATCTGTATGTTTTTTTTTAATAAACTCCTCTGGATGCTTCGTAGAAAGTTATTATTATTATTATTATTATTATTATTATTATTATTATTATTATTATTATTATTATTATTATTATTATATTATTATCATTATTATTATTATTATTATTATTATTATTATTATTATTATTAATAGATAGGAATTGGAGTAACTATTATTTTTTCAGAGGATTAAGCCCTCATAGGTTTGAGACCTGTGCGAGGGTAATGAATTGGATGATGGTGATTGATAAGTTTAACCTACAATTTTAGGTGAGCTCCGAACAGCCGGAAAGTGATTTCACAGAGAGAACAGAGTTTTGTTTTTGCTTGTGATATAGAGTGTTTATAGTGATATAGAGAGTTTTACATGTAATGTAGAGTGAGGTACGTATTATAAAAAAATAGTATGAATAAATAATGCAGATGATTGAGGAAAATGTCACGTGGATTATTCGAGATATCAAAACATTCAAGAATAAAACCCATTTGGTAATGATTTGGAAAGAATTTCAAAGCAGGGAAACATTTAAATGACAGGGGATGAAGAGTCTATAAAAAGCATCATCTATGAATAACCGATGTGAAATATATTGAAATTATATCTTACTAAATCCATGAGGATTTCAAATTATATGAGACGAACGATTGCAATATTACAATATTGATCGTAAATTTTCTACTAAATGATAAGGATTATTTATCACAATGTTTCATCAAGTTTTTTGGCAATAACGCCGAGCACTGTAGTATCCTTGCTCCTGTCTTGAACAATAAATAATTGGAGAACTTTCTTAGCGGTTATTTTGATCAGTTTCATTTTAAATGAGATCGGATTGAATTATACGGTTCATTACACATTATTTTGTCGCAACAATAATAAAATACAGTATGAATAAACAGATAAGAAGTTTCCTAGCATATTAAGACCGCTGTAAGATATAAGTATTTTGTCCAAATATGAATTTAAATGCCAAGCGTTAAATAAAGAATAATAATAATTGAAGACATGATAAAATCTCAACTATTCCCGTTCTATGCCAAATATCTTGCAGACGTGCGTTAGGAAGAAAAATATCGGTTATTCAGAGTAGTGGTTCGCTGCTTGCATGTTAGGGACGTGAACACCTAGTTTTGGGTCAGCCATCTTGTTGTAATTTGTGATTTCTCATTCATATGTAGGCAAAGTTGGAACGTGTGGAGTGGAAGATGAATTTGCATATGAACCGCGTGTTTAGGGTCAAACGACATTTTCGGTAGACTGCGAAGACCACATCGCCTACTCTAAATGACGGCAGCACACGCTTATGCGTATTAAGCTCACGCTGCGGTCGAGGCAGATAAATGAGGCCATAAACTGTGGGTGATGAAGGAGACAGCCTTCTAAGGTTAAGAAACGGAAGCACTATTGGATAAGGACTCCATGAGAATTATAGTTAAATGGAGTGTGCATTTCAATGGCGAATCTGCTGTCCTGCAAAAGCAAAGAGGTTAGCAAGTTTGAATCTTCTCATAAATTTCCCCGGACACTCTCTTACAAATTGGCACACTATGAGAAAATGTTCAATTCAGTTGAGATTTTTTGACTTGAATCATGTCTCCGCTGAAAGAAGTAAAACTTTCTAGCCTCAGAATATGAATGGGAATTTATAAAAAAGTATGAATGATAGTTAATTTCTTAGAAAAACTCCTGATTGTATTTGAAAAATGGAGAATTTTTTAGACTAATAATTTTAATATTAATATAGACAGACATAGTTTTACATTAGTAGCAACGTGTTGAAAAAAGATATGGTAACAACAGAATCAGTAAAACAGAAAAACGGTCACATGTGAAACTGTTGCAACCTTCCTGTCTCTAATCTTATCTTATATCACTTTTACTGATTTTGTAATTCTCTTTATTTTTTTAATGGGCATCTTCGTATTTAATTAAACATTTGTAAAGCTCTCATGGAAAATCCATTTTAAATATCATTATAGGCTAGTTCGATTTTTAAATGTAATGCTCACATATTGATATAAATATGTACTATATTACTGTTCTCTTATGTCACTATTACTGGAAATGTTGAAGATATAACAATTACTGGGAAAATTATTGTTCTCATTTCAATATAATATGGTTTTGAAGGCGTGTGTTTCTGTACATTTCTGCTACAAATTTCAAGTTCTGTGATTATCCTACCACATATTTGAACAACATTGTATTTATTGTATTTGCCTTTGTCTTCAGTTTCTGTATGGCTTTCATTCAAACATCAAAACTTCTTTAAGAATAACTATGTACAATAAACTCAAAGGAATCTTAAATTTGTCTTCAAGATCAGGAATTTGTCTGAATTTAGACTGCAAGAGCAATAGGGCTCACATATCATTCACACATCCTTACATATCACATAACACATATCGTATAGCATTACGAAATTTATCGTGATATAAATATTATTATTCTGTTACATCACTGACAAAGGAATGGAGGAAAGAAACGTAGCCTCTCAAATAATTTAGTCAGTATTTTCTCCTTGTTTTAGATGTAAATATCTCAACGGTCTCAACCCAAGAAGTATTCCCAAGCATATTTTTAGTTTGAAGAAGCAGATATTTGGAAATGAAGAATGGAAGAAGAAATGAAGGTTAAGCAGAAAGAAGAAAGGGAATGAAGTAATAAAAAGTAGAAAAAGCAGTTGAGCGTAATAGAAATTCTTGGAGGTGAGAGAGTCTGTGGCAAAGAAAGTTTTGTTTGGCCAGAAATGTCGACGATTTCAAGAAATTAATTTATTATCAGCACCTTCTTGATGGTTGAACTTTTAGAATTAATTAGAAAAATTTTGGACATGTAATTAGTGCCTTTCAAAATCACACTTGATAAGTGTTCAACAATAGCTCTCTTGACATTCCAGAGAAGTTAGTTGAATCAACTTTGTCATTCATTCTATTTAGAAACTTTTTTGGCTACGCACTCAATCTGTTACTTTGAAAGAGTTTATGTTGCGAGGTTACATTCATCACTACTTACAACAAATTGAACCAAAAAGAGTTATGCATTCATTGATTAAAAATGTAATAGTAATCATGAAGAATATTTCTATTATGTTAGAGTGATAATGTTATCATAACATCCCCAACTCTCAACTCTTTAAAAATAACTGTTTCATTTCTGTTCTATTCAATACTTTCATGCTATTTTGAGACGACCTATTTTAATCCAATCGGTAGGAAAAAGATCGCATGCGCGAGCTGTTTGCCTGCATAAAACAACAAAAAACCTAACCAACTATCCTTGTCACTATACTATACTACACTACACTATACTACACTATACTTATAAGGGATAGTGTATTAAGTATAGAAAGGTTAGTTATCTTAGTTTTTTTGTTTTTTTATGCAGACAAACAGTGGCCATGGCTTTGCTACACAGTTAGCCCATGCACTCTATTCCCTACCAATCGGAGATAGAACGGGTTGTATTTTTGAGAGGTCAATAAGGTGGTCTGTCAAAGTACACTAATATTTATCTGATCAATAGCATCGATTGTCTATTTATATATGATAGCACCAATGTCTATTTTAGAACCTATTTTTTGCGTTCATTTGACAGCTGTCACTTAGATTTTTAGCCTACCATAACACGTATTTTCGGTCATATTATAGTCAGAGTGGAAACTACATGTTTTTTGGAAGTAATTCTATCCCACAGGCCGAGGGGGGCCTGCATTTTCTATCAAACATTTCTATCGACCCTGACAAGATTCTGTTAGGTCCACAGTTTATAAATTGTGGAAAGGCCAGTAAAAAGTGCAAGTAGGAATGCATAGGAATGTAATTTGTAGAGAAAAACCGTGTTATTTCTTATCTTCGGGAAGATCGAGGCACGTGTGGCAAATAGTAAAGAGGGTGGCATTGCAAAACCGAAGGGTTCTATTCAGCTGGGAGACATTTTCCACAAAACCGGCCCATCTCACTCCCCCTATGTCTTCCTGCAAAGGTAGCCATTTCACCTTGAATTTACTGCTTAGGGATGTTACCACTCTTGTTTCCTGGTCATTTTTATCCTTCAACGATACATGGCTTCCTGTACACTGCCATCCTGTACAAGGCCTCCCCTAACAGGAATACCAAAGTCATTCAGACCATCAGGTACACACCCTCATGTTTTTCATAGAGTGAACTCTAATATTTGGGCTTCGAAAAATTATTTTTCGATAAGAAAAATGTGCTACATGGAAGTTTCAGAGCCTTCCCATATAACCTCAGCTGAACAATGAATCTTCAAAACAATGGATATGTTTTTTATGGAGTCAACAGCCCTTGGTGTACAAGGCCTGACATCTGGTTCCCAATTTCGTTTTATATTAAATTGATTCTTCTGTGTTCTGGGGTTTTCTCAGTAATCACAGAGCACCAGTCTAGAAGTATTATCTATCTTTTGTTATATTGTCCATGTCACCATTCTATGGTTCTTTGCCAATTATTTTTTTTTTCAAAAAACGGTAACGGCACAATCTATATTACAGTCTAAGTAGGAGCCAGTTCTTTTTACATGAACAAGGAAAGTTAGGGACATAAGACTTGTACTTGACTTTTCAATAATTATACAACAGATTGGAATGAACAATAATCCATTTGTTCAATAGGTTTATTTAATAGTCAATGAATATTTATGAATTCAAATAGAAAAAAAATTGAAAGAGAGATAAGGATAATGAAAAATAAAGAAAGTTTTTACCAGTGATCGGTGATAGGTTCTTACAAGAATTATGTCCTTACAAGAATATGGGATTTTTGGACAATTATTGGTACCCCTCATGATTGAGAACGGCGTTTATTCCTTACATTTCAATTGGAAGTGAGAGAATAAAATGTCATTTCAACCAGAGACGTGAATGGGAAAGGATACCAAATGAACTAACACATTTCACCTCTTTTAAAAGGCGGTAAAAGGGAAACGAAAAGCACCTATGAAAGGAATAGACGGTATGGAGAAAAGTCAATTCAAAGCGACCTGCCGTTTTTAACGGGCATCGAGATAAGAGTCTAATCAGACTTCCTTGAAATTCCACGACATGCATAAAGACCCTTGTCACAAACGCGGCTTTGCGTTGCGTCACAAACATCACTCCGCTCTGAGTGGATTCTATAGCTCCTCCATTCAGAAACACAAGCTTTTCAATTTGATTTATATGACTTCGGAAAACGATTGGAATGTCTTTGGCTTGGCTCCACATGAGACTGAATTGATTAATACCAATTCCATGTGCATTGAGATGTCGTTACTCAATCATCAAGTAAGCACATTGCATGAGAGGAATAATTATTGAATTATTGAAGTTACACTTCTCACAGCTTATAAACAGAGAAATAATCATTTCAAACATGATATGAGATGAATTATTATTATCGAATGATCTTCAAAGCTCATAATTTCTATCAGATCAGAGAAATGATCAATATCTACAAAAAAATATCAATCGTCTTCTTGGGAAACAGTTACAATATTATTTACTTATAAAGGAATGAACCAGCAACATTAAATCTTAGTCGACTATCTATAATCTCATAGAAAAGAGCAGATCAAAACTTCACTAATTTAGACTAAGCATTTTTTATGAGCTAACCGCGAGATTAAGTAGTAGGCAATTTCCACCCTCAATGTGGTTTTGAAGTGTTGCAGGCTCAGTCTATTAGTCAGTCTTCTATAATTGGTGCCGCATCCCGTTAATGTATGATTAGTGTATTTGTTCAAAAAGTGTCAGACAACAGGCAACATTCCACCGTCGAACAGCCAACTTCCGAATTCCAGTCAGTTAAGACCTGTGCGCTGTAGATAAGCTTCGAAGCATCGAACTTTGAAACTATGTCGGTGTACCGCGACTCTCGGCAACTTGTCTCGATCGCCTGCTGCAACTCCACTTCCGTCACGCGTTTCAAGAAGGCAACCCACTAATCTCTCCTCTCTCTTTCACTCTATCACTCGCTCTCTCTCACTCACTCACTCACTCTCTCTCTCTCTCTCTCTCTCTCTCTCTCTCTCTCTCTCTCTGCCACACTTTCTCACTCTCCAGCCGACAACTTAACTCAGCTCCCTGACAGCTCGTGCTTTGGATTTGCTCACGCCAACACAAAACTACCAACATGAAACAGCATTAAACATAAATTACAACACAATGCTATAAGTTTAAGCACTACGACAACATTTACATGTTTAGCTGATTGTATGATGTGAACTATTTCACATTTAGAAATTATTTTCTAAGTGGCTGAGATCGTACTAATAACCTTACATATATATATTTAAGTGCGTGTGTATGTCACTGAACTCAACAGTTTTTAATCATATGGCAGGCCCCTTAGCGACGTTATTTGTTCTGTTTGAAATGCAAAGACTTTGCATGTACCGTGTAGTCGGAGCCTTGCAGTCATGTAGAAACTGTATCATTTGTAGAAACTGAAACATGTATGACTGGGTCATACACACCACAAAGTATCCTGGGTTACACCACATTATTTTACTCCTAATATGTATTTAATTAACTAAAATTACCCCACAATAACTTTAATTAATTTTAAACACTGAATGCAATTTAATTATGCCGGGTTGGTGACATCTGTACATCAATACATATTGAAATTAGAAATGTAGCCTCAGCGGGAGATGGCGAATGATAAAATCAAAAACCTAGCTTCTACCCTAATAGTTGTAGGAGGTTTAAATTTGAAATACTCCTTCATTCACAGGTGGTGATTAAGAAAAGAACGAGGGAGGCCTCTCTGATCAGCTGGAAGAGCCCTAGTACTAACTTCTTCTCTAATAGTCCTAGAAGGTTGAAATTTTAAATGTAACCTCAATGGGAGGTAGCAAATAATAAAATCAAGTAGAATTTACTATGCGATTGCAGCAACGCGCGTCGGGCCATTTAGTATAATGTGTATACATATGTATATAATATATACCTCAATGTTAGTTTTCTTGCCGAAAATGTAATAATCTAGGTGACGGTCATGTCACCATTGAATAACAGGTAGTATGTTGATATTGTTAGGCAAACTTCATCCATTTCAGGTTTGCATCGAATGTAATATTATTATTTTTTTAACAATTTTTCATTTGTCTAATTTTTATGTTTAAATGCATCTATTGTGGATGAAGTTGAATTCTTTGAGTGAAAGAATTCAGTTGAGATTTTCTGTTGCAGCTATAGAGATGTGCGGCTGTCTGGAGTTGCGTGTGCCCAACCAGTACAAGGCACTGTCGGGCGACCTGGTCGTCAGTGTGCACGGTTTAGGTGAGACGGACAGGCCGGCCCGGGTGGAGCTGCTCGAACAGGAGGCTGACGCTGGCGACTCGTTCCCGTTCACCGTCATGGGATCTGTGCCCGTTCCAGCCAAACCACGAGACGCGGCTCCTCTTCGTGTCACCTTTCCGTGCGGCGTGGTGACGCGAGGTGGTCGCTATATGGTGCGCCTTCAGCGGGAACAACGCCTAGGCAACAGAACTTACACCGATGAACAGACCACTGATGACGTTCTCCATGCTGATGAAATTGTAAGTTGAATTCTTTGTCGAGGTTGATTCTCTCCTATTTTATCTATCTATTCCCATTGTTTTCTTGATTTCATTTGAGAGAATCCGATTGGATTATTATTATAATTTTACTTGTCAAACGAGACGTAAATGTTATTCGTCATGGATCTATTAAAAGTGATAATATAGATTATTGGATTTTTGAATAGATAATCATTGGACACCTATTGTAATATGGTTAGTTGGGATAGTAAAGGTAACGTAAATGAAAAGAGTTTAATTTTTACTACTGGGGTAACGCTTGGCATACGAGAGGTGTTTCGGGTACTACTCTAATCTCATGAGAAAAAGGTGCTACTATTAAAATAACTTCAGATTGAGAAAAAGAATCTAGATGTTTATTTTAATGTTATAATAAAAAGTAATAAAATGCTAATGAGCTTATCAAGAATTTAACAAAAGAGTTTATTTACTTACAAACGGTCACTTGCTCAGCAGGGAAGAGTGGGGCGGGTCATCTGCCGTAGATGTAGCCAGCTCCCTTACTCGACACCGACTGCCCCGAGCCACTGTTTTTTTCAGCACAATTTTACTTGTCATGAATTTTCACTGATGTCATCATTTTTCTTTTAATAGTCAACAATGGCTCTCTCCTCTTTTTGTGAAAATTCATGGCAAATAAATTAATTATGCTGTTACATTACATCCCCGGGTCCATCTACCGGTTACATCGACCCGAAGTTTCCAAAAAAATAATTACTTTCTAATCATTAAAAACTTATTTTATTAATATATTTGACATTTAAAACTCTTAACCCTCACAATAACTTAATTTACATAAATATTGTTAAATTTTGTTTTAAACATAAAACATTACAAATTATCAACCCTAACGAAATATAGAATGAAATATATAATTTTGAAATAAACTTCGCTTTTACTTTTACACCTAATGATATTATAATTGAATTATTTATCGGCCTATTGACAGTTAGTCATTTGGTTCTGTACAGTTTTTCTTGTATGAAAAACTGATTAGTGCGACTTGTATAACTGACTAGTGTGTGTTGTAAGTATTTTGGGTAAATAAAGTTCAAGTGTTACTAGCATTATTCTAGTGATAGAATCCATAACAAGACAAGTCTTTCTTTGATTATATCAGACCTTTGAGGAGAAAATGGAAAAAGAGTGTTGTTTTTTAGTTTTTTATGATTTTCTTTTTAATTTGACATTCTTTACTTATTCAGCTTATTTCATTTTCATCTCTTCTCTGTTGATATCTATTGTATGCTCTTATTGTATTATTATTACTATATTTTTATGTGCATTTGAGTTATTGTTGAACTTCTCAATAATGTGAAGTAGTTGAAATTTTTACTTTATTTTGGCTTATATATGTATAGCAGGCGCTGCGGTAAATCGCCGAATGCATGAGTGTATTTTGACTGTTTAAAGTTTTTTATTTTGTTTATAAAATTGTGCTAGCCATCACTACTGGTTCAGATGGCTAGAAGTTCCATAATATTCTTTATACTGTATCTCATTATTTGTAAAACTTTAATGAAAATAAAATTTACTTACTTACTTACTCCTCCTTCCTATACAACAAAATCGATCATCCAAGCAAGAAGTTCGTCCTAGAGTAGTATATGCTAATGAGGAATAGTCTTACCAAGATTTCAATGTCAAGGGTCAGGAGCTAATAACTCCTTTCAAAAAAGAATTCCTAATATAAATTAGTTGCATATTTTAAAATTTGTATTAGTGTAATATCCAATGACATGGAATGCTCTTGATACTACTCCGAAATGGATACCGTTGTAGAGAGATGTCACGCTTAGTGGTGCCGAGTAGGCTAATCCATGGGCAATGAGAAGGATTGGGCTTGATTCCCAGCACTGGAAAAATATTTTTGCATTTTTCGATTTAATACTGTTGTCAAAGTTCGCAGAGCTGAGGTGTTCCGTGTGATCTATAGCATTCAAAGGAAGCTCGAATTCAGTACAATTAAATTTATTAGTGCATCCCAGAACATTTTTTAATAAGTTATTAAAGATACAATGGGAATGTATTAGATAAATTATTAATTTTCTAAAGGGGTCATGTTTCTACAACACGGACTGATCAGTAATGCCTTACACCAAATAAGCAATCAAAAACAGATAAATCGATATTGTTCAATTAGTATAGAGTTTGCAAAATTACTGTACAAAAATCAATCACTAAATGTTAAAGGCCATCTAATATTGAATAGTAACTGTGCAATAAACTGTCCAATAATTCAAGAAGAACGTTGAAAAAGAACAATCAACTTACGTAGCACAAGTCCATAATGCAATAAATGATATGAGTAGAGATATAGATTAAATAGGAAAAAGAATTATCACTAGAGGCACAGAATACGGTAATTAATTATCAGAACTGTCACTACTTGTTTATCTCCACGAATTTCAAAGAAGACTGAACAGATTTTCACAGAAGTCTCTCCTTTTTATAAATTTTTCTATAATCGAGATATCTCTCCATTTTTCTATCAACTTTACCGAATTCTAAAATAAACAAATAAGGACTCTCGCATGAGGTTCTAATTGAATATTCTACAAAATTCCAAGTGAATATCATAAAAGTGTCAGAAGAAGAGTAATTAATTGCTTAGAAGTTAATATTTACACAGCAGATAACACCGAGAATCACTGTTCCTTCTTTCTCTTCATTTTCACTACAGTAATAAATTGTTAATTTTTTAAAGGTGTAACGCTTGGCATACGAGAAGAGTACTACTCCGGTACTACTCTAATTTCATGAGAAAAGGTGCTACTATTAAAATGACTAGACTGAATTCAGAAAAACAATTCAAATTTATTTGATGGTTATAGTAAAAATAATAAACGCTTATAAGCTTATGAAATTATTATCAAAAATGAATTTATCTACTCACAAACGTTCACTCGCTCAGCAGGGAAGAGTGTAGCGGGTCATCCGTCGTAGATGTGACCAGCTCCTGTACTCGACGCCGACTGCCCTGAGTTACTCGGTTTTTCAGCACAATTAGTTTTACTTTTCATGAATTTTCACTAACCTCAACATTTTTCTTTCGATAGCCAACAAGGGCTCTTTCCTCTTTTTGTAAAAATTCGTGGCAAATGAATAAATTATACTGTTACATTACAATGTGGTATGATCCAAAACAGAGGATGAGTCAACATAATATGAGTCATATATTATAGTAGTGCATAACATAAAATGATGCACATCTGTACAGTACATTGTTCCAAAAATACAAATAGCAAAAAGCCAATATAGCTACAACATTCTGAATACCTATTCCAAATTTTAGATGTATGACACACTATACTTGTAATACTTGTAGGTATTCAGTCACTGAGTAATGAGACTTATCAATTAATAAGTCTTTTTATCAATATTCCAAACTGCTTCATGTTTTCTGAATTTTGTAACAGTAGGTTATAGGTTTTGTGTCTTATATGCTGTGAATATTTCTTTAAAAACGGCGTCCTGTGAGCAGCTACATACAGCAGTGCTGAATGCCTTGAATCATAAGTAGTATGGAACTCCTTATACCGTATGAAGCCGCAGTATAATGCCTATTATGTTTTTGTTGGTGTATCAATATTAGTTGAATAAATGTTACTAATACAATAATACATTATCAATTGATAGTAATAATCTTTTATTAATTGTCTGATTGTGTGATAAATGAAAATAGTTCTGCCAAATTCTTCTGAATTTTTATTTATATTAAAATTTGACAACATTTCGTTTCATTTATAGAAACGAATAAATAAAGAATAGATACTTGAAAAGTTTTATAATATTCCTGAAAATAATGTGAAGTTGAATAGTCTTATGTCCCAAAAATGAAGTTAAAAAGATAAGAAGCCGTGACAACCTGATATACTTATAGCATCACCCTTTCTCCAATAAAATTCATTTTTGTTTCGAATCGTGTGAGAGTTTCCTAGATCATTATTCTAGTACGGCCTCTACGCTCTGCCATAATGCTGTGATTCGTTTCGTGGTTCTTTCAGGGACCTTCTGCATAACAATTGACAAATTACAATTGACGATTACAAGTTAAAACTGTCATAAGGGTTTGCAGTGACTTTAAAAAAGTACAGTTCTAGTAAAGGTTTTTTGTAAATTGTTATGAAGTGATGGCCGTGAGCCGCAGCTGATATCTGTTCAATCAGAAAGAGATAAGCTGCGTTCTCCTGGGCTCTATTTGTAAGAGTGACCGATTAGATTGGCCAGCAAAAAATACAGTTCTCTGCTGTGAAATCACTTCCCGGTGGTTTGGAACCCACTTAAAACTGTAGGTCCTACTCATCAATCGCCATCATCCAACTCATTACCTATGCACAGGTCTCAGACCTACTATGTGTTATGTGGGCTTCATCCTCAAAAAAAAGGTCTCTCCAGCTTCTTAGCACAGTTGTTCTTTTGTGGTTTTTTTACATGTACTGTTGGTGGTTATATATATAATGATTATGACGATGATAGGCAAAACTTACAATTATAACAGCACTTAGGTTTGTGAGTGGTACCGAATGAGCTTCAGGACCTAAGTCCCATCCTCAGCGTACAGAAAAAACGTACTACCTATCTCACTAAAGTTCTAAATAAAAGTTTTATTCGTAATGAATATCGATCTTAATACAGTCTTAATACGTCATTCTTGTTGAATCATATTTTTAAAAATTGTTGTCTTCTAATTGACGCAGGACATGGTAGAGCTGGAAGTGAGATGGCCAGGTGCGAGACTAGGCCTTGAGCCACCGGCAGTGTCTACCTACCCTGAGGACCCGGTCACAGCCACTGTGCAGTTCGAGGAGACGGCCTGTCATCCTGCCATTGGCTCCCTACTACCCGAAACTTGGCTGCAGCTCATTTACTGCGGACACTCGTTGCACAGCTGTTCAAATTCGTCACACAGACAGGTAAAAAGAATAAATTGAATTTGTAAAATAAATTTTATCTGTAAATGAACTGCAGGAATTTCAAATTTATATCTATTTTTTTGCACAGTTTGCAAAGATCATCACATAATAAAAGTAATGCTACTAAATAACTGTGCCAGCAAAAGAGACACTGTTCGCTGCTGTAAAATCACTTCTTGGTGGTTTGGAACCCATCTAAAACTGTAGGTCCAGCTCATCACTCACAATCATCCAACTCATTAGCCATGCACTGGCTTCAGACCTATGTGGGCTTCATCTTCCAAAAAAATAACTATATTGAAAACGGTTTGAAGCTTCAATATCAATAAAAAATTGCCACTATATCTGAATGAAATACGGTTTACACACTTATAATTTGATTACGGTTATTTTAAAATATGGTTCGATATTATTTCAAAAAATAAATTCATTAATAAATCAATTTACTAAATAACATTTTTACTAAATAATATAATTTTTACAAGAGCTTCTTGAGAACTCTTTTGTTAGTGACACTGACAGTCGTCGCAAGGACAGAGTAGCATTTCTATAATCTAACTTATATTTACTATCTATTCATTTAAGAATTTTCTATCAACCTCACCACCCATTTAATACTGGACAGAGTATTTAGATTACACAACACAGAATATTTTGATTCAAGACAAAGGTCCGTGCGCATGAACCTAACTAGAGGCTTCCTTAACTCAAGAAATTCATGAAAATCCTTTCAATAAATAATGCCCCTGATTTTATGAAGTCTCAATGTAGGCGCATGAATGCGGGTGAGAAATGGGAGAAGATTTTTACCAGATTATTAAAGAAGATCACAAATGTTGAACCAACCAACCTACCTTGGCAAATTAAGGTTGGTTGTTTCACATAGGAATTGTACTGAACTCACTAGTAAAAAACAAATTAGGCTGTGGTCGATAAGGCCAAGGCTTTAAAACAATTAACAGACACACATGATGAAGGGTTTCAAGTCAAAGAAGGTCCAGAATAAAAGAAAATTGCGTTTATAATTTTAAAGAAAGGTTAAATTCAAAATATCACAGATAAAAAATTAACAGCCAATAGAATAATCTCTCGTCGTCTTCCTTACAAAGGTAAATAGAATTTTCAGCTACTGTTTTTTGTGCAGTAGCTAGGTTTAAAAGATTAGTTGAAAACTTGAGTTAAAAAAGATCACTGGCCAGGATATAAAACTCTCAACTTGAAACAATTGAAGATATGCCTAAGCATACTAAATGAAAATTATAAAGGTCTGTTGAGGATAGACCCGGATCTTGAAATCTTGTCTCCACGGAAAAGTAATATGAAAAGGAAGTATGTCACCTGGATAGCAGTTTTGGTTTCAAGTCCGGTCCATAATAATTATTTTATATTTTTCAAATTCTTTCATGAACCAAGGTGTTGAGGTTACATTAATATTTTCGATGTCAATCAAAACCTGAACCAGGAAAACCTGTTGATACAAAAATACAAATAAGATAAATTGGGAAATAACAATTTCACAATAATAATGACAGTAGTAACAAAATACATCAAATAATTGTAGTTAATAAACTTGAATTACTGTACCTGAATTTGACGATGAGAGATATTTAAATAAAAGAAAAAGGCAGATTACTAACACATCATGTCTGTAAACAAATTCATATTCTTATTTAAAATTGATAATTATGGCATCAAGGTGTCAATTATAACATATTATTTAGAAATCAAAGAAACGGCAAAACAATCCAAATCATCAGTGCAAAGCTGCAAAAAACAAGATGCAACAGGTTAGTTTATGCACAAAGCAAAACCTAGGGCAGTCTGGTAACATAACCAACAGAGGGCAGTTACAGTTTAAATTAAAAGATTGACTAGAAACGTTAAAAGGAGATTTAGGTAAAGTAAAATATTATGAAAATACCTAAGTAGAAAATAAAATATTATAGCTAGAAATAATAAAATTAATGTTGAAGTGGGTGAAACCGAAGGCTCACTGAATGAATTGGTGTGACCAACTGCACCACATTTAACTAAAACAATGTAGCAATGCTACAATGTTAAACTAGGAACAGAATAAAGTACAGTAGAGCCCTTATTAACGAGTTCCGTATTTACCGAGTTACTGACGTGCAACCGAGTTGTGTGCAGCAAAATTGTGTATTATTTCGCTAAACTGAACAACAGAATACCAATTAGAGCGCTTCTCTAAACATCAATAGATTGAAATAGTTTAAATAAGAATGTACTAGATTTGTATATGGTTCGACATAAATAATATAATTAATCTGGTGCAGTAATGTATGCAATTAATGTAACGGATGAAGATGGTTATCGAGGAAGTTGTAGCAAAATTCATTCCTGGAAAGTCATTGAAATGTAGAAAATTGATTCTTGGATTTCTTGTTCCATAACGATCTGCGTTGTTAATATTAACTTTTTGTTGTAAATTTATCGACTTGCAGTCAGTTTTATATTGTGAATAATAAATATGTACTCACATTCGGTCAAACGTTTTCGAGGTATTGAATCTCATCTTCAAGATTGCATTGGCCTTGGAGATGAGATTCAATATCTCAAAACGTTCGGCCGAATGTGAGTAAACTTATTATATATTCACAATATAAAACTGAGTGCAAGTCGTTAAATTTACAACAAAAAGTTAAGAAAATTGATATTTGAATATGTTCTAGCTTTATCTAGGAAGAAAACTTCCTGAATGATCAAAATATTATATTGCAATAGAGATAAATGTTTATGAATTTCAATGTATTTATGTAGGAAGTGGATAATAGGTCTATCCAGGAAGTTTACCTGAAGGAATGGGAGCTTGAATAAGGCTGTTCAGGTCTTTATAGTTCTGATTCGGTATGTGGTTTTACTTTGAAAAGCTCTACTCGAGTACGAAGAGATAAGTTTACTATAAATCCTATACGGAGCTTTTGTGATCCGTGCTGGCCGATCATGGTCTACCGCACCACTCGTGAAATCTGACATTCTCTGTCGTCCTCAGCCATCTCATACCAGTGGCGTAACTAGTGGGTCGGTCGGGTTTGAACCTGACCAATGATGTGATGGTTGGGGAGGGGGTAGGCTCCAGGCACTAAATATAGTACACCATAAGAGGAGATAAGAAGAGAAGGAGGGTTCTCCAACATTAATTAAGACTATAACTTATTGTTTACTCAAACCATGATTCGAGGGTACTCCCCAAGAAATTTTTCAAAAATAATGCATTAAAACTAAATTTTAAGTGATTCTAGACACAAATTCATCCATTCTAACATTATTCTAACCTAAATTGTTTGTCAAGGATGTGACAATTTCCATCTAGTTTTTGCATCATTGTCAGTGGGAGATCCGAACTCTGAACTTAAAACTTTATTGTTCGAGTAGCCAAAAAGGCTACTTAAAAGCAGACCTACTTAAAACTATTTTCACTCTGCTTTCTTTTAATTCCACCTCACCTGATTGGGGTACAGTATAGTACCGTACTTGAAAATGTCTTTCAAGAGAAGGAAAGGTTTTCTAACAGTAATTCAAGACTATATACAACTTGTTTATTATAAAGGAGAATTCTCTGATTATTTTTAATAATAAAACCACATCTTTAGCGATTCAAGACGTCTTTTTAAAAAAATATTTTCTCTCAGGGCTTTTGAAATTCAAAAATTTATTTCTTTTCTGGGTTCTGGGGGAATAGATCACCGTTCATAGTTACGCCACTGCCTCATTCCATAAAATCCTATTGCACTGGATAAAACCCCGTTTAGGTATTGTCTGCTGTTTCCTAAAATAGGTACTTTCAGCATCCTGACTCTTCCTAATTAGGAAGAATTTAGGTCAATTTATTGATTAATAGCATGATTGTTTCAATCACGATTGATATTAATCATCATGATTGATACTAATATCACGATTGATAGCATCCTGGATCGTTTTAGAGATCATATTCAAATGAATACTCACAAGCATTTTAACTTGAAAATTTGAGAACTTTTCAAATCACATGTTCCTCTCTCGATGATTAGAGATCTTACTGTCTACCTGGAACTTTGTCTTGGAGTTTGGTAAATGTGCCATGTCAAAAAATTGATCTGACATCTAAGAATCTATTGGAGTAGATTCTATATATTGATACAATGAAATCAATTCAAACAATAAAAAATAATCTCGTTGAATTAGGATGAGATGCTTTTCATCAGAAAAGAGACTGAAGTTCACGGCTGTTGACTATCGAAGGTCTGTCATTTCTATGTTTATTAATAAGAAAGAAGGAAGTGATGAATTCACGTGAAAGATACATTTGAAGTAAAAAAATGATCAGCCTACAAGAATCGCAAGTTTTATTGTTATGTCATAGAGTATAAATCGGAAAAGTACTTCTTTATCATGGAAGGTCATAAACTTCTTTTCAATCACGGAGAGTCACTCGATAAACTTCCTGAGCATTAAAGTCAGAGTCTGAAACTAACGACTGCCTTTTACTGTGTTCTGAGCCTCGACAGGATAACTTTCATAGTAGATACGTATTCTTAACAATAACTTTCTCAACTTAATCTCTTATAAACTTGTAATCTTTTGAAAATTGAAGATAAGTTCCGAACCTTTTTCTTTTCACTCCCTTCTCTTTCTTCACCATGATAGGAAGAGAAAATCATTCTCTCATTGATAACAATGATCGTTATTAGAAAGATTTCTCCAGTCTCTTGACAATTTTTTACAAATCTATGATTGATATCGAGATGAGTTGTATCATTATGAGAAAGAATTTTCCGTATCTCAGCAGAACAATATTTTTTAAATTTTCAATGAGAAAGTAAACATGTATTTCAGTATTCTTTGAATACTAATCTTGGATGTAATATTCATATAAAATTATTTGTTCACTATGAATGTGTTAATGTAATGTGGAAATAGCCATGAGCATTTATTATAAAAAGTTCTTCCTCACTGCAATAATATGAAGATATGATTTGAATCACTATTGATCATCTGTTTCAACTCCAGCCAATTTGTATTCCAACTCCATCGTGGGCTCAAATAACAATTAGTGAACACATTTTCCAGAGAGACCAATTAATTTCTCCCACAGAGATTCAAAAATGAAGTCCGGACTCTGCTCATTCCAAATTCGATGGAGAGGAATTCCCTCGTTATTCGCTACTGGTAAAAATTACCAGATATTTTTCATCTTGAACTATTTTTCTACATGGGAAAATTATCCAACACTTGGGTAATCTCAATTCATTTTCATCTGCGATAAAATGCGAGGGAAAATAATAGAATATAACTCTTCCCCTAAAATATTTCCATTCACCTTTATAACTATAAGTTTTATCTACTATATCTCACTTCAATTTTTACATATTTTTCTAATGCTATTACAAATAATAGGTTCGATATGTTGAAATTATAAGGAATTTGAATTTGTTCATTAACTTCTCAGATTGTTTACTCGGAGCAAATACGAGGATACCCAAGGCTTAGAGTTATGGAGCTCAAATGCCATCTTTTCGGACTAGCAGGTCACTACTCGTTAGCACTTCAGCCAAGAATAGCAGCCAAAGGACTTCCTTTAGCCACGTCGCCCCTTCATCATACATTGAAGGTGAGTTCACGCTCAACAGGTATTCTTTATTGCCAAAATCCTGTTAATAACAATTAATCAACATAATTTATACATTTTTTCTTTGGCCCCATTAGCCAAGCAATGCTTGTTCGCTATATTATTTGTTGATTTTTATTCAACACGATATAAGACTTAATCTTACATAGTTATAGTACTGTTAATACTTGTAAGTGTTAAGATATAATTTATAGATATATTACACTTTCAATTGTTTGATAACAAATCGTATAGATATGGAAAAGAGACATTAATAAAGCTTGTGATAGGTTTTGCACATCACCACAATATTTAAATGGAACGTTCTATGCTCAATGTGCATGCTTAGAAACACACATGAGAGATACGAACGCCATGCGCAAGATTGTGTGATGTCTTATTATTCTATAAAAACGTTTTAGCTATGATATCATGACAGTGTTCATCTTGTAATTCATTTACTTTTAACAACAATGAATTTTGAGAGGGCAGTCTATCATAGCCTAAGTTTGATAAATCCGTTGTGAATGAACTGGCCTGTTTTGAGAGGTATAACTGATTGGCAATCAGTTGATTGATAATAAATTTTGATCGATACAACATCATTCTATTGGAAAATGTTGCCTTATAAAAGTAGGCCATTTGTGAATTTCAAATACTGAATAAATTCATATCAATTCTTTCATCACACTTGCATACTCTTTGAAATAGAAAAAAAGTGTCGAGAATTGGCAAATGAACTTTTGAAGACTTGTGAAGATGACTTTGTCAAGGCGATTCCAATCACCTTTGACATTTCAAGATATTGTGAAATGATATTGGAGAATCATCAAACGAGACAACGATGTTGTTTCTTGAGAATCAATCACGTAACGCATTGAGACGCAAATGTTGATTCCGTTCACATTCAGTTCAATAAGCATCAGTTGTCATTCATTTACTCCTTCTATTTATTATTTTAAATGTGAAAGAGAAAGATTTTTGAAGAAAAATCTGTTGTGAATTTTTTTTATTTCTTATCAATCTTAAAACTCTTACTCAAACCATTGAAAACTCATTGGCGAATGAGTGGAATAATTTATAAACAAATGCAGGCGAGACTGATCCAGAGACTCAATTTATAAAATAAAATTTTCACTTGTTCTACACTCAACTTGCATGATTTTACTATTCTGGTAAAGACTTTTGTACTGGTTTTTTAGCCTAGAACTAGTTGGAACGTATCTCAATAGTATTTGGGAGCAAGTTCAAATGAATTCAATGCTCTGTTGTACTCTGCGGAATCCTTATTTAGAATTTCCCCCTGTTTTAATGGAGCTCCATAACTTACATTCGAAACAAACAAGACGGAATAACAGAATGTAAGCCTTTAAAAAGGGTAGAAGGGCGATGTAGAGACGTAGAGCTAAAAAACTTTCATTATTAACTAAAGTAATTGGGTAGTTTACTTTGCATCGCATATCCTTACATGTTTCTATTTCATCCTTTCACTATTATTGTAGTCAAGTCTGCAAATTCTGTTATATTGGTGAGTATAATTGGTTCTTCCATTCTAGTAAACATGGATGTGAATGACATTCAAATAAGACAATAAAAATTCTTCATTGACAATTTCGTCCAAACTTAGACATCTATTGAGGGGCTATTGTACAGCAAATAACGCTTTTGGTACGCTTTTAATAATCAACTAATGACAAAGGATGGTATAAAGACACTGATAAATCTTGGAAAAAACTAAATTGAAGTTTTGTGATTATTGTAATAGAAAAATAAGGTGGAAAATTTGTTGAACCAAATTGAACACTCATGAATTTTTTTTTTTTTTTTGTTCAACCTTTTTCTACAAAAGCCTTTCAATGAATGTCATTGTTCAGAAGAATTTCTAAACTTGATTAAATTACAGCTTTATGATTATTGTAATTATTAACAGAATTTTTCTAATTGTTTGATGTGAGTGACTCACTCTGATTAACTTTTCAAAGGTTAAATAACTATAGAGATTCGTTTTATGTATCAATCTTTTAGATCTTAATTTAGGATCTATTATAAAGAATTATTCTCCTCCAAAACTTGGACGACGAATCGTAGCACCGTTCTTCTTGTAAAATGCAAATTCTTCTCATGTATTAATCGCGCTCTGAAAATGATATTCTAATTTTAAATGCTTTAAAAACAAATATATCATTGATGAGAGCTGTTATTCCACGCGCTTGGGGATTAATCTGCTTCATACAGTACTGTATATATTACAGTATATTACAGTATATATTACTGTATATATATTATTATGATATTGTCAGTCACCCACGTATTATTGCAACCTGCAATCGTAGCTTGCCCAAACCCCTATTCAAAAGTCGGGTCATATTCATCTCGAAGCGATGAAACAGTCCTTGGCGCCTACAGCTTTGCATTTAAACGAATTTACTGAGCTTGTTCAAACAAACGCCTGCACCACTTCTCGCTTCTATTCCTGCCATGCATTCGCGTTCGAAGTGGAACGCTCTGCTCTCTTTAGCACGTTGATCAAACCAAAACGCAGTCAGCAGCTTGCCATGAGTTTGGGCTCGATTGCTATACACTAGCCACATTCAGGACAGCCTTCGTTGGTGGAACGAAACGTACACAAACTGAATCGAATTACCCATTCGAATAAACTTCACTCCATCGTTTCGGGTGGAAGTGGAGTCGACTCACTCCCTTTTTTATTCATCCTTGAAATGCATCAACAACATTCATTCCTATGAATTTGACTTTCAATTATTGTAGAGATCGGAAAAATTCTTCTTCAATTTTTTTCAATTTAATTTTTTCAATTCAATTCAATTGTTTATTGCCACAACTTGACAACACAATAATTTAAAGGTTACAAATTAACATAAAAAAAAGAAACCCAACTAACCAGAAATAAAAAACTAAAATTTTGGTTCAGGCACTACCAGCAAAAGAAAAGTCTTTAACTCAAATATCCTCTATTAAAGGTGAGATTGAGACTATGAATCCCCTTAATCCATTAATATCATACCCATATTAGACCTTAATATCATACATAGGGAAAAGTCGGACAAAACCGGAACCTAGTGTTGCGTCTCAAATATTTGTTGACTATGAGAAAAAATATTTGAGGTAGAAGGATAGACTGATATACATCATTGTATACTTGATATTTCCAAGTATTATTATCAAATACAATGGAATTAGCTTAGAAATTAATACATAAAATAAGCAATACATAGGTAAGAACTAATAAAAGTACATGCACAATGTGAAAAACAAATACAATAAAAATGAATAGGCCACTTGCATAATGGAAAACAGTGAATCTTGGGAGGAAATAAAAATATTGATTCCCCCAAGAAAGTTTCTAAAGTTTTTAAGCTTGATGGCTTTCCTTCAAATACATCTGCGTTTTCCATTCATTTATCTTCTACAGTGTGAACTCCTGCTTGGAAAAGCTCTTCAAGGGGTTTCCAAGCAAATAGGCTAAAAAAAAGAGAATTTCAGTGCTTTTAGTGCTACTGATAACTATTGATGAATCTTCTTCGAATAAGAAATTGGGAGCTCTTCTATTAAACAAACTTTTCAAGGGTTTTTCATGCAGATAAAAGAGTGGATTCGTGTAATTTTGTGAATACTTCATCTAATTAATACAACTCAAGATATGGATATGAAAACCATGACACTCTTTGAGATTAAAGAGAAGAATGTTCACGGCCTTTTCAAAACATGACGGTTGTCTCTTCCCCACGAGTAATTTTATAAGCTTGAATGCCACTGCAGCGATGCGGTCGCTTTACTCACTGATGGAAGCATCCCCTTTAATAGATTCTCTTTTCATTGACCAAACCTCAGCCGTCTACGAGGAGAACTCCAAGGACGAAACAACCTTTCTTCACATATTCTGCAAGCTGTGATTATAATTTTGCCTTTGATCAGTGAAAGCAAGCCACTATTAAATTTAAACTTCTTTGGGAAAATTAAATGAATCAAAAAGTAAATGAAGTGTATATAAATTTTCAGAGAAGTTACCAAGTGCAGCTTTCTTTGATGTACAAAAATATATGATCACAGTCTGAGAACTTTCAAACTGTACAATAATCATGTCCTCTACACTCATAAATATTCCAGTCTACATTCAAAGAGGAAATACTTTCATTTTTTATTCATAGTAATCAGAGCATTCATAGTATGATGGAAAATGTATACTTACATATTATACAGTGATTGCATTCACAGTCATCGCGAATTGTTATCTCGCGCAATTTGTGTAGCCTATTGGTAAGCGTTTATCTGCAGTATGGTAGTCGGTTAGGCATCACATTTTTATGATTATATTCCGCTATTGTATTTTTAAATGATATATAGTTTTTTTTAAATATATATACAATTCAGTTAAGCTGCAGTATGATACCCAGTCAGTTATGACATTTCCATCATTATATTTCCACGCACAGAATGCCTTATGAGTAACAATAATAAGTTTGCCCGTTGTCCCTTTCCAATGTTATTAAAATCAAGGCTTTAGGGAAACATATTTGATGATATCCACATTATAGGCTGGTGAATAATATGATTGAGGCTTGGTCCATCAATGAGGTTGAATAATACTAATGGACTGGGGCAAACTGGATACATATAGGCTGATAACTAATAATAATAATAATAAGCGTATGGCTTTTAATAGTGGGGAGACCCTTACGGGTAGTAACCACCTCGCCGTTTGTGCCATGTTACAAATAATGGGATAATGGAACATAGTGGCATGCAAAATACAGTCAACCTTAATAGGCACAGACATAGGTGCTGAGAAATACATTGAAAGGTGAGGATAATAAATCGCGATTAATGTTTTTCAAACTGATAAGAACTAATAAACTATTTTCGATAAGCCTATCCTTGGAAATCATAAAATCGTAGTACTGTATTCCAATCGATTGTAAACACAGCTTATTGTTAGAGAGAATGTAGAGACGATAAAAGTTTAATCATCGTCATTTTCAAGATAGACTTATGCGTACACACTCTTGAAAAGTTCAACCTTATTAGAGTACAGTATAATCTAGATTCAAATGGTATTGGATATTGATACTGGATAGCTCTATTCACGATAATAAGTTTTTGATATTTAATAATTGTCTTTGGATAGACACAAACCATGAAGTCAGAGATCACCTTTTTTTGAAAACACAATCTATATTAAAAAAGTGAGAATGGAATGGCTTATGTTACGTTGAACATCCTAAACATCAAAATATAGATGTTAAAATAATCTATAATGCAATGAAGGGGTAATTGAATTGAATTAAATCATCAATATGCTCTAAATTTGTTGAATCATCAATACCATTTTTAGTTTTCGAAAGCAAGTATTATTTACAATGCATATTTTTATAAAGCTTAATCATTGACTTATCGTGGATGATTTCCTCAAAGGCATTCTGTGGAAATACAATGATGAAAATGTCATAACTGACTGGGTATCATACTACAGCTTAACTTAATAGTAAGTTATATATATTTTTTAAATTATATCATTTAAAAATATAATAACGGAATAAAATCATAAAAATTCGATGCCTAACGGACTACCATACTGCAGATAAGCGTTAACCAATAGGCTACACAAATCGCTAGATAACAAATCGCGATGACTATGAATGCAATCACTGTATAATAATGTAAAATACTGTAAAGGGCATTTAAATGTAAGCATACATTTTCCATCATGCTGAGATGCTCTGATGACTATCAATGGAAGATGAGAATATTTCTTCTTATGACATCTTTTTTTGCATTTAAATGTCAAAGCAAGTAAATGTACAGGAGACAGAAACTGTCCAATCTGTGAATAATGCAGCGTTTATTTCACTATTTTCCCATGCTAATTGATTTAAGAATCTTTAATAATTCCTATACTAGTGTTCAGGTCTCAACCTTATTCCTTTGAACCAATACCATCCTACTTTGATCCTATTCACCTAAAAATTTTCTATAATAGTAGTACTGTAATAGTACTGTAAAATAAATAGTAATGGATACAGTCAGCTAAAGCTTTTTCCAACTTGCAAGGTAATTTCCAAATTCAAACAACTAAGAACTCGAGGATCTTTTGTTACTTGACAAGGAACTGAGGACAATAAACCTGTACTGCAGACAGTCAGTTAATATTGTCCTTAGAAACTGAATTGCCAGGTGAGTTTGATCTAAATGATGCTGACAAGCAGTATTTGCTTTCCGCTCTACATCAAACAATTCAAGGCCGTCTTCAACCACTAAGTCATCAAGGGGGACTCCCTGCATGAGACATTAACCACCTGACTGTCAAACTACATGAATTACTGCAGTTTCCCTTCCACTCCCTTCCACTATTCTCTTATCAACATAAAAATATAAGAAAATATTTAAAAAAAAAAACAATTTTAATTATGTTCAATCACTTCTAACTTTTTCAATTTGTATATAAACTTTATTCTATTATTACTAACTACATAGCCTCGCAGTTCAAAGTTATCAAGGTGAAGTTTGAATCGACGAATTTTTGTCCAGACTTCGCCCTTATTACGTTAATGCTTCACATAAAATCTCATTGTTAATATCCAAACTTTTTCTAGAATACAATCTATTGTGTTGTTAATAATATGCTTTTTATTCAGTCACAATTATATATTGTAAATTTACGTAAATAAAGTAATTTTATCTTTATCTTATCAACTTCTGCTCTTCTACGATTTACTTGGAAAGCTAGATTCTCTCAGCCCTCAACCAAATGACTGGTCAATTATGATCCTTTGCATCCCAAATTCCTCAAGAAATCGTGGAATCATGTTTTTAATTATGGTACCGAAGAAAAAAGAATATCCTTGATACTCACGATACTGCAAACCGAATCATGATCCCAGGAATTAAGCTTATGTTCTTATTGGACAATTTGAATTTTATCTATTACTTTATCTTTATTACTATTATCTTTACTTTACTAATTTTATCTATATAAATAAAATTAGAGTTTTGTCTGTACATTTATCAGAATTGTATATTTTTTGGTTATTTTTACGTTTTATACTTTAAATAAGCCAAAATTGTCTTATCTCACTTTCTGTCTGTCTGTCTGTCTGTCTGTCTGTCTGTCTGTCTGTCTGTCCGTCTGTCTGTCTGTCTGTCTGTCTGTCACGGCCGCAAAGGTATTTTTCGCGGCCTTCTCCTCAAAAACGAGAGCATCGATCGGGATTTTAGTTATTGAACAGTATTGAAAACATTATTGACAATGTCTTTAGCTATAAAAAACTAAATTAACTTTTTTTTTAACAGAGTAATAAACGTTTAAAAACCAAGTACTGTGCGATTTTGGATACATTTTACGCGGCCTTCTCCTCAAAAACGAGAGCATCGATCGGGATTTTAGTTATTGAACAGTATTGAAAACATTATTGACAATGTCTTTAGCTATAAAAAACTAAATTAACTTTTTTTCAACAGAATAATGAACGTTTAAAAACCAAGTATTGTGTGATTTTGGATACATTTCTTCCAAGTTTTATTACCACATAAGAATAAGAACAAATCACGTAATTTATCATGATATATCAATCAGCTGTTCTCAAATATAAATGGTGGGCCCTTCGCGGCGTTATTTACGCTGTCTGCAGACTTGTGTAGTCGGAGCATTGCAGTCTATTAGGAAACATATGTCTGGTGAATCAAAGCTCATCTTATGTTTTATCAATTATTTCTTTGTTGAAAAAAAAACAAAATTTTCTAATTTGAATTTATCAAAACAAAAATTAACATTTTAGGAAGGTGCGGTTTGTGCCAGGCTCTTGGGAATTCGCCAGGTAGCACTATTATTACCATGTAAGAAAAAATCCCATAATTTACCATGATATATCAATCAGCTGTTCTCAAAAAATATTCTCTCTGATACCTGTTACTGAATTGTTTACGTTCTAAGTTGTTTACTAAGGGCCCGTTCACACAATACAGTTTTTGTGCGGTACAGTAAATTTGCTGTATCAGTTATTTTGCAGTGCTTTCGTTTGCATGTACATTTCATATTGTATGTTCACACAATACTGTTTCAACTGGATCCAGTAAAAAAGCTGTTGTAGCCGATTTCTACATTCGGTTTTGTCTTCGAAAACTGTATCGTTAAAATCAGCTGTACCGCAAAATAACTATCCGTATCCGGTGGCACATGTATTGTACCGGTAATGGATATGTTCAAACGATACGCTTATTATGCTGGAAGCAGTCTTCAGATCGTCAGCAATGATCTTCTTCATTGATATTCTTCAGCATTGATCTTCTTATTAGTGAATTCCAGTGTCCAGAAGTGGAAGATATTAATTGCGAAAATTTAATTTCTCTAATATATATATGAGAGACCCGCCTTGTGGGACAAGACTTAAGATTAATATAAAAATAAAGAGAGAAAAATGTGTTGAATATTGAAACCAGAATTTATGTACTTTGATCAAGATTTAAGAGAAACCTTCAGTAAGAAACTTATTTAAAAAAATCTTACACAAATAAAAAAAATCCTGGACTGGAATAAATAAAACTGAACTGGAAGCGCAATGGAAGAAGGAGGAGAGCACAGCAATAAGCAGCAAAGCCGGACCGTGCGTACATCACAGTACAGTTGACGCCGTACAGTAAAAAAACCGTACCGCAAAAAAACTGTATTGTCTGAACGGGGCCTAAGCTGCTAACAACTTCATGATCGTTGCTATCAAAAAAGCCGAAACATATTTAGTCTTATTTCTAAACATAATCCGTACGAAGGACGGGCACAATAGCTAGTTATCTATATAAATAAAATTAGAGTTTTGTCTGTACATTTATCAGAATTGAATATTTTTTTGTTATTTTTACGTTTTATACATTAAATAAGCCGAAAATAGTCTTATCTCACTTTCTGTCTGTCTGTCTGTCTGTCTGTCTGTCTGTCTGTCTGTCTGTCACGGCCCCAAAGGCATTTTACGCGGCCTTCTCCTCAAAAACGAGAGCATCGATCGGGATTTTAGTTATTGAACAGTATTGAAAACATTATTGACAATGTCTTTAGCTGTAAAAAACTAAATTAACTTTTCTTTTAACAGAGTAATAAACGTTTAAAAACCAAGTATTGTGCGATTTTAGATACATTTTACGCGGCCTTCTTCTGAAAAAACGAGAGCATCGATTGGGATTAAAGTTATTTATCAGTATTGAAAACCTTTTTGACAATGTCTTTAGCTATAAAAAACTAAATTAACTTTTTTTTCAACAGAATAATAAACGTTTAAAAACCAAGTACTCATATTGTGCGATTTTGGATACATTTCTTCTAAGTTTTATTACCACACTAGCAGCTACCCGTCCTTCGTACAGATTATGTTTAGAAATACGACTAAATATGTTTCGGCTTTTTTGATAGCAACGATCATGAAGTTATAGCAGCTTAGTTAACAACTTAGGACGTAAACAATTCAGTGACAGTTATCAGAGAGAATATTTGAGAACAGCTGATTGATATATCATCATAAATTACATGATTTTTTTGTTGTTCTTATGTGGTAACTAGCTATTGTGCCCGTCCTTCGTACGGATTATGTTTAGAAATAAGACTAAATATGTTTCGGCTTTTTTGATAGCAACGATCATGAAGTTGTTAGCAGCTTAGGCCCCGTTCAGACAATACAGTTTTTTTGCGGTACGGTTTTTTTACTGTACGGCGTCAACTGTACTGTGATGTACGCAAGGTCCGGCTTTGCTGCTTATTGCTGTGCTCTCCTCCTTCTTCCATTGTGCTTCCAGTTCAGTTTTATTTATTCCAGTCCAGGATTTTTTTTATTTGTGTAAGATTTTTTTAAATAAGTTTCTTACTGAAGGTTTCTCTTAAATCTTGATCAAAGTACACAAATTCTGGTTTCAATATTCCACACATTTTTCTCTCTTTATTTTTATATTAATCTTAAGTCTTGTCCCACAAGGCGGGTCTCTCATATATTAGAGAAATTAAATTTTCGCAATTAATATCTTCCACTTCTGGACACTGGAATTCACTAATAAGAAGATCAATGCTGAAGAATATCAATGAAGAAGATCATTGCTGACGATCTGAAGACTGCTTCCAGCATAATAAGCGTATTGTTTGAACATATCCATTACCGGTACAATACATGTGCCACCGGATACGGATAGTTATTTTGCGGTACAGCTGATTTTAACGATACAGTTTTCGAAGACAAAACCGAATGTAGAAATCGGCTACAACAGCTTTTTTACTGGATCCAGTTGAAACAGTATTGTGTGAACATACAATATGAAATGTACATGCAAACGAAAGCACTGCAAAATAACTGATACAGCAATTTTACTGTACCGCACAAAAACTGTATTGTGTGAACGGGCCCTTAGTAAACAACTTAGAACGTAAACAATTCAGTAACAGGTATCGGAGAGAATATTTTATGAGAACAGCTGATTGATATATCATGATAAATTACGGGATTTTTCTTACATGGTAATAATAGTGCTACCTGGCGAATTCCCAAGAGCCTGGCACAAACCGCACCTTCCTAAAATGTTAATTTTTGTTTTGATAAATTCAAATTAGAAAATTTTGTTTTTTTTCAACAAAGAAATAATTGATAAAACATAAGATGAGCTTTGATTCACCAGACATATGTTTCCTAAAAGACTGCAATGCTCCGACTACACAAGTCTGCAGACAGCGTAAATAACGCCGCGAAGGGCCCACCATTTATATTTGAGAACAGCTGATTGATATAATCATGATAAATTACGTGATTTGTTCTTATTCTTATGTGGTAATAAAACTTGGAAGAAATGTATCCAAAATCACACAATACTTGGTTTTTAAACGTTTATTATTCTGTTGAAAAAAAAGTTAATTTAGTTTTTTATAGCTAAAGACATTGTCAATAATGTTTTCAATACTGTTCAATAACTAAAAACCCGATCGATGCTCTCGTTTTTGAGGAGAAGGCCGCGTAAAATGTATCCAAAATCGCACAGTACTTGGTTTTTAAACGTTTATTACTCTGTTAAAAAAAAAGTTAATTTAGTTTTTTATAGCTAAAGACATTGTCAATAATGTTTTCAATACTGTTCAATAACTAAAATCCCGATCGATGCTCTCGTTTTTGAGGAGAAGGCCGCGAAAAATACCTTTGCGGCCGTGACAGACAGACAGACAGACGGACAGACAGACAGACAGACAGACAGACAGACAGACAGACAGACAGAAAGTGAGATAAGACTATTTTCGGCTTATTTAAAGTATAAAACGTAAAAATAACCAAAAAATATACAATTCTGATAAATATACAGACAAAACTCTAATTTTATTTATATAGATAATAGTGCTACCTGGCGAATTCCCAAGAGCCTAGCACAAACCGCACCTTCCTAAAATGTTAATTTTTGTTTTGTTTGTTTTGATAAATTTAAATTAGAAAATTTTGTTTTTTTTTCAACAAAGAAATAATTGATAAAACATAAGATGAGCTTTGATTCACCAGACATATGTTTCCTAAAAGACTGCAATGATCCGACTACACAAGTCTGCAGACAGCGTAAATAACGCCGCGAAGGGCCCACCATTTATATTTGAGAACAGCTGATTGATATATCATGATAAATTACGTGATTTGTTCTTATTCTTATGTGGTAATAAAACTTGGAAGAAATGTATCCAAAATCGCACAATACTTGGTTTTTAAACGTTTATTATTCTGTTAGAAAAAAAGTTAATTTAGTTTTTTATAGCTAAAGACATTGTCAAAAAGGTTTTCAATACTTATAAATAACTTAAATCCCGATCGATGCTCCCGTTTTTTAGGAGAAGGCCATGTAAAATGTACCCAAAATCGCAAAACACTTGGTTTTTAAACGTTTATTACTCTGTTAAAAAAAAAGTTAATTTAGTTTTTTATAGCTAAAGACATTGTCAATAAAGTGTTCAATACTGTTCAATAACTAAAATCCCGATCGATGCTCTCGTTTTTGAGGAGAAGGCCGCGTAAAATGCCTTTGGGGCCGTGACAGACAGACAGACAGACAGACAGACAGACAGAAAGTGAGATAAGACTATTTTCGGCTTATTTGATGTATAAAACGTAAAAATAACCAAAAAATATATAATTCTGATAAATGTACAGACAAAACTCTAATTTTATTTATATAGATAAGAACAAATCACGTAATTTATCAATCAGCTGTTCTCAAATATAATCTGAATGGTGGGCCCTTCGCTGCGTTATTTACGCTGTCTGCAGACTTGTGTAGTCGGAGCATTGCAGTCTTTTAGGAAACATATGACTGGTGAATCAAAGCTCATCTTAAATTTAATGTTTCATCAATTATTTCTTTGTTGAAAAAAAAACAAAATTTTCTAATTTAAATTTATCAAAACAAAAATTAACATTTTAGGAAGGTGCGGTTTGTACTAGACTCTTGGGAATTCGCCAGGTAGCACTATTATTACCACATAAGAACAAATTACGTAATTTATCATGATATATCAATCAGCTGTTCTCAAATATTCTCTCATAACTGTCACTGAATTGTTTACGTTCAAAGTTGTTTACTAAGCTTCTAGCAACTTCATGATCGTTGCTATCAAAAAGCCGAAACATATTTAGTCATATTTCTAAACATAATCCGTACGAAGGACGGGTAGCTGCTAGTACGAAATATGATGAATACAAAATATTTTGAACTGGAAAATCAAGAGTAACGGTACCGGATAAATTGACGAATTCTCTACATAAAAGCCTACTAACATTATTTTCTGCAATGTTGGGAGCTATTCCTCATTGCTACGTCATGGTTCACATTACTATTATTGTTTGCAGCTAGTTTCAAGACTAGAACATTTTAATGGCAATAGCATTTTTTTGACAATGATGAAGTATCAATGTTGAAGTATTATGCATTACTTGAAGTTATTGAGCTATTGTATTTGATATTTACTGAGATGTTTCAAATTCCACTCAAACTAATGGACTATATCAATTTCTACTTCCAACCAACCAGGAATTTCATTGGAGAGTCTAGCTGGAGATTCAGTTGTATTCTAGTCGAATTCCCAACAGGGGATTGCATTGGAGAGTCTAGCTAGAGATTTTAGAGTTCAATTGTTTGAAAATTTCGTAAGAGTCCAATATTGTGTTTTTTCTAGCTGTGTTACTTTCTTTTCAGCATGCTGACTAAAAATACATTGAACATTATCTCATTCAACATTGAAAGATTTTTCTAATATTCTATTCGCATTTTATTTTATCTGAAAACCTCTACAGTAACTTGATAAAAACACCTGTAGTATTTCTACATATCATATCGGAACATCAACTTGATTAGCTTTCAAGTTCACGATAAGTCCACTCCATCTTGAGAGTGACGCTCTTTAATCAATAAACTTAGCTAAGACGTTATGACATGCATAGCAAATGAGGTAGTTGAAATGAACACTATTTTGTGAAAAGAAATAAGCCTGAAGGTCAATGAATTGTTGCTTTAGCGGAGTATGGTTTGGTTGCGGGTTGTACGGTAAGTAATCCAGCTTAAAGGAATGAGCACGTAAGATTGCATCTGAATGTGAATTCGGGCGAAGCTTATTCGAGGCTCAAACTTCCGTTCCGAACTGCGGCTGTATCATTCCTTCTCCGATTCCCTTTCTCCACCTCCTCTACTTTCTCCAACAATACCTCAGGAATCTCCTCCTCAGTGCTCAGACTGCCTCTTCCTCCTTGCAAGCAGCTCAATTCATCGCGTTGAAACCATTCTCTTCTCTTAAAAGAAAGTCTTGTTTGGCCCAGTTGTAAGATTACATTACAGTAAACGATTTTGTTCTACCTTCACGTTCTAGACCAAAATTAAGAGCAACAGGTAGCTGAACACCTAAATAATAGTCTGGTGGCGAGAGACTCACTTGGTTCATATAGGGTGTATTTTTGATAATAATGACAAGAGGAAGCTGTAAAAGATATTGGTTAATGTAAGTTAAGTCCAGCTATGAAATGAATTATTCAAAAGAAATGCTAAACAATTTTTATAAAAGTATTTATTTTGTAATCAAAATTGTCTCTCTTATCCTTACAACCTATTGAACATTATTTTCCAGAGAGCCTCTAGAAGTTATTAGTATAGTCGGAGCTGTTATTAGGAGTTTTGAAATTAGTTTTCTATGTCAAGAGATTGAAAGAAAAGTATTTTATTAAAAGAAAAAGTCTTAGATAGAATTGGAACTTACAGGGAAAGTGATACTACTATTCCAACCAGGTTACAAATTATAGGTTATTGGTATAGTATTTGATATTATTATAGTTTCTGTTTTTTCTTCACTTATACAATTTAACGATTTACCATCGAATTATCTTAATTTTAAGAGCCTTATCTCATAATTATCTAAATTTTGGTTATGCTTATTGAGAATAACCACTCGCAGACAATAATCGATCTCCTATTCGAACCCAAATCTTCTCCGAACTGATTTCTAGTTGATATTATTTCCAGAGTCCTGTAGAAATATACAGAGCAAGTAAATGCAATGTATCTGTCAAGTCGAATAAGATAAGTCATTAGTGCTTGTCCTCATTTTGTAATGGTGACCGCTTTTACTTGGTCAGCAAAAAATACTGTTTTCTGCTGTATGAACACTTAAAGCTGAAATTTAAGGTCAACTCATCAATAATCATCATCCAACCGGGAAAGTGATAGCCGAGTGTCGTAGCAGGTATCTGTTCAATCAGAGATAAGCTACGAAACTCCTGGGCACTCTTTGTAAGAGTGACCGGTTGGATTGGCCAGCAAAAAAGACTCTGTTCTCTGCTGTAAAATCACTTCCCGGTGGCTCGGAACCCACCTAAAACTGTAGGTCCAACTCATCAATCATCATCATCCAATTCATTACCCATGCACAGGTCTCAGACCTATGTGGGTTTCATCCTCCGAAAAAAAACAACTTATTACCCCATGCACATATTTTGAACCTATGTGGGCTTCGTCCTGAAAAAATTTATTGAAAAATAACTTAACTAGAATACAACTGAATTTCTAGCTAGACTCTCTAAAATAGCTTCCCAATTGGTTAGAAGTAGGAAATAGTTTATGGTTAATAGAAAGTAGCCCATTAGTTAAAGTGAATATAAATAAATATAATATATATATATTGATTGATTGCATGAATAATTCAACTTGAATATGGTTGTATATTTTAGGCGGAATGGAGCGAAAAATTCGTTTTCAACGTGCACGCTCGCAGCATTTTCCCATGCGACGGTCACCAAGGCGTAGCTGTACTTTTCCAATACCCCAACTGCATCCTGGCGTCGGGCGACCGCGTCCGCGTTTTTGGACGCCTCAGAGCGGACGTGTCGTCGCTTCAGCCGCCCTCCACGTTGCACTACGTCGCTGAGCAAGCGGTCTCTCGCGGCCAGCATGCGCTCAGGTTCGACTGCGACCTGTTTGCCGAACGCTTCGTCGAGTACTGCTTTGTTTATGTTAGCAAAGCCATCACAGGAGCTGTGTCTGATGTACGCATGGACTGTGTGCCCACTTTGCCAGTACTCGGTAAGTTTCCTAGTTTTTAGGTTTAGAATTTGAGTAATTTCCTGGTTTTCATTTTTTTTTATTTTAATTTCAATCAGTATTGAAGTTTGCTACTTTTGTGTTAAGTTCAGTTAATATTATTTCCACATTTAGTTAAGCAGCCTGTTATACCATAGCTCAATTATTTTTAATGATTGAAATTTCCAACTTTTCCCCTAATTTTTGAGAAATCTATAGAATTTGAATCAAATAATCTATCACACAGCATTAAATCACATGAAATAAAGCATAATATCTATATACTTTTGAAAAATGTTGTCAAGTGTCAATTCAATAGTATTAATGATTGCCGTTTTGTTTATAAAAATCACCTATACAATTGAGAAAATTCATAGTAAGTTTTATTCAAGTAATTCTCATTCTAAATTTGGCAGACATTCTCATCCCCAATGATGCGATAAATAATATATTGTGAAATATTATTAAAATCTTGAGACGCTTCACATTTAGAAATCACTAAAAGACAAGTGTATTTAAAAACTGAAAATTCTTACTCCTGTGTATTAGAATAGAACTGAAATACATTCATTCATTGATAATCATTTCAGAACGTCAGTAGCACAAAAATTCCCAACATGTAAAGTCAGAAATTTCAATAATGCATATCAGCCGACATGCAGCGATTTCAATTTATTTGTATGCTTTGAGGAAGTTGTTACTTGTTTGCTAATCCACACCGAAAGAGCAAGCAATCATTAAAGTTCACTTATTCAGTTTGTTGTGTGCATTGGTTCGATTTGTTTGCCTACCAGTCTAGATAAGCAACAACTCAGATTTTAAACAACTCAATGCATCTTCAGTGATAAGTCACAACAAGTTTCATTTCCAATTACCAGGAAAGAGTTACGGTAGACGAAGTAAGTAACAGTACATGGGTGGAAATCTAAAGCCCCGTGCTTCGGAAATTGTCGGGTGGATTTCTTGGACTGTAATTGGAATTTACAGTTGATTAGTTCAAAGAACGGTCGTCTAGCTGTAGCCAGTGGAAACGAAAAAGATAGCAAAGATAAAGTTTGTTACGAATTGCTGAGGCAAGAGGAAGGAGAAAATATATTTTTGGAACAAAAAATTGTCAATATTTGTTGTAGGTCAAAAAGCAGTTATCCGATACCTCCATTCTTGTTCATTCTTCACGGTTCATTCATTTTGTTCATTCTTCATATTTTTAAAAATCTGAACTTCTCAACCGCCATGAAATAATAAATGACTATGTCGACTATCCACTAGTACGAAACTAATTTTCACTTTGTTGGTGTTAAGTTGTATTATTCTGTTAGTTTGAAAATTTTTCAGTTGGAAATTTTTAAAAAAACTTATATAATATTATGCTGTATACCATTTTATTTGGAAATAAGGAAACCCCTTATTAGGGTATACAGGTCGAGGAGACCTTTCTTTGGAGTGTCGCATGGTATAAAGTGAGTCGTGGACTATAGGTGAGGATGAAAGGAAGAGACTACTATCCTTTGAAACTTGGTGCTACAGAAGAACGCTTAAAGTAAGCTGGACAGAAAGGAGAACAAATAATGAAATTTTCAAGAAGGCGCAAGAAGAAAGTAGCATATTTGAAATCATTAAAGAAGGAGAGCTAAACTTATCAGACATAGGCGTATACTATGGCACGACAGTCAGGTTGAAAGAATAATTGAGGGTAAGATTGAGGGTGCAAATTGCAGAGGAAGACCACGACTTGACTACATGACACAAATTATGGAGGATATGAAATGCAGAACATATCACAAACTGAAACGGAAGGCTCAAAAGAGAGAAGAATGGAGGTCTGCTGTCAACCAACTCAAGGATTGAAACAAAAGAAGAACAATTCCTGTGCAATAGATAATTTCATTTGAACCCTAGAGATTATTAGAAAAATTGGGAAATCCATTTATTTCTCATACTGAGTAATTGAATTTTTACTTTTTGAAATATTAAGGTGACCACTTTAACAAGATTCTTATTCACCATTTTTTCACGTTATTGGGATTCACGAGAATTTTGAATTGACTCACCGTTAACTAACGAGAAAATTCTCGGTTGGTCCTGGAAATACTGTGCTTGATATCAGGAACAAGATAGATTATTGTGTAGAGCAAATCATTGTGAAAAAAGAGTTGTTACTTCTAATTGGAAAGTAACTGCAAGGTGCCGCCTATCTTAAATGATCTATTCCATCCGAAATTGTCCCTCATGTAATTAACCTTCCGGATTAATGGACGTGGTGTGATTTGGGAAAGATGTCATGAAACACTAAAGCTAATTCATTGAATCTTTTTCTTGGCTAGAAATTGTAATTGAGATGATTTTTCATCCACTTCAGAAGAATTCGAAGAGTGTTCTAATGATAGCTACCGCATTCATTCACTTAGGATAATCATTTCGTCAGTGTTGATACACAACCTTGTATGTCAAAAAAAAAATTTGAAGGAGACATAAAAAACTGATTAATTAATTAAGTAATTGTAAATATTGATGTATACTCCTAATTACTTATAAGCAATTTTGTGTCGTCTATTTGATTTAAATCAAAAAAGGTGTGTATTCACAACAATAGCATGATGGAAAATGATCATAACTCATAATCATAGCGTAAGGAAAATTCCACCAGTTAGCTTCTATTGCCGATCTTTTAGCTCCGGTATGAAAAGCGGAAAACTGGAAAGAGGCGATAAAGCCGTTGTGTTATAATTCAATGGAAGGATGAGCTCTGAAAAAATAAGAGCTGGAATAACAGAGTCGAGCTGTGAACGAGCTGCTCAATAACTCTTCACAACTTCGACTACATTCATTTCGATGGAAATTCTCTCTCATTTTCCTGTACGCTCCTCGAATTTCAAGGGAAATGACTACTCTATTCACACCGTTTCTTCACTCTGACCATAATTTTTGTGGGCTCCTCTCCATTTGTGTGTTTTAATTGAGATTAAATTCTTTGATTTCAATTTATTAGAACAATTAGGGGATCCCTATTGTCTTTTAATTGAAGAAATCAAGTATAAGTCCTGTAGCTGGTTTCTGATTTCTATCTCGGTTAAAAATTATTGTATATGAATGTCCCTCAGCTCTTTTACGCTATTCTGATAATAATTAACAGCTCCCTTTGAAATTTGTTTCGAATGTGGAATTTTTTCTCCTATTCAGTATCATATGCATTAATAACCTTGATACATTGTAAGCTTCATGCATCATGTTGTAAACGAAAACACTGAAACACTAATAACCATAGAGTGACTGCTTGAAGCAATCAATTCACTTCAGAATGAAGAACTAGATTGATCTATAGAACAGAATAAAGCGATTCAAACTCTTTCTTTAGAGCAATAGAACAATGCTGCAGAATGCCTGACCATCAACAAATAAGGGACCTACAGAAGCTGGAAACAGAAGAAAGAAAAGTAGTTGGGAAAATCTTTGGAACCAGAAGAGAAAACTTATAAATATTTGTAACAACTCGGAAATCTCCAAGATATTTGAGAAGATCACAGATACAAATAGAAAAAGAAGACTGACGTTCTACGCACTTATATTCAGAATTAATGCAAGCAGACACAAAGTATTCGTGAAGATCAAACACAACAAGACAAAGCAAAGGGTGGTTTGTGAAGGTTGAAAGGGACATGATAAAATTGAATAATAGAAACCCAAGATATCCTCGATGAACAGAATCAAGCAATAAATATTAAGAGTTGGTGTTTTCGAGGAGGATCCAAGAAGAGGAATATGGTCAAGAAAGAGAAGGTTGTATCAGAGTGAGAGGATGAAGGAAATACAGAGGAGAGGAAATGTAAAGGAGGCAATTGAATAAGTGAATTATTGCGGTCCTTAGATGGCCTGTGCAAACCAAAAAAATTGAACAATATTGATTGCCTTGTTGAATTTTAAAGAGTAATCTAGACTCTTTCGACGAGATCCTAGTAAATGCCCAGATCGCTGTACTATTAATAGCACTATGATAAATAACGGTTTCTATTTAGGCTGGTCTTTAAAAAGATTTTGTCGCGTTTTACTCGAGGCAACTATCCCATTTTTAATGGATGACACCATTTGAAACAGTCCAAGAAATTGACAAACAATTAAAAAATATGACAGAAAAATGGCTATAGCTGTCATTCAAAATATCTTCCGTGGAGGCTTGAATCAAGAGTGCAATTTCTTAGTTATTTTGTACTGGTTCACGACATCACCTCATCAAATCCATGAATGTAATTTGAATTTTTTCATTCATTTAACTACTTATTTACAAAAATCAAATTGTTTACAAAAAGTTTGCTCGCCCATCACAAAACAATTGAAATTTTTCTAAACAGAAGAAGGCACCTAATAATTTAATTTATTGAACTAGGACACTGGGTGAACAACTGAAGTTACTTTCATCTAGGAATCTTGTATTTCAAAGATGATTGCATTTGAAAGAGATAAGGCCCAGCAATGAGAAAAGGTCATTTGTAAAGCTCCTTACATGCTTTCTTGAATCTAATAATTTTAGATGAAAAAAATCCAAGAAGGTGCTTTGTAGATTAAACTATTTAGTACTAAATTATAGTGTAGAAAGATCTAGTTGACTCGTACTGCGTAGATTGAACTGCATATTACTGGATATTGTACTAACGAAGATGAAATTAAGCTAGTGTACTCTGAGAAAGGGCTAATTAGCAGACAGTGTTGCTAGTGATAAAATAAGGCAGCTGTAATGAGAGAATCTCGAAATTAATCCACACAATGAAGGAAATTGAGAGGCTAAAAGGATGATAACTGTCAAAGGTGTGCTACCGCTGCCGCGATGTAAGAAACAATAAGAGCGCAGAAAACGTTTCGGGCCGATTAAGTAGGCGACCAAATGCTCCCTTGGGGTGAATACTCTGCACATAAAACTACTTTTCCTCATTTCCGGCTTGCTTTATGTGCCGCCCTCTTGAGCTATCCTGACAATCCTTCCACCTTAGCAAAGCTGTTAGCCTTTGTACAAGGGGAAAGGAATGGAGCAAGGAGATAAGGTGCACTGAATTGCAGCGTAAAACTACGGTTCAATCCAATTAGGGCGTTTCTGCCTTGCTCAGCCCTATTCAGCGAACCTAGTCAAGTAACTTAGGGCCGACTATGTCCTTACGCTTCGTGCAAAGTGTTAGATCCTTGTAACACGATCCCGCCCTATGCTGTACTTTGCTCGTTCAGGTAGGTGACTGAATTTGATGCTTCAAGCAACTAACAAGTCAATGTTTCTTTATCTCCTTCAACTCAGTTTCTACAATTAATACTATCCGATCACAATATCAGGAAACATGATTAATGACCGTAACAGATAAATTTCCTGAAGAGCTCTTGGTGCGAGACATTCTTTAGCTCATCTACCTGAGCTCCAATGTAACCTTTATTTACTTTTGAATTCATTTATTTTTATTATTATATTATTACTAAATGTTGACAAGATAATCAATTATCATGTAGCATTTATTGCTAAGGTTAATAAAAGATGAACAATAATTATTTAGTTATATACTATTCCAGCGGCCAGGGCTCATGAAGTTGAAGACTCGCTTACAGAGAGTCTGCTCACTACAGCCTGCTATGGTGAGCCGTCTGTCCATAAGCCTCGAGTTCACTGTTCTATCCCCTCTGATACAGTTTCTGCTATTTCTGCTAATGGAATGGTTGCTCAACGTTTCGAGTAAACCATTTAAAAACTTATTTATTCTCTTTCATTAAGTCATCTTTGAATATCCCTCCTGCTCCACTTGGTTTTTGTCAACGAAAACTATCTTAATGAAATAATTATTAATGAAAATCTTAATAAAATAATTGGAAAATTAAAGAAAAAATTAAACAATAGAAATGGTTTGGACAACATCAGACTTTTCAGTATGGATAACTACCACAATATCACCATCTCCAACTCTAAGTAGATGAAAAAAATCTATTAATATGATTCAAATGTGACAGCTTAATTATTTAAAGACGTTTTCAACAGTGGTTATTGATATCACCGCATGCTGTGGTACTACTAATGTCATTATTGCCATATTTTTGAAGATAACAAACGAAGATTAAGAGTTTGTAGTGGAGAGGAAAGGGATCTTTGACAATTTTGTAGATCCCTAGTAAGAGTTGTTGATTATGGAAGAGTCACTACTACTTGTAAACATTTTAGTCTATTAAACTACCATATACAGTTTAAACTAGTTGTTCATACTCATAGAGGAACAATTTATTCGCTGATTCATATTAATAATAACGATTTTATGGCTTTTATCAGTGTGGAGGCCCTTACAGGTAGATGAGTTATATTAATTAATTGATACAATATTCTACAGAATAATATGTTTTTGAGGTTTGTGCTCGAAAATGAAATTAGATGAGGAAGACACCAATAAATTTCAGAGCAGATTTTCAATTATTATTTGGGTAGTAACAGAACCTTGCATTTTTTCAACTTATTGGAAAAAACAAGAGACAGCAAACATAATATTGTAAACAGCGTGAATACGTTTAGCTTCAACCAGGTAGAAAAATATTTATTCAATGCTGAAAAATTACTTTGGGAGATTGCAAATCCTGCACATGTGGTGAAATAGCTGAGTAGACGGAATGGAACTTTCAAAGAAATGCAAACACTTGTAAAGCATCACTTTTTTAAAGTCTTCAATTTGAAAGCGACTATGCGAAAAACCGGGTATAGCACAGGACTGGCTCTTACACTGTTTTCGCAGTCCATAATTTATCAAAGCCGCTTTTACCGTGTGCAGGCCATATAGGCAGCGTAGTAATATAATTAAATTTTCTCACAAAAAGGTTGCAGGGCTCGTGTGTATTTCATCCCCCTGCGTCTATTTATAAAGCTTTTCACATTTTCCAAGTGAAAAAAGACAGGAAAGTGTTGTTCAAGCTGCTAATTGGGGATGAAACTGTAAATAGAGGGGAACTTCTTAATGGACTCGTATCATTAGGCTTAGCGGAAACGGGAATGAAGATATATTATATACTATATGCGAAAAGAAGAATTCTTTGGAAACAGATTATGTGATTACCCTTCTGCTAACCTTTTTAACAATAATTCTCATAGAATTTATAAATTCTACTCGAAACGCTAATGAGCTCAATGTAAAACTACTTCTAATGAATAGCATCCAATTCTATGAGAGGTATTTTCTTGAATTATTTTCAAACTAATTACCGTGCTTTAAATTGCTAGTACTGACATTACTTCAAAAAAGTTCCAATGATCGTCCTCAATTATAAATTGTCTTTATTAATTCACTTTACTATTCAGTTATTCAGTAGTAAATCTATATTGCGAATTATTTTATAACCAGATTCTCATGGAAAACCTAGTTATTGACAAATATCACAGAATATAAATCTTTCACACTAAAAGAATGATCCATTCTTTCTAATGGGCTATTCCTTATCTGTCTCCCTCACAGAAATGTCATTACAAACTAATCCATGGAAGTAGAAAGGAAATAATAAATTTAAATTTAACATTGGACAAATCCAGATGCCCCCATGATGGGAGGCCAGTGGATGCTTAAATATCTATCTATCTATTCAACTATATAGTCTGTTCAACGAGCCTACAGAGTGACCCAAACAAACTTTGCATGTGTGTGAGTGAGGAATTCTGAGAATTGTACTGGCATCAGCCTACAGTTCGATCTTAACAGCTGTTGTCGCACTTCCAGTTTGGGAAATAAATAATTATTATTGCATTATTTCAAGAACATATTAGATTTTAAATTCAGTTATCAAGTCAGTATTTTCATTCCAAATGTACAGGTAAAACTAATTCAATCGACAAATTTATGAACAATTCTAATAATAGAGATACCAGTGATTGCTGAATGTTTGGATACATTACCTAAGCATTAAAGGTAAGAAAATAGCCATCTTATTCATATAATTCATTATCCATTTCCATTTACAAAAGTATTATCCAAGTAGCTGTTTGAAAATGATTATTGAAAGTCGTTTTCAATGGGTAGGCCTGTTGCCTGTTCGATGCGTTTCGAAAACTAGGCTATCTGTGAATCGGGCTTCGTTGAGTCTCGGCTTGCACGCACGCACATGTTTGTTTACTCCACTCCGTAGGTTCGCTGAACAGACCATAGTTAATAGATAAAATCAAGATGTAAAAGATAAGAAGCATATACAATAAATATACGAATATAATACTGATAATAAGAACAAAATATTGTCAATCTCTGCTCATGCAATACAGATTGTTATCTTCGCAAACAAAATTTTAATTAATTTCATCTAATTTAATGTTTTATTAGTAGAAAAAATTAATTTCAACATTTTTAATTTTGCTGTGAATTCAATCATGATTGTTCAGTGAGTCAAGAGCACTACAACAGTTTACATACCATTTTTTTCATTATTGGTAGAGGAGCTTCCAATATTTCTTCATTATTGGAATGTTCCTTTATCTTTGCTTTGCGGTAATCATTGTTATGTTATGTTACAGTTGTGTTACTGTGTATCACGACATTCTACACGTGAGATTTATTATTTGTGAGTGACTTTTCATGGATCTTTCCATTGCTAGCCCTATTGGAACATCCTTACCCCATCCAAACTTTGATAATGACATTTATAACAATGATGATAAGAAGAAATAAATAGGTTGATGTTCCAACCTGTGTGTTTGTACAAATAAAAGAATACTTGGCCAGCTCATCTCTGATTAGGAAACGTAGAGATGAGCGCTGTGGTGAAGAGCAAACAAAACTGCATTAATGAACAGACAGTCAATTATGGTGATGCGGGACTGTGCCCGCAACCAAATCTAATCAACTCAGGCTGGAAAATTGCTTTCAGCTCCATGATGGCTGGCGAATAAGTGTTGTCATTAGATTATTTAGAAAATTGGGCCATTGAAAGCGATAGTTCATGATTCGGAGCTCACTCTAATGCCTAACAAATTCACTTCAGGTGATGTTGACAGTGCTGCTTCCAGCCAGAAGATGGAAGTAATGGATTACTAGGTGGAGTAAATTGATAATTTCATGGGAAGATGAAAATTTATGATAATTTCCATTGGGATACTAAATTGTAGATCTCCCAACCTTTTTCTTCAATTTGTGATTTGTGATTTTTGAATTACAAAAAAATAACAAATTCTTCACACTTCTCCCGTTCAGTTCTCACTAAATTAACAGGAAATTGTAACATCCCAAAGGCGAATAGCACAGCAAATCATTGTTATTCGAGTCAACAACAACCTGTAGTTCCATGTATCCATCTATACTTGGGTTACTGTACTTTTCAGGTTATTGTTGAACATCCTTCCTATGCATGAGCGTTATCAAGGGTGGGGGGGGGGGGGGTGAGCTGATTCAATTCAACTTTAAATTTTCTAAATTGGACCTGTCAATTGCATCCCACTTCTGCAGCGACTCATACACTAGTTCATTCGATTTTTATCTTGCCCCCTCACTATCAAGCAGTCAATCTGCCCCCTCCTGACAGTAAATCGCCGCCGATGTTACTGCAATAATTTTAATTTCAAAATTGCATAGAATATTTTCTATAAACAGCAATGGGATTGGAAATTCGGTCTATAATAATCTAAAATAAAACTGGTTCTGACAAATTATATAAAATTATAAGAAGTTCATTCCTTAAAAGGCGCAACAGACAACCATAGGCTCATCTACATGAGTCCAAGGGAATTTAGCCTCCCCCCTCACCAAGTTACAGCCAAAGGGAAAGAAACCATGGACTAAAAGCCATTTTCAAAGTGAAATCTGCTTCTAATCGTTTATTGATTTAACTTTATTTCTTCAAAAAAAAATTCTGAATTCTATTTGCAAGGACCTAGAGACTGTTATGTGGTGAAAGTAGGTTTTACTCTTTTAAATATTATTTCAATTTGAATTGTACCGTATCTTACTCATGGAGTAATCCTATTAGCTGAAGTGTGTAACGGTGTAGTCTATATCCTTTCTCCTCCATTGAAAAGTGGTTTTGTTTGACAGATGATCCAATTTTAGCTTCGATATACATTGAAAAGGATTATACAGAAGATTACTGTCTAAGAGAACTCCAAGACAAATTTGAGACACTCAAATTAGATTTTTTCCGAGGGAGAACCCCCCGAGCACCCTCATTCTCATTTCAAACTAAGATTATCTTACACAAATTTTTTCTTTCCTCTTCTACATTACAACATAAACTTATTTAATATTATAAAGTAGAACTAAACCTATTTTTCTCTCATGCTGCTTCAGTTCAAAATTCAAAATTAATTGAAAAATGAGTTTGGCCTATCTGCATAATTTTATGTACCTGCGTTAGTCGGGGATTTCATTCTTGATGCATAATATTTTAAAAAATAGATAAAACGTACCACAGTACATTATATTAATCTATTACTAATATTCAGTAGTCCTAATTCTCATTCTAGATGAGGGCTTAAATTAATGTGATTACTTTTCTTCCATTTTTTTCTAATAGGTTATATCATGGCCGACTAAAGTCGGCCATGGTTATATCAAATGTCTATGTTCTCAAAATTAAATATCAATTATTGAAATAATAGAAAGTGGGAATATTTTGTAAAGTACCTGGATTTGAAATAACTCTAATGCTCTATTGTTTTTAAAACAATACTCGTATGACATGGCCCTAATTTTAATATTCATAAACACGGTATCTGTTGGTTGAATAGGCTACGCGGCTTGTGCTTCGTTTTCGTTCAAGTGTTCAATTTTTTTTCATTGATGTAACGGGATTTGTATATCAAGTTCTTCACCCACTCTCGAAATCAATGCTCTTAAAAAACTTTAAAAAGACTGCAAACAAGTTTCAAGTATTCCCCCTGCTTGGAAATACCAGTCAACTTTCCAAATCGATACTGCTGAAAGTGAGCGTTTATAGACTGCTCCTTTGCCTCCTCATAACTGGGAAAAAGGACTTTTTGGAATACTAAGACTTTAAAAAGTATATCGACGTGATTTTTTGCATATTCGCCATAAGAACTTTATCTCACCCCTAAGAAAAATAAATGCCACATGCCTACATGTTTCGTAGCTCCTAAAATTAATCGAGCTGTTTGTGATAAGAATGAATTTTACTTTCCATATTTTATTGTTCATTTTACTTTTAACCCATAGCAACTGAGAGATAAAATATGAAATGAGAGGAGAGAAAGTTTCAAAAATGGGTCGTAACATGTGAAAGTCAATGATCACAAATCATAAACATTTTATGATGAGTAGAAAAGTTGAAAAACGCCACGAGTGATAGAATGGCCCCAGATGAAAATTCCATTTTAGCTGTCACGAATCATCTCTGAATGCGGTTGGCTACCGCCAAATATTTAGTCGAATTATATAAAGTTATGAAAAACTACCTCTCAAGTAGAATAAGCATTAAGATCTTATACTAGTGTATTTCAAAAAAATACTAGTGTACTAATAAATACTAAAATACCAGTGTGTATTTAAAAAATGTAAGCATTACCTTTTGAAAATTGTTTGTAATTGTGTTTACGAGAGCCGGCACTGAATTGTCAAGTCATGAGGCGAAATCAAGGGTTATATAAATTTTACAACCGCTTTAAATTTAGCAAGAAGTGGGGTACCAGCTGGAAATTAGAATTATATCGATTATACAGCGTCAAACTAGCGAGAGTATCGATTAATCGAAATTGAAAAGCTAGGAATAGCAAAAAGTTTACAAATTGCACTTTAATCAGCTAATCAGTTTAACAGCTACAATCACACACTAAAGGTTGAATTATGGTAGAAAAAGTTTGCACCTACCTGAGTTCCAAAGAATAGGTGAAGATCATATTGTAATTCATCATTGCTTGAGGAAGCACCTTCTTGGAAGTTAACTTTTGTACAACCTCGCCCAAATATTGTATTTTATAGTGTATTATTTGAAACCTATTTTTTATTAATCTAAAATATTTCGAAGATTGTCTAAAAGTGCTAAATGTATTTTTGTGTAAAGCCTCAGTCCAAGACCACGTGGTCTTAGAATAATCGATATTATGCCTGATCGATACATAATATCGCATGTTGTATATTTTAGAATATTTTTATAAGAATCACAAATCCCAAAGAGCAATTTTCACTTTGTAAATATTGTTCTTTGGCAGGGTTTCTGCTTCTTTTTAAAATGACTTTCGAATTAACTTCAAATCATTAATATAATTTTTCATTTAGTTTTCCTTTCCATTATTTACAAAATTCTGAGTTGAACATAGCCTGTTTCAGCTCAACTTCCCTTTATTTGGCAGAAAAGGGGTAAAAATGACCACATCCTTGATGGTCATTTTTACGAAGCTCTTGCACTCTAGACTTTGAACAGTAAGGACCTGGCTGTCCTTTTTTGTAATTTTCAGTGTTAAATGTAATTTTTACAAACAAAAAAAAAACAATACCAATGGGATCATTTATAATGCAGATTGTTTGTACACATCACTTGGAAAGTGTTCAGAGCAATAGTTTAAGTGACAAAACCAGGATCAAATCATACCGCAGGCTACTATTTACGATTGGAACAGCTATCGAATATTTTCAAACCGATAAAAAATCTTTGATCTTTTCCATGAGGTGATGCTTGATGACCAATATAATTTTAAAACTGACACTGCATTTCTATTTAATAATTGATTTTCACTCACTTATATTGTATTTCTATTCTCTCAGATAAGTGAAATGAATCTCTCCAGTATCTCCAGTATTACTGAGTGGTGATATTTTATTATAATAGAGAAATACAGTGTTAGTTTTCATATTAGATTTATATACAATAGAAAATATAGCGCTTGATCTGCAAGAAACGATTCAGAAAAATAGGAAGTTCTTTCTTGTTCTTGTTCAACTTTAACTTATTCATGAGTAAACTTGAAATTCATAAAACTATCAATAGTGTCTAGAAACCATGCAATTGATTTCTATAGTAGGTCGCAGTCTATTGCTGAAATAACGATGTAGTTTTAACTGGTTTAATAAACAAAGAGTAAATTTCATTCGCATGAATTCAGTAAGTTTTTTGGAAGCTATAATCATTGTATTGTTACGGGTTCTAATGCTAAAATAAGGCTGGCAACACTAAAGTTCACATTTGCACTTTATTTACACAAATTATTTTATTTACACACACTAATTGCAAGTTTTCAATTAATAAAGAAAAACAGATCAACAAATGACAAGCTAATACTTATTTTCAGATTATTTTCAAGAATTAATAGATGATTAATTATAGGCTGATCAATAATAAAAGAAACATGAGTCCAATAAACTGTACAATAATGTAGAAAGAAATTATAAAAGAGCAACTAAACACTTACAATCCAATACGTTATTTGACAGTCCCAAATAAAATCACTTAACACGTCTTTAAACTGTTAATAGGCTGCACAAATAGTAAATATTTGTCTTTGCACGTTACACTGAAATTGAACGCTGTTTACTCCAACGGCACTGGATTGTCTCTCTCACAAGATCTGCAACATAATCTATCACATGAGCTTGTGAAAACTAAACTCACTGGTTCGCATTGACTTCTTTATATAGTTTTTGTCATTCGAAGTAATCAAAGTACTGGAAGCCACTAGATGTTTTTAGAAGACCATGGAAGGTCATTGAATATAGTAGAACAATCAGGAAGTCTGTAAAACCGAGGAGAAGTTTTGGAGGCTCTCAATTGAGTGCGAGAGATGCAGATTTGAAGAACAAGAGTAAGAAGGTCATCCAAGGAGAGAGAACAAAAAGTAATCTTTCAATGTGTTTTGAGTCACGTTCATCTATGAATGGAAACGATGTACATAGAACGAGTGCATAAACAACTGCTTGTTTTGCATTGATAACAGTATTAATAATCATTAATTCAAATTACTACGATTCAAACCTTCCCAATTGAAATATACCAAGTCGACATAAGTTGAATATCCACATTTGATTTCTAGAGTACTCTCTTCATTTGCTGCAAATCAGATTGCTGAAGTTTATCAATTCATTTTTATTCCCATCGAGTATTTGCTATACAGCACATTTCAGAGGAGATTCCATTGGAAAATCTCCATTGAGAATATTCCAATATTTGAATAGGTGGAAGAAATCTCGTAGCCGTAAAATTTGAGCTGCGAATGATAAACGTTGAGATGCGAATTATGAACAACATAACCAACATAGCTACTTCCTCACTGCTTTACGACTGTTTTACACATCTCAACTTTACCGTTGCAATCTTGCAATGAAATTACCAGCTACTAAACTCAATTATGAATTAATAAATGTTTTTACAACTGTATGTCAATATTTTTCCATGTTGAACATCAAAATTCAGCTGTAATTGCCAATAAACTCTTAAGTATATCGTTCATCAAAAGGTCGAATGTTCTGGATTTCAAGCGAAATTTATGGCAAATCGTGAACTTTATTCTTACTTCTCTTGCGTTCTTCCCTTTTATTGGTCCTATACAACTCCGTTCTTGATCCAGCTTCTCTACCTGAACCAATCAGTCCTATCTCTTTATTTTCTTCTCTCCATCCCACCCCCTCACCAATCCAATCTGTACCCAATTTTAGTAGCCATTCTTTGGATTTTGAAAATACTTTTTCTTTTGCACATTCATTGATCTTCTGATCTTCAAAAGGAAATAATATGGCTGTACCTGAGCTCGGTAGCCATTCTTTGAATCTTGACTATACGTTTTTCTTTTGCTGATATTGATCTGCAAAGATGGCTGTGATAGAAAATTTGCCAAGTAAATGAATACGCCTGGGGCATAACAATTTACAAATAACAAAAATAATTCACAAAATATTTAAAAGTACGGTAATGGATTTCAAAGTTTTTTAAAAAACTAACAGTCATACAAGAAGTCTACTAATAAAATCTGTTTGAAAACTTTTAAGCAACAGGCCTTAAGTAGCCAAGGTTAATAGGGTACATATTACTCATATTCCCTTAAAATGAAATACGAAATACATGCTGAGTAACTTGTTTAATGCAATATTCCAAAAATGAAACAACAAATCAATAAATATTATGTAATTATTATAATACAGTACGGTACTACTATGTTGAGAACGTAATCATTTTTAATAATCTATAGTATATCTTACTATATGCAAAATTATTTATTTGTTTGTAATTCTAATTCGATTAATGTTGTGCTATATTTTGTTTTGAATATTGCGATCTATCTTTCTAATATTGAAATATTCTTCAAGTTATATCTAATACTCTGGATCTATGCTTGTTAAACTAGGTTGTATACTCTTATTTGTATAGCTATGCTGTGAACAAATAAATTGTTTATTTATTTATTTACTGTATGCAAAAAAACGGAATTCTTACTTTTTAATGCGAAATTTATTGTTAATGTGAAACGACTTTTACAGAATCGGAGAGCGGCTCATGGGGTTCCTGGAGTCCTTGGACACCCTGTACTACCTCGTGCAGTGGGGGCACCAGGAACCGTTATAGGTTCTGTGATTCGCCACCTCCACGTTATGGAGCAAAGTTTTGTCAGGTAAGTAGATCATTTAAAAAATTCAAATTAAAAAATATAATCAAAGAATAATGTTTATTGAGTTGTTTGCGAAATATATTTATAGAGAGTTTACTCATCACCTGAAGCTATACCAAATTCATATCAAATGGTTTATTATCGAATGGGATGGTTATTATATTATTCCTTACCTGACCTAGTTGGACTAGTTGAACGTTCAATAATTAATAGCAGAATTATCTTGTTTCTACTTTTATTTTTCAACTAGAATTCAAAAACAACTAATAAATCACAATTAATCATCTCAAATCAATCATTATGGAAAGATGATTGCTCAAAAACAATAAAATATATTGATTTGACAAAAATTTACCAAGATATGGATGTATTCAATTTACCCATGATAGTACTGTTTTGCATATGCTCATGATATCAGTATTTTCTTCTACAATGTAATAAAAATGCAATTACAGTAATATTGAGTGGAAGCAAACATTTTTACAGCAGAAAGTTTTCAAATATGAATATCAATTCCCACTTTTTGAGAGATTTGTTTGAGCTCTCCAATAAAATTCTATAGGTTTTGGGGGTTCATGCGAGTTTATGAATAACTACAGCTCAAAAACTAGTGGAGATAAGAGAGAGAGAGAGAGTGATTTCAAATTGTAGAAAACATAATTTCCCCAAGAGAGATTCTAAGTTACACACTTAGATCTTGCCATTAGTGAGATACAGCCATTTTAATTATAACAATTGAAAACGTTTAATTATCTGAAAAAATTTCCAATACTTTGCAGAATTGTAGCCAAGGATTTGATATATATATATATATATATATATAGGGATGTTACAGGTGTCAACTCATTGACAATTCTTCTGTCTTTGAAAAAAAGGAAGTGACTTTTTGTCTTCAGATTAGTTTGGCCTTAATTTTGAAAAAACAAAAATGATGTTGGAAAATTTTACAACTTTTCCAAGATGGCGGCTGAAGCACAGCTAGGGTACTTTAAATATGTTTTAGCACGTTTTTCCAGACATCTAACCAAATGTTCAGTCTTAATGGAACTTTTTCTTTATTTTTTGCTAATTTGACTGAACTATAAAGGCAAAAGTGACTGACTAATTAGATAGAATCTATTTATTTATCAAATAAACTCTTATTTTCGTTAAGGCCTCTAGGGTGTTTAAAATATTTGAGAAAATACAGTAATAGGGATGATGTTCATTTAAAAGATGTTAGCAAGTTACAAAGCCTTCTACTAGAAGTTCTTGTTCTTGTTGTAGGGCAATGCTCTGGAAACTGAGAAGTGTGGATTAGCTGTGAGCTGGGACTGCCTATTCTATCAGGACAACGGTGGACCGGAAGTGCCTGCTGACAGACCGGAAGTAGTGGCAGAAGTGGGTCCTGGCTGTCGGTGTGGCTGTGTTGTACATCTGGGAACAGTCAAACCGCGCAGGCTTATTGCCACATCTTCACAAAGCTGTCCTGGCAGAACTTTCTGGCTTATTCAGGTTATTTGCTACAACTTGCTTGTCTTGTACTACTTTGGCATGTTTAGATAGACTGGATTAGATAGAGTAATAACAAATATCAATTATTCCATTATTGATGATTACTGCTATCATTTACAATATTTTTAATGAGTGAATCTGAATACATGGAAAACAAAAGACCAATAAAGTAGCACTTTCACAGATTCATAGATTACTCTGGACTTAAATTTTTAATGAAAAGCAATGAAAGCCTTTTCCCCACTGTAGACTATAAATAGCTCATTGATCAATTACATTTCCACAACTATTCATAACCTCTGATATGGTTCTTTTACATATACTACAGCAAAAGACAGTAAAATAACAGACAAAATGCTCTCACATTTTCACCAAATTTATTTTTATAAAAAATATTAGTGTTTCAGATGATGGCTATTCACACCAAAAGCATTTCTTGTTTGATCTGTACAAGAAATTTAAACAGTTGTTTTGAATCATTGGTATGGCATTAGTAGTTCTGTGAACAGTAGACCTCACTTGTCCACTCTTCCAACTCAAAAGGAATGGCCTATCAAATCTCAATTTATAAAAATTAAGTATATATCATTCAACTCAAATCAAAAAGCTCTACCAAAACAAAAGGAATTTGAAAAACCTCAAAATTGAAGATGTTTAAGACTTTGTACCCCCCCCCCCCCCCCCCCCCAAGTAAGGGTTGATCGAATCTTTGTCACAGGTCGAACCCTTTCTCAAATCGTTTTAATTTTAAACCACCTGCACCCAAATCAGACAATCCAATCAATAATCAGGGGTAAATAGGGCCCCCTGAAAAAAGTGCATTTTTTTTAAAAAAAAACGTTATAGATCGGCCTAGTCATAAGGAGCATTATGCAAAATTTCATGACAATTGGCGAAGGTGTTTGGCCGTAATCGTGTAACATACATACGGGCAGACGAAATACCAAACTTTCGAAATAAAACTGAGACCTCACTACGTTTGGTCAACAATACATACATCTGTATTCAAGCAGTTTGAAAATATTTGATGAATTTAGAATTCTGACAATCAAACAAGCTTATGTTGAAAGTATGATATTGCTCATAAACAAGAACAAGAATATATTTTAATTAAATAGAAGAACTGAGAACTGGAAAATCCTTTTCAAGACTTATACTAGACTGAAGTAAACTATAGACATCAATATTCACTTTTGCAGTGAAATTATCAATAAATCACCTTTAAGCTCTATTACAGACAAAATAGTAGTTTCATCAAAGAAAGAGCTGGATGATTAAAAGTTCTTAATAAATTCATAATATTATTAAATAAAAGTTTGAAATTGATTGGAGAGTGTTGCTAAAGTGCTATTCTGTGATGAACAGAAACATAGAAATGTAGCCTAACCTGTTATAATATTAGTGTATTGTTCTTGCTTTTTGTTTCTTATTCTTCATCTAGAATTTTCTTGTAGGGTTTCTGCTCGAGTAAATCTCTGCTACCCAAATTTTTTTAAAAAATAAAATTTGTTAAAAGTTATGCAAGTCGTCGAGAGCCTCTCGTTCCTTCACACAGCATGAATGAAAATATAAATCTTTGTCAACTCACTGCTAGCGAACAAGTATTACGCTTATGCTAGTTTTCATCTCATATGCTCACTGTAGACTACAGTATGTGTTTACACTAGTAGGTATTTATAATTATTATATTCCATAATTTGTGAGTATGTTTAGAAATGAAGAAACTTTCAATGTGTAAAGTGTGAAATGTACCGGTAACGTAAGAATGGGGGAAAATGATTTGATTTTATTGTTATGGCAAATCTATAAATATTCTAAAAATATGACTACATACATCCATATGTATATATGATAGATAGATATGATTAAATAGGAAATAAGATATAGAGAAGAATTTTGTGATTCTCATGATATCATATAAATCATAAACTTATAAATACAAAAATCATCGAACCATCCCACACAGCACAATAAACCTGTTCCAACCTTGTTTCAAGCCTAAAACAACAAGCTTACAAGCTTAACTTTAGCTTGGGTAAACAAGCTTTTAAGCTTAAAAATAGCTTGTTTTAAGCTTCGAAGTTACCACTTTCTCAACTTGTTCTAAGTTTGAGGTTACAAGCTTAAAACTAACTTACAATACCAGGCTAATAACAAGCTTGTTTAAGCTAGGCTAAAGTAAGTTTAAAGTAAACTTGCATTATCAAGTTATTAACTGACTTACAATACCAGGCTAAAAACAAGCTTATTAGAACTAGTCTAAAGTAAGTTTAAAGTAAACTTGCATTATCAAGTTATTAACTGACTTACAATACCAGGCTAAAAACAAGCTTATTACAACTAGTCTAAAGTAAGCTTAAAGTAAACTTACATTCCCAAGTTATTAACAGGCTTTTAGGTAGCTGATTGAACTTTATCAACAAAAATCTGCAAAATAACAATAGTTGAAACACTGCTGTTGAATAACAACAATATTGAAATTGGAGAGCAACATTTGAAAAAACACTATAATTTCCTGGACAAAACTATAGTATTTTAATTTTTTTTAAATGAAGCATATAGGTATTATATGATAAAATTAACAGGTTTGATTACCAAATCACTTGTAAAACAATGTATATAGTTTTCATAGTTAGTGGGGGTTGGGGATAAATTATATGTACAAAGAAGGAATCTTCATAAAATAATTTTAATGTATACAACACACACAGCAGTGTTTATTCTGAAGTAGCTGCTTGAGGGTTTTCTTCTACAAAGGCCCTGAAAAAAAGAATCACAATTAAAATGGAGGAAGTAGGTTGATAGGGCAAATGTCATGAATGCACATATATGTGCAAACAGTTCTGGCAACAGTAATGGCATTTAGAGCCATTATATATTTTAATCAACAGTGATCATCCAAATGCTACAGCTTAATTTAAACCAAATTGTCACTTAAATCAGTGATAGGTGGCAATCATAATATGACTGAAGTAGCTCACTCTAGATGTGTAGCACAAATACAAAAATATGTGCTGGCAGTGTACCCATTTCTCAATATGGTAATAATATTTTTGTCATACTCATACATATTCACCACTTTACCAAGCATTGAATCGAGCCGGTAAACAACTGTTTACAGAAAGAACAGCAGATTTTCATTACTGCATCCTTTTTCAGTGTGTTAATGGATATGACCACATTCCAGCTGATTCAGAATTTGGAAAAACAGCTGATCTCAGATAAATTTTTAGTATTTTACTACTGTGGTAGATTTTGAGGTTATGTTTAATGATGCTTTTTGTACTTGCTCAAATTTTATTATTTTTATATTTCAGACTAGTATGACAAAAAATATCATTTGTAACTCATCTGGGAAGATGTTTACCATACTTGTATGATAATATACTGCACTTGACTTCATCTCATGCATTAACTTATAATACTTATATGGTAAACTCCATTTCCCACACTTGTAGTGTATTAAACTATCTTTTTTTGTCAGCTGATGTCACTTGATGATTATTACCACACACTGTGTGGTAAAGATCATCAAATGATTATTACCATACACTTATGGGTGGCTACTTGCTAGTAATCTATATAATATATAGAAATGAATGTCTGTCTGTATGTATGTATGTTCCCTATAGACTTCAGAACTACTTGACAGATTGGCATGAAACTTTGGGAATATGTTGTGTGAATATTGGGGATGATTTCTGACCATAAATTTTAATAGGGGAGCTAATAATTATTATTAACTAATCCATTTTATAGACCTAACCTACTGAACTTGCCGGCCAAACAGCTTAAAGGAACAGCTGATAGAAGTCAACAGTTTTTAATCATATGGCAGGCCCCTTAGCGGCGTTATTTACGCTGTCTTAGAACAGCAAAAGACTTTGCACTTTGCATGTAGACTACCATGCAGTCAGAGCCTTGCAATATAGGAAACATACAACTGGGTGTGATGAAATGTAATTATGCCAGGTGGATGACATCTGTTAACCAATGCAGCTAGAAATTTGAAATGCAGCCTCAGTGGGAGGTGGCGAATAATAAAATCAAGGAGAATTTTTATGAGAACATAGCAATGCGCGTCGGCCAGCTAGTTCACTGATAAAACATTTGATCAAAAGCTAGATCAGCTGATCTAAGATCATTATTGCCCATTTCACCAGGAGTTGCTGTGTTTAACGTATATAACACATCTGGTGAGGTGATTAATAAACTCTTAAGATAATTCTGCACTCAACTTCATCTTGTGCATAAACTATCATACTCATACAGTAAACACCATCTTACCACACTTGTTATGTAATATACTAAACCCATAAAATGTAATCTATAAATTTATAATAAAAACTTGAAAAACACTTCTAAGTGGAAATTATGACTCACATTATGATGTGACGGCCGTTTCACTCTGATGTTAAGAGCATTGCCAGATGACTCACAGTATACTCAGTGTACTGTGGGTCATCTGATGGTGCTCTTAACATCAGAGTTAAATGGCTGTCATGTCATAACATGAGTCATAATTTCCACTTGTGTTTTCTAAGTTTTTATTATATATTAGTGGAAACAAGATGGATCTTCAACATCATATACACTTTAATTCATTATCATGGACAATTATGAAAAAAAATGTATTTCTGAAAGGAAAGAACTATGACGCAATTTGGAGGATAAATAATTAAAATAACTTAAATAAGTATTCTTACTTTTTGGGGATCCTTGAGTTGGCTTGCTGCAACCAGTGACACATGTAGACCTTCAAATCTTGGTCAGTAGATGAAGGGTGAATTTTCTTCACAGCAACTGTAAAATAATAGTGTTTTTGTCATTTCAGTGACATGAAACTACTGACAATAGATCACTTTAGGAAACGTTGTTTAAACGCCTCAACAAGTCAGGGTGGACCATCAATTGAAATTGATGAAATCAATGAATCCACATGGTCAAGTTAACTTTGAAATGGGAACTCCAAACAGGTGTATCTTAACCCAAGTATGAGTGAAGGATGGGTGATGCCTTGTGTAGCTTTGTTACTGACAAAGGCCAGCTGATTCATATGTCAGGATCATTAATTGCTGGACATATGCATGTCAGGATCATTAATTTTTTTTTCATTAATTGATGGACATATGCATTTTAAGATAACTGAATCTGAAAATTAGGCCTAGGGCATATTAAAAATGTATGTAAGGTTGATCTTTGCATTGCCTTATATTAATCTGACTCTGAATTTTGAATTAGAAAGACAAAATAAATTAATGTTAATGTAGTTAGTTACATGACAAACTTTAATGGGTTATGAAAAACATATTTTGCTGTTTGCTAGGTGAGATGTTTTTTGTTGGAGCTGGTGTCTCAGGCTAATTGTTGTTCTGAATGCTGTGTTAAATACAGATTCTTGAAAAATATGTACTACTTTGTGCTGCACAAAGTCAAAAGTCCTGTAGATTTTGAATATGTTTTTTTTTGTTGAAATATGTGTATGACAAATCTGTTTTGGTTTTCATTTTATTTAGGATTCTATTCAGCTAAGGATATCCTATTTAGGATTTTGTTGAGCTAATATATTTATATTATATGAGCAAATATTTGATCATATTAATTTCTTCTTGGTGGTCGGTCAGCTTGTGATAGTGGATCATTATTTAAGATCATGGAGTTAAAAACAGCAAGTTTGTGTTGATGTGGATGGTTGGATGAGTTGTGAATGAGTGTGTCTGTGAGAATTGGTTTCCTGTAGATTTTGAATTTGTGCATGTTATTTAGTTTTGTGATAGTGAGGTCTAAGAAGTTTAACATGTAGTCTAATTCATATTCTGCATTGAATTGTAGGTTTCTATGGGGTTTGTTAGGTAGTTTTATTTGCATTCTAGCATAAGTAGGTATAAGGTTTAGTTTGAAGCAAGTTTTGTTAATGTGTGAGGCCGATGTCCTAACCTTCAAACAAGCTTCCTGATAGAACATTTAAAAAAACCTACCATTAATAACTTTGCAGAGCTGCGTGGTCTTGAAGGCTATTTTCTTGGTCCTTAGCTGCTACATCTGAATAAGACAATTTGTTTGCGACTGCGTAGCTTAGACACCGTCTCAAGCAATTATAAGTCATTGCCTTAGCATCTCTCCCTCCCACCGACATGAGTAGGCTACTTTCAGCTGAAAAATAAATACTTTATGTGACAAAAAATTGTAATTTGCATATAAAATATAGATGTTAAATTTGTAATCTACGATATTACAGCAAAAAAGTATTAGCATTTGATTATTACGAATAAATTATTTAATTTAGCAAATATTAAGTTATTAATATAGGCATAGACAGTGCTGTTTTTGTAACAATACAGGTTAAGGTACGCAATGTTCCGGGGGGTCTGGGGGGTAATCAGAAGGGATCCGCCCGCGGGAAAACTTTTTAAATTGATAAGATAAGAGTACAAAGATTATTTGTCTGAGACAGTTTGAAATCTTTTACTCATATCAAACTTGTGGTTCCTCAAAAGTTATGTCTGCTTTTACTGGAAAAAAGTGTATTTGCTGACTAACTGGCCTACTGTAGAAATTTAATTTTGTACAGATTTCAAGGGCATATTATAAAAATCGCACAAAAACCTAGTTTACATGTATTATTGCATAATTTTCCAAATAACAGTTTGTTACAAAAATGGAAAGTAAGGTAATCAGTGTAAGTTTTTAGATAGCTAGATTTTACAAGAAAAAGTAATAAATTTGATAAACTTAGGTATAGTCTCGCGCCAAGTAGACACAGTTGATAGCTCTACATTGCTTCAATCGCATAATGGCTCACCTAAAGTTACAAATTTTTTTTTGTTTTTTGTCCCATAACTTAAGAGGTACCGGTACGGCGTTCTATCACTAAAACAGCACTGGGCATAGATGCTATTTTAAAAATACGCTTGCGCAAAAAACGAATTCGTTTCATTAAGTCCAAATACCCCTTTTATAGGAGGTCAACGGATGCTCCTTATATCTATCTATCTAATTCTCATTCAGTCAAAACAAGAAATACTATCTATCAGATCAAAAACTGTTCATTTTTGCTGTTGCACAGTGCCAAACTTAGTCTGCAGGCAATAAATTTAAGCTGGATCTCCTAGACCTAGACTTCTGGCAAAGCTAATAATATGCAAAATAAATAATAGAAAAAAAATTATAATAATAATAATAATATTATTGATATTATTATTGTTGTTGTAGTTATCCATTTTTCGTGGACTGCAGTAGAACTATTCATATGTATTATCTTGCTGTGCAGAACTGACCTTTTTGAGTCGCGGCGGACGCGTTTCGAACTATGTTGTTCTTCTTCGGCGCTTGGTTGCAGACTGGTCCAACCAAGCGCCGAAGAAGAACAACATAGTTCGAAACGCGTCCGCCGCGACTCAAAAAGGTCAGTTCTGCACAGCAAGATAATACATATGAATAATTGATATTATTTTATTTAATAATAGATCGAGGCCTTTGCCTAGCTAGAAGTTTACACTGCTTTAGCTTAAAGCCTAGTAAGTGATGACTTCACTACTTCACAAAACAATGGGAGAAAGTTAGGTTTCTGAAATAAAATAAAATAAAATAGGGTAGGTAACACCTTATTGTAGACTAATCATTGAAAAAAACTGAAATAAAAAAAAACTGACATTGATGATCTAGGAACACGCCTCTAAAAACGGATCTCAAAGATTCGAAAGCCTATAGAGTAAGTAAATTTTACTTATTCTTAATGAATATTTGACTGCAAGTCGTTAAATTCACAAAACAAGTTAATATTAACAATGCAGTTCGTCATGGAACAAGAAATCCAGGAATCTAATCATTGACTTGTGTTTTTTTCTGTATTGTTTAAATGGCAACAAAAATCGTATTGAATCATAGTCTAAAGATGATGCTAATATGGAATTATAAGAGCCAGTAAGACTCTTATTTTCACCGTTAATACATGATGCACAATGTTTTCGTCCTTACCTAAAATTATTATTATGTGCATATACACGTATATACTTGCAAAATACATGAATAGTGCTCAGTAAACACTTACCTTGAATCTTGATGTTCAACTAAAACTCTGCTCGAGTGGGCAAACAATTGAAATATCAAAATTAAATAACTTGAATACATTGCTGAAAGATTGCAAATTGCTGTGTGAGGCGGTGATCCGGTAATGGCAATTAGCAATCAATGGCGGACCTATGAAATAACAACGATGTTGACGAGATCACGCTACACGCTACTAGCAAAACTAGCGCACAAAAAAGAAACTTTATGAGTTGCGCACGCACCAAACGCACCTTAATTATTATGCCGTGAAACCCAAGTTATTAATAAGCTTGGGAATACCAGCTTGTATTAAACAGCTTGATTTTAGCTTGGAAATAACTTGGATCGCTCAACTTGCTTGACAGTGTTAAAACCAAGTAAAATACAAACTTAGTTTAAGCTTATGTGCTGTGTGGGATATATGGGGCGACGATATAAAGAAAATCTTTCAAAACGGAAAGCCCTTTGATGGTTTGGAAAATACACAAAAATATTACAGATTACAAAATATTCAGAATAGATTGAATCAAGTAAGTTACAGTACTGTAACGCACAATTCCATACAATAGTTCACAATGATCTTTAAGTTCTATTATGAATGATAAGACGAAATTGTCACAACCACATTTTTATTAAAAATATAGAAACTATAACTTCTACTAGTTTCGGATGTTACTCCATTATCAATCTCGGTCCATAGGTCTATATTTTTAATAAATAATGTGGTTGTGACAATTTCGTCTTATTATTCATTATGGATATCTTCTACAATATCACCTTTACAAAGAAAGTTAAGTTCTACTAGTGATTATGATTGAGTTGAAAGTAGAATTTTATTCTGATAAACAATCAAAAAAGGTTGATCTCGAAAATTTAGAACATAGTTTTTCAGTTAGTGTGAATGAAAAAATTACTATATGTTGCCAAACATGTTTTTCAGGCTGATAAAACGCATGTGGTGAAGCTGTCCCTGGAGCAGTTTCGGTTGCCTTGTACATCACAATGGGTGAAAATTAGAGATGGCGATTCACTGTCTTCGAATCTCTTGGCTCAGCTAGCGGGAATGCCCATGCTGCCACATCATGTTGTCTCTTCTGGGCCTTGCTTACTTCTTGAGTTCTTCTCTGATTCTAAGATAGCAGCTGGTGAAGAATGTTGGGGTGGATTTCTTGCACATGCACAACAGTTTGGTAAGCTGATCAAGAATTTGTTCATAGCCTTAACTTTTTCTTATTATTTCCTCTATTTGAATGTTTTCAAATATTATCATTGGTTACCCATCTAAGGGGCTAGGATAAAGTCTCCAGCGAATCCGAGCATCATTTCAGCTCAATCATTAAGAAGCAATGTATTTGAAGTAGCCTATAAATCAAATTTCAAGTTGTAGGATTTTTAAAAATGTTGAGTCAGGAATGTATAAAAAATCTATAAAACGTCATTCATGCAATCGATTTTTAATAGTAATAATTGATGTCTATCAACAAATGTGTCAAGGCCTATAAATATCTAGATTTGAAACTCATTACAGAGCTTTAGGGGGAAGGGGTGGTAACAAAAAATATTTATTTTCAACAAAGTTATGTTTTCAACCATAAATGCCAGAGGTAGGATTTTGTAGTAACTCTATTGTTCCACACCAAAAATACTCAGAAATAGTACATAACATACAATAATATAAAGAGCTGCTCAAGCTCTTATTCAATATCAAGATTTTAATAAATTACAATCTAAAGGAAATAGTTTGCAATTTACACCAGCGTTCAAAATATTTTCTCATCTAGCCTACTTGGGATTTTATACAGCATCATCCTTAATCATCTTTATCTCGGGCCACTCCTGTATTTTGGAGGAAATGTTAAGCCTGTGTCGGTCCCGGCTGACTAAAAAACAGTCGTTAAGTCACGTCAGAGGCCCTGAACTTATATTCAGGTGTGCGACCATATAATTCTGACACCAGACCTGAGCCAGTCAAGTCACACCATATTATTATTATTTTTTATCTTCATCTTAGCTGTTTCTACCATTTTAAATGTATCAAAAACATTAATTTAAAATGTTCTGCTGCAAATTCATTATTCCCTTTTAGTCCTGGATCTGAGGTGGTTTCTGTGGGAATTTTGTGTCTGATTTTTTTTTGCTGGAATACTAACCATTCCGGCCAAAAAATTCACCATAGTTACGCAAAATTCCTACATAAACCCCCTCAGATTCCGGACTATTTAATTGTGTTATCGCACGGCAAGATAGGTATACCTTAAGAAATTCAATACTCATTCAAATAATTTTCTTGAAATAAATGACAATTCGGCAGAATAAAAAATTATCCATAAGCGTATACAGTATAGTTGTTTAGATTGAATAGGATGCTAATATTTATTGTTCATATTCAACTACACATCTGATATTGTTGACTCAAACTTATCAATCTAATATTAGAGCTGACAGTGTATTGCACTTTTATATATTGTTTTACTCACTTATATTGGAGATGCTAGAGGGATGCATTTTACTTCTGAAAAGAAGCTTCGTCAGCCTCGGAAGTGAAATGCATCCCTCTAACATCTTCAATATAAGTGATTAAAACAATAAATAAAAGTGAAATATAGCTTCAGTTTTAATGTTAGATTGTTCATTAAGTATTTCGTCATGGAAAACATCACAGATTGAAACTTATCACTAATATATGGTAATTTCTCTTCGATTTTGTCGTTTTTCAGATCCAAATGGTAGTGCTTTCGATGACCGTGCACTTTCGGTGACAAGCTCAGCTATACCCAATCCTCTATCGAGGCTAGCAGTTGTGCACATCGCGATCCTCGTATTCCTCTCATTCGTTTTTCTCATATCAGCATGCCTTGGTGCTCAGTACATTCACCGCTACAGAAAATATCAACTAGCTGCAGCAACTGAAGAATTAGAAACAATAACTGATGCATCAAGTGAGTAAGATGGCGATTATGAAGACCTAATAATGAATTGAATAAAGTATTGTAAATTTTGGATAAACTGGTGGATTACTTGGCATCCAAAGCCAATTAATTTCAAGTTATTAGAATCATTATTTCGAGGTATTGATGAGATCATTTTGATAGTAATGTTAGGTGTATGGAAAGATTAAATAGATTAGATTCTGTTGTTTTCTGAGGATTACGTTATGATTATGAACAATCTAATATCAAAACTGACTGTGTTTCTATGTAAATTATGATTTTTACTCACTTATACCGGAGTTACTGGAAAGATGCATTTCACTTCTAAAGAGAGGCTGACTGATGAAGCTTCTGTTTAAAAGTTGAATGCTTCCCTCCAGTAACTCTAGCATAAGTGAGTCAAAATCATAATTAATAAAAAGGAAATACAGTCAGTTTTGATATTAGATAGATCAGATTAATGTAGGCCTTTGTATCTCCTAACTGTACCTTGCTTATAATTATGTGTATAAAGCTACTTTTATATGAAAAAGAGTGAGATAAACCAAAATCTTGACTTACACATTATAATATGAGGAGCCGAGGAGATTATCACTTGGTGAGTCACAATAGTAGCCTATTCGAACAAAAACCGAGTTATATTAGAAGGAAACTCTACATGCTACCACAGTTTTTTAAGAGTCTTGAAAATATAGAAATACGGTATTTGAAAAACAATTGAAAATTTTTCTTTGATTTTTATAGTGTACAAGAGTTCCTTTCACATCAAAATTACGCCTTACTTCAACTAATTGATTGATATAGTAATTAACTATAGTGTAGAAGATTGGTAATACTCCTTATCCAGAGTCTCCAAGACGTAATTTACAAAAAAAATCAGTTACGTCCAATTTATCCCTGAATGAGGTTCTAAATAAGTCTGTCATTAAAATATTTTCAAATAATTACCCTTTCCCACATCTTTTATAACTTATTTCAGTCTTACTGTATATTTCTCAGGTGTTAAGTTCATTCTTATTATAGGCGTCTCCACCAAACGAACATACTCGCTGGAATTATCTGATGTCGCCGAACATTGTTTGTTGTTGGTTTGGTGTGGTCGCCTTCCCGAAAATTATGATAATGGCGGGAACCTGTTGTTGGTCGTCACTGTTCGCTCACATACCGAACATTTCAATTGAACTCACGAACATCTTCGGTGACCCATATGTTTAATGTTTGTCCGTTTTTTTTTTTTTTTATTCGCCAACAATGTTGGGCAGACATGTTCGGTTGGTGGAGACGCCGCTTTAGCATGACAATATGACTATCCAGCTGTCATAATGAACCATAAGCTGATTGAATTATGTTTTCCCTTATGCCCTCATTTGTATATATTCATGTCAAACCAATGAACAAAAATGTCTGCAGCATAATAGTATTTCAAGAATATCATTCATTAACTTATTGAGTTAAATTAATATTTTAATCTCAAATTTATTCGAATTATTGTGAAATATAACTAGACTATTATCCTCCAATGAATGTTCTAATTATCAAACTTGCACTTTCTGAATTCATGAAAAAAATTGATTATTTTTAGCCAAGTTTTTTTAATTCTTTTCAATCGTTGATTCCATATCTTTTATGTTTTAAACATGAAAATTTGATGCTGATCACAGGTGGGTCGAGATCAAGTTTAGCTCCTCTCAGAAGCAGAGCAGCATCCACTTCAACAGTGTTATCAGAAGTCATATCATTGAAGAGATTCAAAAGAAGCCCAAATCACCGACATACGCGCCTTAATGAAGAAATTGAGAACGAAGATGTCTCCTTGCAGGATTCAACGGATTCACAAAAGTAAGTTCTCACAAAAAACTCATCAATGTTCAGTTTTTTTATAATGCTGAAGATCAATTTAAAAATATCTTATCATCTCCTTGAGCTGACTGGAATATTGAATATATTGTCTATTGATCGATTTTAGGGTTTTTTAAATAACGAAACATAATTCATTCATCATGAAAATGATAGAATTTTATTCGTCCATTCAACTGCAAAAGTTACAATATCAATCACCATAATTTGGGGTTTTCAGTTGAAAATTTGTGAAGATAGCATTTGTATCCATGGGCGTCCATCAATATATGGGCAAGGCGGGGGTGGGGGGCTCAAGCCCCTCCCCCCTGGAACCCAGTTTTTTGTTTCAAACACAAGTTTTCACAAGAATTTAAACACAAAATGGCTCCCCTTGTTTAATTAAGATGGACGCCCATGTTTGTATCTTTGCTTGATTGTGTTTCCGTAATGAGCGAATAAATAAAATAGGATGAGGAATATTGGATAATTCACCTTTATATAACCTATCCAATTTGCAAATTACACGAGATAGAAAGTTTGCTGATGCAAGATTGTTAAGCTAAGTTATAAGATTGTATATTATTTGGTTTATTCTATAAATTCCCAGTTTTCTATGTTCCATGACAAACTACGTGCAGAATAATGACTTATTCACTAATTACTGATAATATCAGTACACAAATAAATTTTTAGTAGGAATTAAATTCTCTTACATGAAGCAAATATGTTTTTGTGTAGAAAGTCCGGGTCGTCAGGCACATGTCCGATTATGTACGGTAATCCGCATGTGAACTCAGTGACATCAGTAGAAGGTGAAACAAGTTATTGCAGTAGGTACTGTAAATTCTCTATAATAAGTGAATTTATATTCTTGTGAGCAACAAATCGAATTTCAAATGTTGATAATAAATATAACAAATATGTTGATAATAATACATTTTTAATAAGAATGAACTTTTCTTACATGAAGCGAAATATTTATTTGTGTAGAAAGCCCGCGGGTCGTGTGGAAAGCATGTGTCCGATTATGTGAACTCGATCAGTAATGAGATATTGTAAAATGTATGTGTAAAAGTATAATGTAAATTCTCTATCACAAGGGGTATTGTATTTTTGTTAGCATAATGAATCGAATTTTAAATTTTGATAACAAATATGTTGATTTTACAACAAATGTTTATTGTAATATTAATATTAACAATCTAATATTAAAACTGACACTGTATTTCACTTTTAAATAATGTTTTACTCACATATATTGGAGATGCTTGAGGAATGCATTTCACTTCTGAAAAGAAGCTTCGTCAGCCAACCTTCGTCGCTTCTTTTCAGAAGTGAAATGCATTCCTCAAGCATCTCCAATATATGTGAGTAAAACATTATTTAAAAGTGAAATACAGTGTCAGTTTTAATATTAGATTGTTCATGAAGTATTTCGTCATGGAAAACATCACAGATTAATATTAACCTAATAAATTTTTACAATCATGATACTTTGAGTAATTCACTTCATCAACTCACAATATAAGACCACAGCTATTTTAATAATTATTTGTTCGTGTATTTTTTTAGAGAAGAGGAGAAAGAGCATGAAGAGAATATGAGAGGAAACGGCTCTAATGTGATTCACCTCTCAGTTAGTCCAAGTTCAACAGAAACTGACGGCAGACCAACAACACTCGATGTAACGCATAAAAAAATAATTAGAGAGCAGACACCAAGAGTTCACAGAAAGCATCGCAAGTAAACACTTCAACAATATTTCAATAATTACCAAACCATCTATTTTGAAAGTGCAGATATCTGACTCACAATTATAATGTAGAAATTACCAAATTTTGAGAGAACTAATAAAGATAGGAAGTTGAACATGAAATGAAATAAAACTGTGAACCATCAAAACATGCCATGCAATAGAAACTCATCGTTTATCTCTTTGAATTTCAAAGAGTGGCATATGAATAACCGTCACAACATGAATTCTACATACATACAGGTGCAGATGTATGTTTGTAATGGTGCAAATACAAATTATCCATTTATATACTTCCATAGTTTTATAAGAGATTTGTCTTTCTAAATCTGAAATTCAAATGAAAATAATTATTTTCAATCTTATTAAGATAGATAAATTATATAGAATACATAATATTCTCAAAGTACAGTCAGCCATTTTGCAGTTCTAAATGGCATTATATTTTATTTTACTGTCACTAGGAATTTTTAGGAAATTTTGAATGTAAATGTGATTTTGTCAAAATTCTATTTTGTTGTTACTTCTCATGCACCTATGTGATCAATCTGTATTTTTTCTCAGATTCAAATCTCCTGTAAGCCCAGTGGATGAAGGACCTGAGGAAATGGAGAATGGAAGGTTCAGTGTTGAACCCTCTCAAGCTCCTTCGTCCTGTTCTTCTATACGGAAATTCAGTAATGGTTTGAGACCAAGTATCAGTTCAAGTGTTTCTTCATCACTTACAACAGTGAGTATAGCGTATATCAAACCAATATCCATAAATATTTCCTTCTAGGCCTACTACACGATCCTAATATCGGAAAAATATCGTTTGTCTGATCTGTGACACATTCAGAAAAATCAAAACTGAATAATTCATTTTTCTTCTCCTGTAAATTGAGAAAATAATAATTGTGACTCATCAAATTCAATTAATAACCCAGCTCTTGTAATAAATAGTATTCCTGGCAGATTTTTTATTTCAATAGCTCTAAAGAATGTGAACTATTTATTTTAAATGCTCATGCAAGTAAGTACATTTATTTATCTATCCATTGCAACAAATGATCAAATTAATATTAATTTTCATTTTGAATTGCTTGATCCATACCGATCTGCGTTTTTAAGATAAATTCAACGACTTGCAGTGAATTTTAATAGAGAATAAATAAATATTTACTCACGTAAGCTGAAACATTTTCGAATTGCGACGATTCATTTTCAACAGCCTACGAATTGTCACGATTCGTAAACGTTTCAGCCTACGTGAGTAAATACCTATTTATTCTCAATGAAAATTGACTGCGTCGTCAAATTTATCTTAAAAAATTAATATTAATTTTCAAGTAGGTCAATTATTTTCCAATACTAGCATTCTCTATGGAATTCTCAGTGAACCTATGTGTCATTTAAATCCGATTTACTTCAATTCCATTTCTTACCATGAAGACACGTTATTGGGGATTCAACTTTTTCTTTTCAAGCCACTTGAAAATTCAACAATCAGAGCCCAAGCCATGTGCAGATGCAGACATTTCTTTGATAATGATTGGAAGAGATGTAAAATTCTGTTTTGATAGAATAATGTTTACCGGTATTCATTTGATACAGTATTTAAAAAAAATGTTAATATTGTAGTTGATGACATAACAAAGAAATGAGATTTCAAGCTTCTGGGCCCCACCAGGATTATAAAATATATTGATGTATTTTTCAGGGTACATCATCACCAGTTTCTAGTCTAAGGGGAATAAATCCAAAAGAAAGCAAAGAGAAACGCAACTTGGCGCGACTTCTTGCCGGATCTGAATTCAGTTTGGGACCAGACACAGATCTTGAGATGGACTACTATGATTACAACGTACAGAATGCTAGCACTGTAAGTAGAGAAAATTATTATTCCTTCATATTAGTTGTCATTAGATCACTATTTTCGGTAGAGCATCTCATCTTTATTAAACAGGTATAGGAATAGATGTATATCTAATACCGTATATTTGTTCACTTATTTACCTGTTCATTTTTAAGATATTCTAAATGTACAAACTCACATTAATTTCATCTCCTCACCTTAATGGCCTTTATGTTATTTTAACGGTTATTTATTTTTACTAGTATCTTTTAATCAGGTAGTATGCACAATCTGTTATCCCATACAAGAATAGAAATTCTTGATAAAAATATACTTTGTGAACTTCTTTCTACAACCTACCAATTTCGGTTAGTGGTATTAAGAAATTCTTTCAAGTATACTCTAGGCTACAGTACATTCCCTTGAAATTCTATATCGATTTTTATAGTTACATAAATTGTAAATAAATGAAAACATATTTAATAAAAACTTAGAAAACACTTGAGTGGAAATTAACTCACGTTAAGTTTTTATTACATATTAGTGGAAAGAAGATGGATCTTCAACATCATAGGAAAAATATTCTTGTATTGATGAGATACATAATACATGATTACTTGTACCATGTGTTTCAGTTGTTTTTAAAGCTTGTAATTTTTTCAGATACCAGGATCTTATATAGGCATGGACCCTGCATTTTGTGTGTGGATACCTCCATTTGCGCCTGGTCAATGGGAGAACAGTGATGACGAAGAGGAGGATGATGTAGAAGATGAAGAGGAAGAAGAGCAAGAAGGGAGAGAAGAAGCAGATGGAAGAGGACAAACTAATAAGCCATTGTCTAGTACAGAGATGAAAGAGTTTCCAAGCAATGAAAAAGTTGATCAGCTCAGAAAGAAAAGACGAAAAAATCGAGTGAAAACGACGAAATTTTCCAGAGATGAAGATGATGGATCGGAAAGTAGGACACCAGTGAATGAGAGAAGTGAAGATGAAATGAATAATAGTACAAAAGGATCAACCAACAAACTCTCGCTTAGTACCAATAGTTTGAGTGCATCTTATGATAATAGAGCTGTGATGTCAAAAACAGGAACTTTAACTTATAAAATGGTGGGCAGAATCGATCCAGACTCACCCGTCAAAGTTCATCAAGCTTATAGTGTTAGGGAAAAAGAGACAAAAGTGGAAAAATCACCAAGCAACAATAGTGAGTACTTTGATCTTCTTGAGAATGCTGAAGATGATGATGATGATATAAAATTCGCCGATGATGACGACGACGATGAAGAGAATGGATTGGTCGATAATGATGAGTATAGTAAAAATAAGATTGAAATTGTTACCAACAGCATAGAAGAGAGAGGAATTAGAAAACGGACTAATCTCAAATGATAGCATTATACTTGACATCGGGGTAATTAGAAAACATGGTAGTGTTAGGGTTGATTTGCTGTAACCACGGCTGTCACAACTTGTCTAGTCATCTCTATTTTATAGGAGAATCAATCATGATTCTATAAAGACTATAGATAAAATTATCTAGAAAGCCTTACATTTAACAATTTCGTTTGGTCACCAATTGACTTAGAAAACTGAGATTACCATTGCGCATATCTGCTGAACAGAGTACCATGTTCTCTAGCTACCATGATCAATATAACATCTTCTAAAACAGGGGTCTCCAAACTACGGCCTGGGCCCATTCCGGATCGCCAGTTTAATCAATTTGGCCCGTGACAGCTAAGGCTCCTTCCTATATAACTTAGTACTTTACCAGTTAATATCTCTACTATTGTTCAGTAGATGTCATCAAGTGTCACAGTAGCATCAATCCACAATATTCAACTATCAAATTTAGCAAGACTACTCAGCAATTGTTCCAGAAATTTTAGATAATAGTATAGGGGTATCAGACTCAAGGGAGGTCCCAGGGGGGATCATGGGGGTCTGACCCCCCTCAAAATTGCAAATTCACCGGAGTATGGGCAGGAAGGAGGGGCAATTATATCGTAAAGAAAGGTCAACAAACCCCATTTGTTACTCCCACCCCTAACTCTTGAGCTGGGACCGCTCCTGATCAGACTATGAGTGTATCAGGGGTTCAGATCCCCTCCAAAGACTAAGTAAAATCTGGAATCTTAACAAGCCTTAAGAGAAAATTTTTGACAAAAAATCACGAAAAATTTCTGGATTTGCTAAAAATGTGTAAAAGTGAACATCGAGCTACGTCACTAACAGTCGGAAAATGAATACGGTTCTGGCCCTCGGAACTTACAGGAGTAATAAGTTTGGCCCTGAAGCTGGAAAGTTTGGAAACCCCTGTTCTTAACCATGTAAACTATAGAGGCAATATATTTTGTTAGTATATTAACCCAAATCACTAGAGATCTTAGAGATAGTTATAAAAATGAGAGGAAATATGTGTGCCTTTCTGTGAATTATACACAATATCATACATTCAATAATCATGAATTATTTAAATTTTTGGCTTCTTTGAATACTCTAAACATTCTCTTGAATCTATAGGCAAAACGATAGAAAATTTACATTTCTCTAAAGGATAATACTCCATTACTGAAGGTTGAGAAGAATGACATCTCTAGGGTAAAGTCGGACGAAACGGAAAATGTTTTATTTTTTTCATTTAATATTTGTTCTCCATGATGATGAAACAGACAAACAGTTCAAATATTTGTGATGAACCGATAAACATCTGAATTACTCTCCATAGTTAATTACAGGGCTATTACAGTGCTAACAGTAGATGCATTGTTCAATAATGAAAATTTAATTAAATAAACTGAACATTACCAAATTGGTGCAATATTAGCATCATACGTTTTTTATTACAATATTTAATTACAAGCAAAATCTTCACTATCTGATTTGATCTGAGATGTAACAACTAACTCAGTTGTTATTGTTCTTTGTTTAAAAACATCATTTTTATAAAATTTTTGTGGTGAATTTAACGACTTGCAGTCATTTTTAATAGACAATAAATATTTATAAATTATTTAATTTACTCACACAGACTGAAACGTTTCCGAACCGCGACGATTCATTTTCAATAGCATCCTTGATCGTCAATGTCGGTGTTGCTCCTAACCAACACCGATATTTGAATTATTTTGGCTTTTAGAATGTGATCGGAGTTTGTGTGATTTAAAATTTAATTGTTCATTGAGGATGTTTTGTTTATTGTGAGTGGTGTGCTTGTATATTTCCATATTATGTGTTTCTATATTCCCATATTTGTATAAACACCACACACAATAAACAAAACATTCTAAATAAATAATTAAATTTTTAATCACACAAACTTTTCGATCACATTCTAAAAAACCACAAAAATTCATCTAACCAAAACAGACATTGACGATCAAGGGTGCTGTTGAAAGTGTATCATCGCAGTTTAAAAACGTTTCAGCCTACGTGAGTAATTTATTTATTTTCAATGAAAAATGACTGCAATCGAGTGAATTGAATGAAATCGTTAAATTTACTATAAAAAGTTAATATTAACAACGCAGATCGTTGTGGATAGAGAAATTCAAGAATATTTTTCATTATTGAAAGAAATAAGTTTTTCAATAAATTATTGATCTACCCAGAAAATTATCATCAATCTTCAAGTGAATTCCACTAAAAGTTCTGAGATAAGACATCAATTTTCTAATAATTATTGGAAGATTTTGCAATTTTATTAAATTGCTAAATATGAGCAAGATATTAATTTCGATATTTCTTTCTATGCTATAAGCATTTATTTAAGTTTTATTAATAGAAATATCAAAACTAATATCTAGTCATCTTTCAATAAATAATATAGTGATAGGAATACTAGTGAAAGGGTTAATATTCATGTAACATACTTATACCAGAGTAATTAGTGTAGTAGATCATAAAGTGAATGTTTTAGTGCATATTTTTCATGGTGGAAAAATTAGGGATTTGTTGCATTGAGAAAAAAGTAAAAATATTACACCCAATTAAGATAAGTTCCTTTGTAGTTTATTTGTACACTGTGATTTAATAGATTCTACATTGTCAAGAGGAGAATGTGCAATATTTATACTATGTTATAATGCTTTGATATTGTGTTGTGAACAATCTAGTACAGAAGTATTTGTACTCTAGCTCGCTTTAGCCCGTATAATGGTACCTATGTTTAAATAAAACATTCCACCCAACTAACATTTTGAAATTTCAGTGGAATTTTTGTCTAAAGAACTCCACATTTGAAATATACGTTCTAGTTATTTACTTGCTTGTCAATTACTTGAAATGTCTTGATTGATCCACTTTACTCATTTAGCAATCCAATGAGTAGGAACTTGTACCTGAATATGCTTTCATAAAAGATACTTTCCAATCTATTACTATGCAGCATTTTATACTTACACATAATGCAGAGTTTAAAGTCGTCTTGAAAATCAAGGAAAATTAGAAAAACCTTATTTGAAAGTAAATACCTACCAAAAGTATGCTTAAAAATAAAATGCAAAAGAATATTCTAGAGAATAATAAATTGGAAACCTTGAAAATGAATGCCAAAAATAGTTATGCATAAAATTAAATGAAAATAATATTCCAGAAAATAATAACTTGGACCAGACAAGCAGACATTATTCGTTAAGCAATTTTAGGTGATATGGTACCGTAGCTGAACTATGGCTATAATAGATGCAAATCTAATAATCTATGGACAATTATTATGATGAGGCGTTTTGGAAATAATCAAATTGCTATAACAGAATGACTGAATTGTTACCACAACTTGGACTCAATAAAAATACCTTATTCTACCATTTTTCTTGAAATATTATATCAAGTTGGTTGTTATCAATCTCTTATTATATAGACTGCATTCAAAGTTTTTATAGCAATATAGTTACTTATTAATGTACAGGTACTGTTATACCGTACTCTTAAGTTTCTCATTTCCTCCACCAGTTATTTGAATAGGGGAAAAGTTTATTAAGTCTTGAATCTTTTTGTTCTTATTAGAATAATTAGCTAGCAATGTAACGCACTCTTTGCTGATGAAATGTTTTTAATTTTTTTTTTAAAGAAGTTTTTGATGGTAATTGATTTCCATTTATAATGTATCAAATACTTTCTTGGTTCGCAGTTCTTAATGATATATTTTAAAGTGATGGTATATTTTACGCTAATTTGGGTTGATTTATTTCAAACGTTTGATATCTAAGGCTGAAAAGGGCATATAACGTTAACCTTAGTGATTGAATTACCACATTTCTTGAAATAGTCTCAATTCAATAATAATTATATTATTGTTAGTTGTTTTGTTATAAATAGCTCAATTGTTTGTTCTTGGAAGTGCAGGGGAATTCTTAGTGAGCCTATAATGACAATTCGCCTTTGACGGAAATTTAGACGTTTTACCAATAGTATACCGCATACATTGAATTTATACATTATAGTCATGCATTTGAAGATTTTTCGAACTGAAATCTATTTAGGCTAGATATGTGAAGTGCGAAAGGCCTACATACTGATTTTGTATTCTTGCTAATTGATCTCTAAAAGCTAGTAGTAATATCTGGTAATAACGAATTGAGAAATATGAATATATATTTCTATTTATCAAACTTTCTTTGAAAGTTTTGTCACATTGGCTTTTAAATTTGAAAACCTGTTACAAGAAACGTGATAAAACGCCATTTTAATTTGAACGTTTCTTTCGAAGATCATTTTTATGTTATAGATTGGGCGGAACTGTAAGATTATTTCTATAAATGATTTATTGTGATTTATTATTTAAATGATTTATAAATGATTATTTCTGTAAATGAAAAGTTTCCAAGAAAACCTTCAAATAGATAGGCTACACAGCACGATATAATGAACAAGCATATCTCAGAAGGGTTGGATAAGAGTGCTCATTTTGAATTTGGTAAGTAAATAATAAAAGTTTTATCAAATTTCATTCCAAACAATATCTTTCAAATGAAATCTATTCCAATTTATGTAGATATCAATGTTTGTTACGGTAAGTCTAGACAGATTACAATAACAATATAAGAAACTTAAACTCTGATGACACTATCTGGAAATATGAAACAATTTTATTTTTTGACAATATAATCATGTTTAACCATGGCCGACTCACTCATAGCTCATAGCTCATTAACTCATAGCAAGCATAATAAAGAATGAATTGATAGGTTACTTGTATTATTTTTGAAATGCAAACTTACTTTTTAAAAAGAATTGAGAATTCAAATTTTCGTCAATTCATTAAGAAAATTAAGATCTACAGTATCTGGAAATCTGTTACCGGTACATTAATAAATTGTTTTCTATTTCTTACCCTTAGTGTATGGCAGGTGCTGTAGATTATTTACTCTTTTGTGTAAGTTACACTTTCAGTTGTCTTTGCTGAATTTTGTTTCAATTTTAAAAAACAGTCTCAACTGATTCTTTTCAGTCAGCTAATAGAATCATTAATCACATCGTTGAAAAGATATCGTTTTCCAATGCCAATATTTGTCATTCTCAAATAACTGTAGATAATAACAGGAATGGTTGTGGTAAACATCAAACTTTGTCAAGGAATTGGAGAAATTGCCACTCTTTGTAAAACCTATTTTGTACAATTTTATAGCATTGAGTATAGTTCCAACTTTTATAAATCTAGTCATAATGATGGATCTGGTAATGTATAGCCTAAGTGAAAAAATGAAATGAGAATAATAAAAAACTATTGATTAAAACTTGTTTTTCAACTAATTTAGAATTTCATCCTGACCCTCATTTCATTCAAATTCTGTTCTCATTTCAAAAGCACCGGTACTTAATTTTTTTAAGGAAAGGAGTTCAGTGGTTAACATTAACGAGCTCGTTTCACTGCAACTCATTTTATTGGGCCCCATATACATGAAGCATTCATGGACTCCAAACAGTTTTATAGGTCTAGAAAATCCAATTCATGAGTCACTTGGAATGATATTTTAATTAAGGCATCGGAGGTTGAGAAAGTCTCATCGCCATTGGTGGAACCAGTTCAGGACATTTTTCCAGTTTCATCTTCATATTGCTGCAATCGTCAGCTGTAAAAAAATAATGGCGTGTATCAATATTTCAAACCTCATTCAAACTTCTAAATAATAATAATAGCAATAACGGTTCATTTGCATCTCAAGCTACCTAGTAACTGCAAATGAATATTTTTTAAATAGCCAGTCAGACAAGTGACTTTCTTTATTTTTTAATGAAATGTCTTGAATGATCATTTTTAAGAAATTACTTTATTTTTCTCCAATCTTAAAAAGGAAAAATATTCCTGATATTATTTTGTTTCAACACTCTCTATCTGCCATCTAGGAAGGCAATTTTCATCATAAAAATCCAACAGATTTCTTCTGAAATATATTAACACCCCTAGGAGAACTCTCCTATTTTGAACAAACCTAATTATATTGGTAGGAAATTCTATAAAAAGCTACTGCAGTTTAAAGTCTTGTAAATATCGAAATATTCAATAAACAATTGAGAAGATGAATTTAGTTGATAAAGCTTTTCATAGTATACAAGAGCTCCTTTCAGATAATAATTGAACCTTAGTTCAACTGAATCAAATTGTAATTTTAGTAACTAGTGTAATATTATAAATTATAATATTGTTGATCCGACTTGGCTTGTCTAATGCTCCACAACCAGAATCTTCAGAAAAAACTATTCTGGCAAACAATATTTTTAATAGATATATAGAAAGGAGGAAGACTAACAATTAATTATTTATTCATTAATAAATTCGAAGACTCCGCTGAATTTTACGGAAGCCTGATAGAATCTGTATTTTTGTTTTTGTAAAGTTTTTGTTTGATACAGCAGTATGAATTTTTTATAAAAAAATATCGGTGTTTTAACGCTTTGTATTATTATAAAAAAAAAGCTTACAATTAAAATTAATACCTCATAATAAGAAAGACCAACTCAAGCAGTTTTACGTGCAAGCTTGTGACAACCGTGAGCCGTAGCAGAGGTATCAGTATTCGGGTAGGAAATACCAGTTACAGTCGCTTCCCAAAAAAAAGAAAGGCCCATAAACTTTTCGCCGAGATATGGCACAAAAAACATTCAATTCAGGGGAGTGTTGTTGCAATTGCGTGCCCACGGAAGCTGACAAAAATAAGCTGTTAGAGTTGCTCTTTCATATTTGATGCTTTAGTTTTAATTGTAAGTTGTATACAATAAATACAACAAAGCGTTAAAACTCCGATATTTTCATAAACACACGGTATTATGTCACTCTTCTGTATCCATAAATTAAAAAATAATATCTGTTTTCCAGTATCTACTTACATTCTTTCCACTTCTCTTGAGGGCAATTCTGAAACAATAGGTTCAATGATAGGAGACTTAAATAAAACTACAAAATAGAAATGATATGATTTGATCGATTGATCCAATGCCATGAAACCAAAATCCAATGCCACCAGACATGAAGCAAAAATGACATGCAAAAGTGCACTCGCATAAGTAGTATATAAATTCATACTCTTCCATGCATTGGATAAAATACTACCTTAGTGATTAACGTGGAAGGATTTAATTTGCAAGTGGAATTTATTATAGTCCTACAAATCATATTTCAATGAATACCAAAAATCATAAATTATTCAAACATTGATAAAAGTAATTTCATTGATTAACTTATCAACTCGGTTAAAATGATATCGGTTAATTCTAATGGACTATGAATGGAAGGGATGAGTTTTTAGCTTCTACTTCTCTATCTTGGAGTTTCTTCACTCATTCTCGTCAGCGGTGGAGAAAGATAAGCCCCCACTCTATAAAATCGAGAGATTTTATTCGGTAACAATTTCAAACAAAAAAATGAAATGTTTCATTACAGCAAGAAAATTAATACATTAATCAGGTCAAAAATCTCTATGAGTCAGTAAATTATGGCTAGATAGCTCTAGCAAATAATTTATTTGTGATATTAATAAGGAAATTTATTATCTAATAAGGTCAAATTTTTCTATAAGCCTGGAGATTCTAAGTATTTCAGCTGGGGAGTTCTAACTATATTTTCTTCGTACTCGAAGACTATTAATTATTAGGCTCATGGTCGAATACAATCCAATTAAAGGCCACAATAAAATTACAGGCTACTGTATAATTATAATTACCATAAACATGTCCCTCAGGACGCATCTTGCAAGCTCGTGAGATCCACTGGTACACATATCGTTCGATGGAGGATCTTTAGCTGAAATTGAAGGTAATAATTCAGAATAGAATGCATTGCAGTGTTGACTTCGTGAGTCTGAACATTGATTCTCATAATAATCATTATGTTCAATATCAATTTGAATTAAATACCACTTTATTTTCCAGATTTCATTGAAGATAAGAGTCAGCAGCTGTTACATTCAACAATAATATTATGACCACTATCAAGGCAATATAAATGCAATGTTCCACTGTTAATAATCTTATAGCATTTGGTTTCTCTAACAAGAAATAAACAAAATCAATAAAGAGCTTGTAGAGGACTAGTGATGGTTCAGTGTAAATTGTTTGTCTATATTGTTTGAAAAGGAACATGAATAATGGTAAGTTTTATTGTTTCATTCGATTGTAAAGAATTTAAAAAATTATTAGTGGAGAAAGAGAGTTGAAAATAATCCTGAGAATATCGGCTTTTGCTTCTCAATTTTTCCTCTATTTCAAAACCTTCAAGCTTGCAATAATTCAATAATAAACATAAATTGTTTGTCTACATTGTTTGAGAAGGAACATAAATAATGGCAAGTTTCATTCGATTGTAAAGAATTTTAAAAAATAGTGGAGAACACGTTAAAAACAATTTTGAGCATAACGGCTTGCTTCCCAATTTTTCCTCTGTTTCGAAACCTTCAAGCTTGCAATAATTCTCTCTTGACAGGCTGGTGATGCATTGACAGATTATTGACAGTCCTAGTGTTGCAACTAGTTAGGGCGTTATATCTCTGGTAGCACTCTGGCGGGCTGCTTATCCTGCGGCCTCGATTTTGAATCTCGAGAGGACAAAAGAGAATTAAAATGGAGAAAATTAACAGGACACTCAACCTATCTTCTAAGTTTTAGATTTCAATTAAAATTCGCAATCTTACCTTCCATGCATTTGTCAACAATGGACTGTACCAAGTTTTTCCATACTTCATTTTCTCCTAGTTCACTGTCAAGCTTCTTCTTCAATGACTCCACGTTCAACTTGCCATTTTCCTAGAACGAATAAGCAGAATTATTTCGCGCTTAATTTCATTTTCTGACAAATCATGATCATAGTAGCCATTACGACGAATGAAAGGCTATAATTACATTACTAGTAAAAGTACCTTAATCTACAGGCACCTTTCTAATGAGTTGGTAAAACAGTAGGCTAGTGGACAGAATTTCAATATAGTAACAAAATATAATTAATTAATAACAAATTATACAAACTGTAATGGATTTTTTTTATTTGTGAATTTCACTTGCAAGCAAACATCAGTGCCATACTCAAATCTCAATAATCGATTCACAAATTGACTCTATAGCCTACATACCAAACAACTATACATTTAACTTATATTTTGTACATCTTGAACAACTTTTTTTGTTCAACTTTAAATAACTTCTTACTCAACTATAAATAATAGTTCTCAACCAAATTAATAATATCAATAGATCAACTGATCAATACAATAGCTTGAACTCTAAAATATGTTGGTTGAAAAATTATATTTCTATACACTCACCAAAAGTCCAGTTTTGTTGAACAAACACTCATGAGCGCACTGCAATCATACAATATTTCATGTCAGAAATTCTGGTAATATTCATCTTATAAAATATATTAATGTGGTGTTATAAAAAAGAAAACAGGAAATGATAAAGCCATTTGATAAGCAGAAAAATTCAGATTAGTAAACAGGGAGCTTTCAGCAACTGCGAAGATTTCACAATTTATTATGATTTTTTTTTTAGTATTGTACCTACTCAACAATTTCACACTAAAGATTTTAAAATTGGAGAATTTTGAAAAACCAACTCATAGGTCAGAAATTCTATTGTAAATCAAATTTCCAATTTGAATAGAAAGTCTAGTAGACTTTCTAGTTGGGCATGATGAATAAAAATTCAAACTCAAAATGCTAAATCAATGTAGTTTTCAAGTAGATGCGTCAAATTTATATCACATCTAAAGAATTTCTCACAAATTAAAAAAAAATATTGACAATACTTTCATAATGCTATTCAATGTTCTCATGGTGATTACAAAGCTACCAAAGTTTTTTAATAATATTGTGTACTCCACTTTTATAGTAGAAAATACAATTCAACTACAATACTAAATATGAAGTTATAGTTATTTCAATCAAGTTACTTCATATAGTTTAATGAAATAGATAAAAAATTGAATTGAAATTTACTTACAGCGAAAATTGGTGGCTCATGCCCAGGAGCTGAAATAGAACCAATTTCGTTTCAAAACATATCAACAAAAAATGGAATTGATCATTTTTCACAAAGATGAATCTTTAGCCCTAAAAGAAATTTCCAGCCTTATTTGAGCAATACAATATATCTTCTAGATACTTTGTAAGAACAGCATAGACAATGCCGCTTGTATTTTATGAAGCTTATATTTTTTGTAAAAGTAATATTGATATTTTTTTAAATTTTAGATAATTTCAAAATAAGAATGAATAATGAAATCTTGTCTACAACAGAATTCCAGAAAAATTTCTTTGCACAGGGATGAGTGTTTAAATATGTTTAAATATTGATACACAATCATATAGATAAACAAGTCTTCAACTAGGAAGAATACTTACGTCCTCCAAATCCCGGGGGAGGGCCACGGCGGCCTCCTGGAGGAGGAGGTGGAGGGGGTCCATGTGAAGGAGGAGGTCCATGACCTTGTGGTGGAGGTCCATGTTCGTGAGGAGGCGGAGGAAATATGCTACTCAACTCCTCCATGCAGCTTTCAAACTTGTCGTGAGCCGATCGGAATATAGGAGGCATATCACAGCACAGAGTATCCTGAAATAAAACCCTGCAGTTAATTGGAAAAATATTAATATTAAAACTTGGTATGTGTTGATCCACGACGATCTGCGAGTTGGATAGCTGTTTTCATTTTCGGCTGACATGCAGAACATTTTGAAATTAATATAAGAATCAAGTTTTTCTCACATGTGAGAGCAAAACATTCTTATTATTTTTAATTCTTCTGGATTTCAGTCGTAAGAGAAAAACTGGATTAGTCTGGATTTCAGCATATTATAACATATTATATGAAAAAACTCAACCACATTTTTACGAGCCCTCTATTTTTTCGGACATGTTTGCATTGGAGTTTTACCAATATTCTAGCATTTCTCACATCCAATTGCCAAATTGCATAACCATCAAGGTCTTGTATTATTAAAATAATGGCCTATAATAATATATTATTTGAGCCAGTATATTGAATTCAAACTTATCAAATCAAAATTATTGCAATTTTTAATTTGTTTTGAGCTTTTAAAGCGTTAAATTCACACAGCTCATCCATTACAATCATTGGAAAACCTGTAGTATACATTTTGATATTCTAAATCAAATAAATTAATGAATAACGAATGAATATGAAAGCTAAAAATGATTATCACTTTATGAAAACAACATTGGCCAACTAAATTAATCCGTGATACGTATCAAGCATAATAAATTACTGACCGTTTTTATAAATTGTATAACAAAAGTGGGAAAATCTCTATTTTTTAAGAGTTACTGATTTTGAATAATCTCACTCTTCAATTTATAATGAGAATGTAGAGATGATTATTTCATCAATTTTTTTCTTTATGTTTGGTTACCCTTCAACTAGTATATCACTCATTAATGCCGATGACTAAAAATCTGTATGCTAATTATTAATTATGATTATACAAGTATTGATTAATTATTAATAATGAATGGTTTAGAATGTACCTCACTGGAGCCAGGCCGTGGAGGACGGCATTCATTATCAGGTGGAGCTTGCCTGGTCAATCTATAGCTTGCTCTTCCGTCTATGAAAACAGCAGAAACAACCTGTAAAACGAAATTCCATTTCAAATAATAATCACACTCAAATTTTCAAATTCATTTCTTCATCCAAGTTACAACAATAACAAAATAGTCAGTAATCAAAAACATCGGTAACAATATTATTATTTTCGATAGCCATTCACTGTAGAAACAAGTAGCCTACACCTGCAAAGAAAACTATGCGCACGGAATACGAGTTGAGCATATCTGCATATCAATCTTTATAAAAAGAAGAAAAACAATAAACATGAAGTACTAAAACGGTATTTATTGAAAAATAAAAGGAAAAACTTTAAATTTGGAACACTCAGAGTTGAAGAAAATAAGGAGTAAAAAAAGACAATATAACCAGTATAGTTTTGTTAACAGTAAACTTCACTCGCCCAACATTCCTCACTCAAAAGGGGATGTTATATTTTAAAAAAATTCAGGAGCACTTTCGACTAAATTTTCTTTGCTTGATCTGTCATTGATGATAAATTAATATTTGAAAAGTCCAACATTTTACGCTCCCTAAGAATCACCTCTTATACCTAATACAGAGTGACTAAGATTTTATTGCAGCTCTTGATATTAACCTCCAATCATAAAAGGCAAAAATTATAAATTAACATGAAAGTTCAAAATTTGTTCACTCCCACCATTTATCAGTGAAATTTAGATTTCGGCCTCTAGCTTCAAGAAGTGATAATTTTTGCAAATGTTTCGAATGGGAGTCTCCCAAGTTTTTATGCCCTACCTGATGAGAAGAAAAATTTTCCAATTATCTCAATGTTTTATTTTCTCGACCCCCCCCCCCCCCCTGCCACTTCAAGAGTAGTTCAGTTTCAACCTTCTTCTTATAGAGTTTCCATTCCATTTCCATTTCCGATCGGGAAAAGCAAGCATTATCCTCAAAATTCGGTTCTTTCTTCCCAACCCTACCCCCAAACGCTCAATTTATCAAAATTTTAGTATACACCATTCCACTCAGCTCAAAAAGTCCTACCAAAATAAAAAACTTGAAATTTGAAAAATCTCAATATTGAAGTTTTTTAATATTTTGAACGCCTCTCTCTAACGAAATGGGTTTATCGAATTTTGTCACGGATCAAACCTCCTCTCAATTTTAATATTTAAAACCACCAGCACCCTAATCACACACTCCAATAATCGGGGGTGAATTGGGCCATCTAAGAAAGAAGGGTGGGATTTTTTGAAAATACTGTTGTGAAAATGAAGAGAAAGAAGGAACAGTGATTTTCGATGTTATCTGCTGTGTAAATATTAACTTCTAAGCAATTAATTACTCTTCTTTTGACACTTTTATGGTATTTACTTAGATCTTTGTACAGTATTCTAGGTGTTTAATTAGAATCTAATGGAATCTTATTGAATATTGTGGAAAATGCGAGAGTCCTTATCTGTTTATTTAGAAGTTGATATAAAGATGGAGTTCTTTCTGGATTGTTGAAAAATCGATTTAAGGCAAAAGCTTTCATAAAAGTTGAGACAGTCTTTTTTTTAATTCGTCGAGATAAACAAGTAGTGACAGTTCTGTAGTGATAATTAATTACCATATATTGTGCTCTTTTGTGATAATTCTTTTCAATTTATACTAGAGGACTCTACTCATAGCTTTTATTGTATTACAGACTTGTGCTACATAAGTTGATTGTTCTTTTTTGACGTTCCTCTTGAATTATTGTACAGTTTATTGTACAGTTATTATTTACATTTAATATTAGATCGGCCTTTTAACATTTAGTAATTGATTTTTGTACAATAATATTGAAAACTCTTTAAATTACGGTATTAGTTGACGAACAATATCGATTTATCTGTTTTTGATTGCTTATTTTATGTAAGACATTTACTGATCAGTATACGTGTTGTGGATTATTTTTGTAAATAAAGTGCAAGTGATAAATTTGAGTGTTGCCTGCATTATTTTAGATATAGAACCTCTGACATTATTTTTATCGAATTGCATGACTGATACTGATAGAATCTTGATCTCATCAAAATTCAATGTAAAAAACTGTTACGTTCCCCTGATTATGAGGATATAGATGAAATTGAAAACTCACCGCTGAACCCAGAAGTGTGAAAATCAGATTTGTTGTATGAATTCCCATGTTGTTCATCCGATGGAATCTCTCAACAAACTGTACCATCACTCGATAGTCATTCACAATTTTATACACAACGATGATTTTTGGTCGAACTGTGATGTAAACGGCACAGACAAAGACGGGGAAAGTCAAACAAAGGCGCACCAATTATTTAATCGCGGTCCTTTGAATTTCCTCAACTGTGATTTTCCACTCACGTTTAGGCTAGCCTATTACTTTGTCCATTTCACACAATTGTCAATGCCGGAAGCATGACAGGTCATGCATTTGTCAGGATCGGATGCTGCCGAAAATCTATATTTTTGTCTATAGCTGAAAAAAATTAATTCCGAGTGACCTTGGGCGACCTCGAGTTTGAACCAATTTGGATGCCATTCGTTTCTAGTTCGCTAGTCACAATTTCATTCTTCGTCATGACTAAGGATAATCTTGAATTCAAGTAGGCTGCAAGGTATTGTTATAAGTAGAGCTCACATATCAACCACGGCTGGTTGAGTTTTCATTGCAATAAACTTGTTTGTAACAGTATCAAACCTTATTATATCGTGCAATTTGTTATTATTCGTTACATCACTGAATCAACAACAACCATGGAAAAATCTGTAAAAATAATAATACCGAGAACAATGTTTTTATTCGAACTTATACACAACTGAAAATATTTGTCATCAACTGAGGAGTTTTTTTTTATTTTTGCTTCCATCGCGAACTGCGCAAATTAATGAATTCTTCTTCTTCTTCAGGAAAAAATTTAAAAAATAATCCCCCTGTATTCTTTTTAAAACTAGAAGAAGATTTATATAGGCTAGGTATTGAAAAAATTCAAACCCAGTCGATAATTTACAAAATGTATGTATATTTCTTGAGATTCTTTCAGGGCTTAATTTCTAAATTGAGAAATACCGTAGCTGTGACTTACTAGGGGGTCCAGAGGTCCTCCCCCGGAAAATGTTTGAAAATTACACTTGAATTGGTGCATTTCAAACGCATTTGAGCATGGTTAGTAATGCACATATAATATTACATAATTTATACAAAATAAGAAGCTAGTTCAGATCTGGTTTAAAATAAATGATTTTATTATTGATTTAGATAGCCGGAGCTCCACTCTGGTGTTCTCCGGCTGAAATTAAGCCCTGGATTTTTTACACAGGTAACATTTTATTGTAAAGGTAAAAAAGAAATAGCTTAATAACTTCCAGCACAAATCCTAAACTATTTTAGCTAATTTATATTCAATAGTATAATAATAATTATAAATCTATTGTCATTAATTGACAGTCTATCTGGTGAATTCATGATATATTTTTGAATGTCGTCACATTAAACACGGTTTCAATCAAATTTACCCCCCCCCCCCACCACAATTTTTTTAGAACCCCCCCACCAAGAATTTTAACAATGCAGTCTGCGTCATAGCCCCCCCCCCTGGGGGCACCCCTGCTTATGACATAGAGTTTTTGTTTTTTGCAAGGGCCAACTGTTGATTCTACAGGAAGCGAAAATTCAGGACGCAAAATGCAGGAAGCAGACAGAACAGCTGATCTATTTAGAAATTATTACCAAATATCTCTGTTCAATGCGGTGTGCTTTCTCACCACAGAACAGAGGTTGTTAAGTACTTGACAAAATTTATTTTAAATGAAAATTCAAAATAACCAGTATTGTTTGTCTTATGCCCGGTTTCTCAGTAGTTCAGTAAATCATTCAGTAGCTAGTAGTTCTGTGGGGGCCGCGCCAAACTGGGCTGGCAAGAAGCTGGGCTGGTTTTCCAGCTCATGGTGACGTTGCATGCACAGTCAACCTGGCAAAATTTGGAATGCAGCCCACGGTGCCGGCGTGCAAGTTTGGCGCCATCTGCCAAAATCAAAAGAGAGCCAGTTTGTCGTTGCATGCACCGCCAACCTGGCCCACTTAGGAATTCTGCCCACGGTGACAGCGTGCAACACTGATGCTGGGTGACAGAATAAATAAGTGCCAGCTTGATGATGCGTGCACACGACAACCTGGCACTCTTAAGAATGGGTTCTACCACCGATTATCAGAAATACCTTGATACTGTCAGATACCGTACTCACTCATATAATCAAACATTATAAAATTAATGCGTTATTTGATGTTATATTGTATTGAAATTTTGTTAAGTGTATTATTTTTATTGGTAATTGTAGCTTATAATTTATCAATAATAACCCCCGAGGTTGATGTTTTTGGAGTTGGAAAATTTGAGTTCAGCATTATATAACACTTTTAAGATCTGTGATGTTTTCCATGACGAAATACTTAATGAACAATCTATTATCAAAACTGATACTGTATTTCACTTTTAAATAATGTTTTACTCACATATATTGGAGATGCTTGAGGAATGCATTTCACTTCTGAAAAGAAGCTTCGTCAGGCTGACGAAGCTTCTTTTCAGAAGTGAAATGCATTCCTCAAGCATCTCCAATATATGTGAGTAAAACATTATTTAAAAGTGAAATACAGTGTCAGTTTTGATAATAGATTGACTTTTAAGATCATGCATGCTGCACATCATCATATCATTCTGTTATGTGACCATGACAAGTGTAGATTGGGATAGGCTACATTAACTACATTAATTTGAAGATGCCCCTGACACTTTCACAAGGGCTTCGTCCTCAATATTTTTTGATACTTTTGATACTTGTTTTTGAACCGCCTTGGCAAGCTGAGAATAATGAGCTATCACTTGATAATGATGCAATGGCTAGTAAAAATTTTCAAATTAGGGGCACCCCTCCTGGTTTCTCCCACATATTAATTTGTTGTGTTTAATTCAGCGAATATGGAGTTAAAGTACTTTTTCTTCATGATCTCAGCATGTATTTGTATGTAAACACCTACATACAACTTAAATTGCATCAGAATTCAGGCATGGTCTAGAAGTAGCCCACCATGACGGCATGCAGCTTTGGCGCCAGGTGACAAAATGGAATGAGTGCCAGTTTATCATTGCATGCACCGCCAACCTGGCACACTAAGGAATTCAGCCCATGGTGACGGCATGCACCTTTGATGTTAGTCCAGCTTGTCATCAGCTAACCTTGACAGCAGCCCACTTTGGCATCATCCAACCTTGATGGCAGTCCACTTTGACATCGTCCCGTTCTGTGAGCAGTAGACCTCACGCCCAAGAATAAGGGTACTTGTACAGTGGAGCATAATACTGGATGATAGTCACCACCGCAGAATCTAACTGTGAGATGGTGGTATTCACGTGACTCCAATCTGATTAAGGGTACTTGTTCAGTGGAGCATCCGTAATACTGGATGATAGTCACCACCACAGAATCTAACTGTGCGATGGTGGTATTCACGTGACTCCAATCTGTCATGCACCATTCTTCAGTGTTTAATATTATAATATTTCAGGGGGTAGATAACCATTTAAAATAAATAGTTTCTTGTGGTATCTCGCTTTCATTACAATACAAAATAATATGCGCTGTTGAATATTCAATAAAAAAGCTGAAAAAAATTAAAACAAAAAAGAAACCGACTTCAATGAAATGTAAATCAAAAATTAAATACTCACAACAATGGTATTAAAAAATTTAAAATGAAGTATTCACTTCAAACTGAGAAAATTTTAAATCTAATACAAGTAACCTTTTGAAGTCGGCGCCTAATATTAATTTCATGAGTTTATAAAAAATACTAAGTAATATTTTGGGAGTTCATGAAAAATTTAGTGCTGACTTCAAAAGGTTACCTGTATTGGATTTGAAATTTCCTCCTTTTTTTTTTTTTTTTTTTTTTTTTTTTGTAGATTACGTCTTGGAGACTCCAGTTAAGGAGTATAAGACAAGTCAGATCAACAATATTATACACTAGATACCATAATTACTTCAATTAGTTGAGGTGAGGCTTAATTTTGATGTGAAAGGAACTCTTGTACACTATAAAAAGCTTTATCAACTAAATATTTCTTCAATTGTTTTTTAAATATTTCTATATTTTCAAGACTCTTCAAAAACTGTGGTAGCTTGTTGTAGAATTTCCTACCAATATAACTAGGTTTTTGTTTGAATAAGCTACTATTGTGACTCACCAAGTGATAATCTCTTCGGCTTCTTGTATTATAATCATGTACATCAAGATTTTGGTTAATATCATTCGTTTTTACATATAAAGTAGCTTCATACACATATAAGCAGGGTACAGTTAAGAGACCAAGTCTCTTGAACAACGGCCTACATGAATCTAATCTATTTACTCTTTCTATACACCTAACCGCTTTCTTTTGGATCTTAAACACCCTATCAAGATTTTGTTTTGATGAATTACCCCATACTAAGATAGCATACCTAATATGTGACAGTAAGAGCCCATGGTAAGCTGTAAAAAGTAACTTTTTGTCATTCAATCTAGCGAGCTGTCGCAGGACAAATACCCCAGATGAAATTTTACTACATATTTTCTCAATGTATGGAGTCCAGGTCAATCGTCTATCCAACATAACTCCTAGAAATGCAATTTTTTCTTCCTGGTCTAATTGATTATCGTTTACAAACACGTTTATAGCCCTATCTTTATTTAAATTATGTTTGTTTTTGAATTGAAGGTATTGGCATTTTTTACTATTTATAGTTAATTTCAACTGATTTAAAAATTGGACAATGGACTGCACACCTATATGGGCACTTATTTCTAAATGATCTAGAATGGAATTGCTGAAAATGAGTGATGTATCATCAGCAAATAAGAGGGCTCTACCACTAATTAATTCTTTAGGTAAACGGTTGACATATAACAAAAAAAGCAATGGACCTAGTATTGAACCCTGAGGCACTCCAGCTTGCACCTCTAATTTATTAGATTTATTCTTTACTATACTATTACCAACTACTGTAGTTAGTTCTACACATTGTTTTCTCCCAATAAGATATGATTCAAACCATTTCAGTTCAACCCCATTTACACCTACATTTTGCAGTATTTCCAATAAAGTTCTATGATTAACACAATCAAATGCCTTTGACAGATCTAAGAAGATTGCAGTAGCTTTATCACCTGAATCTATTATATCTATTAGTTTTTCAACTAGGGAAACTATGGCTGTTTTTGTTGATCTCCCTTTCTGGAAGCCATGCTGTTCATCACAGATAAAGTTAGCTTCTTGAAGGTGCAGAAGTAACCTATTTAGAACTACTCTTTCAAAAAGTTTACTTATTACATTTAAAATACTAATGGGCCTATAGTTTTCTACCTTTTCTCTATCACCACTTTTGAATATTGGCAAGATCATCCCCTCTTTTAAGTTATCTGGAAAAACACCTTGTTCTAATGAATGATTGATCAGATGAATCAAAGGGTCTAACAATTGATCTTTACATTCTTTCTGAATTTTACTGGATACCCCATCCATTCCTACAGTTTTTTTATTATTTAAACTATCAATGATATTTGACAACTCGTCTTGGCATACTGGGTGGAATTTTAATTCGTTCTGAATCCCCTCAGTATTCCTCATGTTTGCATCACTAATACCTGTATTAAGAGATTTTTGAAGATCCTTAGCAACCAGTTGATAATATCTGTTAAAGAAATTACAAATGTCTACACTATCTACACTATTTTAAAGTGAATACTTAATGTTTAACTTTTTAGAACGTGAGTTGTGAGTATTTAATTTTGATTAGAAAATGCCATATCATTGAAGTTGGTTTCTTTCTTGTTTTTAACTGTTTTATTATTGATAGCTGCTGTCTTCAATTAATGGTACCTATTTCTTATATTTTCTGAGATCTCTGTAATAACTGTATAATAAGGTCCATTCTATTTTAGAATGAAATTTATGTTATTTGTTGACCAATAACATAAATTCTATACTAGTTGAATTAATATTATAAACATATCAATGTGATGTTGCCACTTGATGTTTTTGTGAAATACAAACATTGAAAGATGTATTAGTTTTTTGGCTACATTAATTTATTATTTTATTTATACTCAGACTGTATATCCATTAGTAAAATTCCTGTTTGGCAGTATAGGACGTTTATAACGAATCAGGTCGTATTAACAGTATCATATTATATTATTACAGGTAATATGTTAGCAATTAAATTTGTTTATTCAAAACTAGTTTGTTTAAAATTATTCTGAGCGGTCTACGAAAAAAAAGGTTTATTTCAATTGAAAATACCCTCAAATTGCATAGAATTCACAATTTTAACCCTCATTTTCAAACACCCCTCCACCACTTGTGATTTCCGCAGCAGCTCCTGGTTGGATTCTTATACTTTATTTTCAACTTTTTAGCATGTGAATAATAAATTCTTGATTATCATTTAATTAAAGTCAATTTCTATTTTATGTTCAATTTTTTTTAATTGAACGAGCGAAGCGAGTTCTTCCTTTTGACTTGAGGCTCGAGGCGTTGTGTGTTTGTATGTTCCTCGATAACTTTCGAACGCCTTTAACAATCAACTTCAAATTTGAAACACAGATTCTTGGTATCTTTAGACAGGTCAAGTTCGTTTGCCAATGAAATTGACCCACTCCTTCATCCTTTTTGAGGCGAAACAAAAGGATAGGTTCTCACCCTTTCATTAATATATCTATATATTACTATATTTAAGAAAATAGTTGTTTTCACCATATAGAATTCGCAATAGATTTCAAAATATATTTTGATTAACTTTTCATGTGAAATTTAACGACTTTCAGTCAAATATTTGTTAAGAATAAGTATAACTCACTTAATCTTGCCGAGCGCTTTCGAATCTATGAGATCCATCTTCAGAGGCCTGGATCTCATAGATTCGAAAGCGCTCGGCCAGATTAAGTGAGTTATACTTATTCTTAACAAATATTTGACTGCAAGTCGTTAAATTTCACATGAAAAGTTAATATTAACAACGCAGTTCGTCATGGAACAAGAAATCCAGGAATATATTTTGAGCTATCATCAGCTGTAGGTGAATAAATGCGATCAGGCTTTTTATAGGATCTCTATAAGCTGATATACTAATTTCATTGCCCTGATATATGGATATACTGTATAAACAGCTGTTTTTCATGTGGTAATATATCTTCTCTATGGATTGATACACTAATTCCATTGCCCTGATATATAAGTATATGAGTACAGTAGGTCTTTTTGCGGAAAATAAATGTGTGTATCAGAGCAACAATGAAATTGAACTTCAAGTGATAGATGTCTTGTGAATTTTATCTAAATCATTATTTTCAAAACAGCCGTTTTTCGTTACCACCTACCCCTACGATAAGTTTCCCAAATGAGTTTCCCTTTCCAAAATTAGTAGTTTGCAAGCGAGTTCTCCAGCCCGTTGGGCTCACTAGTTTAAAGCTTTTTAGTTAGAATATTCAAACTTTAAAAATATGAAAAGTTTCTCATAGATGATGAAATATTCAGCAAATTAACAAATCAATATTACCTATAGATTGAAATAACTATAAATCTGGCTATAAGAACAGTTTATAAACTGAGTAGAATCCTAAAACTCTTCATTGAACATAAAATATTGTGCTTAAGAAAATTATTATGTCAAAAGACTTCATTAAAGTGAAATGATTTTTGATTCATAATTTTAATTTGATCATTTTCAGAGTATAACTACATTGAAAAATTAATAACTTGAAATTTTTTTTAAATTAATGGTAGGCTATTAAAAACATATTTTACTCTAACTCATGATTGAAACCATGGTGGAACGATCCACCATGGATTGAAACTATATTAACTTATTCCTACAACTCCATCATCAACTGAATAAAATTATTCACAATATTCATATGAACAGAAACATAATATTTTTCTAAATTCCCAACTCAAATTTTAATTAAATACAAATTAACGTTCAAAGTATGTGCCAAATTCTACGACCTGTTCAATGTCCAATTGGTAGGGAATAGAGCGCATGCGCGAACTGTGTAGCGAAGCCATGACCACTGTTTGTCTGAATAAAACAACAAAAAAACTAAGATAATTAACCTTTCTATGCTTAATATATTGTAGCGAATATGAAATTGGAGTGAATAGAGAGGAAGAAGGCACAGTGGTTCTTGGCGTTATATATGCTATGTAAATGTTTAATTTTAAGCAATTAATTACTCTGCTTTTGACACTTTTGTAGTTTACTTGGTAATTTGTAGAATGTTCTAGTTGTTTGATTAGACATTAATGGAATCTTTTCGAATATTGAAGAACGTTCTAGTTTCTTTATTTATTTATTCAGAAGATGATAGAAAAATCCAGAGATATCTCAATCATAGAGGGACACTTTTGTAAATGAGTTGAGTTGTCTTTGAAATTCGTCATGATAAACAAGTGTGACAGTTAAGTAGTTCAGTTATTGTTCTACGTTGATAAGTGGCAGTAGTGATAGTTCGCGTTTATACAGACAGTGAAATCCCATTGGCGCTATTACAAACAATGCAATGAACTTTTGTTGTCTGTAGTGATAATTCTCTTGACAGTTCTATAGTGATAATTCTTTTACCTATGACTGTATTATAGACATGTGCTATGTGAGTTAATGGTTCTTCCTCGACGTTTCTTTTTGAATATTATTGGACAGTTTAATGTACAGTTATTATTTAATATTAGATCGGCCTTTTGACATTTAGTGATTGATTTTTGTACAGTTTATTGAAAACTCATTATCAGTTGAACAATATCGTGTTATCTGTTTTTAATTGCTTATTTTTCTGTAAGAAATTACTGAACAGTGTGAGTTGAAGATTATTCGTGTTAATAAAGTGAAAGTGATAAGTTTAAGTGTTGCCAGCGGTATTTTAGACGTAGAACCTGTAACAATATACTTCCTATATATACTTGCTATACTTAATACAGTATCCCGTATAAGTATAGAAAAGTTAGTTGGTTAGGTTTTTGTTGTTTTATGCAGGCAAACAGTTCACGCATGCGCTCTATTCCCTACCAATTGGACTATTAATGGGTCGTCAAATTTTTCATAAACTCCTAAAATTTTACATAGAATAATTATTATCTGATGATACCTTTCAATTTGTACAGTATAGTTGAATGACCAAAACAGAACATTACAGGCTTGTTTCATGCATAGCCTGCTTTGAGTAACCGATGTCATTTACATGACATTAATTGCGATTATATTAAATTGATGATTTCAAAAAGCGAGTAAGTGTGAAGCGCTCCATATATGATCAGACTGCTAAACGGCACCAGCTATTTGACTGCTGTTTGTGTGAAACTATCCTATTCGGACAAAATTCAAATGAAGATGTCGATGAATGCTCCTTTTTCCTTGATATTGGGCCGCTCCTTGCGTGAAATAGCTCTTAAAAAACTTGATGATTGGCTCAGGGCGAATATGTTAGTTCTCAATTACAATAAAACGAAAGAAATAAGCTTCAGATCAGCTGAAGGAGCCACACTTGAGATACAAAGTAACATAATTGAATGTGTTGATGAAATTAAAATACTTGGCGTAGTGATCGATACTAAACTGTCTTGGAAGCCTCACGTAGAGTATCTCAAGAAGAAATTAAATTCAGCAGTTTTCGTACTCAGAAGCGTGAGATCTATACTGAATCTCCATAATATTAAAGAGGTTTACTTTGCCTTGTTTCATTCCCTTATAACATATGGAATACCTTTTTGGGGAAACTCTACTGAATCGATTTAAATTTTTAGAATGCAGAAGTGGGCTATAAGAGTGATGGTAGGCGAGTCATTAAGAATAAGCTGTCGCCCACATTTCAAACAGTTAGGGATTCTTCCTTTACCAAGTGTTTTCATTCTTGAAACTATCTGCATTATTAAAAAAAACGAAAGTAAATTAATTAAAGGATCTATGATTCATTCATATGAAACAAGGCAGCGAAATAGACTTCGTGATCACTCTCATCGAACAACTCTTTATGCTAAGGGTGTCAAGAGCTTAGGTATTCATCTCTTCAACATTTTACCTAGCCGTTTTAAATCACTCATATTTAACAAATTCAAGATTGAGTTGCAAAAAGAGTTTAAAAGATTCTGTTTCTACTCCGTTCAGGAGTATATCGATCATTACGCCAACATAAATTAATAGTTAGAATAAGTTCATAAATTTGACAAATTTAACATTCTTTTTTTTTAATACATTTGACAAATCCAAATACCCCTTTTATGGGAGGTCAACGGATGCTCCTTATATCTATCTATCTATCTATCTATCTATCTAATGAGACCTTGGATAAGACCACTGCTGAATGACGCTATTTCATTAAAAATATAAATTCCTGGATTTCTTGTTCCATGATGAACTGCGTTGTTAATATCAACTTTTTAAGTGAATTCAACAACTTGCAGTCAAATTTTTATTAAGAATGAGTAGTATTTTACTTACTCTGTAGTCCGAACATTTTCGAATCTTGGAGATCCATTTTCAGAGGCGTCCTTCTTTGTGTCAAAAAATCACACCTCTGAAAGGATGCCTCAGAAAATGGATATCCAAGATTCGAAAACGCTTGGCCTACAGAGTAGCCTATAAGTAAAATACTTATTTTTAATAAGAATTTGACTGCAAGTCGTTGAAATCACTTATAAAAAATTTATATATATATATATATATTGAAATCGGTTCAATAGTGCTCGAGTAACTGATGTGCAAACATTAAAAAACAGATCTAATTTGAAACCTCCTCGTGGTAGAAGTCGCTTAAAAATCGCCATTTGCAAAAAATGTCAACTACCGTAACAGAAATAGGGCTGCAATTACCGATATCACATTCTTGAAAATTTTGTTTTCTTGAAAACGACAAGAGTCATCTCTTTGACCAACGCTTAGTTTGGTCTCCAATTCGAAAAAAAAAACAATATGACGTCAGAAAATTTCACAGCTTTTCCAAAAGGTGACCGAAGCACAGATAGGATTCTTTAGGACTTTTGAGATGTCAAAAACAACATTATATTCTGGTAATATTCTCAGCAAAAAAGACTGATCTCTGCTGCCAAACACTTTCCGGTGGTTCGGAATCCAACTCATCAATCATGATCACCAGACTAATTACCCACGCACAAATCTCAAACCAAAAAAAATATATATAAAATTATTGTCTGTTTTATATGTTTATTCACATACCTTACTAAAAATCAAAATTCAATTGGCGTCACTCATTCTGGTTTTATAGAATTTTTCTATATTTGAAATGGAAATTATTATTCAATTCATGGAATACAACTTATGTGATTAGTTATTATTAGAATTCACCTTCAAATTTCTAAAGAGTAGTCTACTTAGAAATTGGTTGAAATAAAAAATATTTCAAATTGTAATTTGGTAGTGCTTTTATTTGTGACTACAATCACTTTTATTATTGCATTATCTTTTCTGTGTAACAGTTATTGTTTTGAGTCCACATTTTTTAATTTATTGTGACTTCATATTTTGAAATTAGAATGAAATGTTTTTCCATAACTTATTCTCGTCATTGAGGGCGTTTGTTGAATACCGCTGGAGGCAACATATTGGGACATTTCTCCATTTTCTCTTTCATCTTACTGCAGTCTTCAGCTAGAAAACAGAAATTTTTATTAGACCAAATTCAAATCTCAATCTCTATCTATAAAAGGATGATACCCTGACTCACTCATCAACGCAGAGCCAAAAGTACTAGGCCTATGAACTTGAAATTTCGTATGAACAATCCTTATAGGATTTCACCATGCAATAAGAAAGGATTTTTTAAAATTCGTAATTTTAGGGGTGTTTTTAGGGGGTTAACGTTTTGCCTATGCAAAGCACGGGTACATGGCTAGCTAGCTTACTGGGATCTTTTAATCATATGGAAAATAATTTGAAATTTTTCGATCTGCTGTACACGCTGTTTCGATGGACAAGCTGTTTGTGTGTTTTGCAAATCATCATTCACCTAACCTACTGAATTTGCCAGCCAAACAGCTTAAAGGAACAGCTGATAGAAGACAACAGTTTTTAATCATATGGCAGGCCCCTTAGCGGCGTTTTTTACGCTGTCTGGAACGCAAAAACTTTGCATGTAGGATACCGTTCAGTCGGAGCCTTGCAGTATGTAGGAAACATATGGCTGGGTATGATGAAATGTAATTATGCCGGGTTGATGACATCAATTCTGTTAACCAATGCAGCTAGAAATTTGAAATGCATTCTCAGTAGGAGGTGGCGAATAATAAAATGAAAAACATAGCTTTTACCCTAATAGTCGTGGAAGGTTTAATTTTGAAATGTTCATTGAGAGGTGGTGAGTAAGGTCTTACTGTGTAAGAAAACAACGAAGGAGGCCTCTCTGATCAGCTGGAAGAGCCCTAGGACTAACTTCTTCCCTAATAGTCCTAGAAGGTTGAAATTTGAAATTTAACCTCAGTGGGAGGTGACAAATAATAAAATCAAGAATTTTTTATGAGAACGCAGCAACGCGCGTCGGGCCAGCTAGTTTTATTATAAAACTGTTTTCCCCACCTTATTCTACCATGATTTGTTCTCATATTTTTGGAATTAAGTAAAAAATTGAGTCAATAGCAATATTTATTGAGCTCTTTAACCTTCCTGTTTCTTGTGAAAAATTTCTGACAAAATAATATTAAAATGTATAAAAAAATTGTAAATTGAAAAAATTCTATTTCCACAAATCTTATGATCTGTATTTAAATTGTGAAGGTAAATTACAGGAGTATCTCTCGTCAAAGTTGAGACATTCAAATTTCGAAGACTCATTAGTTATGTAGGCTTCTGGTATCAATAAGAACGCCTTAGGAAAACTTTAATCAGAGCTTGATTGAGTAGTTTTTTTTATTGAAATACAGACTCCTACTATCAGTAATAATATTGTATGTTATTTAATATTTAGTTGAGCTTCACCTTGTCATGCTCAACCTCTAGAATACTATTTTAGTTTCTTCGCTGCACATTGCACTACAGAAGTAATTGCACTTCTTCGCCAATAACAACAAATGTAATTATTAAAAAAATCTGTATCAACCCGTTCATTCTGAGGTATTCTACCTTCTGTAGTAATAATGATTCTTTTATTACGGTATAGTGAAAATATATAAAATTTGAACTGACCTTAGGTATATTAGATAACTATCCATCATGTGATGAATGAAGCTAAAATTTCGGTCAACTACCAATTGAGGATATAGTGCATGAACATAAAAACGTGCACGTCTTGTTTGTAAAAATAAAATGTAAGTAGAATCTGATAACATATAGCTGCATTTTTAATATAAATGATAGTTTATTATACTATAATACCACTTACAGTCTGTCCATTTCTCAGGAATGCAGTCCTGAAAAACAAAAAATATTAAGTTTGATTCATTTCGGTTTACTATTTACACAAGAAATAAAATTATATGTATATATTATTATCGGTAATATCACCACAGATTCGATATTATCATATTACGTTGCCTTTACGAGATCTAATATTGGAAATGGCCAGATTTGGCTACTGTATCACCAGAAACGCAATAAGTTTAAACATGATTATCATCTCATCGTGTAAATATCAGACCTAGGTTTCATATTACTATGAGTTGTCCAGTTAAAAAAGTCCCTGTAAAGAACAAATTAGACAAGATTGAAGAGTGGATAACTGACGATGATATCCTTGCAGAAAGAAATAGGGTTAAAGATGCATATGATGAATTCAAACTATCTAGAAATATGTTAAGTGAAGATAATTACAAAGCTCTAAAGAAAAATTATACAAGAGAAGTGAAAAGAGCGAAATGTAAGAAAACAGCTGAAATTTTGAATAATAGTGTGTACTTTAACACAGCAGTGTGGGATGTAATAAACAAAAATAGGCAAGTAGCTCATGTAGATGCTTATACTAGTGTCCTCAGAATAATTAACGAAAATAACAAATATATTGATGATAGTGTAGACATTTGTAATTTCTTTAACAGATATTATCAACTGGTTGCTAAGGATCTTCAAAAATATCTTAATACAGGTAATAGTGATGCAAACATGAGGAATACTGAGGGGATTCAGAACGAATTAAAATTCCACCCAGTATGCCAAGACGAGTTGTCAAATATCATTGATAGTTTAAATAATAAAAAAACTGTAGGAATGGATGGGGTATCCAGTAAAATTCTGAAAGAATGTAAAGATCAATTGTTAGACCCTTTGATTCATCTGATCAATCATTCATTAGAACAAGGTGTTTTTCCAGATAACTTAAAAGAGGGGAAGATCTTGCCAATCTTCAAAAGTGGTGATAGAGAAAAGGTAGAAAACTATAGACCCATTAGTATTTTAAATGTAATAAGTAAAATTTTTGAAAGAGTAGTTCTAAATAGGTTACTTCTGCACCTTCAAGAAGCTAACTTTATCTGTGATGAACAGCATGGCTTCCAGAAAGGGAGATCAACAAAAACAGCCATAGTTTCTCTAGTTGAAAAACTAATAGATATAATAGATTCAGGTGATAAAGCTACTGCAATCTTCTTAGATCTGTCAAAGGCATTTGATTGTGTTAATCATAGAACTTTATTGGAAATACTGCAAAATGTAGGTGTAAATGGGGCTGAACTGAAATGGTTTGAATCATATCTTATTGGGAGAAAACAATGTGTAGAACTAACTACAGTAGTTGGTAATAGTATAGTAAAGAATAAATCTAATAAATTAGAGGTGCAAGCTGGAGTGCCTCAGGGGTCAATACTAGGTCCATTGCTTTTTTTGTTATATGTCAACCGTTTACCTAAAGAATTAATTAGTGGTAGAGCCCTCTTATTTGCTGATGATACATCACTCATTTTCAGCAATTCCATTCTAGATAATTTAGAAATAAGTGCCCATATAGGTGTGCAGTCCATTGTCCAATTTTTAAATCAGCTGAAATTAACTATAAATAGTAAAAAATGCCAATACCTTCAATTCAAAAACAAACATAATTTAAATGAAGATAGGGCTATAAACGTGTTTGTAAACGATAATCAATTAGACCAGGAAGAAAAAATTGCATTTCTAGGAGTTACGTTGGATAGACGATTGACCTGGACTCCATACATTGAGAAAATATGTAGTAAAATTTCATCTGGGGTATTTGTCCTGTGACAGCTCGCTAGATTGAATGACAAAAAGTTACTTTTTATAGCTTACCATGGGCTCTTACTGTCACATATTAGGTATGCTATCTTAGTATGGGGTAATTCATCAAAACAAAATCTTGATAGGGTGTTTAAGATCCAAAAGAAAGCGGTTAGGTGTATAGAAAGAGTAAATAGATTAGATTCATGTAGGCCGTTGTTCAAGAGACTTGGTCTCCTAACTGTACCCTGCTTATATGTGTATCAAGCTACTTTATATGTAAAAACGAATGATATTAACCAAAATCTTGATGTACATGATTATAATACAAGAAGCCGAGGAGATTATCACTTGGTGAGTCACAATAATAGCTTATTCAAACAAAAACCTAGTTATATTGGTAGGAAATTCTACAACAAGCTACCGCAGTTTTTGAAGAGTCTTCAAAATATAGAAATATTTAAAAAACAATTGAAGAAATATTTAGTTGATAAAGCTTTTTATAGTGTACAAGAGTTCCTTTCACATCAAAATTAAGCCTCACCTCAACTAATTGAAGTAATTATGTTATCTAGTGTATAATATTGTTGATCTGACTTGTCTTATACTCCTTAACTGGAGTATCCAAGATGTAGCCTAATCTACAAAAAAAAAAAAAAGATGAAATCTGGGGATGAAGTCGGATTATTAAAAACCAAAGTCAAATATAATTAGTTTGTATTTTAATCATCTATTCATGTGTCGGGAATAACGATGTCAACTATAAATAGTGTGTGTATGAATAATTTGAAATTGAAAATAGTGTAAAAGTTACTTTTTTACTAAATAGTGTAAAAACGGCTTTGCAGTCACTGTAGAGAATCTTTTCTAGTTGACTAGTGCGCAGTTCATGATGGGAATCTGAATTAAAAATAATTATGTAGCTCCAACTCTTCCAATCATAGATAATTGAGTTATTAATTAAATTGTAAATAGAGTCATTTGAATTTTCAATGAAATAGTATTGATAATACTATCTCTACGGACGGTAGCATATTATTGTGAACACATGCGAATTCGATTACCAACAATAAATACCATTTTTTTAAAAACCATCATACTGTTTCAAAACAAAAATACTGTTTTTTGTTGGCATTCTTACCACTTATGTTGCTGGCGTACACCGTTTGGCGTACATTAGAATGTTAAGTTTGGTACGGTAAGTCATTAAGTCGAATATAAAAGAGAAAGCATTATAGACTTACCATGAATAAACCTCTGGTGAAGCACCTGAAGAATTCCTTCGATCCAGAAGTGAATTTTTCATTGTCTGGCTTGAAGTCTTTGATTTGAGCTGGAAAGTAGCAATAATCAGTGAATCGAATGGTAAATTAGGCCTATTAATGCACATTAAATTATATTTCTCTTGGTTTTCACCGTCTTTTTATTAATAAAAAAACTCTTTACTGTTTTTGAAAAGTTAATACTGATATATTTTGCTTTTGTCCAATCGTTAATTCAGTATGGAATAATTATATGGGGTGGGACCTATGACACTCACATTAGTGATTTATTCATAATGCAAAAGTATATAATTAAGACAATATTAAATAAACCCAAGTTATATCCAAGTGAATCTCTATTTTTTTATTTCAACGTTATGACAGTAAGGCAACTCTATTTCAAAAGACTTTTCAAACATATATTTAAAAATAGAGATAAATTCTGTAGGATTGATAAACCCTTTTACAACTTTAGACCAGACACTTCGCTAAGATATGTTGTTCACGATTCTAAGTTGAGCTTGATAAGAAGACAGTTGATGTATATGAGCACTAGATTCATAAATATAATTCCTTTTGATATTCAACAAAGAATTTATATGAAAGCAATAGAAACTTGGATTAAGGAAAACAATTCGGTCCCTTTCAAGGTACTACTTGAAAATAATTAACTATTATTAACACTGAAAATTAATAAATTAATGATGCGCTTTCATTTAAAAAAATTATTGATATCAGCTGAATAGTGCTCGAGTAATTGTAATGTAGAAACATAAAAAACAGGTGGAATTGAGAACCTATTTATTCAATTTCAATTTTTAAAATGTGTACGGCATTGAATTCGTTATTATTACAAGAGGAGTACCGATATTAGAAAAAAACATCAGTAGGCACAATAGTTCAAGTATCATATTGAACGTGGAAAAATCTGGTTGTTCACTTACCCTCATAGCACTTATCTAGCATGGCGGTTGCTGTTGGTCTCCAGGCTTCATCAGTTTTCAAGTATTCGTCTAGAGCTTTTTGTACTGCGTCCTTGTTCAGCTTTCCATTTTCCTGCAACATATCAAATGGAAATCATTACGGTACCGATACATTATTGTAACTACCTAACTATTAAGCTCTTATATGATTCTAAAAGATGCAAGCACATTCGCTAAAATACTCTTAAAAGAGTAAATTTATTATACTTGTAATTGTATGGAGTTCTGATAACAATAAGTGAAATGCAACTAGATTTACAGTTAAACTGGATGCAGAAATATCTATATAATAAATGATCCATTCTAGATGAAGGTCAATGAATATTTTTAGCACACCGTTCCAGTAACTTATTTATATGAACATTTTTAGGTGAATTCGTTATTTATACACCTCATGAATTTTTTTTAGTTATTTATGGTTTCATTTATATTCGCTTGGGCTGAACTAACCAGATTTTATGTATGGTGATCGTTAACATACCGGAACGGTATGTTTATAAATCCTCCATTATTTGATTTTCATTTGTACCCAAATTAAACCACACAAGCAAATACAATCTCAAACTGGGATCTATAAACTGAACTGCTCTGATTGTAACAAATTTTACATAGGACAAAGAACAGGCCGCGCATTCAAACAACGTTACAAAGAACATTTTCTACAACCAAAGACCGAATCGACCTTCATCACGTTTATCATTCAAACTGGACACACTTTTGCAGTCATTAGTACCACCCTACACATTCTACATAATTATTTATGAAATTTAAAGGACACGAACTCAATACCTAGACCAATTTGAAATAAACAAACAGACCACACACACACAATAAACAAAACATCCTCAATGAACAACTAACTTTTAAATCACACAAATTGTTTGATCATATTCTACAAAATCCACAATAATTATTCTAACCAAAGACTGACAGTGAAGATCAAGGATGCCTTTGAAAATGAATCTCCACGATTCGAAAACGTTTGGCCTACGTGAGTATATTAATATTATTTATTCTCAATTAAAATTCACAGGAAGTCGTCTAATTTACCATAAAAAGTTAATATTAACAACGCAGATCGTTATGGAACAAGAAATCCAAGAACATATCTATAAATTTAATGTATCTCTTATTATTATTCCTACTTGTACAAGATTAGTGTGCACTGTGCAGGCTGGCAGAACTGTTCATACTTTGCTACTCGATGCTGATTGGTTGGATTGGTTACCAGTTTCCCGAGCCCTACTCGTAAGTACGGTAGTTGTTCGACGAGCATTAGCAGACGCAGACGACAATCTTGTGAACATGTGACAGGTGATTGATTTGAGAACGTTGATTGAGGTTATCCTTTGCCATGCCCGTCGTGCGTTTTTATTTCATTCGTGTTATGATAGTGTTAGCCGACTCACTAATTATTTTTGGCTTTTTGTTATCTTTTTTAAATAGGTACATTTTGTGTTAATATGTCAAGACAGAAGAAAATATTTGGCTACATATTTCTGTGTTATAGTAGTTTTGGGAACGTCTCGACAAACCCAAACATTTCAGCTATAAACAAGCGTTTCTCTATACAATTTATCTAATTTGAAATTATTTTCGAACATCTCTAAAGAAATTTCTCTTCCAATCAAATAGCTTTTATTTTTCAATCACGCACTAAGGTACAAATCATACCGTACCCTGAGATTTTTTTTACTGACGATGCCCACATGAGTCAGTGACTTGTGCGTGGGTAATGAGGTGAATGATTACACATAAATGCCTGACGGTGGAGCGGGATTCGAACCCACGACCGCTTAAACGACAGCAAGCTGAAGTTGCGACGCCCCAACCAACTGCGCCAGTGTAAGTGTGCTGTACTCATGAAGGTGCTGGACGACTGGAGGTACGGTACCGTACGTTGTTTCTTACTCAAAATTAGAATACGGACACTATGAATGTTGTTTGAAAATTCCTTTAGCTTCATTTTCGGGGTGAATTGATAGTTATTTTATATTGAAATTGTAGATTATGCATAGTATTTCACACATGTTCTGCAACCTGCAACTTGAAACATCGGATCACAGAATCCTCTTTCATTGAAAATTTTCTTTTTGAAACAAAATAAAGCAGCCTGAAGAATGAGAAAGAAAAGCTTGAAAGAGTTGCCAAGTTGAATGATAGTTTGGCTGCTTGAAAATTGAATGAGAAAATGGCCAAGAATATCTCTGAATTTAAGCATCTCAAGCATCATGAAGTACCAGTAGCCAAGTTGTAGCCTGTTTGCCAAACATGAGGTAGTCTATAATTAATGCTCATGAAGACTCTGACTGTATATATTTTTCCAATAACAAGTTCAAATAGTTCATACATTCATTGACTTTGTGACTAATGTGAGTAACGCCTAAGAAAATAGTTCTTGAAAGATTAATGCAAAAACATAAAATTTATGATTTTTCTACTCACCAACAAACCAGACCTGTTGAAAAGGCATTCAGCAATGCACTGAAATTAGAAAATATGTTCATTGAATTTGCTTTCAAGTCAGAATAGGTATTCATATTAATAGTTAATTATTAACATTTTTCATCCATAATTCAACATCAATCTTGCCGAAATCGACTGGTCCTTTCTCTTGTATAATATTATATGCATAGTATGACTAATTTATTGAGCTTCTTATTAAATATTGTTATTAATTCCTTCAAGCTCATATTCGTATTTATGTAATCATATCTCATTCGCAGTAGGTGTGAATTGATTCGAAAATATTGCGTTTCAATTGACTATTGTTATAAACTATAATAAACACAATGCAAATTCTGCTATTTAGGCTATGCTATTTAAAAGATTTTTTTTGAGTCAAATTAAAACAATTTAGTATGAAATTGGCAATTCTTATGTTTTTACAAAACAAAGTAGCCTACATGGTACTTATATTAAATCTTTGGATAACGCAATGTAAGTGTAAAGTAGCCATAAACTGATATAAAAACTTTAGCAGGCTACCCGCTTCAATTAAATCTCTAGATTTCTAGAGCCTATTTACAAATTAAATTTAATAGTCTATTCTCTCTTATTCCTCTTCTTCTTCTGCATTTTGTTCATTTTTTGTTACATGGAGCGCTAGAGTTTTGTCGACTGAGGACTGCATCAAGACTTTTCTTTATTAGATTAGAATATAATTATTGGATTTTCCAACTCACCGGTCCTGGTCGGTGATGGGGTCCTGAAAATCATAAAATACCATTTAGATTTACCTTTGTTTTGTGTGCAAGAATAAATTGACAGAAACTTGAATTAATAGATGATAATCCCATTGGATATAACAGCTGTAGCTTTAGAGAAATTGATTTTTGATCAATGATCTTGACTCTTTACCAACAGAAAACTGTTGTTTCAACTGGTTGTAATTTTTTTATGAAAGAATAAATAAATACCTAATTTATTTAGTAAGAAAGTACGTGCATGAATGTTATGAGTCATTATGAACTTTCAGTGTGTGGATGTGGGCAAAGCTAAATTTAAAGATTTTTTTCTCATCTACAATGGGCTTTTCAAAACCTGAGATACGCCTTGTAAAATGATAATTTCTGTTTTAATGATAATGAAACACGATTTTCTTATGAAATAATAGTATGTTTTTCTGATCAATTCCAATGTTGAATAATATTGGAATCTTGAATCATTTAACAGGCTAGAATTTTATGATGTGGTTATGTAAGCATATTCGAACTGATTTAGACTTATTTCAGTTTGAGCGAAATTGACATTTGACAAACATTTTCCAAAAAGTAATCTGTTTTTGGGAGTCATTCTTGTTGCGAGAGTTGTAATTGCCATCTTTTTAAAGAAAATATTGATCTAGATAATTTAGCTCTGAAAGAATATAAAAATCTCTCCTAATTTCACTGACCCATCTTGTGCAAGCATTTATCTAGCTTCTTCATCTTCTAGTCTAGAATATATACAGTAAGTCTAAAATCAAATTACATTCCCTTAAACACTTCTTAATTTCAAAGGAAATTTTAAAAGTCACAAAAGACATAATTTTTCAGCAGCTGGTGACATAACTAAATGTAAATTGCACTACTTAGGGTGCTTGAACAGTGGAGCATCCAATGTTTGATGATAACCACCTTTGCAGAATCAAACACATGCTGTAGAATGGTGGTATTCACTCTGTTGCTGTCATACTCCATTTGTTTCATCTTGAAATGGTGATTATCATCGTGTACCAGATGCCCTATTGTTCAAGCACTCTGAATATTGCATGAATTGAGTCAGTTTTTTTTTAATTACAAGAAGTCGTACCTCCATGTTGCCCACGTCCTTCTGCTGATGGTGGAGCTGGTGGCATACGATCAGGTAATCCCATTTCTTCTTTACATGCCTTGAACAATTCTGGCGATCCCCGAAACACTAATGGCAATTCACAACACATCTAAAAATGAAAGAAAACCAACTATAATTGTTTTTGGATGATACTGTACTTCAACATATTTATGATACACATTTCGATGAAGATGTCCCAGTAAAATTCTGTCCGATGATATGGATGTATCCACTTCATGTCAAGCTAATGTAATAAAAACTATATTGTATTAAAAAACAATTATTTGTTTGGAAACAGGAATATTTACTACAATAGAAAACCAATAGTTATAGTGATAAGCAGATACCATATACATTTTGCGAGATTGACAGTCTGTAAACATCAATTCTCCAATTACTGTACAGTAAACAAAATTCCAGTTAAATTTTTGAATCAAAGGCTAACCCAGACTACCTTGGGAATATGGGTCAAAAGAATTTAGATATATTTCAAGTTATAATATGAGATTATTACTCAGCAATAATCTTCATAAATTTCCAATATGAGGAATGCTCACCTTAGCTCCAGGTTCTGGTTTCATTTGTCTACAAGACTCATTCTCTTCAGATTCTCTTGCAACTCTTCTTACCGGGTCATCTACTGTAGCGGCTGAAGAGACCTTGAAAAGAAGTGAAAGCAATATGGTTACTCCTATTTCATGAAGAAGGTTTTTGAAAGCTACATTTCAAAAAACAGAATTGTATATTAATTTTTGCCACCAGAAACACATTTCAGTCAGTTTTCACTATTGACATTATATACCTACTACTAAATGCAGCAGGAAGACCATAAAATCGAAATTCTAAATCTTTCAATGTAGGTCAATGTCAGAGGAAAAGAAATATTAAAATAGAAAATAAACGAAGTTAATGTAAGATCTGAACCTCTGATTAAAACAAATAAGTAGAACCTAAAACATGGAAAATGGTCAAACTAAAAGTTATAGTCAGGTTTAAATAATAATGAATATTGTTTTAAAAAGAATAAATCCACTATTGATGCCATGTTGAAGTTGACTGGAGTAGTTGATAAGGCATTTAATAACAATAGAAAGAGCCTTGTAATTTTCTTAGATTTAGCTAAGGCCTTTGATACGGTGCCCCATGAGCTAATGTTGGATAAGTTGAGGAGGTGTGGAGTTAGAGGACATACTTTACAGCTTTTTGCTAGTTACCTTACCAAAAGATGCCAGATTATTACACTTAACTGTAAAATCAACTCTACGAACCTTGAAAAGTTCAGATAACCGTATCATCCCCCTCCTTTTCTGATCTATGTGAATGATCTTTTAAACATTAGCATCCCAAATTGTAGCATAATATAGTTTGCTGATGATATAGCGCTTCTATTCCATGGTAAAACTTGGGAGGAGGTGCACTCATTGGCGGATGATGGATTGAAAGTTGTTCAAGCTTGGTTAAAAAAACATACTTTAACTTCAAACTACAGGGGAAAAAAATACCTAACTTTTTCGCCTAACGAAATTGGCCAACCAGACTTGCAATTAAAACTCAAGTTACATGATATAGAAATCAATATTAGCTTTTGGATTGGCATATAATAAATTTCCAAACAAATTAAGTGTATTAAAACTTGAGCAATGCTCATTTGTGAGGTGGGAATGATCTTTATATTATTATAATTGCTATATGAAAAAGAAATGAAGTAGCACAATATGTGACTATAAGAGGATATGAAGCATTAACCTGAAGCATTTCACCTGATTCATAATTGATATATTTTGCATATATATTGATATATTTGCATTCAGTAAATTATTTGGAGATGTATGTACTAGCTCAACTCATTGCTAGCGCACAGACAATTCTCTATGCTAGCAATACCATTATACGGTTTTTCACTTTATATTAATCACATTATGTAATTACAATGATCCAATAGTCTATCCCAACTTTTTACTCTTTTGAATCATGAAGTCAATCTAATATTTCTAATTTGTAATATGGATTCATTTGTGTGTTGATTAATCTAACATGTAATGTAATATAAGGTATAACATGAAACATTTCATTTCAAGGCTTAACATCAAATGTATTATATGAAGTGTTAAATTATTCTGATTGTTCAATTGATGTACAAGTAATGTAATTATTTTATTTTGTACTTTATATAGAAAAAAAAATGGTAATGAATAATTCTTATTCTAAATATCACCAATTGGATGCTAAGAATCTTCAAAAATCTCTTAATACAGTTAGTAGTAATTCGAACATGTGGAATACTGAGGCGATTCAGAATAAATCTGTAGGAATGGATGGAGTTTCCAGTAAAATTCTAAAAGAATGTAAAGTTCAATTGTTGGACCCTTTGATTCATCTGATCAATCATTCATTAGAACAAGGTGTTTTTCCACAGAATTTGAAAGAGGGAAAGATCTTGACAATCTTCCAAATTGGTGATAGAAAAAAGGTGGAAAACTACAGGTCCATTAGTATTTTACATGTAATTAGTAACATTTTTGAAAGAGTAGTTCTAAATAAATAGTTTACTTCTGCACCTTCAAGAAGCTAACTTTATCTGTAATGAACAGCATGGCTTCCAGAAAAGGAGTTCAACAAAGACAGCTATAGTTCCTCTAGTTGAAAAACTAATAGATATGATAGTTTCAGGTGATAAAGCTGATGCAATCTTCTTAGATCTGATGAAGGCATTTGATTGTGTTAATCATAGAACTTTTTTTGTAATACTGCAAAATGTGGGCATGAATGGGGTTGAACTGAAATGGTTTGAATCATATCATATTGGGAGAAAACAATGTTTAGAACTATCTACCGTAGTTGGGAATAGTATAGTAAGGAATAAATCTAATAAATTGGAGGTCCAAACTGGAATTCCTCAGGGTTCAATACTAGGTCCTTTGCTTTTCTTGTTATATGTCAACCTCTACCTAAAGAATCAATTAGTGGTAGAGCCCTCTTATTTGTGGACAATAAATCACTCATTCTCAGCAATTCTGTTCTAGATAATTTATAAATAAGTGCCCATATAGGTGTGCAGTCCATTGTCCAATTCCTAAATCAGTTGAAATTAACAATAAATAGTGAAATAGGACAATACCTACAATTCAAAAACAAACATAATTAAAATGAAGATTAGGGCTATAAACGTGTTTCTAAACGATAATCAACTAGCCCAAGAAGAAAATATTGCATTTCTAGGAGTTTTGTGGATAGACGATTGACCTGGGCTCCATACATTGAGAAAATATGTTGTAAAATTTCATCTGAGTATTTGTACACATATTATACTGTCACATATTAGGTATGCTATCTTAGTTTGGTGTAATTCATGAAAACAAAACCTTAATAGGGTGTTTAGGATTCAAAAGAAAGTCATTAGGTGTAAGGAAAGAGTAAATAGATTAGATTCATGTAGGCAGTTGTTCAATAGACTTGGTCTCCTAACTGTACCCTGCTTATATTTATATGAAGCTACTTTGTATGTAAAAAAGAGTCATATTTACCAAAATCTTGACGTACATGATTACAATACAAGAAGCCGAGGAGATTATCACTTGGTGAGTCACAATAGTAGCTTATTTAAACAAAAACCTAATTATATTGGTAGGAAACTCTACAACTAGCTACCGCAGTTTTCAAAGAGTCTTGAAAATATAGAAATATTTACAAAACAACTGAAAAAATATTTGTTTGATGAAGCTTTTTATAGTGTAAAAGAGTTCCTTTCACATCAAAATTAAGCCTCACCTCAACTAATTGATATAGTAATTATTGTAACTAGAGTATAAGAATATAAGATTACAGAATTTATTAATTTCGAATTCCTATTAATTTATACTGAAGACTTCCGCAATGGAGGATATTGACAACAGTGTTGAATAACTGATGGAAATCGATGAATGCTACTGTAAAAATATCAGTCACCACTGGGAATCGAACTACCGACCTCCCAATTGCCGATCGGGCGCCTTAACCACTAGACTATGATGACCTTTCTGCACAGCAGCATTCATTTTAAACTTAGCCATATCGGCTCGTATCTCACAAGTTAGTTTGAAATAACTAACATTTTAACAAACTGAGAAATATGCAGAAACAGAATTTATTAAGTTCGAATTCCTTCAAGTACTATTAATTTATACTGAAGACTTCCACAATGGCGGATATTGACAACAGTGTTGAATAGCTGATGGAAATCGTTGAATGCTACTGTACAAAAATATTTAGACTATGGTGACCGTTCTGCACAGCATTCATTTTAAGCAGCATTCTAGTGGTTAAGGCGCCCGACCGGTAATTGGGAGGTCCGTAGTTTGATTCCCGGTGGTGACTGATATTTTTGTACAGTAGCATTCATCGATTTCCAGCAGCAATTCAACACCATCGCCAATATCCGCCATTGCGGAATCTTCAGTATAAATTAATAGCACTTAATAAATTCTGTTTATGTATATTTGTCAGTTTGTTAAATTGTCAGTTATTGCAAACATATAATTGTATAATAGTATACACATAAAAGTATAATTGTTGGTCTGAATTGTCTTATACTCCTTAACTGGAGTCTCCAAAGCGTAATCTACAAAGAAAAAATTTTGATTCTTATTCAGATGTATAAAGATTAAGGTATGAAACATTAATTTAAAAAAAATTAAAATAGACGAATGAAAAATAATAGGCGTAGGGGCTATTGCACTTTGGAATGTTTATGAACTGAGGTAGCCTATTTGTAGTTGTTCAGATGATGATAGATTGAAAGAATTCATTGAAAATTGCGCTTATAAACAATTATTTTGAAAATCATTCGCTCTCATTAGAAAATCATGAAAGCTGTGCCCTAGGAAAATATATGTGCCGTATTTGACTTATTACTGTACGGTACTGTTTTAGTTGATCACTTAGAATCTTTTTCAAATTAATTTTCAATATCAAATTCAAAACTTGAAAAAATTAAACACTGTAAATAATAAATAATTCTGACGTATTAATCTGACACATTAAGGTGAAGGCGAATCGGAGAGAAAAAGAGACCAATGTGACGAGTGGTTAATGAATGCAGTTCGTAATAGGCCTAGACAATGGAAAAAATAACTCTTTGAATGTGTCAGAGTAAGTTAACTAAAGTTATCCCAACATCTGAAAAATTAAAAATAAAAACATGAAAAAATAGCAAAGAATTAACCATACCGTAGCAACCAGAACTAAAATGCACCAACTAACTGCCATCATTGTTTGGCTACACATTTTGTGACTGTGAAATCAGTCTGTATCGCACCTATATTTATATTCCACGAACAAAAACTAAAGATTATAATTTGTTTTAAGAGTTTTGTCAAAAACATCATATATAAGCTGAAACTTACTGACAAATAATACGTCAGAACAATTATTGTGATTATTATAATTATACCAATTATTGTGTTTAGAGCTTAATAGCGGTAATGCATTATTTTCACACTGAAATTCACAACAGCAGGAAACTGGTAATTCACAGGATGCAATACATAATATCCTGTGCTTTGAAAATAGAACTATTCATCATTTTTTGACACTTTGTAATGTACAATGATGAATCATTGTTTACAATCACTGCTGACTTTTTGACACTTCATCATGCTGAGTATTTTCCATTCTCAGACATTTTATTCTTAATTTGGCTGAGTACTGAGTATTGTGAAATTATTGTTGAATTATTGAAAATTTCCAGTTTGGCTTTTGTACTGAAGTATTTCCAACTATTAAAAATTAAAATGTGTCATCTATCATTCACTTGTGTATGTCAGAATTCAAAACTCCTTTACAGTATTTGAAACACTTGTAATAAATTGTTGTCATTACTTTAGAGAATTGATTAGTACAATAATTCTTTCGTCTTATAATCATTATTTTCTATGTAATTAATTATTATGATTATATAATGCATATATAGTCTAAGATCAATAATTACTTGTAATTGAACGCTATAAATTTTCTTGCAACTTTCAACAATGAATTGTAATAATTTCAATTGTCTTCCTCGGCAAAATATTCAACTAAATCTGTGATAAATTTATCCTCAATTAAAATCTGTTTCGTCGTACATAGAATTATTTCGTCTCTAAACTAGTGCTTAACAGATTTTTTAAACTTAGAATCTCTAGTAATTGATAAACTATTCAAATGGCAGTTATAAAGTTCACTATATCAATAATTTTTTAATGTTTCAGATGAAGCTTGAAACATGGATACGTATGTATAGATTATGTGATGGATTGGTTAGATGGAAGATTTGGGATTGTATTGGGACTTCAACCATTGATACAACTTGAAGAAGGCAGGTATGATTGCATTATTTGTAATAATTACTATCTTCTTCTTCCTCCTCCTTCTCATCTTCATCTCTCATCCCTCATCCTTCTTTTTCCTATTCCTCCTTTTCTTCTTCTTTGGCTTTTCTAATTTTATATGGGGCTGGCATTCCCATCTATTTGTAATCTATATAATAACAGAGAGAGTAGGTGTGTGTTGGTGGGTGGTGGGGGTGCGCGCGTGCGTGTGTGAATTTGAGAAAGTGCGTGTGTTTTGAGAAAGGAGGTTTGCACAAAGGTCCTATCATAATGATGGCTCATTATCTGTTTCAATTTTATATCAGGCTACTATCCATCACATCATTCAGTATAAAACTGAGCCATTATTTTAAATAAATGTGTTCAGTTATTCGAACAATGATAGCTAGATTACAATGCAGCCAACAGAGCCAACTAAAAATTTCAACAGTCAAGTTCTACATTAGATTTCATGAAATTAAATGATCTCAATAAAATCACAGTTTGAACAACAGTGGAGAATCGTATTTATTACTTGAAAATATTTTATAAAATTCATACAGTCCAGATAATAAGATTATTCGAATGCTTTGTGATAATGGCAACCATTATCAATACAGAGCCGAACTGAAAACTCACCTATTAACCTATTTCCGAATCAAAGCACATTATCAGACGTGATGTTCAGTCACAACCGCTTGGATGGGTGACCGTGCGTCAGTAACTTGATGTTATAATCTTTATTATCACTTACCCGGTGGTTCGGAACCCACCTAAAATAGTAGGTCTACCTTTTTCCCCATAGCATGACTTAAGAGGCGAGGTGGAACTACCCGTGAAGGTCTCCCCACTGTTAAAATTCATACACTTATGAGACAAATAACCTTAGATTTATTTTCACATCTGATCTCTGATCATATATGAGCCGATAATATTGCCAACATAAAAAGTTGAATTGAGTTTAACTTGAATTGCATTTAAACTAAACGTCCTGAATTTGTAAGCCCTTTCTGCCCTTCCCCCTCCCTCGCTGAACAAAATTTCCGAGATAAACATCAATCCCCATTTTTGGGAGATTTGTTTGAGCTCTCGAACTAATATTTAGAAGTTTTGGGGGTATATGGAAATTTTCGAATAGATGCTAATCAAAACCTACTGTGAAAAAAAATGAAATTGGTTCAAAATTGTGGAAAAAGTCACTGTTCCCAGATGGATTTTGAATTACAAATTCAGGTCCTGTTGTTAGTGAGATACAGGCGTTTTAATTTTACAATTTTCCTGATAATTTTCCAAAATTTTAAAAATTTCAACTTGAGACTTAGGAATAGAGCTGTTACCAGTATCAAATTCTTGCAAATTTTGTTTTCTTGGTCGAATTGTCTTTAATCCGACAATCAAGTATTCATTTTGTAAGAAGTGAAAAAAATTGATTAGATCAATCATCCTAACTTGAATTGTCTTATTTGATAATAGAAATCAGAAATGTTCGTTAATACAAACTGATATTTTTTCATGAAAACAATTATAAATTAAACATGTGAGAATAATTATTTTTTTTTATAGCAGGTGCTAATTTATCGATGTAATTAGTTTATAAGTTTTTTATCTATGTTGTGAATTTTAAAAGATGGAAGCATAAAGGAAGCTTAATGTGTTGCTCAGTTCATCTTAATTTCTCTCATATTTTATTTCTTTTATTAGACTTTTCTTGTATTGATTCCGTTATCAATTTATTTTGAAAAAAGGATCTTCATGTTTTTTATTGGGTCATATTACTTCAGACAAACCCGAGTTTCCCTCTGGGAGTCAAGCTAACAAATACTTACTTTAAAACTTGTTCGATAACCGTCACAGCCAACTACAATAATTAATTACCAACATCAAAAGATTACTTATTCAATGTCCTTCCCTTTAGTACAGCTTCAACAACCTCCGGTTCGAAAACATTTGGCTATTTCGCTCACCCGTCAGAACGTGGGTGGAATCTGCCAGTCTTGCATCTCTTGCTATTTCGTCATAGCTTGACTTTTCTAATAATTACTGATCAATTATTTAGTAAGTTTCCAGTGGTCACGCGATTTGAGAACGAATAACTCTTCTAATCTCTTACAACTTTACAAATAAGAAAGGGATATTTCTATAACAACCACCCTCGAAAATTTCCCTCGCATGTGGCAACCTGGCTGGCTCAACACAGTGATGAGTGGCCTAGTCTCCCAGTGAGGGAAACTGATCAATACACGAGCCCCTGACGGTTCGTGTAGATGGAAGGCTCTCTCGTAGTGAAAAATCATTTCTGTTTGGCGGTTTCACTTTATAATGTAGAAAACTGGTGTATAAAATCGTCGCTTTCTCTGGAGTGATGTATGTAAGAAATGTAACATTCGTGTGAGCACTATTCAATAGGATTACTGGATCAACTTATATTCTCTGGTAAGAGCCATACCATATGTTCCACTTACTTTTTTTGTTGCAATATTTTAATGATAATTATCCCATTGGTGATTCCCCAAATCAAGAACGATAAACAATTAAATTAATGGAATTATGTTGGTGTAGAATATAAAAAATAATGCAATTTGGTGTAGAATATATTCAATTTGTTGAAGTTAGTTACTACAATACCTTATTCATTGATTGGATTCCACCCCTCTTATTAAAAAAAATATATAACACAAATCAAACTGCTTAAAGTATTTTTGTTTTAACATGAAATTGATTTTTCTAATAGATTTATGTTTTTATAAAATATTGGTTTTTTGATAAGGGTATCCTTGGGACATTATTTAGGAGTTAAAAATGGATAAACTCTCAAAGATTAGAATTCTTATGCTGCAATTACTATTGTTCTTAGCGAAGTAACTATGAAATATAGTCTTGATCAAACCTATGCCTGAGTAGCTCAAAAAGTATCCTATGAAATGAAATAATGGGATCTTGAAACATAAGGATGTAATATTTTCAGCGTTGAAATGGTGTTGGACTTTTGACATGTAAATTTTCGGGTGTTTTGTGAATTTAGCCTATATTGAATTATGAAGGTTTAAAGCTAAATACGTTACAGTAGTACTAAAGAAATTAAGTTTCTGTAGATGTGAAATAATATCGGCAAAAAATCAACAAAGATCGTTCCAAGATTTATTTTGTTCTGATAAAAAAAATAAAACCAGTGATCGTTATTTTACTTCATCTTTATTCCGGTTTATTTTTCTACAATGCAGTACATTAATATGCCTGCTATTTTTCATGAATGTAATTTAATTAATAATGTAGTACTAGACTTGACAGTGTGTTGTTGAATATAATATGGTAAAAAAATAATACTGAGCTACGTTCACTCTATGCCTAAAACTTGTCTTTTTCTTTAAAATATGTGGTAAATGAAGTTTGCAGTACTGTAGTGTGGTGTATTGTACTTTATTGAAACAGTTTTGACAAGTAGATTAATTTTTACTATCAATTTAAAATGAATAATAGGTAGACATATATAACAACAATAAAAACCAATGGATACTATCTTAATACTTCCAAAATGCCAAAAGACATTCAGTTCTGCCAATGTACATTTAATAAGTGATAAACATTGGGTATGAATGTGAAAATTCTACATGGAATATAAGTTTTGCATGACAGATTCTGAACAAAGACTCATTAAATTTGATAATTGGCATCCAGTTTTTCTCTGATTTTCAAGATGAAATTAGATGTAAAAACTGCATCCCAAGTACGGTAATATATTAAATCTGATGTAGTTGATTGTAGATTATTTTCATAGGCTTTATTATATCTGCTCATCTCAATATTATTCAGCAATGTTTTGGTCTCTTCATCTGGGGTACTAGCATATACTGGGCTCTTACTGTCACATATTAGGTATGCTATTTTAGTATGGAGTAATTCATCAAAACAAAACCTTGATAGGGTGTTTAAGATCCACAAGAAAGCGGTTAAGTGTATAGAAAGAGTAAATAGATTAGATTCATGTAGGCCGTTGTTCAAGAGACTTGATATCCTAACTGTACCCTGCTTATATGTGTATGAAGCTACTTTATATGTGAAAACGAATGATATTAGCCAAAATCTTGGAGTACACGATTCTAATACAAGACGCCGAGGAGATTATCACTTGATGAGTCACAATAGTAGCTTATTCAAACAAAAACCTGGTTGTTTTGATAGGAAACTCTACAACAAGCTACCGCAGTTTTTAAAGAGTCTTGAAAATATAGAAATATTTAAAAAACAATTGAAAGAAAATTTAGTTGATAAAGCTTTTTATAGTGTAAAAGTGTTCCTTTCACATTAAAATTAAGCCTCACCCCAACTAATTGATATACGAGTAGTAATTATGATATCTAGTGTATAATTGTTGATCTGACTTGTCTTATACTCCTTAACTGGAGTCTCCAAGTCGTAATCTACAAAATTATTTGAGGAGACTGTGGTTACCTGCTCATCAAACATCACCCTTGGTTGACGATTCTGGTTCTCACCTGGTTTACCTCTACATAATTAAAATTTCCCTTAAATAATTGTAAAATTTCCATTTAAGTAATGAACCTTGCTTCACTGAATACGTTTGCAAATTGAAGTTTCAAACTGATTTCATTCCGAATCATAATTCACATTTGCTCATTTCGAAACTGTCACTTTATTATTTTTTTAATAACAGCGTCACTTTGAGTAGTTCTAATTCAATCTACAAAATAATCTAGAGTGATTTGGTTTCAAATTGTAGAAAACTTCATTTTCCCCAAGGGGATGTTGAATTTCAAATCTATGTCTTGCTGTTAGTGAGATATAGCCGTTTTAATTATATAAAATTCAAAATTGTCAATTTTTCTGACATTTTACAAAAATTAAAAAAAAAAACTTATTCAAGGTACAGAGCTGATACCAGTATCAAATTATTGCAAAGTTTGTTTTATTGAAAAAAAGACAAGAGTAGCTTTTTCTGACCAAGCCATATTTTGTCTCAAGTTTGAAGAAAACTATGATGATGTAAGATAATTTTGTAGTTTTTCCTAGATGGCGACCGAAGTACAGCTATGTTCTTGGGGATTTTCAGTATGTTATTCAGCTTGTTTTTATGGTTATTTATAGATTTTCAGACCTGTTTTTATTTAATTAACCGACTTCCAAAAACAACAAGGTTACTATATTCGACCTGTTTTTTTTTTTTTTTTTTTTTTTTTTTTATGTTTGTACATCAATCATTTGAACAATATCGAACCGATTTTTCGATGAATTTTTTTTTAAATGAAAGAGCATCGCTCAGCGGTGGTCCCATCCAAGTTTCGCAAGGATCGGCCCAATACTTAGCCCAATATTAAACAAAAAGGAGCATTCTTCGATGTCTTCATTTCAATCAAGTTTGAATAGGATAGTTCCACACATAACCGCCAATCGGATAACCGGTGTCGTTTACCAGGCAAATCATTGTATCATATGGAGCGCTTTACATCTAGACGATTTTCGAAATCATATGATGCAATGCAATTATGCCGGGTAAACGACATCAGTTACCCAAAGCTGGTTTAGTGTGAAACAAGCCTGTAATGTCCCGATTTGACCAATCACGTGAACTTAATTTGAATCGAGAATAAGAAGAATATAATATTTCTGTCCATATGTTCATATGAAAATCTATATAAATAAAATTAGAGTTTTGTCTGTACATTTATCAGAATTGTATATTTTTTGGTTATTTTTACGTTTTATACATTAAATAAGCCAAAAATAGTCTTATCTCACTTTCTGTCTGTCTGTCTGTCTGTCTGTCACGGCCGCAAAGGTATTTTTCGCGGCCTTCTCCTCAAAAACGAGAGCATCGATCGGGATTTTAGTTATTGAACAGTATTGAAAACATTATTGACAAAGTCTTTAGCTATAAAAAACTAAATTAACTTTTTTTTTAACAGAGTAATAAACGTTTAAAAACCAAGTACTGTGCGATTTTGGATACATTTTACGCGGCCTTCTCCTCAAAAACGAGAGCATCGATCGGGATTTTAGTTATTGAACAGTATTGAAAACATTATTGACAATGTCTTTAGCTATAAAAAACTAAATTAACTTTTTTTTCAACAGAATAATAAACGTTTAAAAACCAAGTATTGTGCGATTTTGGATACATTTCTTCCAAGTTTTATTACCACATAAGAATAAGAACAAATCATGTAATTTATCATGATATATCAATCAGCTGTTCTCAAATATAAATGGTGGGTCCTTCGCGGCGTTATTTACGCTGTCTGCAGACTTGTGTAGTCTGAGCATTGCAGTCTTTTAGGAAACATATGTCTGGTGAATTAAAGCTCATCTTATGTTTTATCAATTATTTCTTTGTTGAAAAAAACAAAATTTTCTAATTTCAATTTATCGAAACAAAAATTAACATTTTAGGAAGGTTCGGTTTGTGCCAGGCTCTTGGGAATTCGCCAGGTAGCACTATTATTACCATGTTAGAAAAAATCACGTAATTTATCATGATATATCAATCAGCTGTTCTCAAAAAATATTCTCTCTGATGCCTCTCACTAAATTGTTTACATTCTAAGTTGTTTACTAAGGGCCCGTTCACACGATACAGTTCTTGTGCGGTACAGTAAATTTGCTGTATCAGTTATTTTGCAGTGCTTTCGTTTGCATGTAAATTTCATATTGTATGTTCACACAATACTGTTTCGACTGGATCCAGTAAAAAAAGCTGTTCTAGCCGGTTTCTACATTCGGTTTTGTCTTCGAAAACTGTATCACTAAAATCAGCTGTACCGCAAAATAACTATCCGTATCCGGTGGCACATGTATTGTACCGGTAATGGATATGTTCAAACGATACGCTTATTACGCTGGAAGCAGTCTTCAGATCGTCAGCATTGATCTTCTTCATTGATATTCTTCAGCATTGATCTTCTTATTAGTGAATTCCAGTGTCCAGAAGTGGAAGATATTAATTGTGAAAATTTAATTTCTCTAATATATGAGAGACCCGCCTTGTGGGACAAGACTTGAGATTAATATAAAAATAATGAGAGAAAAATGTGTAGAATATTGAAACCAGAATTTGCGTACTTTGATCAAAATTTAAGAGAAACCTTCAGTAAGAAACTTATATAAAAAATTCTTACACAAATAAAAAAATCCTGGACTGGAATAAATAAAACTGAACTGGAAGCGCAATGGAAGAAGGAGGAGAGCACAGCAATAAGATAAGCAGCAAAGCCGGACCGTGTGAACATCACAGTACAGTTGACGCCGTACAGTAAAAAAACCGTACCGCAAAAAAACTGTATCGTATGAACGGGACCTAAGCTGCTAACAACTTCATGATCGTTGCTATCAAAAAAGCCGAAATTCTTATTTGAAAGTCTTATTTCTAAACATAATCCGTACGAAGGACGGGCACAATAGCTAGTTGTAAATAATTTAGTTGATTCATAGGAATAGTTGATTCATATTGAGTCATAGGAATAAGGTTATTTAGTTTCAATCATAAGTTGGAGAATTTGGAAAAACAGCTGATCTCAGAAGTATTTTTAGTTTCCCTGCTGTGATATATTAAGAATATTTATTCGCCATTATCGTACATGTGCGTACAATAGGCTATTTTGAGGTTATGTTTAATGATCCTTTTGTACTAGCTCAAAGTTTATGTTTTTTATATTAAAAAAATATATATGACTAATATCACAAAAAATATTGTACATAACTCATCCGGGAAGATGTTTACCATACTCATATGATATAGGCCTACCGCACTCAACTTCATCTCCTGCGTTTACTTATCATATTTTCAGTAAGCACAATATTTTCCACACTTGTAACGTAATATAGGCCTACTATTTCAGTGTAGGTATATTCTGAAAGGGACCACATCAAAATGAATCAAAAGCCATTTCACTTTTAAGAAGACTTTCGCTATTATAATTTTCCGAAATACAATATTCCACATTAAATAAAACGTTGTAGAATTTTCCTTAGTTTATCTTTTCTTATAAGTGGATTTTTAGTTACTTAACTTTCGATGTTATAAATTAATTATTGGCTTGCTAATTTGATAAATATTTCATAATGTAGGCTTTAAGAAATTTCTCATGTTTTCAAAGTTTGAAAATTCAACTAAAAAGCTTAAAATAAAACATATTTTAAAACAAAAAAAGAAACCGACTTCAGTGAAATGATTAAATACTCACGTACTAAAAAGTTTAAAATAAAGTATTTACTTTAAACTGAGAAAATTTTCAATTTCATACAAGTAATCTTTTGAAGTCGGCGCCAAATTTCCCATAAACTTCTAAAATATAACAGAATTACTCTGTGATGTTTTCCATGACGAAATAATTGAACAATCTAATATCAAAACTGACACTGTATTTCAGTAAAAGTGAGTGTAAATCACATTTAATTGAAATACAGTGTTAGTTTTGATATTAGATCGAATTTCTTATCAATTACTATGTATTTCAGTAAAAGTGAGTGTAAATCACATATTTAATTGGAATACAGTGTTAGTTTTGATTCTAGATAGAATCTCTTATCAATCACTTCCCGGTGGTTCGGAACCCACCTAAAACTGTAGGTCCAACTCAACAATCTCCATCATCCAATTCATTACCCATGCAAAGGTCTCAGACCTATGTGGGCTTCATCCTCCAAAAAAATACATTGTTAGTTTTGATATTAGATAGAATTTCTTATCAACTACATAAAATATTTGGCGCCGACTTCAAAAGATTACTTGTATGAAATTTAAAATTTTCTCAGTTTAAAGTAAATACTTTATTTTAAACTTTTTAGTACGTGAGTATTTAATCATTTCACTGAAGTCGGTTTCTTTTTTTGTTTTAAAATATGTTTTATTTTTTCTTTACTTTTCGCTAGTTTGACTGGACTATTTGTGAAATTAGGTATGATCCAACAATTCAGCTCTCTTTTAATGTGACTCAACTGTCATCAACACATGCTATATATTTTTTATTAGTGTTTTTATCGTCTCTCTTCATCCAAATGCTTTCCACATGGTCAATAAATAATAGATTTTTGCGATTCCTCTATCGTTATCACTTTTCTTGGGGCACTCTCATTCCATTAAAAGCTTTCCAGACCACGCCTTTGTGATTAAGAGAATATTAGTAGACAACATACCGTCTTCCCATAAACATTACATTAGACAACACTATTCGGATATGCAACAACCTACTACCTCAACAACTTATCTTAACTGGAATGTCAATTTTCATTTTTTAAAAACTGAGTTTATTATTCTGTAGAGTCTGAATTACTAATCTACTTCCCTAGAAACACTAGAATTTGATTATTTTGTAAGAAAATAGGGTTTAATTTTGGAGAATACAAAATTCTGCATTGAAAAAGAAAACCAATGAAAATACTTCAATCACGATATGTTTCGAATATAATTTACAAAATTATGTGACTAGTGAAGCGAAATGTCAAACTCCACTGAACTTTCATTACCGTATTACAAAACATGAACTAATTTTCAATCATTTTTTCAAGTTAAAATTTATTTTTATTTATACTTAAGTTTCAGTACAAGTTGATAGATGAGGATGAGCCGAAACTAAGGGGTGGATGATGAAACTTGAATTTATTTGCAAAACTAAAAGATGAGTAGTAGATTGGGCATTTCGTTTAATTTATCATATAGGTCTAACGGAAAAGTTCTACAACTTATCTGAAAACAATCTAAGTTTATTATTGACAACACAGTTCCTATAATTTTTATGAAGTCATGCACTGTAGAACTTTCAATAACGTTATTTTTATTAAATATGTATTTAATTTATATGCAATTATTCCGCATTTGATCTAAAAAAATGCAATGTTGAGTGCGAGGACAAAAAATTAAAATTGCACGTCAACATTATAATTTGTCATGCTAAACAGGCTAAACGTCTCTGACTATAAACAATATTTCTTTGTGAAAGTCATAGAAATTTATATTTATTTTTTTGTCTTTCTCACATTAAATAAAAATAAGAAACTAAATTTTTGTTCGAATAAAGCTGCCTGGATGTCTATTTATGCTACCTAAAACAATCTGTATTTGATGAAGAAAATCTTTAAGTGAATGGCTTGATGCTTGAAAGTGCTAATATGTGCATTTGGAAACTCTGCAAACAGGTTGAAATAATGAGATACATGTGCAAATGAACTAAAAACAGATGAACTTTTAGCAGACCACTCAAGAAAGTCATGTTTCTTTGCACCTGTAAACAAATGAGATAATTTCTACTCTGTAAAGAAGCTAAGATTGAACCAGGTCTTCTACCCCACTGGTGATGAGATAAATTTATTGAAGATTATTATTATCATTATTAATCGATAATCCTTGAAACACTAGAAATCAATTACAAGTTCACTTAATGACAATATATAATGTTATAAAGATAGTCTGGTTTTAGCGTCGTTTGAGTGAATGGAAACAAGCAATTACTATTGCTTGTGTATTTTGAAGCAGCTACAGCACTGATAGGTAGACTCGAGGCGTAAAGTACTGACTGTCGACTACAAGAAAAGTAACAGGATAGGCTAATTTTTATTACATTACAATAATGAGTAGAATGTATTATGTTAGTGTTTTATTCTCTTTACCACATTGTAATTTGTGTTAAGGAAGCAAATAATGGGAGTAACTCCCGTATGCTTCCATGTTTATTATGAAATAAATAAATAAATTTCCATTATATTTTGTATTTGCTAATGATACATAATGCTCAAATGAGTCTGAGACTTGTGCGTGTGTAATGAGGTTAATAATTACAAAAAATATGTAACATTCAACGGGAATCAAACCCGTGACCGCAGTAGTAGCAGTCAGTCAGAGATAAGCGCTCTAACCGATTGATATTAATGAATATTAATTGCGAAAATTTCAGAATTTCTCTCAAAAGCCGTCGTGATTTATTGATGTGAAGAAGAAAACTTATGGTTTGTGATTTTATGGATACAATCGTTTAGTTATTTATCAGAGGAACAAGATGGCTAATCATTTTATCAAAATTCAAGGCTTTTTCCAACATTCAGTATAACGGAAATTGATAATGGAGCGTTGAATCGAACACCCAGAGTATTACGTCATTCAATAATTAAAGAGACTAATTCATCCGGAGAAAACTCTTTTATTTTCAGAAAGGAATAATTTTCTTACTTTTTAGAATATTTTTTAACATTTATGCACTGTCCGACGGATTTCAATTTGTATTTTTTCAATATATACAGTATATATTTAGTTTTCGGAGGATGAAGCCCACATAGGTCTGAAACCTGTACATGGGTAATGAATTGGATGATGGTGATTGATGAGTTGGACCTACAGTTTTAGGTGGATTCTGAACCACCGGGAAGTGATTTTACAGCAGGGAACAGTCTTTTTTGTTGGCCATCTAATCAGTCACCCTTACAATGATGGCCCAGGGGTTTCGTATCTTATCTCTGATTGAACAGATACCTGCTACGGCACTCAGCTATCACTTCCCAAATTAATTATTTATAATAAATATAGAATGATCATACTGTGACCCAATGTTATATACTCGTATTGTAATTATGATGTTTGTTGAATTATGTGAATTTCCCTCAATCAGCTAAAGGGTTTAAATTTGGGGAAGTGATAGCCGTAGTTTTGTATACAGTTTTGCATCGTAAGGTAAATTACATTATACTATACATTATACATACATACATTATACATACTTACATTATACTATACATTATACTAGGAACGTGATTGCCGAATGCCGTAGCAGCTATCTGTTCAATCAGAGATAAGCTACTAAACTCCTGGGCCATCTTTGTAAGGGTGACCGAATGGATTGGCCAACAAAAAAGACTGTTCTCTGTTGTAAAATCACTTCCCGGTGGTTCGGAACCCACCTAAAACTGTAGGTCCAACTCATCAATCACCGTCATCCAATTCATTACCTACGCACAGACCTATGTGAGCTTCATCCTCCGAAAAAATTCCATTGACAGTATTGGAAATGTATTTCGAATAAATTGATTGAACTAGAAGTCTACTGGATAACTCAATTTTTCTATCGATTCTTGGCATCCCCAAGGAGTCATCTATCTCTACGTATAATGTATTTTTAGCGTCTCTCAAACCAAATTTCATCGTCCTTTATTAATTAACTGAGGTGAAATATTGTAGCTGAATTTAATAGCCCTGGACCGTTGGGAGAAAGCTATACTGTCCTCGCCCACTGTTCTATCACATTACTAATTAAATTTCCTAACGAGAATATACGGCCACGCTTGATGGTATGGATGTGAAAAAAGATGTGGAGCCTGCATATTCACACTAATAAGTGAACAAGCTGCTAACAAAACTTGGAAGTTTCACTTCAAACTTCCAATTACAGCATAGTGATTGGGAATAAAGTTGGTTACAGCTCATATAGTCAAACTTGATGGAATCGACATTCCGCTAAACTTTTTTCACATAGACCTACTGTGTACCGTATTGAAATTTATCTTTATAACGATAACGAATTTCTTCTAAAAGTTTTTAATTCCTAGTCTTGTATGGCCAAGGTTCGAATGTATAAAATATAACTTTAAGCTAGTATCGTAAACTCCACGCTTTCTTTCACTGAATTACAGTTAGTTTTGTAGAGTTGCCGTATTATTACGTACTATTGTAGTACATAATAAAACAAGTTGGACAATAATTGAGAAACTAGTTCGCTTCTGGCTATCCCTGGACCATTAGAAACAAATTTTCAACAATTTTATGATATCAGGTTTTATCTTTCAACCTCCCTTTAGCTCTTTTATCTTATATCTCCTCTGTATCTTCTGTGGACGTCTACAGCTTTAAAAAACCTAATCCTTTCCATTTACCTCCAACAATGCAACAGCGATTACTTTTTTACGCTTATGCGCACCGTTATGTATTTTCTATATTTCTTCTCTTGTATTTAGAATAATTATTTAGTGTCCATTTCTCAGTCGTCTTCTATCTTTCTAATGAAGAATGAATAAAAGACGAAATTGTCACAACCACATTTATTAAAACTTAGAGAAACTAGTTTCGGTTGTTACACCATTATCAATCTCAATCAGACAATCATTTTATCTTTCTCTAATTCATTGATTATTTATTAGACAAGTACCGAAATAAACTTTGAGTGTGTGTGTGTCTACTCCCTAACATGAATATGTGATTGAATCGACTTCTATACTTTCGGCTCTCGAACTAAAATCTCGAACAAAATTGAAAATTATGCACTTTCTTTAAACTATTGGACAGATTTAGTGCTTCGTTTTTAAAGTAAACATCTAAATTAATATTCATGCTTTGGGAAGAATCAGGAATTGTACTTCAAAGTGAAATTTCTAGTTTAACTTGAACGTAACCTACAATTTGGATTTTTCAATTGAAAATTTGTGAAGAAAGCAGTAATGGGCTGTGCCTGTTGTACCTTTACTTGCTGTGTTTTGTAATAAATGGATAAATAAATATATTTTCTTTATCCCAATAATATGGATACAATATGGAACAGAGCCTAAATCACAGCAACTATAGCAGTTATGAAACATAGGTACTTTTTATATAAGTGGAAAAATAAAAAATTATTGTATTTCTACTGTAATCAGACGATAACTATGAAAGTATCACTGTTGAAACTCCACGATCTTATATTATTCTTTTTCGCTGCAAGCTATTTTCGTGATCAACTTTGAACTTTCCTATCATGAACGTCAGAACCCTTTGGAGATGCAACAAGTCAGTTTAAAGAGTTCAAGTATCAGTTACAAGTTGCAATCGGGATATTATTACTTCACTGTTGCCGTAAAGTTGTACTGCATGGTGCAATGTGCTTTCGTGTACTGACGGTATCTTATCGATTAGCTGCTGTATTCAGTATTCTCCGCATTACAGCACTGGTGGCCCATGCATACCGGGTAGAAATACAGTATAGGCTATTGTGGATCTGCCACATTAGCATTAACATACTTGTAGGGCTATATACACGCATTATCAGTGGCGCACCCAGAAATGACCCAGGGGGTGGGGGGGGGGGGGTACTGGAAATGAAAACTATTGGAGTTGTCAGTGTGTTTTCCCCCAGAGAAGGAGAGTCATGGGAGCTGTTTCCTAACAAAGTTAAAATTAATAGTAAAAAATCTTTATAATAATATATATGCAGTAATAGCTGGCCCAACAAGCTTTGCTGCGATATCATAAAAAATTCTCCTTGATTTTATTGTTTGCCACCTCCCACTGAGGTTATGTTTCAAATTTCAACCATCTAGTGAAATGTAAATATCTAAATATCTAAAATGTAAAATCTAGTGACGGTGTGTTAAATAAAAACTCAAAGTATTTTATGTAAGGTATATTTTTCAATTTACAAAAAGTTAATCTATCGTAATGCCATTGGATGTACAACATTTTTGGTTTAATCCTTCAGGAGTATGCAAAAATAAATTTGATGGTTTACTAACCCTCGAACACGTAGCATATAATTGACCGTGGGAGAAGCACGGATTTTCTAAGTCTAAGGCCCAAATTGTGATTGTTTGACCTTATTAATAGTCTATAAATGCAGATAGACTGTAAATGGTATAATATGAGGAATGGACTATGAAAGGAATACATTTGTCCTTTTTGTGTCCTCTGATTTGCGAATCTAAACCATTCTCGATTCCACTTGACCACTCACAAATATATTTATTTTATGTTTATTTATCTTATTATTATTCTACTCCATTTATTTATTATTATTATTCATATATTTTTATTGCTATTATTTTTTATTCATTTATTTTATATATTTTTTATATTTATTTTATTTTTTATTTATTTATTTTATCGTGTTATTATTATATTATTTATACTAGTTTTATACAAAGTATTTATATTATAAAGTATAATATTAGTATCTTAAAAATACAAAATATCAATTATTTACGGGAAGATACTAAGAATTCGTGTGAATTTACTCTTTTTATTGATGTTGGATACATTGTAAAGCAAAATATTTGAGTAAGAAATTGGTTACGCTCGGGATTGAACCGGGGACTTACGCGTGTGAGGCGCACGTGATAACTATATGACTTCTATCACTTTTTCCTGTAAGGATACATTATTTTGTCCTTTGGTCCATAAACCACTCTAAACCATTGATGAATCCACTTGAACACACACATAAAATTTCAACAAAATACGTCCAGCTGTTTAGGATGAGTTCACTTACAAACACATACACACAAGATTTATATATATATATAAAAAATATATATAATATTATGTTCTTATTGACTCTTGGACTCACGATACTTGAGTAGATTATGAAGGCTATGATATTTGGATGACCAAATGGTGAAATTCTGTGGATTCTCATTTTAACTGTTTTAAAAATGATTACAAATTTCCAATGTCTTGAACTCTTAAGTTTATTTCGTTTTAGTTAATAATAATAATAATAATAATAACCTTTTCTGTTAACAGGTTGAATTTGTGCATGATCTAAAACTAGAAAACATGTTTGAAGGTGTGGTGGCAACAATACTCAACCGCTATTTAGGAAAATACATACAAGATCTTGACACAGAAAACCTGAATGTTGGAATATTTGGAGGAAATGTACAGTTGACAGAGCTCAAGTTGAAACCAGATGCACTTGTGAGTAGAATTTTATTTTAACCAGCTAGATTTTAATATTATTTTGTTACAATGAACTTTCAATGAATCTATAATCTACAATTTCGAGCTAGCAAATGTTATTTGAATTTGAATAAACAAACATTCTCTTTATAAACTCATTTTATTTACAGTATGAACTAGATCTTCCCATAGAGGTGAAAGTGGGTACAATTGGAAGAGTCAGTTTGCACATCCCATGGTCTGGGCTGTATAGTCAGCCGGTAATAGTGGAAGTAGAGGTGAGTTTTCGATATTTTTCAAAGTCAATTATTTGCATATCTGAAACTTAGTCGATATTGAATCTAATATATTTCAAACCCTTAACTTATCAAGCCTTGATAAAGATTGTTGATAAGATTCTTGGATTTCTTGTTCCATAACGACAAAAAGTTAATATTGATAAGAATAATGAAAAGTGTGTATGTATTTCAGTGAAGTTTGCTTTCTATTGTGGAGATTATATGAAGCATAGATTATAATTTTTAAGATGCCCACATGATTGTGAGACTTGTGAGTGGGTAATAAGGTTAATGATATAAAAATGCTCAGAGAACATCGGAGTGGCAGTCAGGCTATACCACCTTACTACGAGATCGCCAATCAAAAATATAAAATTCATGAAATGAAGTCTCCTTTATTGCGACAAAAATATAGAGGTTATTAAACTTTAAAACTAGAAAGGCAATTGATCTTCAAGTTTCCCATCGTTTTCCGTAATTTTGTTCACATTTTATTTTCAAATAAACATTTCTGTTTCAGGATGTCTATTTGATAGCTGGTCCAATAACAGACCGTGAATATGATTCTGAGAAAGAAAAAAGATTATATCGTGCATCTAAGAGGAAGAAACTGGAAGACTTGGAAGCAGAAAATCTTCTTGGAAGTGGTAAGAGAACGTCAATAAAACTGTCATACCTCTAAATTTATTCTTATTTTTAATAGTTGATTAGAATTGGTTGATAATAATTAAGTTCAATCAAATTTGGCGGTTGGATTTTAACTGAAAACTTTTTTAAAACTGAAACTTGATTTTCCAATGAAAACGTAAGAGTTTTCATTTTATAATATAATGAAAAGTGATAATTCATTCATCTGCCTTATTTACCGTACTTTAAATTCAGGTTCACATCAGCTACAAACATTGCAATGATTATTCTAACTAAACTGTCAAAATTGAGTAATTCAATAAAATGAATGTTATCGATTCTCAGATGCTCCGGAATCAAGAAGCTTCATTGAGAACCTTATAACAACAATTATGAATAATCTTCAAGTATTTGTTCACAACATTCATATTCGCTATGAAGACAGAACATTAAATCCCGAGTCTGCATTTGCTTGTGGTTTGTGTGTGCAAAGTTTCTCCATAGAAACAACCAACAGGTAAATAATTTCATTCCGGATTTAAGTTTTCAATAAAAATTGTATTATTTTTCATCTATCATTTCTTCAATTTCAATTGTAGAATTTTAGCATGATTATAGACTCCTAAAATTATAAGAACAATTAATTATCTCAGTTGTAACAAACAAATACCTTGAGCTGTACTTTTGCGCAAATATGTAGAAGACATATTATTGGTCAGTAGTTGTTTACCATAGCAGCCAGATAATATTTTTTGCCTCAAAACTTTTAAAAAAATGTATTATTATAAACTATTTTCAACTGTTTTAGTGTTTCGTTACAAGTGAACTTTTAAATTAATAGTGGTTATGTGAGAAGATTCATTTTATTATTTTTCGAGTGAAGGTTTTCTCCATATCTTAAATTTTTAGTCTGTGTTAACCTCAATGTTTTGGACAATGTAACAAATGCAAAAATTGTGAAGGGAGCAGATTTTGGACTTGAGTCTGTTGCACCTTCACATATCCGTTGTAAATTTGTCACAATAAATAAATACATTTCATGCGATTTTTTAATATCTTAATTTATATTAATTTATCTTCCTATGGTTTGATACAGCACATAATACAGTATTTGTTGTAAAGGTGGCGCACCCCAGAATGGCATCGGCCTTCATTACATTATGTGTTAGCCGACGCCATTCTCATGGCGCATCGCCTGTAGATGGAATGCTTTCTCAGAACTCATCAACTGCTCTAATCTGATAATGATGTATTTTCAATAGTTAGCTTTACAATTGAATTCTGCCAAATTGAGTACTGCCAAAGAACGCATCCCACAGTATTTTAAGACACTTTCCTTCCTTTATCCCATCTTTATCCTATCCATTACCAGGAACCAATTATCAGTTATTAGTATTGTTTCCAGCTCCTCAGGAGCAGAAAATATTATCAATTCTACTATTCAATTTTCGAAATTCATTTCAATGCTACAAATCACACAGGAGACCTCTGCATTACAGACATGGACAACGGTATGCGGAAAGCAAATCTCAAAAATATTTTGAGTGTCGTGAATAAAACCCAACCTAACCTAGCCTAACCTTGACATTGCCGGTGAGGTGCTTGTAACCTCATATTAAGCCTCATATTTCGCAATTTAATATAATGCAATATTCAATCACTTCAAATTGAGTAAAAATTATTTTCCATTTAGCTCTCCTTAATTGATTTTATATTTTTTTCTGGCAGTAAATGGAAGCCTACAACATCCAGCCCTGGTTCGACATCTGTGTATCAACTAATAAGGGTGGAGTCACTGTCAGTCTATTGCAATCCATCATGCACCCAACTAGTGGGCAGCTCTCCTGGTTTGGCCACTGCGGCACCTTACACTTGGCGGAATGACATGAAAAGAGGCCTTGAAACATTCAGTATCAACAGTGAGGAATTCGATTTCAGTAAGTAAAGTTTACAAAAGAATTCAAGCTGTCAATATATTTTAGTTACAGTAATATATTAAGTAAGTAATTTTATTACTATATTATTATTAGTTATTTTATAACAAGTAATATTTTATAAATAACCAAAAATGGTAAAGTAATGGTAACTTTATCAAGCTGGTCAGCAATGCTTGATTAGACCTAAATCAAATGAAATATTATCATATTTGTATGCATAAATTATTAGCATATGGAGTTTGTGGAAAATTGCTAAGTAATATTGCATTCAATAACATGGCTGCAATCATTCTTGTTCTGAAATAGTATGTTTAAAAAAAATAACGAGTATAAGAAAATTGTAAATATTCAGAACGAGTATAAGAATAGTAAATTAAATTTCCCATATTGAAGATTCTCAATAAGAAAATGAATTATAACAGTAATTACATGTAAATATTTCTCTAACAATGAAGTTTTTATAAGTTCTAGCATGTATGTAGCCTATTCCCACCTATTGATCCTTTAAAACTTAATACTATAAGATTCAAGTTCTAATTGCAGATGATTAAGATTAATTGTAACAATTTATATTTTATAGTTGGAGAATATTTCCTTCGTTTCATGCAGTTTTTTAATAAACTCATTGATTAAAGTAGGCTTATCATTTGATTAGTAGGCCTGGTAATAAAGTGTTTAATTCCATATTTTATTAATCTGCTTACATAATGTGATATTTAAATTAAATATTGACTCAGGATCAACCATTTACAGCTGAAACATGAAAAAGATGTAAATGAAAGCTTACTACAGCGTTTGATGTTATGAATTATAAAACGTATAGCCCATGTTAATCACAATAATTCATGAGATTGAGATGGCTGAATTTGGCTGCAATCAAATAAAAATAATCTTGCTTACGTCAGATGTGTTTTATAGTGTTTCCGTAGTTTTCAAGTCATTCTAAGATACAATTTTCACTTGACCCTTAATTTTTACTTCTACAGTTCTTAAACCAATCACTGCCAAAGTCAAAGTGATAGTCAATAAATCGAACGAAGCTCGAGTTCCGAAGCTGCTAGTTGATTTTGTTCTACAAGATGCTGCTACTCAATTGACTAGGCCGCAGTACTTGGCTCTCATTGAGTTGGTGGAATCATTCAAAAGGATAAACATCAATAGGTATTGGCAATATCATCTTGAAATTATCCATTTCTTCATAATTTCGTGTTTACATTTCCTAGAGTAACAATATTTAAAGGGATAATATCTCTTTGGAATAAAATAACTTGTGACTTGGATAATATTTTAATTTTTTTTAGTATTTCATTATTTGTAGATATAATGACAAATTATAATTATTTGTTATTCATTTGTTAAGATAGATCGGTAATGAACTGTTAAGGTGTAATTCATTCAACTACAATTAAATATGGTTTGTTAGTGCAGTTAAACTGTTAAATTACTATTGGATCAGTTGAACGAATCACTACTGATAAACGTTTATTCAGGAGATGTGATTTTTTTGAGGATGAAGTCCACATAGATCTGAGACCTGTGCGTGGGTAATGAGTTGGATAATGGTGATTGATGAGTTGGACCTATAGTTTTAGGTGCGTTCCGAACCACCGGAATTCGTAGTTTGGTAACAAAGTTATCCCACGTAGCTTCATGTATTTCTTTTGTAATATTATTCTATTCCTTCAATTTGTTTGCTCAATTTTATTTTTTCTGTTCATAGGAAACTAAGACAATATCATCCTGGAGTGAAAGTCTCCAATAATGTTGCCAAGTGGTGGAAATATGCTTACAATGCTTTGGTTGAGCAGAGAGTGAGACCTTATACTTGGCAGAGAATACAAGCTCACAGGTAAATTTATGATATTTTTACGGGTTCTATATCTAAAATAACGCTGGCAACACTCAAATTAATCACTCGCACTTTATTTACACAAATAATCCACAATACACACTGATCAGTAATGTCTTACACAAAATAAGCAATCAAAAACAGATAAATCTATATTGTTCAACTAATGAAGAGTTTTCATTATTACCGTACAAACATCAATCACTAAATGTTGAAAGGCCGATCTAATATTAAATAATTACAATAGACTGTCCAATAATTCAAGAAGAACGTCGAAAAAGAACAATTAACTTACATAGCACAAGTCCATAATACAATAAAAGCTATGACTTAGAGTCCACCAATTAAAAAATAATTATCACAATAGGCACAATATACGGTAATTAATTCTCACCACAGAACTGTCACTACTTGTTTATCTCGACAAATTTCAAAGAAGACTGAACTGAACTTTTACTCAAGTGATCGCTTTATATAGGCTTTATTTTAACTAGAGAGACGGAGATTTCTCTATCGAATTCTAAATAAACAGATAAGGACTCTCGCATTTTCCACACTCTTCGATAAGATTCCATTAAATTCTAATTAAACACCTAGAATATTCTACAAAGTTTAAAGTAAATATCATAAAAGTGTCAAAAGAAGAGTAATTAATTGCTTTGTCCAGAAGACTTGTTGACACAAGCGATAACGCTGTAAATCCTACTTTTCGTGTTCACCACACTATAATCAATGTTCTCCTTAATTGCATGATGAAAAAATTGTTTACTTTTATTGAACTCTTCGAGTCAATTCATAATTTCTTATCTATTTATTTATGGTTTGGTCGTTAATCACTTTGAATGTGGTATTGGTTATATATCTGAGCGAGTACAGATATTATAATTGAAAGCATTTCATTTCTATAATAGAATTAACAAGTAGCTTGAGTTCGTCATGAATAATATTGTAACTTGTACCCATCTCTCATCACTCCATTGGTAAATTTATAATTTTTGATTGAGATTGATAATGGTATAACAACCGAAACTAGATTCTCAATATTTTTAATAAATGTGGTTGTGACAATTTCGTCTTATTATTCATTATGTATACCTTCCACAATATCACCTCCGCTACTACAAAGAAAGTTATAATTTTCTTCAATCGCAATATTCAAATCTTTAGAAATTCTCTCTCATGAAAATTGGTGTTTCTAAAAATAGGATTTCTACAAAATTTGGTTTGTTTCAGGCAAAACTACAAGCGCTACAGAGACACATACAAGCAAACTCTTTCGAATCCAACCAATACTGAGTTGAAATTGGATCTTCAACAACTGGAAGATCAGCTAGATATTGTAGACATAGTAATTGCTCAGGAGCATGCTAAAATACTGGTGTGTATGAAAATCCATGTTATTGGCCATGTTCAACTATTTCGAATCATTTTTTAGTTTATTATTTCCGTGTTTAACTATTTTTATTCATATGTATGTTTTAGGATGTCATCAAGATGCAAGGTCCCTAATTGAGCATACAATACTGAGGCAGTCCGCAAACCAAGCGTTTGCCAAAGCGAGTTGACTCCACGCTTTAAATAAATGACTGCCATTGGCTGAGCTGTCACAGTCAGTGACACTCAGCCAATGACAGCCACTTTTTTAGAAGTGTAGCCTCTTGGCAGACGTTCCGTGTGCGGACTGCCTATTAAAATTGAATTAAACCTGCCACTAGGAACTCTTTTCTGTGGCTATAATATTTCATGGGGGATAGAAAATCAATAAAATATACTTCTCTTATACTTGTACGACAGAACAAAGTATAAAACTTATAATTTTCCACGAATTATTGCACATACACTTACTTATTCATGTACGATAATCTCTTCATATTCTAGGCATTTCAAAAGTTATTACAATAATTTAGAAAGTTGTGTTTATTATTATTTTTGAAGTTGATGTGTAAAATTCAAAGTAGTTTTAAAGTATGTTTTTGATAATCTTTTGTTCAACAGCTGCACCGTGAATGCCCAGAAAGAGTTGTTGTAGTTGAACATGAAGCTGATTGGTGGAGAGAGTGGCTAGGAGTTAAATCTCGAACACAGTTTCGTGTGGTTTCCGGGAAGGGAAGGGGAATTTGGGCTCAACTTTCACCATCGGAAAAAGCGAAACTCTACGATGCGATCGGTTACGTTGAAGGACCGGCATATCCTGAAAAGCCTAAACAGTACATAGGTGAGTTTTAAAGCTTTTTGTTACATTTCCTTCTCTTCACCAGTGGTTATAAAAAAAAATTTCTACGTTTGTGTTTATAATAATAATATGGTTTTCCTTTTCTGGAAACCCATTTTATTTGAAGAATTACAAGTTTCTCACTAAAGTCCCTTCACTTTCAACTTGATAAGCTAATCGACTTTTCTTCACAAATTATGAATTATTATCCTTGAAAGAACTATCCGGAAAATTGAGACTGGCTCGCATACTACTGTTCTAATGAAATATTACTCTGTGAAACTACAAGTTAATATCTGTACTCATTAATTCCATGATATTGAGCAATACATTCAATAAGGAATGATACATGAGTGATGGTTTTATACTGTCACTTTGATGATTGAGCAATCATCCCGAAACATCTCTAATCCTCAGTTACGATGTGAAATCCATTAAAGTAATTTAAAGGATTTACTGCCATTTAATGAATTTATTCCTAAATTCCTTCATAGTCTGGTGAATCCCTGTCTATTTAGGCGTGAGTTTCAGGTCTGATAGTGTTCGGGTTTTCAAGGCCCATCAGAGGAAGCATTACATCAATGTGAAATGACCATCACATAAATATATTAAGTGATCACATTCACTAGAGAAGTATTTTGAGTAATTGTTTATGTTTATTCTGTTTATTACAAGATAACAATATAAATAATCAATTGCAGCTATTTGCAGAGCTTTGAGCCGAACCCACGCTTCAAATAAATGGCTGTCATTGGCTGAGTGTGATTGACTGTGATGGCTCAGCCAATGAAAGCCATTTCTTTGAAGGTTGGAGTCGACTCCGCGCTGGCCAAACGCCCCCTTACTCAAAATCAAATCAAATTTATTTATTTCCTTAAAATAACATACAGCATATTAAATTCTGACAATGTGGAAGAATCAAAATACAAATCACTTCCAATATGTTTTCTGCTTTAAACATTGTTCCCTGAAATTGTCTTTTTCGCAGAGCATAAAATAAACATCACGTTGGCGAATTGCTGCCTAAGTCTCATCAATCGAGGCAGAGAAATCCTTGTGGTGACCGTGGCTCAATTTCTGGCTAGCCTGGAAACGAGACCATCAGCCAAAGCTTATAAGATATCCGCCAGAGTTGAAAGTCTTGTCATTGAGGGTGCTAGCATTGAACATGACCTGGTACCCATATTGACCGCAGACAATATACTTACTGGTAAGAAAACTGTTATGAAAATTAATTAAAGAAGTGTGTGCTCAATTGATGTCACAATTTTTTGTCACAAAGTTTATTTCCCCATGATTAAATATAGTTTTTGAATATTTTTCGGCTCAAAAGTTTTTATAAAAATTTAATATTATAAACTATTTTCAACAGTTTTTAGTGTTTCGTTTCAAGAGAACTTTTAAATTAGGTTAAGTGAGAAGATTCATTTTGTTATTTTTTGAGTGAAGGTCTTTAGCAAATCTTAAATTTTTAGTCTGTGTTAACCTCAATGTTTTGTACAATGTAACATATTCAAAATTTGTGAAGGGAGCAGTTTTGGGCTTGAGTCAGTTGCGCCTTCACATTTGTTGTAAATTTGTCACAATAAATAAATACAATCACAGAACAATTTTATTTGTGCATATTCATGAACATAGTCATACAGTTGACATTAGCTAACTAATTGGAATAAAAACGCTTTCAGTGAAGTGTGTAACATCACAGAGCTTATATTTGCTTTAATATAAATATTAAACTATATTAAACGGCATTCTGCCCACAATACAGTTTTGCCTTGTACCGTGTCAAATTGAAAATTTTATTCCCAAATCGTAACAATAAACTAATTAATTTGTTACTAAGAAAAACACTTCTAGAAAATTGTGATAACATTATTATGCAGCAACATGATGAGAGTATAGCATGTCATAAAACATTACCTCCCGGATATTCTGCAAGATAGTTAAGTCAGTTAGGGCTTGATCGACAGGTAAAATCAAATTAATTTTTTTGGCCAAAATATGATAATTATTTTAAAGGCAAAACTTTATTTATAGATTGTCTAGGTTGTGAGGTTTGTTATGGTTACACAAAACTTGTAATTTATCTTCCAGGCAAGGAAATCGAGAATCATCTTTCTTCAGAAAAACTTTATGAATTCTATTGATGAAGAAATTTATGTCAATTTAATAAAACTGCATAAATTCTGCATATTTATCATAAAATATAAAAGCTCGCGTTAATTCTTCTCAATTAGATTCACACAACGATTTGAAACATTTATCTAGGTTTTTTGTTCTGGGAACTTGAGACCCCTCATTCAATAATTACCTTATAAAAAATCGATTTTTTGTCATTTCTAGGTATTGATTGTTATAATAAATTGATAACGAAGATAGAGCGTTTTTTAATATACTTTATTATTATGGTTCTAATTAGTATCTTACTTGACAATTTAAAAAAAAACTTGATGCATTTTTATATTTGCAAGGTTTTATTTTAATCTTCTATAATTTAACAATTAATCTAATGTAACATGCAGTTATAAACACATATAATTGAATCTGATCATTTAACTTGAAGGAGCATCATGATACTTCAAATTAATGAATAAATTATTCATCTAAAATACTAAAATAATTATTGATTTAACAAGATATAACTAATTTCAGTAAAGTAAATCCTCCGATGAATCCTTGAGTCTCAACTCTTTTTAAACACCCATATTATCAAAAATCGATTTTATATTATTTCTAGATATACCTGTGATTGAATCTCCTGAAACCATCGGTGAGCTTCAGTATAATATTCTTGCTTCTGTTTCATAATCAGTTTTAATAGTTATGTATTTTTTGGGTACTTTCAAAATGTTCCTTAATAATGAAGCAGCTCAACCAGATTGCAGGCCTGTTATTAAAGTTTTTAGTAATTTAAATAGTATTTCTTCATACAGTGAATGCTAATAAATAAACTATTCAATTCATTCTTAACTCAGTAGTTAAGCATAATTAATTCACAGTATTTCTTAACGAAATATGAAACACTTGCTTCACTTAAGTTTTATTTGTCTTGAATATATAAGAGAACTTCTCCTTTCAGCTTTCTTCTTCAGTAGCTTATTCTACTTTATGCTCTCAGTAAAAATACAGTAAAACATAAGTACAAACTAGTTTTCTAATACATGCTTGGAAAGTACATCAATATTTTTTCAGTTGGACTCTACAAAAATATTTTCAAATGACTAAATTATGTATTTTTGCTTGGCTTGCATTTCACACAATCGGCCTACTCTTCAAGCATTGGGATGAATTGCATTTTTCTGAATATGATAATTATTTTTTTAATCGGAATGAATTTTTTGTAAATAACGTAAATTGATCATTCCATATTTTCATTCTCAATATTTGTGCCATGAATAGATAATATAAAGCATTGTTATTCAAAGTATTTTCTAATCTTAGCTGCTCATCCTACTACACACTTTCGTTCCGACTTCCCTTCACGCATTCTAATCAACCACTCTTAACCTCATCCCAAAAATCTCACATTTATCATGAAACAAATTATTTTACAGGCTCTTTCTAATACATAAAGACTAATCCGAAATTTGGATGTATAAAAATAATTTGTAGTCTTCTAATCACCTTGTATAAGCTTGTTTAAAAATCTCACCAATTCAGATGATTATATTCCTATTGTAATTTTGAGATATTTTATTTCATCACAGCATGTACACTTAAGTACATTGTACCAATAAATTCAATTTTCAAATTTCTGTAATCTAATATCTAATTCTCATTCAACTCTTGCTGCTTAGCATAGATTTCACTTTACCTTTTTATGGTTTGTAGTTCAAGAATAACAAGTATCTCCTAACTCCCATTCGGTTAAAAATTATAGTTTGTTTCTTTTTGTATATTGCTAGATGATGTACGCATTATTACAATAGCTAAATATCTTATTTTTCATCAGTTTTTCATCAGATCGTATATATCAGTTAGTCAAATGGAAATATTAATTTTTCTCAATTGAATTTCAGGCAATACATCGTCGAATTTCCTTAGTATAGATTTTGAAAAGAATCCCCTCAACTCAGAAGCTGACTATGGTGTTGCTCTCGGTTTGGAATCAGTGGAAATAGTCTATCATGAGGTGAGTGGAATTTGTTAAATGTCCTATCTCTGGAATTATAGTGGCATTGAATAATGCCAAATATGGCACCCGTCAAATTTAAATTCAATTTATAAATCCATCTTATAATCCCGTATCTTATTAAAACTGAAATTGTATCAATAATATAAGAATAAATAAATTATAATAAGCTGGATATTGCTTTTTGGAAGGGGGGACTACAATTATTATTAGTTGTTCCACCTCTCCGGTTTTTTTTTTGTAGTTTACATCTTGGAGACTCCGGTTAAGTAGTGATAGTCGTCAGCCGTAGCAGGTATCTGTTCAATCAGATAGAGATAAGCTGCATTCTCCTAGGCACTCTTTGTAACGGTGACCGATTAGATTGGCCAGCAAACAAACTGTTCTCTGCTGTAAAATCACTTCCCGGTGGTTCGGAACCCACCTAAAACTAGGTCCAGATCATCAATCACTATCATCCAACTCATTACCCACGCACAAGTCTCAGACCTATGTGGGCTTCATCCTCCGAAAAAAGAGAGAAAAAAGAAAAATAATTATGCATAATACAATATAATAAACTAGTCACCATAATTACTATATCAATTAGTTGAGGTGGGGCTTAATTTTGATGTGAAAGGAACTCTTGCACACTATGAAAAGCCTTATCAACTATTTTTTCAATTGCTTTTTAGTATTTCTATATTTTGAAGACTAATTCCCAATTTGGTGACCTGTAAATACCTAACACCGCTACTTCGAAACTATTTTCGATTTTAACTCTCAAACCAGTAACTTATAAATCCATTTCCACAGCGAATTTCTCTACATATTCTAAATTAAATGTTTGCGTATTCTTAACATTTTTAGTGAAGATACCTACTCCCCCACTTCGATTAGATGCCCTGCAATACGATGCTTTCAGTGAATAGTTTGGATTATTAATTTGTGACGACTCATCTTCTTTTAAGCCATGCTCTGTGAAAATAACTATATCTGGAGCTTCTTTTTTTCAAGAATACTTCAATTCGATCTATTTTGTTACAAATATATTGAATATTCTGATTGAGCACAGTGAATACTTCCCTATCATTCCTTACTAGAGGTAGGCCTACTTAAATATCATTGCTTTTATATATTAAACTAGATCTACTTGATCTCCTAGAATATTGGGATTCTATCAGATTGTAACAAGAGTTCCTTCCACTAATGCTATCCCGATTTTTTGATCGATTAAGTCTTCTACTACAATTGAAGATCGTTTGAAGCTAGTTCCCCTTCCCGGTTTTGAGCCACTTTACTAAAAAAGATTGTTTAGAATAGAATAGAATGGCTGCCTTTATTTTTTACCTGGGAGGGCGAAGTTAGAGCGCAGCCGACCCTCTTCCACTTAACCCTCCCCTACAATTCTAATTAAAATAATTAAACGTATTAGAATAGAAGAGAGTTTAGGAGAGTTATTGACTGTAGATTGCAAACAACTTTCAGCTCTGCCAGTCTATTATAAAATATTACTTTGGCAGATCGATTTAGATGGAGACTATGGTTAGTGAAGTTTTGTCTCTCCAGCCTTTCATTTAGAAAACAAATCCTCAATTGCTTATTTTTTAGGCTGTTGATCTTCTTTTGAGTTTATTTGTTAACGTAATAATTTCATTCAACACTGGCCTCTCAAACCTGTACGGAATCGTACTTATTATTACATTAGTTTTTTGGCTGAGTGGCACAATCTCTTTGATTTTTTCATTTATTTTAGGAAGATGTTCTAGACTAGGTTCATTTATATTGTTTGAGCTACCCAGTACTATTAGAAAATCGTTTTTACCAAAATATTTTGTTTACTACTTAGCTGACTCTAGGACTGAGTTTATAGGGGCACTAGGCTTGGAAAAACTCTGCTCTTCATATTTATTTTTCAATCTTTTATCAAGTACTTCATTGCAGTTTTGTCCATGACTGGATGTCAAAATCAGTACTCTACCTTTCCTAAAGTTATTTCCCCTCAATTTATTTTTGGTTACAGTTTGTGCCATGTTGTGGGAAACATGGTGGACCTTTAATTCTAGTTGGGTGTTGAAACCACCGGATAATTGAGTGATAATAAAAGAATGTGGCAGATTTTTTTAAAATGTTCAATATGTTGATGATAGAGAAAGGTGGATAATGTTTGACAGTTCAACAATAATTGAGTGAGATATTCAGTTCATAAGCCACTTATTGATCTTTCCTATTTTCTGGCTTATTTGGAGTTCAGATTCAATCAAATTAGACTAGATTTAAAAGTTGAAGAGCTCCATGAAGTCATACATGAATGAAATTATTTCAAATTTTGCTAGTCCTGCATTCAGTTTTCCAATGGGAACGTTTTTTTATCTTAAAAAAATGTTTGGTGTAAGTAAACTAGAATGAATGCTGTGAAAATGGCTTTTCAAAAACAACTGCAGTAAACCATTATTAATTTATGTTTAACCTTAATGTTTCAGCACGCAATTTCTGAACTGATGAGCTTCCTTCAAGCCCCCATGACCACATTGGTTTCTATAGCTAAATCATGTTGTGCTTCCGTCTCTCAGAAGGCTTTGCTGATGTCACAGAGAGCAATATCCAGACATAACGTTATTCAGTTCAATTTGGATCTCAAGTTGCCTTATTTTGTTGTACCTGAGTTAGGATCTCTTCAGAGGTGAGTTACTACTTAGTTACTTATTTGGAATCTCTGTTAGTTGGTATGGTACAATATTCATCTGGTTTTCTTGACTCTAACTTAGAATAGTTTATTACGTTACAAGTGCGGGAAATGGTGTTTACCATGTGAGTATGATAACGCCCGAGACGAAGTCGAGTGCGATATTATCATACGAGTACAGTAAACATCTTCCCGGACGAGTTATGTACGATATTTATCATCATACTAGTCTAAAATATAAAAAAATAAACTTTGAGCAAGTACAACAAGCATCATCAAACATAACCTCAAAATCCATCACAGTATACGAGAAATTCTTCTGAGATCAGCTGTTTTTCTAAATTATGAATCAGCTGGAATGCGGTAATATCCATTACCGCACTGAAAAAGGACGCGGTAATGAAATCAGCTGTTTTTTCTGTAAACAGACGTTTACCGGCTCGATTCAATGCTTGGTAAAGTGGTGAATATGTACGAGTATGACAAAAACATATTTAGCTTCAAGTACTGTATCATTAAAACATGTATAATCGCTTGCATTCCTATTGTATGTCTTCAAGAAGCAGGTCATCTTCAACCGGACATCTCCTCAAACCGAAACTTTGAATGCTAAGTGATCTTGAAATCTCGAGTATATCTCAGTATGATAAAAATCACAGAATCTACAAAAGAATGAATGGCCTATTCCAAAATTTATGACCTCTGGATTTTTTCCCTTTCAATCCATCTAGAATATGAAAAAGTATCAATTTAATTTCAGTTTATTCTAAAAATAAGTATTTACATTGTTAGATAAAAAATTCAAGAACATTTATACTCTTAAATAAAAAAATAAAGTACATTTGATGGTTACTGTAGCTAAGAATAGTATCAATAGAGGAAAAATAATCACTTAAAGTAAAGAAAAATTACAGAGCTGATTGATAGGAAACCATATGGACCTCAGGGGTATGTTTTAGGGTCGAGAGTAGAAGAAGAGAAAATAGTAAAATTAGGTATGAGCAGCGATTGATAAAAAATAATTATAATAGAAACAGGAAACTGTGGAATAAAAGAAAGTGATAGATTGAAGAAAGTGAGAGAAAAATAGAACACTCACACACACAAAATGAGAGAAAAAACAAATAACAACAGATAACAATAAACTTGACACAAATGTAGTTTCAAGTTTTTGTGTTGTTATAAAATAACAAGTTGCATCATGCTCAAAGTTGAAAGTATTCAGTGTCATCCTACTATTATTGCCAATAACTCGACCTTATAACATCTCAAAATTGCATCTTTAACAAGAACAAGTAGCTTAAATATATGTGAAAAACCTCGCATATTATTGAAAACGTGTTCTTATTGTTTTGTTAGAGCGAGGTTCAATATTCAAAAAGCAAGTTTTTAAAATTGTCTTCCCTTGTTCAATTCTGAAAAGTATTAAGTAATTATCTATAATTCTACTCCTTCGGTTTTATTTTATTTTATCTTAGCTTTTTTATAATAATTAACAAAACATTTTGATCAACATTTATGTGCTTATAATTTACTTTTTCAGGGGTGGTAACCTATTAGTAGTTGATTTAGGAAGAATAAAAATGAGATCTGACCTCCAGCCAACAAATATTTGTCTTGAAGATGCAACACAAATGGAACTCGAAGAAAGATTATACGATAGGCTGCATTTAGATCTCTCAGACCTTCAAGTATTACTATGTGACTCAGGTATATATCACCTCAGAATTTTCTAAAAAATATTTCAACTATTGAAATGACATGTATTTGACTCTTTTATAATAAAATAATAAGACGGCTCTTAACTGTGTGGCTAATTGACAATTTAAATTTCAGAAATTAAAGCTGATTTTTCAATAGAGTTTTATAGAAACTAGTTTTGCATTATGTGTGACACACTTTTTGTGTGACAGCTGTGGAAATTAAGATGAAGCATCAGCAGTCTTATTAATTCATTTCTTGGTACTTTTAACAGCACTATCATTTTAGACTTTTTGATTTTTGAAGGTATTAAAAACATAACTTTGGTCTTTATTGATATTTTCGACCATAATTAACATTAACTTTTATCGTCATTGATATTTTCTATTTAACCAGCAACATTTATTGTATTTTTAACATTTTTCAGGGGATGAATGGAGAGATGCTAAGAAAGGCCATGATTCCGAACTCCATCTTATTCCCAAAGTACAGTGCCAAGTAGTTTTTTCAAACAGTGTTAGACCAGAATACAGACAATTACCTAGGTGGGGCTAATATCTTTTCAAGAATAAATAAATTATTCCGTATTTTTAATAATTTTTTCAAAAGCTGTAAGTTTTATCACAATTTGTGTGATACTATCGTAGTTAATCTAGAATTTTGAAAAGTAATTGAACTTCCAGTGTTTGAGTGGTAGTCCCAAACGAATAATTTTGAAAAATTATAATTTAAAATTTTGAATAATCTTGAATTTAAGCAACTTTTTAAACTTTGCTCTTCCATTATTGAAAAACTATTTCAAACATTACACATTCAATGAACTTTATCGAACAATTCAATTTCATGGGTTACTAATGGAGCAGCATGTCAAAATTAACGTATTTTTGTGTAGCATTAAACTAAATCCGTCAGCAGTACCCTACTGAAAAAAATTGGAATACTCAGCAGAACACGTGTGTCGATAACATATCAATCGTAGGATTTTCTTTTATGACAATAAATCATGGTTTCATAAAATAGATCAGTATGTGTTAATACTTTCATGATTCAGAAAATGTTGAGAAAAATCAGTATGATTTATTGAAAGAGAAAATTTCTCAAGATGGAAAACGTTGCTAAGGAAAACTTTTCTTCAATAATGTGATCTCATATTCTGTGATCCTTGATATCTGCTGGGAATGAATTTTGTTTTACCTTTACTTCATAAAATGATCTTAATGTTTTAATTGTTCAAAATGTTTATGACATGTTGACGCTCAATGACAATGAAGAATTCTACTCAATTCTGTTCTTAATATAGCATTTTCTAGATCGTTATAAATTATCCATTGAAACCTATTGAATTGTGAACGCGTTTTCAGCACATGCACATGGTCGATTTGATACATTGTTAAGAAGTTAAGTTTGATTATACATTCATCCTTATCATCTCTTTATTAAGTCCTATTATCACTTTCCTAGTGGTTTTGAACCCATCTACTACCCATTCATTACATTATCATTAATAATAAGACAAAATTGTCAAAACCACATTTATTAAAACTTTGAGAAACTAGTTTCGGTTGTTACACCATTATCAATCTCAATCATGAGTGTAACAACCGAAACTAGTTTCTCAAAGTTTTAATAAATGTGGTTGTGACAATTTAGTCTTATTATTCATTATGGATACCTTCCACAACATCACCTTCGCCACTACAAAGAAAAGAAAAAACATTACATTATCATCCACTCATTACCCACGATCAAGTATCAGACTCATGTGAGTATCCTCAGATATGCTTGATAATACTGGAAATTGATCATCATTTGATCGTTAGCAATTTGATACATTGCTTTGAAGCCAAGTTGGCCAGACGTTATATATGTATTACAATAGTTTAGGCCTATGCTTGGTTAAATTCATAGAGAGATCTATCGTCCATTTATTAATAGATAAATACAAATAAATCAAGGACAGAATCAGACACAATCATATTATGCACTTGTTTTGCAGGCATAAATTGAACATTTCGTTGACAAGTTTCAAGGTGAATCTATCGGATAGACGAATAGGATCGCTGCTACTTTTCGCTTTGAACATTCCATCACCGACAGCAAACACAGTGCATGTGTCGCAGTCCTCAATGTTCATGGCGGCAGAAGTGGAGCCCGATATGGTCAATGACAGAGTTAAATTGTTCTCTGATATCAATAGACTGATCTGCTTGAAGTCAACTGTTGTGGTTGCCGAATTGACTAAAGAGAGTGCTAAACTGCAGCCTGGATTTGATAGGGCGGCAGCCAAGATGGCTATGCTGGAAGTGGACAAGTAAGTCTGTATTTCATTTATTTAGGCAAAATAGAATATTAAATGTGAAGAAACAATTTTGGCGTTTCAGCCCAATACTGCTCATATTACTACATTTAAGCAGTCCAATCAGTCACACATTGATTAAATTGTTATTATTATAATTATTTTTCTACACTTCTCAAACAATATAATACCATATATAATAATTATACACCTCTCAAAAAATAAGAATACATTGCTTTCCTCGAAATTAGATCAAAATGAGTTAAGGGTCTCTGTTCCATTAGAATCTAAGAATCAGGGGAGCTGGCCATCAATTGCGATGCTGTACTGTGCTTTGCCAAGCTGCGTCACAGGGTTCGGCAACCGAACGTGTAACATACCTTACCTGCTCAAATTTCTCAATGCAGTGAGTTTGGTGGGGAAAGCTGCATAAAGCTATAAAACTTTGATAGATTTGAAGCTGTACTATGGTATGCAGCCCAGCGCATCTTCATACCGGTGGTCGGCCGTTCTATGAAAACGATTGATTTGGTTTAAACAGCTGTCCCTGCACAACATAGCACAACGCAGCAACGCAATCGGTGGCTGGCTGCACTAAAACCGCTCCAACTGTTTTAATAATATAACTATAACTAAATTCAAAATATCAAATTTAAAAAAATATTTAGTGTCTGTAGGATATAATCAATGTAAAGAATGTGGTGGGTACGTGGGGTAAAAAATATAATAATAACAATGATAATGATAATAATAATTAAAACAATATCAATGATAATGATAATTACAATATTAATAATAGTGATAATAATAACTTGTCCTCCACAACATGGGATGTAATAGATGGATAAATATTTTTTGAGAGAGATAATTATCAATTCCACTTTTTCAAAGCAATTGAATAAAAAACTCTCCAGAAAGGTTCTTCATTAGTAATTTTATGTTACAGTCTTATTTCTTATCCTTCAAATTGAACATTTCAATGAACCTGTAATATATTTGTATTTTTCCCAGGAGTTTTATGTCATCCGATCATAGCGATGAAGAACTCGAACTATGGGCTAGAACTGTTGATCTTCCCGGCTTTGATGACAATGTTTCTCCTAACAATGTCATAAAAATGCTTCTTAGATTCGTCATTGGTGAGGTGGGTAGTTTAAAAAATGATACTACTGATTCACTCAAGATTCACCCGTTAATCGAGATTCAACTCACAGATACTCTGGACTGAAGAAACAAATATTTAAAAAGTAAATGTTCGAACTATAAAAAATGTATTGTTCAAAATGATACATTATAGACCTTCATTGTATCCAGTTGTGTTGTATAATTTTCCATGAAATAATTCAGGTGTTAGCTGAAAAATATAAATTGATAAAAGTGTAACAAGTATAGCTGAAAGAGATATAAATCGCTCAAATTGTATATTGCTTTATTGAAGTTGAAGTTTTGCAAAATGTTCACTCATTTTGAACTGTAGTTGCTACAAAGTGGTCTTTCCTGATTCAAAATCATCATAAATCTAGTTTTAAAGATCAAACTAGTTTTCTTACTGTTTTTGATGTACTGTACTAACAACACGTAAGTAACCAAATCAGTAGTAATTTTTGTTAACTAATTCCAGATTGTCATCCAGCTCTTCCGATCAAATAACAGAATTGATAAGCCTTATCTGATGTTGAGGCTTAGCAAAATGTTCTGTGATACTGCTCTAATGGAATATGGTCCTGCTATCCAAGCATCAATCGGAGGTCTTCAGCTTGTTGATAAACTCCATGTTGGGATGTCCGGAGAATACCTTGATTTGATTTCCACAGACTTTGGAGAAGATCTCATAACAGTTTTGTATCGTAAGGTAAATTACATTATACTATACATTATTACATTATACTAGGAACGTGATAGCCGAGTGCCGTAGCAGGTATCTGTTCAATTAGAAATAAGCTACGAAACTCCTATCCCATCTTTGTAAGAGTAACCGATTGGATTGGCCAGCAAAAAAGACTGTTCTCTGCTGTAAAATCACTTCCTGGTGGTTCGGAGCCCACCTAAAACTGTAGGTTCATCTCATCAATCACTATCATCCAATTCATTACCCACACACAGTTTTCAGACCTATGTGGGCTTCATCCTCCGAAAAAAAAATTTCACTATACTCTAATTCTACACTTCTATTCTATCAGAATAATAAAATTTATTACTGAAAAGACAATTTCGTATTCAACCTAATTCATTTCCAAGTTTTGATCTTCTTTCACATTTCAAAGAAACAAACTTCAATAAATTTTCCCAACAAAGTATGGTGTGCCAAATATTGAGAATAAAGAAAGATATGGAAAATCTTTTTGACTAGCCTATAGAATGGGTAAAATGTTGAGAAGAGAAATCTCTTGGGTTCAAGGATCGGGAAAGTCAAAAATAATTTTATTAGAAGTCTTTAGTATGCTCCTCAGAGGGGTAAAAATTATAAAAAATTTTAAATGAAACAATCAAATTATTTAAATAATTGAATATATTTTACAGGTGAAATCAGACTGTCCAGATTTTAAATCACATTTCCACAACGTAGAGCAGTCTCTTGTCATTGATGTCTCATCTTTATCAATTATTCTTCACAGGGAAGCTATCATGACAATGAATAAATATCTTCAATATCTACACCAAAAGTAAGTTATGTACAAATTTCAATGTGATAATAGACTACTGCAGGAGTATTCAATACGTTTAGTAATTTCAATAGTTAACTAATTTCAATTTCATTACAATTTATTAGTTTAAATAATGTACAAATCTTGTTGTGGTTGAGGCTTTTTAAGTAAATATTACAGTCTGTAAAATGACATATTCTCTCGTTGAGAGTGTTTTGCAACAACCTGGGTAAATAAATAGTAACAAATTAATAAAAAATATAATACACTTTGAAATTGTATTTCTCATCCAGAAATCCTCAATGTTTCTAAGTGTTTGATCCTTCATAATTCTCAACTTGAAGGAATATTATTTATTTTTTAAATTTAGTCGTTTCATTTTTCAGAGTGAAAAGTCAAGGGCTAGAGATATGGCAGCATGTCTTGAAAATCAAGCCCTACATCAAGTGGCCATGGCCTGGATCCTTGGATCCGCCGATTCCACCTGGAGCTACTAAGTTCAGTTACTCCTTCCGCCTATCACAATTCAGTCTTCGTATGTGTGACACAGATATGGAGTTTTTGATGTTGAAGGTGAGCATTTGCTTCTCATTGATCTCGAAATTTTGAGTCATGTTTTTGAATTATCTTTTTGTTTGTTCTCTCTTTTTCTTCAACTAAAAACATCAAGTTTGTCCCCAAAATAGACTTCTTTTTGCTGAAACAGAGCTTTGTTGGGTTATCGGCATGACTGTTTTTATGATGTACTATTCTGTTTCAAATAATTATTTTATGAGATTATTTATTGTAACTCATAGAGACCAAAATATGTTACCGCAAGGAGTAATAAATAAATCGTTCTATTTTACTCTCATCTATGACTGATGACTTGATTGATTCACTTAACGCTTTAGGGTCTTTCATACATAGAAGGTTTTGCAATACAAGACTTTTTAGTTATATGCATTGCTGATTTTCTTCAAAAAAGAAAGTTACATTCTGTAAAGATTGCTTCTATCTTTGGTTGCAAAATCTATATTATAATATGAAGAGCTATGTCAATGGCAAAAGAGCCAAAGCATACTATCTATTCACAAAGGAATGAATACCATTCTTATTTTGAAAAATGAAGCACAAATCTCATTGGCACAATAAGGCTAGCGCAATGATGTCACTCACCCCAATTAATTATTGGATTTTCAGATTAATGGTGTGGAAAGTGATTGCTTGTTCAAAGCAAATGAACGGATGATTTTTAGGTTTCATCTATCTGGAATCTCAATAGACGACCTTTCAGATATGACCTTATATCCAAAGGTAAGGTTTATTTTTATTAATAATTACTATATATCAATAATCTCCTTTTCACCCTACTCAATTCAAAATCTATGTTTGAAATGTTCTCTGTTATATATACATTAATAGAGCTATAAAGCTACGTCCATATTATGTTTGACAACTCCCTTCAACACTGTCGAAAGGAAATGTTGACACCCAAAACCAGGCGACAAAGGTAGTTAGTGTGGACGTGTGGCCCAATACTTTCATTCTCGACCTCTTTCCCCTCATTTTTTCAGTCTTCTTTTCTAGATTTCTCTTTGCCCCAGGAAACTGGTCTGCTAGAGTTTCAGTGCACAAAGACAAAAAAAAAAAAATGGCCAGGCATATGAAGTATGTTGGGCAACACATCTACACTACTAAGCATATTTTATCCTTCTTGAAAAAAAATCTTGTCGGACGGTGTTGGTTGACATAGTGTGGGCTAAGCTTAATACCACCTCATTGTATTCCAGTTATACTTTGCAGTAGTAGTAGTAATGTTTTATTTTCAATTTCATATTAACAATACAATCATGATTTATTTATTTATTTGTCTATTGTTATAAATTTGAAATAAAGTGTGTGTAAATGTGTTTATAAACATCCTAAGCTTGGCTTTCGCCATCAGCTAGAGTTCTTTGTATAACGTGATACATGAATATCTATCCTGCAATTATTAATGCTGTACTGACAAGGCCTCATTGGAGCTCAATATTACCATTATATTGTAACTATGGTAATGAGTGTAACTAGTGAAGATTTTTGGCTTATAAATGGCAAAATTCCAAATGATATCATCTTTTTTCGGACTGTGATTTCGGATAGTGTTTGTTTGAAATGAAAAAAATTAATATTCTTCATCTGCAAAAAACTTGTGAATTATTGTGATTCAAGGTGAAATTTCAAGTGAAACAGCGACCTAACCTGAGATTTGGATCCTACTTTAAAATTTTGTGAAAAGCAGTTTTGGGCAATAGCCTGTTGTATTCACATTTATTGTATGCTAGTTAAATGAATAAATAAAATAAAATATTGTGCATTTTCGACAATCTGTAGTTTAAAAAATGATTATTCATGATTGATTTAGTTTTAAATTCGTCATGCATACAATTCATACCGATAGTCTTTTATATTATTAGATAATGATTATTAATTTTTTATGAAAAATTCAATTTCTGATGCATAGGTACTTGCAGTTGATGAAGAAAAGGTAATTGATTTCAAATATGTAAGACACAGTCCAAAGCTGTACAGACAAGCCGGCATTGATGAGCAAAAGGATGATGTCAAATCTGATGGTAGTTTGAAGCTACATGTTGGAAGAGTCCATGTCATGGTTTTATACAAAATGGGCATAGACATCCAGGTAAGCTACTTTAATCTTCAATTAATTTATAAGAAAACACATACAGTATGGCTTATTGGTAGGGTTTTTGTGGCTTTTGTTGGATCCACAGTTTTAGGTAACTGTGAACTACCAGGTGGGTACAGCAGATATCATTATCATTAGCAGTAAGAGCTGCTCGATCACTCCTGAAGTAACTGCAAAGAAATTGGAGGTGGTCCAATTATCAGTCCTACCGGGGGGCTATGACGCAGACTGCGTCATTGAAATTCTTGGGAGGTTCCAAGAAAGATTCATTAGAGGAAGGGGTGTGGTAAAGTTGATTGAAACCGTGTTTAATGTGATTTTGAATTTTTGTGTTTTACAAAAATAATTAAGTTATCAACTCATTGTTTCCACTTCCTTTAAAGGAACAACTTTGTAGATTTATTTAACTTCCTGGATTTCTTGTTCCATGACGAACTGCGTTGTTAATATTAACTTGTTATGTGAATTTAACTACTTGCAGTCAAATATTCATTAAAAATAAGTAAAATTTACTTACTCTGTAAGCCGAGCGCTTTCGAATCTTTGAGATCCGTTTTCAGAGGCGTGTTCCTAGATCATCGATGTCAGTTTTTTGGTTGGAAGAATTGTGGTTTTTGTAAAATGTGATCAAAATGTTTGTGTGATTTAAAATTTAGTTGTTCGTTGAGGATGTTTTGTTTATTGTGTGTGGTGTGTTTGTATATTTCAAATTGTTCCAAGGTGTTGAGTTCGTGTCCTTTAGATTTTATATGGAGAATGTGTAGGTTGTTAGTGATGTCAGTAAAAGTGTGTCCAGTTTGAATGATATGGTCAGCGAAATTCGATTCAGCTTTTGATGTCAGGGCTTGAAAATTTTCCTTGTAACGTTGTTTGAATGTGCGGCCTGTTTGTCCTATGTAGAATTTGTTACAATTAGAGCAGTTCAGTTTGTAGATCCCTGGGAGATCGTATTTGTTTGTGTTCTGTGTGGTTTTGAGTGTAAGTGCATTTTTCATTTTGTTTTTTGTTCTGAATGAGATGGTGTGGCCAGCTTTTTTGAAGATTTTTGCTAGTCTGTTTGATTGTGAATTAATGTATGTCATTGTGATGTATTTTTTGTCAGTGGTGTTAGTGTTTTGTTTTTTGTTTCTCTCCGTTTCGTAATCGCGCAAGGTTAAAATTTATTAATTGAATACGGTACTTATGTGGTCGGGTTACTTGCAACCAATATTGAGCGCCGCTTGGTAGTAGTACGAGCCGCAGGGGTATTGAGGAACTATGTAAAAAGATGCAAACTCATCCTTCTCATTAATGTTTTGTGATGCGTTTCAAATAGATTTCAAAAATATATTGTGTTTTTTATGTAAAAAGTGTTTTTAATTTAACCGCTCCCCAATCCCCAAATGCAAGAGTGTACACAAAATTTGTATCATCAGAGGGTATAGTCTGAAAAATATTGAGAACCCCTGAATTAGGCTATTGTATTCTTTATCTCAAATTCTAATGTGTTTTAGGTAGTAATACACATATAATTCCCCATTAAAACTTTAAACTTCCTCCATTGACCTTGAAAATCACACTATTTCAATTGGATTTCCTATTGGCTCTATTTAAATATTGGCTTTGGTAATTTCATTCTCAAAAGTCTCTTTTATTATGAAAGTCTGGGCAAACTACTTGGAGGCCTTTTCCAAAATAATGATAACATATCATTGGCTTGCATGTTAGTTCATTCTAGGTTTCGTTTTCATTTTTTTTAAACTATACTCAATTACTGTTACAGCATTTTTTGGAGCCCTTCGTCAAACCAGGAATAATAATCGGTCTATTTCACCTTGCAAAGCACAAAATTATCGAGCAATTATCGTTAGTGAAGAGTTGTAGTACAAAACTACATCTTTCTTTGAACATTCATGCTCCAACCTTACTTCTACCACAGAAGCTAGCTTCACCAAACCTCATCATACTGAACTTAGGTATGGCGTTTTTATAGCATAGCATGACTCACAAATTCGAAATTTTCTTATGAATTTTTGAATTTACTTTAAAAGTTCAAACTTATAAAATAGAAGCAGTCCAATTATGCGTTCAGTGACCAGACCATTCATTTTACGGAAGTTTATAATAATATTTCAGTGATGAATTCAATAATATTCAATAGCAGATCAGTAGTGAGAGTAATCAGTAGTAATAATTATTTCCCTACTTCAATTTATGCTATTTTTTCGCCAAGTATGGTTGGCTTGTTGTATATGCAGCTTCTTTAGTATTAATCATTTCTGTGATGTTTTGACGAAATACTTGATGAACAATCTAATATCAAAACTGACACTGTATTTCAATTAATTATATGATTTTCACTCACTTTTACTGGATATGCTGGAGGAATGTATTTCACTTCTAAAGAGAAGCTTCATCAGCCTGGCTGACGAATTTTCTCTTTAGAATTGAAATGCATTCCTCCAGTATCTCCAGTAAAAGTGAGTGAAAATCATATAATTAATTGAAATACAGTGTCAGTTTTGATATTAGATTAATAATTTCTCAAATAAAGCCAAATATATATTTTGTTTAATACGCTATAATAATATAAAACTGCTCTTTTTTACAATAGTTAATCAAATATAAATACTGAATTTTCATATTTGACTTCATTTTTCATTGACTTGTGAGATTTATTTGGAATATAAATATAATTTATGTGCTTTTCCAGGTGACCTTAGTGTTGAGAATTTCTTCAAAGATATATCAAAAGCACCCGCCTCTGACAGTTGTCAAATGCCGGTCATTGACAATATATTGGTGCGATTTGAAGCGTTGCAAGTCTGTAGAGCGTTAATGACTCTTGCTGGATCTCTTGAGCTACAGGTACTGTAATCTACATGTTTTTTTAAACATCTAAATGTATTCATAATATTATCAAAATCATTTTAGATTGATCATCTTAAGCTCAAAAGCTTAATTTTGGGTGAAAAACTATGTTTATGCTATTCTGATTTATATATTTGGATATATATATATTTGGATATATATATATATATGTATATATACCCTCAGTGATAGCCTGATATTTCTAATTTAATTATAAAACTGGCATTGTTTTTCTATGCTTTATTTTTTTACAAACGAGAAGTGAAGGGAAAGAAAATCATAAGATATAAATGTAGTGTCAGTATAAATTGATAAAGTAGTAGCCCCATATTCATATAAGTTACATAGTCCAGACTCTAGAATATCCAAACTATTAATTCAATATGCACATTCAGAAGTTTTCAAACCTGCCCTGCACTGGCTTTAATAATAAAAGCTGGTTATTATTAATAATGAAGCTTTAATAAAAGCTGGAGTATCAAAATGATAACAAACAACTCGATTTTCAGGAAAATAAGTTTGGAATTAAACTGAAACTTGGCATGAAATTTGTAAAAATTTGAAAATCGCTAAGAGTTTCAACGATTTAACCATCATGTTTATGTTGAGATCCGTCACGTGTTGAATTCAATTTCATTGGAGGAATGCTTTTTACAGGAGCCTATTATCGAGCCTATCAATATCCAATTTGACATCAAAAGAACCGTTGGCTATCGGGGAATTGTGACCAATCAGTACATCTCAGCCTGTTCTCAACTGATATTGTATCAAGTTGTTGGAAATATAAATACTATCCAAATTAATTTGGGACAGAGAGATTTAGCCACTTTGCTATCAGTTTGGTCTGATAACTTCAATGACGCTCGTTTTATTGGTAAGATATGCAATTATGATTCAGCTGAATAATTTTTCTTATAACTAATCTTATTATCTTAGTGCCAGTTAAAATAATAATCAACTTCACAGAATACTGTGTAATTGCTACACAACAACAAAAAAACAATAATAACAATAATAATAATAAATAAAATAATAATAACTCTCCTTATTAGATACGAAATGAAGGAAAGAACATTATGATATCCATCAAATAAAAAATAAATGGTTAATGCTTGTTCTAGTCTTATCATTTCCTGTAGGAATAATTAATGGCTTGATAATATTCCAAAAATAAGAACTTGAAGTTATATTGTGTCTATATTATCGAAATAACTAGTAGTTATGTGAACAGTAGACCTTATTCGCCCGACACTTCTCACTTCTTAAAAGGGGCTGATGTTTTCGAAAAAAAGTTCAAGAGCACTTTCGACTCAATTTTCATTAACGTACTTAATCTTTCATTGGTTATAAAAACTGCAAACTGCAATTTGAAAAGTGTAAAACTTTTGACGCTTCTAGAAATCACCCCTTATACATAAAAAAGGGTTACTATGCATTTTTAGCAGCTCTTAATATTAACTTTCAATCATAAAAAGCAAAAATTATCCATTAACAAAAAAGTACAAAATTTGTTCACTCCCCCTTCATTTTCCAGTGAAATTTACGTTTCGACCCGTAGTCCCAAATAGGATTATTTTTACAAATTTTTCAAATGAAAGTCTCGAAAGTTTTTATTCTTTCCTTTTTGACAAGAAAAATTTCCAAATGATGTCTATATTTAAGTATTTAAATTTTCTTTTACACCACCCCCCCACACTTATATTTAAAAAGTAGTTCAGTGTCACCCTTCTTCTCAATAGTAATCTTCCACTTCCAATCAAAAAAAGCTGAAAAAGTAAATTTTCCCTCCCTCACCCCTAAACGGTTAATTTATAAGAAACTAGCTGGCCCGACGCGCGTTGCTGCGTTCTCATAAAAAATTCTTGATTTTATTATTTGCCACCTCCCACTGAGGTTACATTTCAAATTTCAACCTTCTAGGACTATTACGGAAGAAGTTAGTCCCAAGGCTCTTCCAGCTGATCAGAGAGGCCTCCGTTGTTTTCTTACACAGTAAGACCTTACTCACCACCTCTCAATGAACATTTCAAATTTAAACCTCCTATGACTATCAGGGTAGAAGTAGAATTTTGATTTTATTATTCGCCTCCTCCTACTGAGTACAAATTTCTAGCTGCATTGGTTAACAGATGTCACCAACCCGGCATAATTACATTTCATCATACCCAGTCATATGTTTCCTACATACTGCAAGGCTCCGACTGTACGGTAGCTTACATGCAAAGTCTTAGCGTTCCAGACAGCGTAAATAACGCTGCTAAGGGGCCTGTCATATGTTGACTTCTATCAGCTGTTCCTTTAAGCTGTTTGGCCGGCAAGTTCAATAAGTTAGGTCTGTAAAATGGATTAATAATTATTAGTCCCACTATTAAAATTTATGGTCAGAAACCATCCCCAATATTTACACAACATATTCCCAAAGTTTCATGCCGATCTGTCAAGTAGTTTTGAAGTCTATAGGGAACATACATACATACATACCTACATACATACAGACAGACATTCATTTTTATATATATAGATTTAGTATACCATTCCACTCTGTCCAAAAAGCCCTATCAAAAGAAATTTCAAAAAATCTCAATATTGAAGACTTTTAATATTTTGAACCCCCCTCTCCAACGCCGTTGGGTTTATCGAATTTCTTACACGGATTAAACTCCTCTAAAATCGTATAAATTTTATTTTATAAATCAGACACTCCAATAATCGGGGATAAGTTGGGCATTCTAAAAAAGATGAGGAGCATTTTTTGAAAAAAAAACCTTATTCATACATCGCTTGGCCTAGGAATAAAGAACGTTCATGCAAAATTTAATGACAGTTGGTCAAGGTTTTTTGCAGTAAATATATACAGACAGACAGCAAGCCGAGCGGTCAAGTTAAAACTGGACCTCACTGCACTCAGTCAATTATAATTATTGTCACAATATCTATTTGCTGGTGCTCTCATTTCAACTTCTGCCATATAAATAAAGTATAGTTTCTAGGAAAAAACAAATGTTTAATATTCTATACCTCAATCATGTATTCTGGTCTATACGTAAGATTTTCATACAGCAGGAAATGAGGTGGTATGCGATCGCGCTCTTTACAGAGCTGAATGAATTGATTTTAATGAGATAATATAATTAGATCTTAAGCCACCATATTTCACTGAGTTCATTGTGAATTTCAAAATCTCAATTCTTGACAGTTTACCTATATCACATACTAGAAAAAGCTAGGCTTTACTCTGAAGTTGATTGAGGAAGTAATGGATGCTAATCATTAATAATAGTAATCTTTCTCTACATTAAAAATCTCCTAATAAATGCAATTATGGGTAAAATCATCATATCGTCATCGTCGAACATTTTGTCTTGATTGTGCATTAATATATTATAACTGGGTCAGACAAATTTATTGAAATGAAATAACTCGTATACCAAACACGATAGCTATTCATGATTTTTTCTCTTTCAACTTCTAATATTGTCATTTTGCACCTCTACACAATAAATTATTCATTCATTAAAAAAAAATGATTGTCCATTGACAAGAATAGCAACCTGGAATTTTTAGAAAGCTATATTTAGTAGATCGATTAGTAAATTCTTGGATTTCTTGTTTCATAAAAAGTTAATATCGATAGTCCAGATCATCAGAATTTCAGTGGAATAGATGAATAATAAATCTTTTCTAAAATCCATGTTCAAGTCCAAACTATTGTAAAATGAACTAAATTTTAAATTAAATTTATTAGAATTCAATTTTTTAAATTTAAGTGTATTCTAATTTTAAGTCAATTAACTTTATTAATATTATTAAAGAAAAAAATCCGTAATAATTTTCAAATAATTTCCATTGAAAATATTAATAAATGATAAAAAAGCTCTATTTAAGTTTGACTAATTTAATAATTTGAATCAATTTTTATATTTTATTAATATTTTATTCAATTTTATCAATTAAAATTAACTTTGATTTTAATTTAAAATCAAATAACTAGGTTTTATTAGTTTTATTCATTCAAGTATTTAATTCAAGAATAAACTTATTCATATCAGTCTGATAAATTTAGAAGCAATACTTTTTATAAACAGATTTCAAGACAGATTATGGGGGAAAAATATAAGAAATAAAATTATTCCATCCCAATATGCCTTTAAAAATAAAAAAATATTCCTTCGAATTTGGAATTGTAAACAAAAAATTTATGCCAATCCCGGGTTGAAACTCAGGACATCTGCATGATAGCTCAGCATTCTGCCAATGAGGCTAAGGCAGATGCAATTAGAAGCATTCTAAAGCAGCAGTGTTGATTACTGCTGGTGTAATGAAATCGGGCCTCACATTCGCAAGACGAACTAACAAAGAACAAAAACTAAAAACAATATTATTGTTTTATGAACATTAATTTCGCCATTTTTTTTTTATATCCTTGGGATCCCGGGATAAAGTAGTTTTCATTTTCAGTAGGGAAAAGCTAAATGTAGTGAATCATTTTGATTCTAGATGATGCAATAGATTCTTCCAGTTTATGGAACTTATATGACCAAAAAATTTGATAAATGATTGCATTATTATTAACTGTAATCAATAATCGTTTTCTGACAAACATTTTCAATATTTTTGGCCGCGTGCCCAATAATTAATTTTAAGTTAGTTCTTTAGGATTAGGTTGTTCTTTGCATGTTATTAATGTACTGTGGATACCTTATACTTATTTTATCAAGTGTAAAGCAGAAAATCAATCAGCTTTTAAGAGAGAGATTGTATATAGGCACCACTGTTGAGTGCGGTAGTACCTCTTGAATTCTAAGTCAATACTTCAGCAATAATTCTTGGATCTAAGGCAATGTACTAAGAGTAAGCATAGAAAGTGTGTAGGTAGGCCTATACTAACAGTATGTATTGAACTATTGGATCTAAGGCAATGTACTAAGAGTATGCATAGTAAGTGTGTATGTATACTAACAGTATTTATTGAACTAATGAACACATTTGGATTGTAATAGATGATAACTTTGATTATCGTAGGCTAGTTGAATTTATTACTGCACAAAGTTATGCATTACTGAATTCAATAATATCGAATGAACAAGAATATTCATTCATTCATGATCTAATCTATGGTCATCACATTTACTATTCAATAAGAAAATGTCATTTAGTTCAATAATTTGTTTTTTCGCAGCTGATGATATGACAGTGTTTTGGCGACCCACATCACCTCTAGAGCCTCCTACGCCTTCAATGCTCCCGGAAGACCCTTCTGTTCGTAAACTTCAAGCATTTTTCTCTCAGAATGAACAGATCCGGAAAGAAGCGACTGTCCGCCTGGCATTTGATGGTTTGCAGCTCATCCTTTTCAATGACATGGACGAAGTAAGTAATATTGCTAAAAGATAAAACCATTTTGAGACCTTGTTAGGTCAAGGGAGGAGCCAGTAATGGTATCCAGGATCAGAAAGCTGTGAATTATGGTAACTAGTATTTCTGTTGTCTTAATCGAAAGATTCTGAATACATATTACTCTTGTTTAGCTTGTTAGTCTTTACTGTTTTGTTAGTTATCAATATATGTGTTTTTTCTTCATGTAAATTGAATGTTTATTCTTAATTTGAATGGTTATGTATTCTTTACTTATGAGAAATAAGTTTTAGTTAATTATTATTTGTATTTTATTATTTCTAGTTCAGTGTTAATTAGAAGGATACAAATTTTTATCTATTATTCACTGTAGCCCGCCATAGTAAGGTGGGCTCCTTCCCCAAGCTCGAGCTTGCTCTTTTGGGGTAGTAATTCCTACATTTCCAGTTGTTTTTTTAATATGGCAGTGTCTATGTTTATTTTCTTTTATTGTATTTTATAATGTTTTTTCTATGAGGAATAAATGATTTAAAAAAATATATATATAGTGGACTCCCTTTTTCATATAAATTGTTACAAAATCTTGTATCTTTGTTTAGTAATTAGAGCTCTTTGGAATTGGGGCATTCTTTTGTAATCTGCTAGTATATTCATGAATAATTTTGATAAAGCCAATCTTGAATGGCTATGTCTATATTACAATGTATTCCAATTGAATATGAATTTTCATAATGCATAATCAAGCGGCACATCTAAAAACATTTATTTCAGGTTTTGAGCTCTCCTGTTCGAGATATGAATCATGGTTTGTGCAAATTGGAAACTGGTGAAGCAACTCTAAATCTCGAAACATGCACTGATTCAAGCTTAGAAATGAAAATAGCCCTGCAGTCTTGTTATCTACAAGACATTAGACCTGAAAATAATGGGCCAATCAAACTGTGAGTACAGCCTAATCCTAATAAACCTATTCAACAACGCTCACTTCATTTCACAGCCCAATATCGTTTAATTGTTGATTCACTAAAGACTAAATTACGCTCATTTAAAACGTCAAACTTCAACTTAATTGCATAAGATTTTTTTGCTTCAATATTATATTGAAAATATTCATTAAGCTTTATGGGCTAACAAAGCAATTCAATAAAATGACAATTCAAACTTTGTTTTTTTGGAAACCCATCTGCCTTCTTTCTTGACTCACACTAGCATATTCAATATCTAAATTAATAATGCAATTTCAATCTTACTTTTAGGTGGAATTTGATGAATCAAAAGTCGATTACGTTTATTTCTGTTTCAGAATTTTTCAATCACATGGAGGTAACAAAACAATGGATGATGATAGTCATATATCAGTATCAATGCCACCAATAGTTGATATTAACTTTAGACAGACACAAACTGGTGACAGATGTATTCACATTTTAGTTGAGAAAACAAGACTGAATCTATCAATGCCTTTCATACTGGAACTGGGGAGGTTCATTTTGGACGCTTTGCCTGGTGAGAGACAGTGTGAAGGTGGTGTCATCAACCTGGGATATGTTGGTGACTCTAGTACTCAGGTTAGTTGCTTCCTTGAATAATTAGTACTCTGAATGGGCCTCAATTCCACCTGCATAATGTAGAATTTAGTTTTTATTATACCAGTATCGTTTTCTACATGTAAGCAAGGAAAGCAATCTTACCTCTATAAAATTACTTTTTGGAGTGTAAGGAAATATCTCTTTATTAAAATATTATCTATGTGTAAATAGTAATAAATGGACCTATTGTGAAGAAATGTTAGTGGAACAGAAAAAATTGACTGAATCAGTCTGCAATCACGTTGGTTAGTTTCATGCTGGGCATATAGACCAACAAGACAGTAAGCTAGCTTGGCTTATGGCTGTGTAGAAATCAGAAGCAGAATTTTGTGTTCTTCAGAGCTGTGCTTGTGAAATTTAATCCATTTTTTGAATTGAATGGTAACTTTATCGTTGAATCGTATGAACCAATAACTTAGGAACTATTCTATTAAAGGAACTTTGTCTACTTTCTGAAAGGTGGCATTGCATGTTTGCATTTATTGGAAACAGAATAGCCTTTATCTTCAAGTGGAGTTTAAATTTCTTGCATAGATTTCAATTGAGGACACAAGACTAAATGTTATATGTAGCTAGAGGTTTGAATCCTTGTTATTATCATTAGAATATAGCATGACAGCATGATCATTTTTCAATGTTCGTTAAAACATTTTTCAGCAAAGTAAAAGTGTTGGAACTGAACCAGTTAGACCACCAAGCTCTACAGACAGCACAAGTGGCTATTTCTCTTCGGGGGCCTCCTGTGCAGAAGACCAAACAGGTTAGTAGCCTATATTCTTTCAAGTTGAAAATGTATATTAATTATTTCTTCTCTATGAAGGAGAGAAGTATGTTTTTGTGCTCACGAAATTCTCTATAAAGGAAATTTTCTTCATGGAAATACCATCATTGATTATTACAATTTTGTGAAAAAAAATGCTAAAAAAATGAATGCAACAATTGTGCTGGTGCAGGATTTGCCGAAAAGTTTTTTATTGCGGATGATGCCCACATGAGTCTGGAGACTTGTGCATGGGCAATAAGGTGAATGGGTGAATGATGAGAAGCATCCATGGCTGAATGATATTCGAACCCATGACTGCAGGAAACGAAGCGAGCCAGAGCCCTATCTTGTCACAGACAAGCGCTCCAACCAACTTCGCTACCAAAACCGCCAAATCTATCACGAGCATTTTCCAAAGAATCAGAGCTTAAAACCATGCTTCTGGAAATCTTTGATTCAATTGATCTTGCAATAATAATTCAAATTGAAAGGCACACACCGTTATACACATACTGTTATACCTATTCAGGTAGGGAGAATCAACTTTCGATTCTTCCTTGAACACCTGTCCAACCATGCATGTTTTTGTTTATTTTTTCCCGGAAGATGAAGCCCACATAGGTCTGAGACCTGTGCGTGGGTGATGAATTGGATGATGGTGATTGGTGAGTTGAACCTGCAGTTTTAGGTGGGTTCCAAACCACCGGGAAGTGATTTTACAGCAGAGAACAGTCTTTATTGCTGGCCAATCCAATCGGTTACCCTTGAAAAGAGCGCCCAGGAGTTTCCTAGCTTATCTCTAATTGAACAGATACCTGCTGTTATGCCTGCGTAGGTTAGCCTGTAGCGACTGGCACACGCGTTCCTATACAAGTAAACCTCAGTATACCGTTAAATGTATGGCCTGACATAGACATTGAAATCTACAGCTTATTCAGTAATGCTAATTATTCTTATTTCCAGGTGTATCAATATCTTTGCAATTGCGAAGGCCTGAAATAATGCTCTTCTCACATAAAGGTAATGAAGACACCAAGAAAAAAGGCCACGCCTTGCTCATGAGAACAGAATTCCTACTGGAATATAGCCGTCATCCTGGTAGAGACTGTCTTGTTTGTTCTCTTTCTGGCTTACATGTAATTTCCAATCACCATTCCCATCTTGGGAATTCACCATATATGGTAAGCAATCCCAATTCAATTGATGCTTCACATTAATTGATTTTTTCTTTAGAATTCTAAAAATTGAATTGTAGCTTGATTGTTTTTGCTCTCTAAATATGATCATACTTAGTCAGAGAACCTCAAAATACTATAATAGGTCTGATTTTAGATCTGAGCCAGCCAGGTTACATGAGATTTGATTTTTATAGTTTTTTCCTAATCTAGAAGCAGCACCATTGATCTTGGACTCAATCCTCACGAGTTCAATCCTTGTGGGTGGGGAACGAGGTGAATGACGATAAAAATATGCCTGGCTGGACGGGAATCGAACCGGCAACAGCGAGAGTGGCACTCAGTAGGAGTTAGACGCTCTAACCAACTATACCACAGCGGCTCACCATTAACTTTTCCTCCCCTCTTATCTTCATTCAATTACTGTTTTCACCTCTAATTTTTCACAACATTTGAATCATGAATTCATGTCATGCATTGTCTGATTAAAAAATGGCTCTGAAATTATATTTTCAAGAAGTCTGTCTCTTCAAGTCATTATGTCAGTATGGTATGTAGTATCACAATTTCTACAGTTCCTTGTCTCCTGCTGATGATTATATTTAATGTGTTGCATATTTTTAGAATTTTAGATTTCAATTCAAATAAGAATAAACATTTTGTACTCGTCATAGTGCCATAATTTGAACTTGAACAGTTTAAGGCCGTGGTCAGACTGTATGCGACTGACGAGTAGATCGTTTTGCGAGCAGGTCGTACGAGTAGGTCGTCAGAGTAAGACTGGTCACATTGCAAACTTCCTACTCCTGCGAGTTTATACGTCAATGGCATTGACCAGTTGTTAGACAATCTGTTATTGCGCATTTTGTTTGTTAATGAAGAAAAATAATGCTGGGTGAATGATATTAATTTAACAAGAGAGACGCAAGGAGAATTCAAGCTACTTTTTCCTGATCTACGAAAAAAATAACTTTCGGATGTCACTAGAAACGTTTTATTATATTTTAAACAGAATCAGCACAAAAATTGAAAAACAAAGCAATTTTTGGACTTGTATCAAGCCTGTGGAATAAATTGGCGGTCACATTGAGATCTCTATTATGATAATCCTTTGCGGTTTGGTCCCACAATGGATTTTGGTCAAACACAAGCATAATCAACTCCTCAACTTTCATTTTCACACTGACGACCACGCAAAGAAAATCAAACAAACTTGCTTCCAGAATTGACTCGTGCGTCTGCACAAGACCTCGTACGACCAACTCTTCTGCACTGAGACCAATCAAACCGGTTTATCAACGTTTGCTTTACTCTGACGTCCAGATGCGAGCACGCACGTCCATTTACTCGTCGGAGTACGCATGCAGTCTGACCACGGCCTAATTCATTTCCAACTAACACTGCTCAATTACAGGTCCTTCATCCTTGCGATTTTGAATTTTCAAAATCCTTCAAATCAGAAGATGGTTTGAAAGTGGTAGCTGGTCTCAGTACAGTGGATGTTCATCTGTCTCCCAGTACTGTTCATACACTCTTAAATGTAAGTGTTAAAAAATCTTTTTTATCAATAATGATACTGATTTTGTTTTGTATTTCCAGAGGCTGGCTTCCTCAAACTCAACTTAGTTCTATAGGAGTGTTTTAAATAATACAAGATTATTGAAACTAAAATTAAACCCTAAACTCTGAGTAGCAGAATACATCTAGCAATATTTAATTAAATTGATATTTATATTGGAGAATTCAATTTGTCTTAGAATCATAATTAGTGCTCCAATCACTTTCTAATAACTATTCTGTCCAAAAGTTTAAGATTTTGATGATTAGGAGTGAAAGAACGAAAAAATTCAATCCATGTCTTCTTTAACAGTATATTTAATTAAGTTTACCGGTATCAAACTCCTTGTAAAAATGTGTGACATTTTTTCTGTTATTGATTGTTCCAGATAATGGAGGAAATCAATAACAATCTCCAAGTAGATGAGATGGATCTCGAAACCAATGTATGCCACTCATCTTATGACATAGAAGATTTATGGTCACCTAAGAAACTGGGGCCTTACAGTTGTTCACATCATGCTGGTGTGTAGTTGAACTATTTGAATACATCTTAATGTGCTGTAAATATTTATTTATTGTTTGAAATAATAGATAAAATTTATGAATAATTGAAGTAATATTATCATTTTCTTTTAATTGGTTGTGAGCTACAGTAAATTGTTTTTTTACACTTAATTGAACGAAAGTTGGAATACGAAAGTACGAGAGTTTGGAATTAAGAATAATTCAATCAAATTCAAGGAATCTATAAATTGAAATATTGACAGAAATTTTCAACAGTTTAGTTCATTTTTGAAGATGAAATAATATTATTCAAAAAAGGAATTTTCCCCTGTAATAAATTACTCTCAATTTTTCAATAACATCTATTTAAATATCAAGCATATTTATTCGTTATACTGTATTCAACACTTTAGCTACCGTTATCTGTTTTTCCTATACAGTGTTGAAAAGTGATGCCATATCTAGAAGATTGTTTATTTAAAATTGATTTATTTCCAAATTCATGTTTCGATCGTACATTTACTGTATATCAATTTGAATGACATTGTGTCAAATTAAGGAACTTCACTCAAACTTTGTAGTATTGTTAAATTTATACAACACTTCAAAATTTATTAATATATGCATTGAAATGAGAGCTCCAATAAATTATTTTCATTGGTTGCGAGCCTGCTGACGTATGCCGGTGCACCAGTGCAAGCTTCCAGAACTCACCCGATTTTTCCAACTGTTTTCAAGGTAAAGGGGTATAATAAATATTCTCATATTCCGTTCCAATCCAGATGAGAGAGGATTTAGAAGAGCCTGTACTGCTCAAACATCAGAAACATGCACAGTGTCTGTTCCCAAATTGTGTGTCATATTTGAGCTGGAGAGATCAAGTCATAGATTACCAGTTGTACTTCTCAAGATGGCTGCAGAAGCAAGTGTCCATGAATGGTCAACATCAATCCACATGAAAGGTACAGGATCCATTTATCTGCTATATGTTGTTGTATTCAGCAGTTTACCTATCCTTATCCTGCCCTTCATATCCAGTTTTAAAATGATGTCTTAATTAGTAAATTATTATTTAGTAAGTAGATTTGTCTTAAGTTGAAAGTGTGTTTCTTTGGATCATAAATTCTTAGCATCAGAATCTGTTAAGGCAAATGACAAGAACCTCAAAATAAATAGCTATGATTTTTTTACTTATCTAGAAAAATATATACAGTCTGTGAAGACGGTCTACAAACATTGGGAAATCCTCATTAGAATGAGTTCTCTACCACTTTTCCAGGAACTCATTTTTTCAATGCATAAGACTAACAGCCGGTTGCGCAAACGTTGATCAAAGTTTGATCGCCGATCACTGTTAAGAATTATAACCAATGATCGGCCATTGAAATTTGATCAATGTCTGTAAAACTACTTAGCTTGTCCTAAAGAAAATTTTGGCGATATCGATTTGAGGTTTTAATGAGTAAATGAATGATGACAAGATTGATATAAATTTCACTCTTTTGAAGACATTTTATATCAGTAGCATCACTGAATGAACAACATATTCATATTTTGTCATGTCAAGTGTAAATTTGAATGCCTACTAGTTCTAACTCCATGGACAGTATTTATTACTATAGATATCAATTTAATCGTTGCAGTTTAATCTTAATTCAATCTGTCTAGTGCTATCTTTTATTTGTATCTTGTTTTAGGTGAGCTGAGACTTCAGTCTTCGTGTTTCAATGGTTCTATTGGTGCATGGGAACCGCTAATAGAACCAGTCTGTGAAGAAGAAAATGTCTATAGACCTTGGGAAATCCTCATAAAAGTGAGTTCTTATAAACATAACAGTTCTCCAAAAATGTTTTTGTTTTTGAAAGGCATTAAATATATATGTACATTATTGTACACTTCCAACCAAGCTTTATATTAAAATATTATTGCATTGTTGTGTAGTGGAATAAAATTTGAATTTGAAATAGCAATATTTATCCTTGATTATCAATGGTCGCAATAAGTCTTGAAAATTCTCATAGATACAGCCACTCTATGTACTATAACTAGAAAAATTCGGAGTCAAACTTAGCAACGTAATCAAATGGTAGTATCAATATCCCCTAAAAAATTCAAAAACGAAAGTTATAGATATTTTCAATTCAATTCAAAAACTCCAATTTTATGTCAATATTCTTTATTATTAGAATTTTTTTTGTTTTGTTGAAAAATACAAATGATTTTGTTGTTGACAATAGATAAAATAGAATTATATATCAGTTTAAACAACATGAAATAACATATTTAATTAATTTATTATTATTTTGAATCAATAATCTGATCTGAACGTCAGTTGTCACCAAAACTTCTTGATTATAACTCAATAACAGTAACTAAATCATTATTAAATAGTGTTGATTGGAACTCAATAACGTCATTTTTTATGAAAACCTTCGATTTTAACTTAATAACAGTCAGCAGTCACTAAATTAATATTAAATAAAGTTGATTGGAACTCAAGTTCCTATTTATATTAAATAATAGTGTTGATTGGAACTCAACACTATTATGTAATATAAATAGGAACTTTAGTTCCAGTCAACTTCGTTTGATATTAATTTAGTGACTGCTGACTGTTATTGAGTTAAAATCGAAGGAGTTTTCATGAAAATTGACGTTAAGATCAGATTATCAAACGAAAAAGTATTCAAAACGATAATAAATTAATTTAAGATTTTGACATGAATTTGTGACTTGTGTGTGGGTAATGAGGTGGAGCTAGTTTAATATTGTATTCATATTAGAGAATATTTCCTCCTATGTTGCCCTCAGTTAAGGAACCAAGTACATTGTTTGTCTTTTTAAAAAGATTTATTTAATCAACAAAATACAATAAAAGGTGAGTGAGCAAAGTGCATCACACAAAAGCGGACAACAGACTGGTTTAAAAACAATAATTGAAAAATACAGGTTCAGCAGAATAAGTTAATACAGTGCAAGTTTACGAAGAGGTTACCAAATGTAACTCTTGACACCTGGTGATATAACATATGTTTTATTGAAATAATTCTATATTGACTAACTGTGCACTATCACCCCAACTTGATAGTATTATATAAATTATTACATATTAAAAGTGCAGATTATATTTTTCATCATGTTTGTAAATTAGATTGAAATTTCTCATCATTCTTCTTGGTGTTTGTAGTTGAATAATTACCGACGAATTGTATTACTCGGCCTATTACCAAGACTCATATAACATGCCTTACTTTTCACTGTGTCGCCATCTTGCTTCAGTGCCAACTGTAAAAGTGAATTTGTTATTCTTTGAGAGAATATAATTATTTGCAGTGGCGCACCCAGGGGGGGGGCTTAGGGGGCTTAAGCCCCCCCCCCCAAGAACCCGAGCTCCTTAAAATATTGTTAATAATTTTCAAGAAAATTTACTATAGAGAGTATGTGCTGCAGGCTGATTAGTGTTGGTACATGTCATTTATTCACACTTTTTAAGTAGAATAATGTTCATAATAAGTGGCTTGACATGGGGGGTTTTGGGGCTCAAGCCTTGCCCTTAGGTCCTGAAATCCTTATCAAAATGTTGATAATTTTCAAGCGTATTGACTAGGCTGTACATTTAAAACTTGTTTAAATGCTGTACATTTAAAACTTGTTTAAATCGGATGACAATTAACAATATCGTTATACTATTAACAGGAATACTATGAGTGACTACCATAGGTGGAAATAGAGTTTGTAGTCTTGCAGAATTAAATTTGACTAGGTGGCTGGGTGAAGATAATAAAAATAATTCGTTTCACTCATATCAATATGGCATTCATTTAACCAATAAGTACAGGACCTCTAGCCTCTAGAACCTCCTAAACCTGTAATACATTTAACGGTATTACATAATTCCTTTTGGAAGGTGGAGCCGAGATAATTCTGAGACCTGTGCGTGGGCCCACAGTTTTTGGTGAGTTCCGAATCATCGACAAGTGATTTTATAGCTAAGAACTCTTTTTTTTGGTGGCTGAACTATTCGGTCACCCTTACCTTAGGAATTTGCAGCTTGCCTTATGTGACTGAACAGGTACGGTACCTGTTACAGCTCGCGGCTAACAATTTCCTAAAAAAGGTTTACAGGTTTTTGCGAAACAATTTCAATAATATTGCATATTCCTTATTCTTATTCTTTATTCCTTCGAAAACGCTTCAATACAGAAATAAATATAGCAGAAGAGTGAAGCTATCTTTTTCAATAAGAGATCAATAAATTAGTACTCATTCCGAAAACTCTAGGCTTCTAGAGTGCTCATTTAGGTGGTAAATTGAATACATTTGATGAGAAATGAACTGAAAACCCAAATGAAACATTAACTATCGTGATTAATGAGTAATAGTATGAAATACACAAAAAAGGCCAAAAGAAGGCATTTTTAATATTGAAATGTATGAGCTTGGCTATTAATTGTGAATAAAGCACCCAGAACTTACAAAACCATAATTTAAATTTGATAAAAAGACAGAAGAATAGCAAGTGGAAAGAAAGCATATGTGCAAAATCAGTATGCTTCGATTCAATGAAACTCTATAAACTTTGGGACCGCTCTTGACTATTGAGTACATTCATATTTCATTTCAAAAAATGATTTGGCAAGTTTTGAAGGAGAAATTGAACAAAATGTTTGGTTCGTTGGCAATTGAATTGGTTAACCATTAGGACGACATAAAATAACGTGTTTTTATGATCATTTTGTGAGTTTTTGTAAAATATCCCAACAATTTAAAGATTTCGTCATCTCGATTCGCTTTAGGACTGGAATTTTTCGTTCTTTTTATTACCAACGCAAAAGTCTCAGAATGGTGTAGACATAAAAATTTATAATAGTAGATGTAGCACGTTTCAGATAATTTTACATTGATTCAATTTAATTCACACCATCTATATCCATAGTCATTTCTGAATGGATGCTGGAATAGCTGTAATCTTTCGCCCTCTTTATTTCTGTAACAAAGCGTTCCGGACCTACATTGATTCTAATTGTTTTACCCTCATGAGAAGTTGATTGAGCAGTCTGGCAGAATCATTTTGAACTCCTGAAACACTGTACAAAAAATACTCATGATGGACACATTTTGTTTCCCCATAGCTACCATAAATCCCAATTAACCCCCCCCCCCTCCTCGCCAAAATTTTCCCTGGTAGGACGGGTAAGCCCCCCCCCCCCAAACCAAAAGTCTGGGTGCGCCCCTGATTATTTGACCCTCAATAGTTCCTAATAGTTACATTTTAATAATGTTTATGAAAGACGAAATCCAATCGATTTATGCTATTTTCATCTATTTAATGCCATATCTTATTAAATTTCAATTTACAGGTTTTTCAAGCTAAATCCTATCCAATTTCACCAAAAGATCATACGATTAAGAATGGGAACAATGTACGTCAGAAAGAACGTAAGGGAAGTGCAAATGTGAAAAAAATTGTAAATGAAGAAGAATCTGAGACGTCGGCCGATGAGCAGGATCCAGAGGCCATGACGTTCATTAGACAAAGGGATCCTGAGTCAATTCACTCTCAAAAAAATAATGCTTTGGGTAAGCTAATAGCTATATTGGTTTCACTTTTTTATTATTCCAATATTGCTATTTCACGACAGCAATAATGAATAGCTGTCCTAGGGTAATTCTATTTTAGATTAGCAAAGCTTATAACATCTAAAAACATTTTTGAATTATCCATCGCACTTTGAATGACAATAATTCAAAAGCCATTAGTTCTTTTAAAAAGTGTAGGTCCACCATGTTCCCCGTAACATGGCACAAACGGCGAGGTGGAACTACCCGTAAGGGTCTCCCCACCATTAAAAGCCATACGCTTATTATTATTATTATTATTATTATTATTATTATTGCTTTCTTATGACACGTAAGTAGCAAAGATAATCAGATTTTAATAATTTTTTGATCTCTGAGTTATATTCATAAATGATTTACCAATGTAAGAATGTAATCAATTGCAAGCTATTAAATTAATGAGATAAGTAAAGTCTATAAACTCATAGAATCTATTATTTTTATCTTATTGATTATTCGGTCACCAGTCAATCATTCATTAATTTCATTCAGATTTTCGCCTGATTGTTTTCTGTTGATACGTCCATTGGCTCACTGAAAAAATAATGCACTATTTTCGAATAAAAAAATATCTATTTCTGTCTAATTCTAATTTTTGTCTACCCAAATTTCTAAACTCTCTTCTTCCTGTTGATTATACTCATAGGAATTCATAATTTATGCTTTCAGATAATGTGAGTCTTGTTGGATATCCTGAGGATTCTGACTCGGAAAATGAGGAAGGAGTTATAGAAAAACTTGCTCATGCTGTTGGTCACTTATTCACAGGGTAAAGTGTAATATTTGATCACATTCTTTTGTGGCCTATACTATCGTTTTTCATGGGTTTCGGGAACATTATTAGTTTTGACTTTGCAATTTCTGATTTCAATAAGAACGTACTTACCAATATATCGTAAGACTCTTGCTATTTTTTCATGTCTCCCGTTTAATGAATACCTCAATATTACCAGATATTTGAATGGAAATATTGCCTTTAAAATTATAAAAAGTGATGATTCTAAACTGTTCTTCGATTTGACAAAATGTTTTGAAAGAACCGTACTGTAGTAAATTCAAAAGACCGAAAGAATAACCACTATAAGTAATCATCAACAGTGATGATCCTCAAATTTTCTCTTTATTAGTAACACTAATCGTAACATAACTTTATCTGCTTTATTATCACTTACCTGGTAGTTCGGAGCCAATGCAAACATGAAATTCCGAACCATCATCCATTCATCACTATGATGATGTAGGCATCATCAGCATGAAAAACTCTTGTCCCCGTTCCATCTGAATTGAATGTAATATATTTTTTTGTACATAGAGTGTCACGTGATATATATATATATATATATATATATATATATATATTGTATTATTCAATTCAAAACCCTGTATTTAAGTTTGATTTTCAGAGATAGCAGTGAAGGCGAAGACTCAGAATCAGAGGAGTCAAGTGGCGCTGAACCGTCAGGTGACACAGAAGATGGATCAGAAATCGAATCAGTCAGTGTTGGTACTGGAACTGTGATTGGGAGAGATGAGAGAGCTGTATTCCTCAAGAAACGATGTAAGTTTTTTAAATGTTAATAATTGAGCAAATAAAAATGATAACAGGAGCACTGTTCATGATTTGTTGTACATTTATTTTCATCAACTGCTTATTCTTTAATTGCTATAGTAATTTGAAGCTTCTTAAATTAATCTATTTATATCAGTAGTTGAACAAATTGATTTTTTTATCTAAACTTGGTTTCTGTGACCATGATGTAATATCAAAGCTTCTAAAATTGATCTTTATGGTAAAATTAAGAAATTGTTACCAGTAGTTGAACGAATTGCAATTGATTTGGAGCTTCCAAAAATTTATCAATATGAACTTTATTTTTTACCTGATAGAGTAGGCTGCCACTATATATAATACTAGCTATTGAACCCGTCCTTCGTACGGATTATGTTTAGAAATAAGACTAAATATGCTTCGGCGTTTTTGATAGCAACGATCATGAAGTTGTTAGCAGCTTAGTAAACAACTTAGAACGTAAACAATTCAGTGACAGTTATCATAGAAAATATTTGAAAACAGCCGATTGATATATCATGATAAATTACGTGATTTGTTCTTATCTTATGTGGTAATAAAACTTGGAAGAAATGTATCCAAAATCGCACAATACTTGGTTTTTAAACGTTTATTATTCTGTTAAAAAAAGTTAATTTAGTTTTTTATAGCTAAGACATTGTCAAAAAGGTTTTCTATATTAATAAATAACTTTAATCCCGATCGATGCTCTCGTTTTTCAGAAGGCCGCGTAAAATGTATCCAAAATCGCACAATACTTGGTTTTTAAACGTTTATTATTCTGTTAAAAAAAGTTAATTTAGTTTTTTATAGCTAAAGACATTGTCAATAAGGTCTTCAATACTGATAAATTACTTTAATCCCGATCGATGCTCTCGTTTTTGAGGAGAAGGCCGCGTAAAATGCCTTTGGGGCCGTGACAGACAGACAGAAAATGAGATAAGACTTGTTTCGGCTTCTTTAATATTTAAAACGTAAAAATAACCATAAAATATATTATAATTCTGATAAATGTACTGACAAAACTCTAATTTTATTTATATAGATATACTATATAAACAGTGATGTTGAAGATCCATCTTGTTTACACTAGTATCAAATAAAAACTTAAAAAACGCTTTCAAATGGAAATTATGACTCACGTTATGGTGTGACGGCCGTTTCACTCTGATGTTAAGAGCATCGTTTCAAACTCATGCCTTGAGTCAGTGTACTGTGGGTCGTCTGACAATGTTCTGAATATCAGTGTGAAACGGCCGACACGACATAACGTGTGTCATAATTTCCACTTGAAAGTATTTTTTAAGTTTTTATTATATAAACAGTACTTCTAATACAGTATTTAGAATAAAAAATATTTCCGAACTCATGAAATTTTATTGAGCTCAGTCTATATACGTCATTTATGCTAGTCCTTCTTAATTATATATTTTTCTTCTAGAACTTGGCCACACACACCACATCCCCTTTGGTTTAGCTGCTAGCAAAAGTCTCTTCAGTAGAATTCATTTACTTGCTATTCTCGTTTTTCTATTACATACGCTTCTCATCATCATACTTGATTAATTCTTATCAATTATTCTACATCAACGAATTCTGCTCCATTGAAAATTGCATTTGAATGAAAATCACAATATATGTGAAACATTGCTCAAACGGCGGGGTGGAACTACCTGTAAGTGTCTTCCCATCAATTAAATACATTCGCTTATTATAAATTCTACTTTTATGACTGCTATTTTACAATGTATTGTTCAATATAGCCTGCTAATTGTTACTTTTAAAACAGTTTCATACAAATTGTAAAAACACATAAGCTAGTATTGACCGATATAGCAAGGTTACTTTTCCATTACTAAAGTTGCTAAATAATAATGTAACTGCATTACCTCTACAGTTTTGGAAATGATATGATTTTTAATGTTATTATCTTACTTTTAACGGTGCAGGTGACTCAGAAGACTCTGGCCTTGAAACGGAGAGTGCAGATCGTATTGCCACATATGTAGCGATTGAGACAAGAGACAGATTTGAACTGACATTGAACCCAACATCAATTAGAATACTAACAGAGCTAATAGATGCTTTCAGTAACGACGATTCAACAATTTACAGCCATCCTGAGAACAACCTCACTCTTGTCAATGACATTGCACCTGACACTTCTGTAACATTGCTCTCGAAAGCTAATGTAAGTGTTTACATTCATCTTATAGTAATAAAAATTGAAGAGAAAGGATTATATTAGAATCCCTAACATGTAAGCATATACAAGGGAAAGAAAGCATGTTTTAGGCTATTTATATTAATTAGAAGTGACGAATGTAGAATGTCTTGCTAGAATCCTTGATCCATTTAATTTGGTTCAGCAACGAGGAAAAATAGTTGAAAATAGAGGACACAATTCTCAATATAAAAATGGTCAAAAGAAGTATTACTTTTATGATTAAGAGATGTTTTTATTCTAACTTATAATTAAAATATTATAATATGATAATATTTATAGATCATTAAATTAATTATAGATAAGTGTGATCAAGTGACAATTCAGATTGTTCAATCTTATATTATAGAATTGCTATGATATTTCTTCAAAAAATAAATAAATTGTCACTTTTATGAGAGATTGTTATGTCTTGAGTATATTCTCATGTAAAACATCATGAGTGAAGTGATTAAGAAGCAGTTATTGCAACCACTTCAGTGGTATTGAGTTGTAACTCTCTTTACTGTGTAAAAGAGGTACTCACGTCTGGAAGGAAAAGGCTCCAAAATTAGATTAAAGCAATTAGTGAAATCTCGAGTTTTCCGGATCAGAACAAATATAATTACTACGTTTTAGCTCCAATTTAATCAGTAAGATTTTTAATTTTTTTTAGGATGAAGCCCACATAGGTCTGAGACCTGTGCGTGGGTGATGAGTTGGATGATGGTGATTGATGAGTTGGACCTACAGTTTTAGGTGGGTTCCGAACCACTGGGAAGTGATTTTACAGCAGAGAACAATGTCTTTTTTGCTGGCCAATCTAATCGGTCACCGTTACAAACAGGTTCACAAGAACGCAGCTAATCTCCATCTGATTGAACGGATACCTGCTACGGCTCGCGGCTATCCCTTCCCTAATAATGATTTCACTTTGCAGTGTAGTGCCTTCTAAGTAGATGCTATGTTTCAATCACCCAATGTATCCCTTAATTTGAAAAATTCAAGCTTTTATACTATGTTAGCTTTGGTATTGTTCTTCATTATTATTATCTGATAAGCATACTTTAATTAAATCATTCTATACATCACTATTGTTATGGGTTCTATCTCTTAAATAATGCTGGCAACACTTTAAATTAACACTTGCACTTTATTCATACAAATTACTTACAACTCGCACTAATCAGTTATGTCACACAAAATTAATCAGAAACAGATAAATTGATAAACGTTCAGCTAATAATGAATTTGCTATATTACTGTTCCAAGAACTAATCAATAATTCGTTAATATTCCGATCAAATATTTAACAAATTACTGTTTAATAATTCAGAAAGAAACGTTTAAAAGAATAGTTAAAACAATTAATAAAGAAATGAACACTTACGAAACACAATATGTTACTGTATAAACTGTAAAAAAATCCTGATTAATAATCTTTCACAATATACAGCGTTATCACTCCAACACATTAAACGTTCGTATAACACAGTCTGTAGTAACGCTCATGTATGTGTAACGCTCAGAAATACAGTGTGTATGAACGGAAATACAGTCTGATTAAATTCTCAATGAAGATTGCCACACGTTAAGAAGTTTTAGCAATAACTGAACTCATGTTTACAAGAGCTTCCACTTTATATAAGTTTTTACATTCCAGAAAGAACAAGAAAATTAATTGATTTTTCGAGATTATTCTACAAAATTCTAATTTACACAGATAAAAATTTAATTAGAACATTCTGGATGGATTGTAAGGCGAGGGGTGAACAAGGGAAGTAAACAAAACATGCCAATTATTTTGCTTCATCGGAAGTAGTTATTGACACAACTGATATCTCTCTTCCTGGCATTTCATAACATTATCAAACTGACTATATTTATCAAATTCAATAGTGTATAATAGATTCTGATGGAATTCAACAATTATTATTAATCAGATTGGGATATTAACTATCATTTGGAAGTAATTTCTAGAACAACTTATTAAAAAATATCTTTGTTGTTATTGTATGATAAATTCATTCAAATCTTATTATTTTTGTCAACTAGTGATGGCTTGCAAATAAATGAAATCTTGAATTTTTCAGTAATTGTTGGATTTATTTTCTATGTGATTATTACAGGTTGGACCAGCACAAATAATAATGACTTCGCTTTATGAGAAGGTTGATTCAGTTCCTAGCAGTCCTGCTTCTACTGTAGCCACAGATTTCAATGATCTCAGTCCAACTGTTTCAGATCATGATGCTGAAAGGTAGTGAAATCTTTTCTATCCTACACAAATATATTTTATTGAATTGCTGTTTCTCTTTCTGTTTTCCAATTCCTCTTCAGATTTAAGGAAACCTATTTTGAGCTAATCATTCGTTGTTTGGCTCTTCATTGCAGACAGTGAGGGATCGTTTATTATTTTGAACGAGAAGAATAATAGAGACTATAATTTTGTGTGCTCCAATACGTTTTCTACAATTTTACTGTCAAATGAAAGGTAAATTTTGAAAACCACGTGATTTTAATGTATTATTTATTTTCAGTTTTGATGGAGGATTTTCAAGCTTACAGAACAGCCAAACTAAAGGAAACGAATTCATGTCACCTGTTCTCAGATTCCCTCAAGAGACAGTGTCTCATCTTTATAAAAAAGTAACAGATGGCAGATTACGATTCCATGTTCCTGGTATGTTGAAACATCGATAATTGTCATGAAAGTTTTATAGAATATTTATTTTTAATGTTTAATCCCTTCATTTAATGGGAAGTTATTACGTAGATAGTAAATTACATAAATCCACTTCTAGGAACTGGATCTTACATTCTCATCTTTTCATTTTCAGGAAAGCAAATACGAGTATTAAATGATGATAATAATAAAGTAAATATGAGTTGTTATTCCTTACAAGGGACTGTTAGATATGGACTGAAAAAGTGTAGACTAAGGTTCTCTGAAAGAAATTGCAAAAAAATTTTGAATTAAACACTGTACCTAAGTGAGTCCTAACAGAATGATCATTTCCAATGAACTTTTGATTTTTTCTATCTATGCATTTGTAAGATTCGTGCTTAAAATATATTTCGTCTCTCAACCTTATGCAGAATCAACATTATATTAAATCACTTTTAATATATCCAAATTTTTAAAAAATGATTAGCAACTTTAATTTTCATCATTTTAAAAATATTTTCAGGCTTTGAAGATTTGGAGGTTCTATGTCCCCAAAGAACCACAAGTAAATTGCACATGCTCCATCCCATCAAGAATGGTACCAGATACTATTTGGTTGTGAACGTGAGATGTGACCATTGGGGTAGAACAATCACGGCTTCTAGTCCATTACAGGTGTGGCTCATTATCTCTTCAAATCTTAATTCTGCTTTTGAAATAGCTAGTTGTGTGCATTCATCGATTCTCAATGATTTATTGTATTTATTGATTGATTTTTAACTTGACTTGAGAGGCTCTGGTGGCGCACTTGGTTGGAGCGCTTATTTTTGATTATATAAGACTCTGGTTGGCTTCATATTCCGGCAGTCTTGAGTTTGAATCTCATTCAGCCATGGACGTTTCTCATAATTTACCCATTCACCTTATTACCCACGATATGTGGTTGAATATTAATGCCACTGAATTTATTAGAAAAGTATTGTTCCATTATAAATAATTATTGAGCTCAATATAAATTATTATTATGTATCTTTCATTCACTTTTAGATCCACAATGAGACAACCTATGCAATGGGAATCTATTACAAGAAGCCAGTTTTGGAAAGCCTTGGTCTTGACCATATCGGAGAATCTGTTAATCCTTTTGACAATAAAAATAGAATTGCTGTGATAGAGCCTGATGAAGTGTACAACGTTCCATTATTTGTTGCTTACCACTGTAAACTGCACATTCTTCCCGCTTATGTAGAGTAAGTATAACTAATCTAAATTCTTATTTTTCCATCAGCTTTACATGAAGTTGAAGTTCATAAATAGATAGTGTTGGAAGTACTGCAGTTTGGTAGCCATAAAATATGAGACTCATGTTCTCTGTCTTTTGCACTATCCTAGTAATTCACTTTTTCCTATTATTTTAGCGGCTAAAGATTCAATGACTCACTCATCTTGGAGTTAGGTGGTGGAGAATCTGTTTACCATGGCACACTGTGATTAGGCCAACTGACTCTCCATCTGTTGATCCCGAGTCTTTGACTCAATCCATTTGCTTTTATCCCTGATTGCTATTAGAAATTCATGACCAGTTTATTCTGTTGTAGCCTACATGAAATGGCTTAGTTTCGTACTTTTCAATCAAATTATTTATACTAAAATCTTTTTTAAAATAACATTTCAAGTGACTTCTTTAACACTATTCTCAAGATCTTGCATTAGATAGTTTGAAATTCATCATGCTTTGTGTGAACAAAAGTAGGGGGAAAATACCGATTCAGGCACAATTTTCTTCAACGTTTTCTTAAACCTTAACCTAACCTAACACAGGTAAGTCCAAGTCAATTCAATGTAATCTATCAGATCCCAAAAATTCCCACTTTCATGGGAGTTGAAAATCATGGAAAATATGAACTTTTGAACCACTTAATCTTGCACAAATTAAATGGCTTCATCTTGTTCAGCTTTTCAAGGCACTCCAAATTCATATATCAAACACAAATTTCTGATGATAATTGAAAACAATAATGAAATTTTTTCCCACCCTCACAGTTTTTCTCTCTCCACATTTTCTAACCCAACGAGACCCCCTCAACCAAACCTATCCCAACCTAGAGTAGGTAAGTCCAAGTTGTATTTAACTAACATTTTAGATCCTGAAAATTCCCATTTCTGTGGGAGTTATACTGCAATGTAATTAGAAAAAAAATCCACACTACTTCCCCTCTAACCTCACTCAACACTCAAATCAAATTTCTGATGATTAATAATAGGATATATAAAAATAAGATGAATACAAGAGAGGGGCTTGCACAAGAGTTAGATACAATTTCCCCACACGTTGTATAGAAATCAAAGGTTTAACAGATCTGTACCAGGCCAATCTTGTTGATATGTCAAATTACAGTACCACCAATAAAAAATTTCAATTCATACTGACCGTAATAAACTGTTTAGTAAATTTGCGTTTGCAATACCATTGAAAAGTAAAAACGGTAATGATGTTGCAAATGCACTGAAACCAATAATTGAAGAGAATAAGATGAAGAATTTTCAAACTGATGCAGGTAAAGAGTTCTTCAATGCACCTATTAAAAAAATTTTTTTAAATGTACAATATCAATCACTATAGTACTTTCAGTAATGAGAAAGCAGCAATCTGTGAACGTTTCAATAGAACCCTGAAAGAACACATGTTTTGTGAGTTCACTGTACAGGGAAATTATAAATGGTTGAACCTACTGACTTCCAAAAATCTTAGACAAATACAATAACACCATTCATCAAACCACCAGTATGAAACCAAGTGAGGTGAATACTGAAAACAAAAGGTATGTACTGATGAATATTGATAAAGCCACCCTTCGTTTCTTTAAATTTGCAACTCTTGCCTGGGAAAGAGTAAAAGCACCTGATGCTAGTCTTGCTGAACGGTCAGCAGCCTATCTTATGAATGCAAAAGCAAAATTTGGCAGAGGAAAGAAACAAGGCAAAGGTCTCTATTGGAAACCATACAAAGGTTGTGGACTGTACCTGAAACCATTCAAAGGTTGTGGTGTGAAGAAGAAAAAGAAGGTGGAGAATGTATTGAGAGCCATTTTAAAAAAATCCTCATTATCAAACATAGATATTATAGAGTATGTAAAACAGCTTGACTTACTATTACACAGAGTGTACATTAGAGATAAACTACCAAATACAGCACCCAAGCACTTTGAAATTGGCATAATCAATCTAGACCAGTGGTTCTCAATGGGGGCAATATTGCCCCCTTGGAGGCGATGGGACACCATTCAGGGGCGATTGCTTTTCATTTGGGTGATAGGGGGGCGATTAACATATTTTGGGTGATAAAGGGGCAATGATTGATCATAAAAGTATAATTTAATTTGTTTTTGGTAGGTAATAAGCTATCTCTCTCTTACTAAGTAATAAACTCTCTATTTTAAATATTACTGGGAGACTGAACAATAAAAATTATAAATTGTATTTTAGAACAGAAATTGGTACTGTATGCTATGCTAGCATGGGCATTCTCTGCTTTCAACCTTCATCAGCACAATATACTCCTTCCCCTCGCGCCATAGGCCAGCCAACATAAGCTCCCCAAGCTACAGGCAGTAGCTTCTCCTCAGAAGCTGCTCATAGGTCATTGTACTTATACTGAGTTAGGTCATAATATTATTATTAGCCATTACAATTACAGCTGTTAACTACAACTCGAACAGTCAGTAGGTACTCAGTTCTCAGTTGCTTGACTGCCTATCAGTTTTCGTTGTGTACATTCAGTGTAAAATCGTGAAAATGTCAGATAATGAAAAGAAGAGCCACCAGTATAATGTCATATTTGAAGTATGGTTTTTTTGTATCACCTTCAAACTCACAATTGCCCATGTGTTTGGTTTGTAACAAAGTGTTATCCAATGAAGCTATGAAACCTTCTTGTTTGCAAGACCACTTGCAAAGAATGCATCCTGACAAGCAAAATAAGGATTTGACATTTTTTTCCAATCTGAGGGAGAAGTTCCAGGAATCACCATCAGTTTCAAGTGCATTTGCAACAACATCAACGAAATGCAATGATGGCTTAATTGCATCTTATAATCTAGCAAACATCATTGCAAAAGCTAGAAAAAGCCATGCTATTGGAGAGGAATTGATCTTGCCTTCTGTTCAAGTAATTTTAGAGACTGTTTTACACCATTCAGCTTCTTCTGCTGCAAACATAATTAAAAAAGTCCTGTTGAGTAACGATTCAGTACATTCACAAATTGACGAAATGGCTAATGATGTTGAAGCAACTTTATGTGAGATTTTACAAGTGACTGAATTCTCTTTACAAATTGATGAAAGTACCTTACCTGGAAATGAAGCTTTACTATTAGCCTAAATGATGGGAATGTCCAACAAGAGATGTTATTTGCAAAAAATCTGACTACAGGCACAACAGGCGAATCCATTTTTAGAGTTGTGAAATCATATTTTGAAGAAAAAATATACCTCTTAAAAACATCAACCAGGGCACCTGCAATCGTTGGCCATCACCGTGCATTCATTGCTCTTTTGAATAAAGAGGTACCTGGTATAATTGCTGTGTTATTCACCAGCAACATTTAGTTGCCAAGAACCTCAATACACGTTTGCATCAGTCATTGCAGTATGTCATCTCAGCAGTCAATAAAATTTGCAGCAGCACTCTTAATGACCGGCTGTTTCAGCAGATGTGCAGTGAAAATGACAAAGAATTCTACTGCTTAATTCTTCACACAGAAGTGAGGTGGCTATCAAAGGGTGCCTGCCTGAATAGATTTTGGGATCTCTTTGATTCTGTAATTGAATTCCTTGAACAGCAAGACTTGGTTTTGAAAGACAATCTCCTGCGATTCAAGACTGATGTTGCCTACATAACCGATTTATTTGCTAAATTTAATCATATCAATTTGCAACTGCAAGGTGATGATCTGAGCATGCTTACTACTAAGTCAGTGATTTCTGCTTTTTTGAAAAAGCTTACTCTGTGGAAGCAAAACTTTGGATGCCGTGATTTTAGCCAGTTCCCTATTCTAGCAGCTGTAAACCGAGAAATGGAAATTTCTTTTGAAGACACTCAGTTATATTGTGAACACCTTGAGTCATTGGAAAATGATTTTTCAGTATGTTTTGAAGATATTTTATTGATGGAAATCCCAAGATGGGTAGTGAATCCTTTTCAATGCTCTGATGGTACTGATGACATTAAAATTCAAGAGGAACTTGTTGAATTATCTTCAAATGAGCAACTAAAAGCCACCTTTCATAAAGAAGAGCAGCTGACACAATTTTGGCTCCAGCCGAGCATTTCCCATCTCAACCCTAGAGTTTGGGCTGCTACTAGAAACTTTTTCATTGGGTTTCCCTCATCTTACCTCATTGAAAAAGGTTTCAGTGCCATTGCTAACATAATAACTAAGAAAAGAAACCAGCTACAAATCACAGAGAAGGGAGACTTGCACCTGAATCTGACAAGGATTGAGCCAAATGTGAATAAATAAGCTCAAACCCACCAAGCCCAACCATCTCATTGAAGTTCTACTTTTTCAATCAGTAAGTAATTGTAATAAAATATATTAGTTTTTTTTTTCATTAAAATGATTTAAAAAAAAATGTCTTAGAAATAATTTAGATTTTACAGTTTAACGTTGATTTCTGCTATCAAAAACTGCCAGAAAGTAGCAATGTGTTTGGCCTAGTGTGAAATAAATGAAGGGGGCATTGGCAAATTTCTGATACTTCAAGGGGGGCGATAACCAAAATAAGGTTGAGAACCAGTGATCTGGACAATGACATTGGTGAGGATAGTCATTGGACATGTTACTTCAAAAATGGTAATCTATGTGACAATTTTGACAGTTTTGGTAATCTAGGTCCACCACTTGAAAAAGAAATATATGCAGGGTGTAAGAGTTCAATATAACTACAAGAAATATCAGCAAATGGGAAACTCAATAATATTTGGGCATCTATGTCTATTATGGCTGTATAAATATAGTGATTATGTTCACACTAACAGCAAATCAGAATCCATTGGTTAGTGAAATCTTCCCACAAGTTGAATGGATAGCTTTGATTATGAAGTGGGTCTAGTCAACTTGTACACATAGAACACAATTCCAAACATTGAAACAAATGTAAACAATAAGTTTGTCTATGATGGATGTGTGGTTGAAATACCAGAAGGGTCATATGAATTTGAGGATATTCTAAATTATATTTGAAATCATCTTAAACTCACAAGCAGTCAGCTGAGAATTATAGCCAACAACAATACTCTAAAGTGTGAGTTGTATGCAGATAAATACATTGATCTAACTATGAAGGATAGTGTTGGTTCAATACATGGATTTCAACATGAAAAATTACTAGCAAATTTATGGCATATATCAACAAAACTGGTTCATTTCATTTCATTTATTTACACGCAGTTTGCAAAATACAATAATACAACATAGAGATACAATACATTATAGGTTCATACAATGCATGTGAATGGTATATGTGTAGAATGCAATATTTCACAGAGTTCATACAATAACTGTAGTGAAGGTCACACAATTGTACCTTCAGGTTACAAAATAATTGAATCACCCACAACTGTGGTATATATGCCAATCAATACAAACACAATAGATCAGATTTGTATAAAGATAATTGATCAGGATGGGAATCTGGTAAACTTTTGTGGAGAAACAATAACAGTACATTAACATGTAAGAAAAACACCAGTCAGTTCATAATTGTATAATTACATATAAAAATATGCTAATATTTACAAAAAAAAATCTTTATGAACCAAATATGTGGTCTATAAAACAACCTAGAAATCTATATAATACAGATGAACATGGAAAACCATCATCACTTACAGCTAAAAATAAACTTCTACAAAGATTGGGTTTTTTTTTGTATATAATAAAAATATAAACAAAAATTATGAATCATCAACTTCCTCATGGTATGCAAATTGATTCAATATTCAATGTTGGTGAGAAAGTACAATTTGTTAAGAGTATAACTCAATTTGAGTACCACACTCATACATCATATGCATCACAAACATACAAAAGCAATGATGTAATTTGTATCAATGTAAATCAACAGGATGTCTACACACTATCATGTAAAAGCTATCTTCTAATAGAAGGTAATGTTAAAGTACAAAAAGCAGACAATACTGAAGTTAACTTTGTATTAGTGAACAAAGGAATAAGTTATTTATTTGATGCGATTAGATATGAGGTGGGTGTAGTCAAAGTTGACCACACACATAATGTTGACAGGACAAGAACAATGAAAAGCCTCTTGTGTGAAACTCCACTAAATAAATATCACTGGGATAAAATTAACACATTTTGCATTTAAATTACATATCTTGTGTTTGGCCCCAATAAATTCACCTGTTATGTGTGAATAATGATTCACATGATCAGATATGAGATTTGGGAAACTCTTCTCACACAAACAACACACACTCACCCTACTGAATAGTTCTTGCTGTTCTTTTGTAATTTTCATTGGAACTTCTTTCAATATCACCTTTTTTAATTCTTTACCAAGCTCTTCTAACTCTGACAAGAATTTTTCTATCACATTATCTTCTTGCAAACTTCCTCTTACAACTCTTGGTTCATAATGAATTTCCCCTATTTCATTAATTATCACATATCCATAACCATAGGGAATATTTTTTTCAATCTCACCAATTATGCACTCAAAATCCGCATATATTGTGAAGGGAACCCATAGTGTGTAACCAAAGTTTTTAAATTTCAAAACCTCTCCTTTCTTTGGCATTTCAATGCATTGAACACTATATTTTGAGCACATTTCTAGGTGTTTATCTAAATTTTCTTAGAATTCACACCTGAATATTGGTGAAAACAATAGAGGCAAATCTCCACTGAATGCCCATACTTGGTTGGATGTGATAATAATCATGATAAATTTTTTACTAATGTATAATGCTTGATTTCTACCCCACCCTCATTGCTAGTTAATAGTAATAAGTTTATCACATGTTCCCTATCTCTAAACTGTGTAGCATATATTGGGTAAAATTTATTCTCTCCCTCTTCATACCCTAAAATATTAACTGATATCTGTGGGTTTTGATTTTCAAATTTTAGAATATCTACTACTTTTAATAGAAAATTTAAGTTTTCTATAATAAATTTTATGGAGTAATTTTTTTTAATTGGTTACACAGTTATTTTTTGTATTGTTGAAGTAAGCTAATATTGACCAAACAAAACACTCAACATCATCATTTCTTATATTCACAATTGCCTTCTTTTCTATTAGTTTTGCAGGAGTTGGAATAAAAGATCCAAAGCCCTGAATTGGTCTATATCTTCAAATCAAGTTAATTAATTAAATCAATTGTCCACCAACTACCATTTTTTACAAATTTCTCCAAGCTATTCACTATTTTACATTCTGCTTCACACCACTGTCTATCAAATGCATCCTGATTACTCTCTATTCCAACAATATTTCTTGATTCACCATGGAATATGGTATCAATACTGATTAGTTTATTATTATTAAATATTGTTAATTTCACATGAATTGATACATACCATCTAATGCTCCCATTGAATTTTTCTGATGTGCTTAGCATTGTTTCATAAACAATCATTTGAAAAATTTTAAATAGCAATTTTACATCATTAGTGTTGGGTGAATGCCAGCAATACCATTGAAAATTACCATTAATATTATGTTGATGTGAAGTATACATTTCTCTATTCCTCTATATATTTTTTAAAAATGTTTGAGACTTACATAAGTATAGAGGAGGAAAAGTGAGTAACTTAAGTAGATTTGAATGATTGAGATGAAGAAGTGGTTCATGGAAGAAGTTTTGTTGATGAAAGGAAGAAGTTCACACTAGAAAAAAACCGCTGGAAACAACTCTCTCGCTCACAGAGGATAGAAGAAGAATTACAAAACTGTGTCAGCTGCTACACCACCTATAAAGTTTCAGATTGTTGAATTATTAAATGCTGCAAGGGAACATGTTATTATTCACAAACATAAACAATAAATAAGTAGTAATAAATAAAAAAAAACAATTTGTTGAAATAAATACATTAATTTATAATGAGTAGATGAAACTTCAGTGGGGTGCACCTTCAGGAATCAAATTTCTGTTGAAAATTAATAAAAAGTAATACAGTATTAGTTGTGCACATGAAACATTATTAACATCCTTTCATTTATTATTTGAGAAACTAACCTTATTAGAATAAAACATTAAATTGATTGATTTTGTAATATGAAATAGACTTTCTTTGTAGTGGCGATGGTGATATTGTGGAAGGTATCCATAATGAATAATAAGACGAAATTGTCAATAAATGTGGTTGTGACAATTTCGTCTTATTATTCATTATGGAAGAAAGAGATAAAACTGTGTCTGTTGCTCCACAACCTACAAATTTTCAGATTGCTGCAAGGAAACATGTTATCATTTACAAGCTTACATAACTATAAAGCAACTGAATGCTAAAATAATAGATGCTCTCTCTTACACTCTCTCTCTCTCTCGAGCTCTTCCACCCCCCCTCGCTATTACTCTAACTCTTTCTCTCGCTAACTCACCCTCCCTCACTCTCTGACAATAAGACAGCAATGTTGGTATAAACTGAAAAAGAAAAAAAATTCTGTTCAAAGTGAATAGAAGGGGTATTAGTGGTGCAATTCATAAACTCACCAATGGTTCGGAACCCACCTAAAAACAGTTAGATCACCAACATACAGTTTAATAAAAGATCATTAAAAAAACCTTACACTTATTATTATTTGAGAAACTAACCTTCTCATTATTCATTCCAAAATATCATTGAAAGAAAATTAATCATGAATTCTCACTTTTTAGTCAAACTCGCTTAAATTGATAGGTAATTGTGCCGCAGATGTTAGCAAATAAACAATCACTTGAAACTTCACCAAATTGTAGTATTATGTCTCCTGATCACAATTATCAAGTTTTTAAGTGTCGGTCTCAATTAAATAATTAATTATTCAATTTTGAAAACCTACCTTTCGAACAGAGCCCCAAAATGACTACCTTCAGCAATTAGCTTTGTTTAGAATGCATGAATCTTTGCAACACAATAATTTGCATTTTAATTTATTAATTATTTACTCATGCAATTTATCTACTTAATAATAAAGGCATTTTCAATTTGTTCCAAAATCTCATCACTTGATGCATTACATAACCTGTAGCCAGCTAGCCACAGGGCCACAGCCTGGGTTTTAGGCTTTTGGATGTGCAAAGCCTGCAAACATTTCGCGCATGCGCAGAAGCGTAGTCTGCGTGAATGGAACAAAGTGGAATGGAAACTGGAATGGACCTGCTTAACCAAACCTTTCCTAACCTGGCTAGATGTGACTGAACCACCTTTGAAATACCTTTAAATATTTACAGAGGTGGTTCAGTCACATCTAGCCAGGTTAGGAAAGGTTTGGTTATGCAGTTCTATTCCAGTTTCCACTGATGTTCTGATGTAGATGGCACTGATATAATCCATTGGCACTAATCCTTGATGGCACTCCATTGCTCTATCTGTTCGTCTATGATGTTATGCTTAAGGCTTTTCAGAGCCGTATTTATGTTCAAAAGGTGAGTTTTTAATATTGAATAATTAATTATTTAATTGAGACCGACACTTAAAAACTTGATAATTGTGATCAGGAGACATAATACTACAATTTGGTGAAGGTTTCAAGTGATTTTTTATTTGCCAACATCTGCGGCACAATTACCAATTGATAAAATAAAACTGAAAACTCGTTTAAATTATACTGAAGACTTTCGAAATGGTGGATATTGATAACAGCATTGAATAGCTACTGTAGAAAAATATCAGTCACCCCTAGGAATTGAAACTACAGTATGGTAACCTCATTTTAGATTAGACTTGACCATATCGGTTTGTATCTATATCACAAGTTAGTTTGAAGTTACCGACAATTTAACAAACTGAGAAATATATAGCAACAGAATTTATTTATTTCGAATCCATCAGTGCTATTAAATAGGTCAACTGCATAAATCCAGATGCTCTTACTTTCTCTCTACAAACATGAAGAATAAATAAAGAAAAACATTTTTTAGAGATGCATACCTTTATTCGTGAAGCTGATGATGTTAAGTAGCTCATTAAGAAGAATAAAAAATTGTACACGTAGGCTAATTCACTATTAAGGTGTAAGGTGTTTACGGTACCACTTTCTTCATAAGAATGAAGAATGAGATATGAGATGAGACAGTGCAACCAGTCATTGAAAGTTTTTGTTGGTTGGCTGATGAAAAGGGTTGATTACATTGGGATAGTTACTCGCTAAGCGAGTAGTGAGTAGGACGTTACTAACCGACCGTGCTACAGCAGCTCAGCATACCAAGCCAAATTATTTAAAAAAAATTATTTCTAGAATCACCCCCATACTATGGAATTTCTAATACAATAAATAATATTGCAACACAAAATTAAAATATAAAGTTTACCAACAATTATTCAATGAAATTTCATCAAAACATTATACAATATATCTCATCTGAAGTGTTAAGCTGGCAGCCTGCGTGATTAAGTGTAGGCTTTGGCCACAATAATATTGTATTTTGGTGTTGGCTACTCTGCCAGCGTGTATAAATGTGACCAAATTCAAAGTTGAGAGCCTGTCTACTTTGAATTTGGTCACATTTATACTCGCTGGCAGAGTAGCCAACACCAAAATACAATATTATTGTGGCCAAAGCCTACACTTAATCACGCAGGTTGCCAGCATAACACTTCAGATGAGATATATTGTATAATGTTTTGATGAAATTTCATTGAATAATTGTTGGTAAACTTCACATTTTAATTTTGTGTTGAAATATTATTTATTGTCTTAGAAATTCCATAGTATGGGGATGATTCTGGAAGATAAATTTTCAATATAATTCGGCTTGGTATGCTGAGCTGCTGTAGCACGGTCGGTTAGTAGCGTCCTACTCGCTACTCGCTTAGCGAGTAACTATCCCAATGTAATCAACCCATAACATTTCTCAAGATTATTATCACTACCATAATCACTACAGTTTTTAGTAGTGACCTCGTCATACGTATTGCACAATCTTGAGAAATGTTATGGGTTGATTACATTGGGATAGTTACTCGCTAAGCGAGTAGCGAGTAGGACGCTACTAACCGACCGTGCTACAGCAGCTCAGCATACCAAGCCGAATTATATTAAAAATTTATCTTCCAGAATCATCCCCATACTATGGAATTATATTGTAGTGATATGGACTTAAGCATAAAAATTTGATACAAACGTCTTGAACTGTATCAAAGTTTTGATACAAAAGTAACACTTGATGTAAAACTCCTTGAACTGTATCAAAGTTTTGATACAAAAGTAACACTTGATGTAAAACTCCTTGAACTGTATCAAAATTAGATATTAACCATACCGTATGAATTTAAAGTTTGATTTCTGTACGACGTGTGGGGAAATTGTGCAAGCCCCTCCCTTGAATTCATCTTCTTTTTTGTTATTATTTTTTTTCTAATTAATTTTCATTGGAAATTAGTGTTTGATACATGAATTTGGGGTGCCTTGAAAAGCTGAACAAGATGGCACCGTTCAATTGCACAAATTTGTGCATTTGTCCTATCTTGAATGGATAAAATAGCAAGAACTTGCGGTATAGTTCATTTTTTCCAGGAGCGCTAGATCCTGAGGGAGTGGGAATTTTCGGTATCTGATAAGTTATGCTGAATCGGCTTGGACTTACCTATGGTAGGCTGGGTTAGGTTTGGTTGAGGGAGTCATGTCGGGTTGGAAAAGGTGGAGAGAGAAAAACTCTGAGCACGGGGAAAAATTTAATTATTTTTTTTTAATGGAAATTTGTGTTTGATACATGAATTTGGAGTGCCTTGTAAAGCTGAACAAGATTAGACCATTTAATTTGTGCTAGATTAAGTCGTTCAAAAGTTCATGATTTTTAACTCGTTCAAAAGTTCATGATTTTTAACTCCCGTCAAATTTAGAATTTTTGGGATCTGATAGATTACATTGAATCGACTTGGACTTACCTGTGTTAGGTTAGATTAGGGTTAAAGAAAATTGAGCCTAAATTGGTATTTTCCCCCTACTAACAAATGGTTCAGAGGAATTTCTGACTTCATCTTTCACTGTTTTATTTCCTCTTAGTTTAAAAAATCATTGTAGTCTTTGACTGAAATTCTAGTCATCTCTGTCGGAAAGCTCTTTTTATTAATTTTTATAAATCAATAATGGGAAGAAGATAGATCGATAGATGTATTATATATTTATTACATTCAATTCATGTCTTATTGACGTTTTCCTATTTTCGCAGTTCCTACCACATAGCAGAGACTGGAATCTGGTGGCAGGAGCTTGCCTCTGATTTGAACTCCCCAAGAGACTTAATTTGTTTGCCAAAAGAAGAAAAGGATTCAACAGTCTTTTCATTGAGAGTAAGTTTTTCAAAACCACTATGAAATATTTAAATAAACTAATGAGTTTCTTCATTTCAAAATATTGCTCATCACTTTCTTTAATGAGGAAGGGTCATCAGATTCAAAAATAAAGAATGGTCTTGAAGTATTCAAAAGATTTTTGATTCATGCTCAACTTGTGGTATAAAGAATTTCGATCATTAATAAAATTGTGCATCACATGGTAATGGTACCGTACTTGGAATGAAATTTATCATCGAAACTCAGGAAGCTTCTCTAATTATTATTATTTGTATTTTATTTATATTTGTACTGCATTTCAGTAATTACTAGAAGAGTGATTATCAGCACTATTATTTGAATTGAATTTTAATTAACTATATTGTTGGGTGTCCAACCCTTTCAAGAAATCGATATTTTTTTTTTTGAGGATGAAGCCCACATAGGTTTGAGACCTGTGCGTGGGTAATGAGTTGGATGATGGTGATTGATGAGTTGGACCTACAGTTTTAGGTGGGTTCCGAACCACCGGGAAGTGATTTTACAGCAGAGAACAGTGTATTTTTTGCTGGCCGATCTAATCGGTCACCGTTACAAACAGGACCTACGAGAACGCAGCTTATCTCTCTGATTGAACAGATACCTGCTACGGCTCGCGGCTATCACTTCCATGTTACAAGCTCATTTCATTTGAAGTTAACTAGGCAATCCAAAATTATGTTTTATTTTTGTTCTAGTTGCATCAAAAATTCTGAGATTTGAACATTAATAGCAGACTCGAAAAAAATATTTATGGAAGGTAGTGAACGAAATCTTATACAAAGTTTTATCCTTGTTTGGGGTATAAAATCTATCATCATAGTCGATGCAATGTGTTCAAGCCTTTGCTTGATGAAGCTACTATTCCAATCTGTGTTCCTTGTTTTGATGATCGTGTTCACCTTTTTTTTTTGCTTTCCTTTCAGGTACTGTGTGAAGAAGGAAGACCTACAAACAGAATATCCCGTTCTATTCCTAACTATAAGATAAGACTGATGCCTCCCCTGGCTGTACACAACCGATTGCCTTATGCTATAGAAGTAAAGATACCGACAATAAAGTACGAGGTTAGGATAGAGGCTGGTGAAAAAGCGAATATTTATTTTTTGAATCTAACAAAAACTCACAAAATTAGTGTTGAGGTAAGTATTTTTTAAATTATTAGTGAAGAGTATAAAAGTAGTTTATCTGCGAGTAGACTGAATATTGTACAATTAATTACAGAGTTCCATAAACTATTTCAATAAAAGCATTATTTAATTTTATTCAAACTATGTATTTCAACTATGCTAATTATTCATTAACTTGTTGAGTGAATTCAACGACTTGCAGTCAAATTTTTATTAAGAATAAGTAATATTTTACTTACTCTGTAGGCCGAATGTTTTGAATCTAACAAAAGCTCAAAAAATTAGTGTTGAGGTTTTTCTAAATTATTAGTGAAGAGTTTGAAAGTATTTTAAACCAGTAGTATTTTACTACACTAGTATTTTACTTACTCTGTGGGCCGAACGTTTTCGAAACAATCGGCCTACAGAGTAAGTAAAATACTACTCATCTATAAATATCAAAATGAATGTCTGTCTGTATGTATGTATGTTCCCTATAGACTTCAAAACTACTTGACAGATCGGCATGAAACTTTGGGAATAAGTTGTGTGAATATTGGGGATGGTTTCTGACCATAAATTTTAATAGGGGGGCTGATAATTATTATTAATTAATCTATTTACAGACCTAACTTACTGAACTTGCCGGCCAAACAGCTTAAAGGAACAGCTGATAGAAATCAAAAGTTTTTAATCATATGGCAGGCCCCTTAGCGGCTTTATCTACGCTGTCTGGAACGCAAAGACTTTGCTTGTACCATGTAGTTGGAGCCTTGCAGTATGTAGGAAACATATGACTGGTTATGATGAAATATAATTATGCCGGGTTGATGACATCTGTTAACCAATGCAGCCTCAGCGGGAGGTGGCGAATAATAAAATAAAAAAACTAGCATCTACTTTTAAATTTGAAATGTTTCTTCATTCAGAGGTGGTGATTAAGAAAACAACAAAGGAGGCCTCTATGATCAGCTGGAAGAGCACTCTAGGACTAACTTCTTTCCTAATTTGAAATGTAACCTCAGCGGGAGGTGGCGAATAATAAAATCAAGGAGAATTTTTATGAGAAGCGCAGCAACGCGCGTCGGGCCAGCTAGTTCTTAATAAAAATTTGACTGCAAGTCGTTGAATTCACTCAACAAGTTGATATTAACAACGCAGATCGTCATGGAACAACACATCATGGAATTTAATTATTCACAAGTTAGTTTGAAGTGACTGACAATTGAATAAACTGACAAATATACATGAACAGAATTTATTAATTTCGAATTCCTTTAGTTGCTATTACTTTATACTGAAGACTTCCGCAATGGCGGATATTGACAACAGCATTGAAAAGCTGATTCCCATCAGCTTTTCAATGCTGTTGTCAATATCCGCCATTGCGGAAGTCTTCAGTATAAAGTAATAGCAACTAAAGGAATTCGAAATTAATAAATTCTGTTCATGTATATTTGTCAGTTTATTCAATTGTCAGTAACTTCAAACTAACTTGTGAGATACGAGCCGATATGGCCAAGTTGAAAATGAATGCTCCTGTGCAGAAAGGTCTCCATGGTCTAGTGTTTAAGGCGCTCAACCGGCAATTGAGAGGTCCGTGGTTCGATTCCCGGTGGTGACTGATATTTTTGTACAGTAGCATTCATCGATTCCCATCAGCTTTTCAATGCTGTTGTCAATATCCGCCATTGCGGAAGTCTTCAGTATAAAGTAATAGCAATTAAAGGAATTCGAAATTAATAAATTCTGTTCATGTATATTTGTCAGTTTATTCAATTGTCAGTCACTTCAAACTAACTTGTGAGATACGAGCCGATATGGCCAAGTTGAAAATGAATGCTCCTGTGCAGAAAGGTCTCCATGGTCTAGTGGTTAAGGCGCTCAACCGGCAATTGAGAGGTCCGTGGTTCGATTCCCGGTGGTGACTGATATTTTTGTACAGTAGCATTCATCGATTCCCATCAGCTTTTCAATGCTGTTGTCAATATCCGCCATTGCGGAAGTCTTCAGTATAAAGTAATAGCAATTAAAGGAATTCGAAATTAATAGATTCTGTTAATTATTCAACTATTTAAGGAATTTCAAACAAATTCAAGAAACTGATTCCAATGGCATTGCATTATCTGAGGGTACCGTACTTCGATAGAGTACAGTAGGCTCTGAATTCATAACCGTTAGATCTACCTGATTAGTTATCAACTCATATTTCAATAATATAATAGCAATTTCAAACAAAGAATTATGTCACTAATTTGTTTTAGGTTCCTTCATACTTGGGTATTCCGTGGCTTGGCTCCTTTAACCTCAGTTCAGACTTGGAAGAAAAGGTTGTCACAATGGCAACAGAGCATGACACCGAAGGTGGTAACAAGCAGCTAGGTCTGAGCATTAAAGTGGATAGATCAGAAACATGTGAGATCATGTTTCACGCACCTTACTGGATCATCAACAAAACATCCCTACCTCTTCAAATCAGGGTATGATTATGTTCTCATATTTCAGTTTCTAATAATTTGATCTATCTAGTTAGTTAGTTATTATATTAAAAATATGGAAATTGGATTTGTTGAGTTGACGTTTCATTCTAATATGGATAATCATACAAGGACTTGTTTATTAGTGCAAAAAAAACCAAGGGAAATTCGACTTTGTCTGGAATTGGAGCTGATAGTGTAAGAATGATATATGTGAATGAGACTATGCCTTCTTTGAATCGTTCCATGTTCAAAACAGCTAAATCAATGAGAAAAGATGGAAAATTAAAATGCATATGGTTTAGGAATGGATGTAAAAAAGGAATTACAATTTAAATGATAATAAAGCCTCCAGTACACCAGATAACAATAATAAGTGTAATGGCATTTTGTTTTTAATAGAAATATTTTTAAAGCTGATATTATAAACTTTGACATACAGGTACCTTACTGGAATCAAATTCAATAATACTTAGTATTCTCAAGCCAAATCTGAGTGCTTGATTGCTGTCCTGTTTACATGTTGTTAGAAACTTAACAACTTCATATAGAAGTTGCATGTGGAATAATCCAACATTCTACTTTTTTTGTCGAAGTTAATTGAATATTACCAACCCTATTGAACCGTGAAACCATTGAGGCTACAGTGATCAGTTTTAAAACTTTTAACGAGGTGAATTGGTTAATTAGAGGTAGATCATCAGTTCTGCTTTCAATACTTTACTTTGTTTCTAAGCTCATGTTTCAATTGATGTCAGAATAGCTATGGATAGAGCTTGAAAGTGATAATCCAAAAGTAGACTATAAAGAAAATAAAAATCAATCTTATTAATTTTCAGGCTTCCTTAACTGATGTTGTCTATGAGGCACAGAGTGAAGAACCACTCCTCTACTGCTTTAGAAAGCAGCGAAAACGCTGTATCAGACTCAGAGCCTACCATTCATCATGGTCGTCCGCTTTCTCACTAGACACTGTTGGCAGCTCGGGTTTGATAATATGCAGGTAATTTTCAAATGCAGAACACTTACAGAATACCGCCAGCATCTCTCTAGCACCTGCAAGAGGAGGTACGGAGTAAAATTACTGTATAAGCTTATAGAGACTCATCAGATTGACAACTATGAATCCCATACACAATGGAATCGTATTCACAGTATAATCCCATTCATAAATACTATTATTGAATTCGTATATATGAAGGATTAATCTCAAACGTGGTGTTGAGTTTATGCTCAACCTGACCAACTGCTGATATCTGTGGGCCCTGATGGATAGAGTAGATAAGTGTGTCAATTCCTTCGATATCCTAAAGCCTCGGTTTCCATCTACGTGGATTCGGACTAAATGGACTGCATTCAGGGGCAGAATACACTGAGATTTGTGCTTTTAATACAGGAACAGTACAAGCATCAACTGTAGTGTATCGTATGCTGGCCATGTGCGCTGTCCATTTAATCGGAATCCGCGAGTTGAAAACTGAGGCTTAACGCTTGAACAAATTTTCTTCCACCTTCCACTTTCCAAGCTATCAATTCTGTGTAATTTATTTAAGCTTTTAATTGATAGTTTCTTAAATATATTAGATTTTATTGATTTCTCTGTATCTAGAAAGTATTCTCTGCTCGGTATCTAGAAGAACATTCTGTAGAATTTGGAGGGTGAGTTTGGATGTTTAGATCAAAATTGAAAATCTCAGTTAAAAATTATTTTTACACATACAGTATTCATCAGCATTCATTAGAAGAACTGTTGTTATTTATCATGTTCTGTCCTATCAATATTTATTCCTAGGTTTAAATTGTAATAACATCTTTACAGGGATCATGAGAGGAACAGGAAGTACAGGATATTGTTGAAAGTAGAACTAGCTAACTCTTGTCCTCATCTTACACGAATTGTTTCTTTTCTTCCAAACTTCTTGGTTAGCAACGAGAGTAAGCGACCACTCAGATTCATGGAAGACAATGAAAAAGCTGATCTCTGGATAGACCTAGCACCTGGTCAGGTAGGCAGAAAATCATTTTTAAAACATAATTTGAGCAATGCTTATTAATCCGGGACGTAATCTAATGAAGCAGATTTTATCACTGTTTAAGAGTTGGCAGGAGTCGATTCTGCCAGCCGAACGCTGAATTAATGCAATTACCAGTTCCTTTTTCAATTTAAAAATTGTTTTACGATTTATTTTCGATTGTTTTACCCAAATTGAAAAAGAACCGTCAATGGTATTGAAATGTTTTTTTACACCAAATCAAAGCTTGCAAAAATCTATGTGTTGGACTAAGATCAATTTTTTAAAGTCTCCTTATAAAGCCAATTAAGAAGTTTTTCTCCTTTGTTAAATTATGCATTTAGCCTTCGGCTGGCAAGACTTGACTCCTGCCGGCTCTTGGAAAAGCAATTCCTGAATAATTCCAATATTTGTTATGCCTAAGTTTTGCTCATTGGAATCTCAGTTTCAATTCAACTCACATACTGGGCCGCTTGGCGCAGTTGGTTGGGGCGTCGCAACTTCAACTTGCTGTCGTTTAAGTGGTCATGGGTTCGAATCCCGCTCCACCGTCAGGCATTTATGTGTAATCATTCACCTCATTACCCACGCACAAGTCTCGGACTCATGTGGGCATCATCAGCAAAAAAAAAAAATAAATCATAAAAATAACTGAACATGATTAAGATATTTCTGTAAAATAATTGACTTTTGTAGAATTGTTGTACTCAGTGTCATTTGAACATGTTATTTGACTATGTGTTTTAACTAAGATCAATTTAAAACTCTCCTCATGAAGCCAGTAATCAGTTAAGAAGTCTTTCTCCTTTGGAGAATGCCAATTAGGCATTCCATGGACTACTGAGAAGACGTATAACACCTGCACGAAACACAAGTATTCACAAAAGTAAATGGTCTAAGTACTTCCATTTTTTCACATTTACAAGTAAAATTAATTGATATTCAATTTTACTTAATATTGGAAGAAGAATTACTCAAAAACAATCAATTCAACTGAATGAGGCGTCTAATAATGTTCTTTAACATGGAGACAGTGATATTTCTGAAAGACCAATCCTTAATAACTGATGCAATTTTCTCCTCTGTATATTTCATTATTTATTAAGACAAAGTTTTGCAGTTTCGTTTTTCAATTATATTTTAATCTAACATTTTAACATAATAATAATAAAATTTAGATTGACTAGTAAATAGTAAAACTGGATTGCTATAGTTCTAAATATTTTTCTTTATTCATATACTTTTATTTTAAATTGTTAGTAATGCCTTATGCCTGATGAAAAATACAAATTCACTGGAATTTTGATAAAAGGCTTTCAGTAATCGCATTTCAGCTCATGAAACTCTACTTTTTTTTCAGTGTACTCCTTTCTGGCCAGATACAGATTCAATGCACATGTTTGTCAAGTTCCGAGATAGCAAAGTCATTTCTCAACATTTTCCCATTACTAGCATACACAGCACAGTTCTGAGAATGGATAAAGGTGTAAGTATACATTCGTAATAAGACATGACTACTTTATACATTCCAGAGTAATATACAAACTTTAAAATAGATGTCAGAGTTAGATTATATAGCATAATTAAGATGTATCTTCTTTTAAATTACCTTATACGTAAACATAAAATTACATTGGGTAATAAATTGATTGGTAGTGTAACTTTTTTCCAATAGTGGATTGTGTGCTGGATTTGAAAATAGTTTTATTACTAAAATTCTGAAACCAGCTTTTTTATCAGAAACTAACGACTTGATTATTACATGCTTTTTCAATGAACTTACGTCAGTCTTTTCACGCTCAGCACAAAATATCAATTTTTTCAAGTCATCCCTATTCTCATTCAACCATAATAAAATACCGAAGAAAGCTGAATTGAAACTGATTTGTATGCGGATTAAAGTTATGTGATTGGATTTACCCATCACAATTGAATTCAATAAAAAATAAATAAACAGTTTATTCCTGGATTTCTTGTTCCATGACGAACTGCGTTGTTAATATTAACTTTTTATGTGAATTCAATGACTTGCAGTCGAAAACTGCAAAGTCAGTTTAGTCAAATTTGACTGCAAGTCGTTGAACTCACATAAAAAGATAATAAACAGTTTATCCTATTTTAACATTACATAGTTAAAGCTTCATGAAGATGATTAGCCATGTATGTTATTAGTGAATCATAGAAAGAAATCCCTCAATTAGAACCCATCATAGCATCATATTTCTTTAATTTTTCAGAGTGCTCTATGCGTAGATGTGAGTGGTGGATGGGAGAGACCTTTCTGTATAGTTTTCAGACCATACATGCCAGGTGACGCACCAGTCAGAGTGGACAATCTATGTGAAGATCTTTTTTTGAAAATACACCAGCAACAAATGGGCCAAGTAATTATTTCAATTAAACACACTCACACAGTAGTAATAGACCTTGAATTTAAGAATCATCATTGTAGTTTATATTTAGTGAATCGGTTCTAGATAAATTTTAGCTCACAATTTTATCACTTAATTTGCAAAGAATCATTGAAAAATATAGACTTTCAGCAAAACCTTTGCTATTTATCCCGTTTGTAACGATAAAATCTTCATGCTGAAACTCTCTTAAAGCTAAAGTTCATGCTGAAGCCATTAAGGCTTTGTATGAAAATGGTACCAGTAATTTTTTATGTTCAAGGAGAACAAACCAAAGAATTAAATTGAATTAGCCTTCATTTTCCTTGGAGGGCGAAGTTGAGGCACAGCAGGCCCCCTCTTGCACTTTACCTTTCTTTATTACAATATTAATGGTAAAAGCAAAAACACTTTTCATAGCATTCTATTAATAAAAGAGAGAAAAAAACAATATTAAAAATAAATTTTAAATAGAATTGCAAAGTTATAAATTTTTAAAAGAATATTTCAAAAACAAAATTAAAAATCAACTGAATTAACTTGGAGTAAAAATAAATTGAAGTTGAAACACAACACACACACACACACACATCGCGCACGCATACTCAATGCAAGATAATATATAATTACATCCTAAAAACATTTCGTATAAACTAAACAGAGGATGTTTCAACACATAAAAAACACATATAATCACAACAATTTGTAAAATTATTCTTCAAGAAACTCTAACACTGAGTAATAGGCCTTATCCAACAGCAGTTTCTTCAATAATCCTCTGAAATGCTTAATGTTCTCTAAATTTTTATAATTTGTGGAAGCAGGTTGTAAATTTTTGGCTCAATATACGGAGAGGATTTTCCATACAAGCCAGTCCTGTGAACTGCCACTGACAGTAAGGCCGAGTGCCAAGTATTATAATTATGCAACTCATTATAACACTTGAATTTACCTACATTTTTGTGGATGTAGGCGCAGAGTTGCACAACGTACAGTGATGGCAGCGTCTGTATTTGACCTCTGCGGAAGAGTTCACAATGTGGAAATCTTGGTGGTTTCCCAAAAATTATTCTCACCGCTTTCATTATTGAGATATGGGAAGAGATAGCCAAGTCAGGAGTGAATCAAAACTCAAGTTGTTCTTATTTATTTGTTTTATCTATTTATTAAATATTTGATTTGCCTATTTATTTAAAATAAGAAAAGTTATTTATTGTATACTTATATATTTTGCATCTTGGAATGTCATTGTGTTTTATAAGCTGATGTGTTGTACATTTTGATTGGTTAATTAAAAAATTTATATTATTAATTTTTTAATAATTTTGTATTTAACCAATCAAAATGTACAATACATCTGCATATAAAACACAATGACATTCCAAAATGCAAAATATATAAGTATACAATAAAATAAATAAACTTTTATTTTTTTAATAAATAGGCAAATAAAATATCCCATAAATAGATAAAACAAATAAAATCATAGAATATTCAAGACAAAATAAATATAAGATATCAAAGGAATGATCATATAAAAGGAATAATGCTTTTAGAATAAAAAAATGTTTCATCTCTAAGTCAAGCTTGTGCTGAGAAGTGAGTCGCTTAACCAAATAACTTTACCAAAATTAGCAAGATTAATAACATTAAACAAAATTATCATCCATCTTGATTCAAACAAAATCTCACTATAACTGTAATGACATAAAAAGCTATAGAATCATTACAAATTTTCAGAACGTGTACCCTGAAATGTTTGCCAACTCACTGCAAATCAATTGTTTAATAAACAAAGACAATAAAAAATAAAAATAAACTGTGCACCCAAGACAATAAAAAATAATAACAAAAGTTTATAAAAAGAAAATAAAAAACAAAAAAGGCCCTTATTCTAAATCATCAATTTTGTTTCATTTTAATGCAATATTGGATACTAATCTTAAACATAATAAAGTTTGGTAATCTGGCTATTGATAGAGGAAGTCTATTGAATAAACGGGGCCCTCTGGCAAAAGCATGATTTACAGCTGCAGAAGTCCTGAAACTGGCTCCTCCAGGGGCTCTCTAATTTGTCTTTGAGTAGCATGGTTGTGAATTGGAGCTACAGGAAAAGCATGTGGTCTCAAATAAATAATTTTCATTGAGTCAAATTCAAATAATTTAGAAATGGTGAATACCTCGAAATCTAGATATTCAGAAGGGTATCTAATTGGTTTTTTAGAGAAGTTTTTATTATTTTCTTATGTAATAAAATAAGCGGCTGCATAATAGATGTTCTACAGTTGCCCCAGCCAATGATTCCATAGCTCATGAAATGTACAAAGTAAGTTTTAATATTTTCTGGATGAATATAGAAAAGAAACAAATTTAATTTCAACTAAGAGTTTTCATATTTTTGGAGGGATGGCCAATTGATTTTATATCGATATCCAATTTCTGTTACATATATGAACTTTGAATGGCTGACAAAAAAACAATATTCTCAAGAATAATTCAAAATTAAATAATTCAAAAGTCGATATAGGTCCTATGGTGTAACTGTTGTGGAAATATTAATTCTATTGTATGTGGTCCACCTCGGGTTCTGAGGGGTACGAAGTGGTCCTCACTAGTGAAAAGGTTGAGAACCACTGTTCTCAGTCACTCATGTATCCAATATGGTGGCTGATAACAGACATCAATAAGCATTTTGGTGCTAGTAACATTGATTTCAAAAAACCGGAATTCAGGTCTATCTTGCCTTGAATCATCAGATGAAAATTTCATAGTCAGTGTATACTTAACATATGCAGAACCCCTCCACATTTTTATGCAAACGATCGCTACGTAGAAGTGCGTAGCCATCAAGTTCTACAAGCCTACTTGAAATATACGGTGTAAGCTAAGTTTCAGAAACAAGAACAATGTCGCTATCCCAAGCCCTAAATGCAAGCTTAAATTCATCAATGTGTCACATACACATGAGCAATCTTATGCCGACCAGGAAAAGGCGAGAACGTCCGCTAAAGCAGATTGCTGACTTTCTGTTTCTGATCGTTAATTACGTAAACACGGGTGAGCACGACAGACATCGGAAAGTGTGTGTGTGTGTGTGTGTGTGTGTGTGTGTGTGTGTGTGTGTGTGTGTGTGTGTGTGTGAATGTGAGTGTGTGTGTGAGAGAGAAAGAGAGAAGAAATAGGATAAACTAGAGATTAAACTGGAGAATAAACTCAATATTTAAAGTTATCAGCTGCATTGGAAAAGAAATGCCCTCTTCATATTTGGTTGCTGTATATTAAAATGTGGTTCTATAATAATTTTCGAATGTCTGAAACGAAAATACAAACAGGAGAAAGAAGACTCAGATGGAGGCTTCATTAATTTATACTATTCATGAGTTCATCTACTAAGAGCCTTGTGATAGTTAATTATCATTTTAAATAATTTATTCCAATTTTATGTGATAATAAGTGTTATATTTACTGGATATTTTCTCTAATTTTACACAGGTTGCTCTATTGAGTCCATACCAGTCGTTATTGTATACATGGGATGATCCCTGTAAAGATAGGTCACTTCTGTGGAATATTTATAACAAGAAAAGTAGAGACTTCACTGCTGATCTATGGAAGGTAAATGTTATTTTTTTATACTACATCATTATTGTAATTATGGATTACATCATTACATGATTGATGTATATCAATGACTGTTGTCTACATTAGCTGACAACTGGCAATTTATCCAATAAAATCGTATCTCAACCCTGAGCATATTGAATATAAGGTGCTCAATGTTCTGATAAGTGATCAAAGAAAATTTTCCTCATCAAGAAAGAAAGCACAAAACAACGTGAATACAAAAATCATAAATAAGTAACAAAAATCATAGATTCTGATGAAAGCTTGAATTTAATTAGAATTTTTTGAGTTCTCAGAAAATATCATGATAATCATAAATCATAGATCTCGAATCTTGACAAAGTTCACTACTGTACTTATGTTATACATGCTACAGTACATTTTTTTAGAAACCCCTTCATAGAAGATAGGAATTTTTAACTTTTAAGTACGGTAAGTACTAGAAAGTTTCCTATGAAGTACAGTATTTGAAGTATTTAATAAGACTATAGCACAGTAATTCAATAACTAGGGAAAATCTTCCCTTTTGTGGCGCTTCTTCCTTGTTTGAAACTTAATAATCAAATTTCTCTTGGATGGATTTAAAGCCGTGTTCTTCATGTTTCAATTCACTAGGACGGTTTCGGTCAAGAGAGAGTCAGTTTCCATATTGTGAAACAAAAGCAGGCATCTAGTAATCCGCCAGTGGCTACACCGACGGTTACTGCCAAACTCTCTGCTAGTCTGAAGAGGCTATCATCACCAGCTGCAGAAGGAAGCAGTAGTAGTGACGAGTCCGATTCAGATGAACTGCAGAAACCTCAGGTCTGAAAAAATTCTCAGAGTAATAAAAGAGCTTCGATATACTAATAAATAGAACCATTTTCTCCTTATCGGCAACTGTGGCAGAACACTTGATTGAATACTAACTGAGAAAGGAGAAATATAAAAAATTATTTCTTCCAACTAGAAAGAAGTCTTAATATCAAAACTGACACTGTATTTCAATTAAATATATGATTTTCAGTCATTTTTACTGGAGATACTGGAGGAATGTATTTCACTTCTGAAAAGAAGCTTCGTTAGCCTACCACCAGGGTTCATGTTTTGTTGAGGTTAGGATGAGTGGCCATTATATAGTTGAAGATTGCATTGAATTCAAATTGTGTCTGGTCATTAAGTAAGTTTGGTTACTTTGGAGTCACTTTGAACAATACATTATTCATTTACTCAGATTAGTTGTGTGGTTTAAAAGTAGAGCAGAGCGTCTGTGCTGCAAATAATCTTGCATGGTATGAAGTCGGAAGGGGGCACATGACTCAGTTTGTGAACATTCACGAAACATAAGCTCTATAACTTTTATGCCCTTATATCAATAGAGAGTATACTTAGATAAGCCATCTTGAACACAGATATATCTTATAAATATGTTTTATTTCTTATGATGCCCAAATGAGTCTGAGACTTTTGTGCGTGGGTAATGAGTTGAATTATGATGAGTTGGACCTACAGTTTTAAGTGGGTTCCGAACCACCGGAAAAATATTGCTTATCAATAGGCATGTAAACCACCATAATTTTGAAATAGTAATAAGTAAAAGGTTAATGAGGTGAAATATGAATTATACAAAAATGCCAGGCTTGAATGTGAATCGAATTCACGACCGCCAGAGTGGTAGTCAGTTAGAATAGGCGCTCTAACCAGCGGCTAGCCAATTTTGGGGTATCTGTTCTTCTCTTGATCGTTTGGGTGATATTCAACTTCAATGTCGATTGTGTGTTTTTTTTTTTCAACAATGGAAAATATGTGCTACAGTGTATGCCTTCTTTTAGGACTCTTTTCAACAGAAATAATGAAATATTCATTCTGTGATTTACAGTTGAAAAAAACGAGGAAGGATAAAGTTGTAGTTTATTGGGTGAGCTACTTGGAAGGCCATCAGAGAGTTCTACTTTTCACCCAAGATGAACGACTGGCTTCTCAAGCACGTTGTAGAATAGATGCGGAAAAAAGTAATTTAGAGCTATTCTTCGCTCTGAGAGGCTTTGGCATATCACTGGTGAGTCAATTTGTATTCTTTCAATTCGATTTTTCTTAAAAAGAAGTAACAATGTAATAAAAATAATAAGTATGAAGTTATAAGTTTGGAGTATAATAAATCATTTTGAAAATAAAATAGATAATGTAGACTAGAAATACATAAAATTGGCACTTTATTCTTTTTGTATCATCTGAATATCATTCTTGAGGTGCATCATTCAGTCTCTATATATTTATTTTTAAATGAAACTGACTTTGCAAGCATGTTGGACAGCAAGTTTTAAGATGAGCGTTCTATTGTAAATTTTCCTACAGCTGCTCGTAAAGTAGTTCTTTACGTACTGAAAACTAATTGTAAAATACCTCTTTACTGCTCCGCAAGCGGTAAAGTACTTTACGCTCGCCAGCTGTTTTCTTTACGCTTCTGTTTTGATTTTGATGCCTTCTCATTGGTGAATCTCGGAATCTGAAATTCTCTTAACCTTAACAATCGCGCATGCTAACCAAATCTGCACACGGTCTGTAATGCTACAAATTACAAGCTTTTATTGTGTTGTAATCCAGAACTGCAGTTGTAGGAAAAATATTGTAATTCGCGCGTGAGGCTTTTCTATCACTCTCCAAAAATTACTGCGCTCCACTATGCATCATGCAGTAACTGTTTTGGCTCGAGCAATAAAGTCGCGCTTCACGCTCTCAATACATAAATAACTATATTCACAATTAAAATTGTCTGCAAGTCGTTGAATTTAGGATAAAAAGTTGATATTAACAACGCAGATCGTTATGGACAGTGGCGGCTCGTGCATGGAAAAAATGGGTGTTAACAAAATATTTGGTATGCACTCTATGAATTGCATTGCTTGTATTGTATGAGTAATGCTTATCATGTTCCACCCAACCCCCCCCCCCCCCCCACCCAGACACCAATTCCTACAAGCAAAGAGGAAGAATGATGGCAAAATGTTAAGCACTTCCAACTTTAAAAAAATCTAAAATTCTACTGACCACTGTCATGAAGCAACACTGGCCATTGTTTTGTCTGGCAAAACAGATGCATCAGGGGCAGGGAACCGATCATACAAGATGCTCATGAGTATAAAGTATCATTCAATAGTACCAAATCGCATTGCACATATGATAGAGTTCTTGAATAACCGAGATGCCTTTCAAAAATGTATGGCAATATAATGTAGCATTTTGTATTGCAGGTGAAAATATCATTTTTTTTTAAGGATTGCTAATAACCAAAAAAATTGAAAAGTCTTCCATGCATTTGATTTTCAGATAGAAAAAATGTGAATTTTGATATTATAAAATTCATTTTTGTTTCCACTCACGAACTGGCAATGCACTGATTACATCTTTTTTGTGGCAGCCTGGACTTGCTTGATGATTCACTGATGTTGTTTTTTGTTTTTGAAAAATTTAAGAAAAATCAATAGTTTATGTTTGGTTTTAGTATAAAAAATAAATTCCGGTCTTATTTATATAGTTTTTTGATTTCCACTCCCAAACATATTCACTTATGATGTATTTTGTTTAAAAAATTAGAAAAACCAGCATCTCCCGGTAAACTCACTATTCATTACATTTATCCTTCTGTGAATCTTCTTTCCTTCAGACTGACCTCTCTATGACTCCAAAAATTATTCTAGTCTCCTCAAAATCATGTGGACTACTAGGAAAACTCCATAACAATTATGATCAATAAAATATACTGAATAATTATATAACAGTTTTTGTTATTTTAATAATGTAAAGCGGAGGTTGATCAGGTCCCAACTTTTTAATTTCTAGTTTCTCTTCATAGCTAAGCTGTTTTGAAAGTAGCTCTTCCACCGAATTCATTTTTAATAAAAATATATAACAGATTCAACCTATACGCAGCAAACAACACGTTTAACTTACACTATGTATTCATGAACAACAGAAGAATAAGCTATTACGAGTCCACACAAAGAAAACAAGCATCACACGTGTACGACTGTACGCCCTAGCAGCATTTTTGTCCTAAAATAATAGACAATGTCCAGAGAAGGCAAAACGAGGAAGTATGGGTAGATGCTAGTCGAAATAGAAGGGGTTTCCCCATTCCACGTTTCTCTTTAGTCTTAAGTCGATGACACTGGGCAGTGAGCAAAGAAGTTATAATAATATTCACTAAGTAGCTAAGCGAGTAGCGAGTAGAAATGTTACAGACCGACCGTGCTACAGCCCAGTATCATCGACGCTTTTCTGATACGGTACTGCTGCCAGCGACTCTAGTAGCGGAGCACACAACTAGCTGTGAACGGATGGCACCTTTTCCCCCATGTTAAAAGTCCGTAAGGCCGGCCATTCACTATCAGGTACACCTGATCAGGTACGCATGATCAGCTCACCTGATCAGGTGTACCTGATACCTGATGTGCACACACACTCTTCATGTATACCCTGTCAAGTTTGTCAGTTCAACATGGATTCTACAGAAGATGATCTGCTTCTCTCCTTATTTTGTGTAGTTTTTGTAAAACATAAAAACAGACGGAATAAACGCAAACAATGGTGTAAGGAATGGTTGCAGAGGAGAAATAAATTTACCCATAAATATTGATTATTTAATATTCTTGGATTTCTTGTTCCATTACGATCTGTGTTGTTAATATTAACTTTTCCTGGATTTCTTGTTCCATGACGAACTGCGTTGTTAATAATATTAACTTTTCATTGTAAATTTAACGACTTGCAGTTAGTTTTAATTTGTGAATACATAATAATTGTACTCACACTTGGCCAAACGTTTTCGTGTTATGGAAACTCATCTTCAAGGCATCGGCGATGTTGGTTATAAGAATTGTGGTTTTTGAAAAAATTGTGTTTTATTATACAAAAACCACAATTCTTCTAACCAACAAACCAACATCGCTGATCTAGGATGCCTTAAAAATGAGTTTCCATAACTCGAAAACGTTCGGCCAAGTGTGAGTACAATTATTATATATTCACAACTTAAAACTGACTGCAAGTCATTAAATTAGGGAAGTGATCGCCATGAACCATAGCAGGTATCTGTTCAGAGATTAGCTGCGTTCTCCTAGGCACTCTTTGTAAGGGTGACCAAAAAGATTGGCCTGCAAAAAAGACACTGTTCTCTACAGTAAAATCACTTCCCGGTGTTTCGGAACCCACCTAAAACTGTAGGTCCAACTCATCAATCCCAATCATCCAACTCATTACCCACGCACAGGTCTCAGATCTGTGGGCTTCATCCTCCAAAAAAATTAAAATTAACAGTTAATATTTTTAATATTGATTAATTAATTTCAAGTGATATATCTGTCCTTTTAACGTAATAATTGTTATCAGGAGGCACAAGGCTACAAAGGTTTTAAACATTTCCTTTCTTACCCATCTAATGCTAACTTTCACAACAGGAAAGTACACCACTGATCGACAGTCACCAACAACCCAAACACACTAATCAAAATTAAATAATGTTTATCAGCATAAATAATATTTATGAACATAAAGTTTAAAAAGTTTTAAACTTTCAAAATTTGAACTATTCTCGCCAAAAAGACAGTAGAACTGAGACCTGATCAGGTTTCTGCCACACACACATCAAGTCTGCTCGAACTGTCAGGCGAACTGATCGAATATTCATCAGTTGTCAGGTCGCTTTCAGGTCGCCTGAAAGGCTAGTTATTCCCGCCACACACTATCATGTACACCTGATAGGGTAACTGATCATGCGTACCTGATCAGGTGTACCTGATAGTGAATGGCCGGCCTAACACATAACATTTGCCGCGCATGCGCAGAAAAGACCCAAAAGGAGCACATAGCGATTGTTCACTCGTTCACAGAGAATGATTGCTTACGCTGCGAGTAGATTAGCAGTGAATTTAAAATAAGTCTAATATCAAAACTGACACTGTATTTCTATTTGATATAGTTAAATAAGTTGTATCAGTAACGTTTTGTACTCTTCTGTGGTTAAATAGGTGATAAATAGGCTAATATTTTTTTGTTTTTCAAATTAATGGGGGTGCACGTGCACTTGTGAACATTGTCAGAAACTGCCGCTGGTTATGGAACAAGAAATCCAAGAATAAAAATAAGCATATTGACGAGACTCACGGGTAATTCAACCTCGTTATTTGTCATGTGTTATAGTAAACGTCTTACATCTTCAATTTCAGGTGGGTTCTGAACCACCGGTTGAGTGATAATTTTAAAAATTGTATATTTGGGCATTTACATTAAAGATTAATTGACAAACTATTGTCAAGTTGATCGTTATTTTCCAGACTCAAGAGACAAAGTATCGACAGAAAGAACTGCTGTATGCAAGTCTAACAGACTCAGCTGCAGTTTGGGAAGTTAATGTGGCGCACAAATGGAAACTGCTTACATTAGAGTTGGCATCATGGGTTGAAGACAGATGGCGACAAGATCTGAAAAGGGCTCAGATGAAGGACTTTGTCCATGTGAGTTGTACTCTATTTTTTCACTTTTAAATCAACTGGAATAATGTCTAAAATACTACAACAGTATAAACGTTTAAACAAGCTTTTAGACTTATTCAAGTTTTTCTGAAGCTTTGACGACAGAAATAGATTTACAGTGCAAATAGATACATATACAGTGATATATAGATACAATATAGCGACAGTGCAAATAGATTTACTTTTTACGATTATCATCGAAGAGATCTACTAGGCCTACTTGAAAATTAAATAAAAACAAAAAAGTAATCAATCATAATCTTTGTATTGGTGAGTGATATTGTGGTAGATGAACAGACTTAGGGCCGTATTTATGAACGTTTCTTAGCAAAACAAGACTTGGTGAAGTCTTACTTAATGGCGATAAGTGTAGGTTTACCTGCACTTACATGTTCACGAAGTGACAAGCCAGCGAGTAGCTGTAACACTAAAAGCCAACCCAGCTTCACCAACAAAGGCCTAACTCCTGATAAAAAAATTTACACTAATAAATTACATTAAACAACACTAATTTAAGGATTAACACTACATAAATATGGTAGGGGGTGCTAGGTCGGCTTGTTACCTAACTTGTCAGCCAGTAAACTCGTCCAGTTTAATCAATGGAGTTCGTATTTATGAACTTTACTTAAAGATCTTCTTAACTTAAAAGTCAAGACTTTCTTAAAAGTCTTCAAATCCGTTCTTAGCTAAGCTAGTTAGAGGGCTATCTTGAAGCCATTCTTGAGATTATGTTCTATCATATTTTGGCTTCATTTTTTATTAAAGCATCGGCTCATCAAAATAAAATAAAAAATCTCCATATTCAATTTTTGCACCATTGCAATGTAATTCACTGTTTATTTGACCTATTGAAACTATTTTTACTTTCTTTATAATAAATCAACTTTTAACCTATGATTTCTTCATCTTCCTATGATGAAGAAATGAGATGGACGAAAGTTCTGTGGTCTGCTGTCAGATAGCGCTCACTGCACTACATCAAAATTCCATTATATTTTCAAATTCGAAAGCAGAAAATATTAATCCAAAAGACAGTGGAGTGGTAATAATTACGTAACAGTAACTGTGAATTTACATGGTGCAGTATGTTTATCTTTTCATCGGTTATTTTATGTTTGTTAGTGTCTGATAATACGTGTCAAGTTTAGGTTAGCTTGTGACAACGTTCAATGTTGTACAGCCTTTCCAAGTAGTACTTAGATAAGAACGCTTCAAGTTCATAAATACGGCCCTGAGGGTTGTTTTTACAACCCTATTTTTCACTAAAAACAAGATCCATAATATCAATAGTCACGCCATTCTCAATTTCAATTGAACTATAAAACTAAAATACAAAACAGCTTCTTACATTTTCAAAATTACCATATTGACGGTTCATTTATATCAATCCGCATGTTTTGTTCTAATTACAGTAACTTTTCATATTTCAATCTCCAACTATTTCCAGGTCGATTTTGAGAAAATGCACATGACTAAACCATTTTTTGGTGAACTAAGAAGAAGATACAGCCCAGCTTTATGGATTCAGTACAGAAGATCTGATAATTATAAGTTTCTGGATGTTAAGATCCACCGATTTCAGGTATTTACACCCATGTAAATTTCTTTATCCCAAAGTTTTTCAATGCTTTATTAGCATTCAAATAGTTTTTCACTTAAATTGAATAAATCTGATCTACTTACTTGTTTCAAATGATTTAAAAATTCATTATTTTTAATTTATATAAGACAGACGTGACAAGTTGCTGGTGAAATTCTCTTGTATTTACCATGTGCAAATTTGAATTAAAATTAACTATAATATTTCTGCACTCCAGTGATTCAATTCATCTAAAACATTTTTTTTCAGATTGACAATCAAATGTCAGATGCAATATTCCAAACAGTACTTCATCCTACTCCAGTGCCTCAGCATATTATAAGAAAAGTTGGCATAAAACCATGTCTGCAATTGATGGTATTGAAGAGACAGCAGAGTCTACAGAGCCACGGAATCTACAAGTAAGATGATGAATTTACTTTTATTCTCTTCTCTTGATGAAATTGAATAAGTAAAAAATTGATTATTTTTTAATTATGATTTTGTTTCATTACTCTATTGATCGTTTTCATTAATGTAATCCTATTTGGTGGATTCGATAACGAGATAGAATGGCCTTGCCGCTGTTTGCTTGTCAAAAGATAATATTGTTGCAGTAACCAGTGTCTTCCACCCCTCTCAACACCATCTATCATTCCTTCCCCTTCACCATGTACCTCACTTCTGCATTAAATGTCACGCTATGAGCATCTAAAAAGGTCATCTGCAAGCATGCCCGTTCCATGTTACCATGTCACATTCAGTTATTAAAACAGTGAATACAAAGTTACATACAAGTTACATGCACCTTTACTGAAAACCTACATACGTTGCACTTCCCAGAAAGCCTTCTTTATACAGGTGAGTAAAACATCTTCTTCAACTTTCAGTGGTTGGCTACATTATAAAGTTCTATCTTAACTGAACCCTAGACCCTTGTTTTTCAAAAACAGGAAAGGATAAACACTATTCATTTATTCTTCAAGATTCCATAATTACTCAAAATGGAAGATTGAGATTTACAATCTGTTGCTGATACCTAAGTGATTTTTCAATCTTATATTAAAACTATATTGAAAAGCTTCTTTTCAGAAGTGAAATGCACCCTCTAACATCACCAATATAAGTGAGTAAAACAGTACATAAAAGTGAAATACAGTGTCAGTTTTAATATTAGATTGTTCATTAAGTATTTCGTCATGGATAACATCACAAAGTGATTTAACTTGACTTTTTTATATTTTATGTATCAGGGATATTTTACAGCTCTCCTCATGAAACAGAAAGTGCTCACCATGGAATAATTGCCTAATTTTCATTGTATTCTTCCAGATTCGTGAAAATGGTTGTTCAGGAGTTTTCAGTTCAGCTGGATCGAGGATTTGTTCTATCATTGTACAATACTTTGCTGCCGTGGTTGAAAGAGGAAAAGCCGTCAGTTAGAATGAGAACAGACATCAGCATGTTGCATCAGTCTTGCACGCCCAAGGTACGATGCAGATTAGTCATCAGTCATTAATCATCTATTAATTTACTGCTAGTGTTTACTTCTTTTTTTAAATGATGACTATATAATTTGACAAATGTAAGACAAATAATATTCATATAATGAATTAACTGCTAACAAACCAGCGGATCTCGACTCCCTCTCAATATTTTACTTCCCCCCCCCCCCCCAACCACCGATCATGTCATAGTATCCCTAGACTGAACTTCTAGTTAGGCCCTAGTTACGCCCTCCTGGTAGATTTTGCCCCCCCCCCCCCGCAATAAAGCTATGAATTCAATTGTACTAACTTTTCCGTATTGACAGCATTTTATATTTAAAATGAATCTGACTGGATAGAATTGAATAAATCCAAAAAATAAGATAATTGTACTTCTAGAAATTTAATTAATCTTAAACATTTATTTATTAATTGTATGATAATACATCAAGAATTTACATTGATTCATTTTAAACTAATATGTTTTAATAAATTGGTTGGCCTCAACCCCTATTTTCCACTGAGCGGTAACTTTAATGATTTTGTATTCCCATCTCTCACAGGTTTTTTACCTCGAGATGCATGTTTTCTAACAACATGCTAGTGTTATTGTAATTCTGTACTACTTTATATATATATATATATTTTTAATTTTATAATTGTACATTCAACCAGGGCATTCCAATCTTGAATTAATGCTATGGTTTCTTCGGATTTGTACTCGTAATATAATTTTTAATCTAAAAATATTCAATTATTGTACTGTGTGGATGTTTTGTATCTTCTGTATTTGTGTAGGAACAATAAATATTTCATTTCATTTTTTACTTTCTTTGGACTATTTCAGAACCTTGGTTTCATATCAGATTCAAGGGTGATGGTGGAATTTTTGCACATATCTCCTTTGAAATTCCAGTTCAGCTTCTCGCCACTTGCCTCTAACAATCCGAAACTGACTTCGCCAATCGTTGGTCAATCTTACATATCAGATGTCCTTTTCCTATTACTGGACAACATAGCTCCTTCTCTGAATGAGATAAAGAGTGTCAAAATAAAGTAAGTATTTATTTATCACTAGTAGTTCTGTGAACAGTAAACCTCACGCCCAAGAATAAGGGTGCTTGCACAGAAGAATATATTTGATGTACTTGATGGTAATCATCTCAAAATTAAGCACAATCATCACATTCAAAGAAATCTTCCAGATCTAACACAATCAATTAGACAATATTTCCCAAGTCTAACCCTCGGGAATATTGGAGAAGCACAACTTGAAAATATATAAGGAAGGGGGTAAACATCTAAAAAAAAGCGTCACAATAGCAATGGCTGACTTCAGATTATTTCTAGTATTACTTGAAAAACATTTTTCAGCCTTCTACTTTCTACAGCAGGTTGGGGGGGGGGGGGGACAGATATATGAGATGCACAATTGGCAAAAGGAGTGAATTATTAAAGTGCATTTTATTTGAACCAAAAGTTTATTTATTCATATTAATCTGATAAATTTAGACATAGTATTTTCTTATAGACAAAATTCAAGACAGATTGTGAGGGTAAAAATAAAGGAAATAAAATCATTTCAACGCGATTTGCCTTTAGAAATATAATATTATCCATGGAATTTGGCTTTGTAAACAAAAGCGTCACCTTTCCCGTATTCGAATCCATTGAGGCTACGGCTGAATAAGGAAATTTGAATAAATATTAATTTTAATAAAAATGTAAGTGAAATCAGGGTTCTAATTTTAGCGTTATCTAACGCAAAAAGTTTTATCAAATGCTTGAAGTTACTGCGAAATTAGCAAGGCAAACTGGCAAAGAATAATAACTGAAAGCAATATTATTGTTCAATGAACAATAACTTCAACATTCTAGGGAGCTCGGGAAACAGTTGTAAGTTACCAAAAGAAATGTTTATTGGTGAAAATCTAAATTATTATTATTTTTATAGGTCCTGTTTGTAAAGGTGACCGATTAGATTGGCCAGCAAAAAAGACTGTAAAATCACTTCCCGGTGTTTCGGAACCCACCTAAAACTGTAGGTCCAACTCATCAATCACCATCATCCAATTCATTACCCACGCGCAGGTCTCAGACCTATGTGGGCTTCATCCTCCAAAAAAAATGCAGTTGCTCAATTTGATACTAGATGGAGCAATACGTTTTTCCAGCTTATGGAACTTATAGCTTCCAGCTTATAGGAACTTATTTCAAGTTCAGATTAGTTGGCTCTTTGCATTTTATTATTGTACATTTTACTTCTTTTATCAAGTGTGAAGCATAAAACAATTCGATCTATATTATAAGAGGTGACTAAATTACAATCAGTATGAAATGAACAGGCAATTGCCCAAAACTGCTTTTTCACAACATTTCAAATTATTGAAATTGAAATTGAAATTTATTGCCAAACAAAAATAAACATACAAGCAAACTTGAATTAGAATAAATAAGAAAAATACATAAATTAAGCTTGTAGATCTAGATCAACATAAACATAATCAAGTTCACATGACATATGATGTTAAAGATCAATCTTGTTTCCACTAATATGCAATATAAACTTGAAAAACACTTCCAAACGGAAACCAACCCACGCCACGGCGCGACTATTATTTTGTTTTGATATTATGAATCCAGATCTTGGCTAGTTTTGTTTCACTAGAGATTTCACTATAAAGCACAATAATTACCAATTATTTTACAGTAGAAGAATATTAATTTTCAAGTTTACTTTCAACCATGCAAAATGCACTAACAAAATCCTAAGGAAGTTGATAAAATTTTGAGTTTATTATTTTATTGGTTTATCATGTGAACCTTTTTTCTTATTTTGAGCTGTATAATCAGTTCCTGAAGTTTTTTTTTTATTCTTTCCTCCTTAAACACGTTGTTTAAGAAAAGAAAATCAGATGAAATGTGGATTTATCAATTTCAATGAAATCATTCGGAATTTTTGACGTTATGGTTGTAATTAGATCATTATTTAGAGCAGTTCAAATTAGATCACGCCAGTTGCAAGAGAATATTTTTTCGTTGGTAATAACATTTGGAATCTAGTTTTAAAATTCATTGGAAGAAGCAGTATTTGGCTAAACTTATGTTGTTACTCTATGTCCAGTTGAGTGTAGCATATAAGAATAGGTAAATAAGTAAAATACTCTGTTATCAAATTAGTCCCTCTTATATGGTTGTCTTTGTGAATGAATAAATGAATTGATAAAACTATTAAGATTAGAAATACGATTTCTATTGAAATTCATGTTTTCAGAACTGCTCTATGTGAAATTCAAGGACGAGTTTACAGCTTCCAAAACCTTTGGAAAGATTGTACTCTCCATTATTTGAGTCAACTTATGCAGCAATTAAATGTACTTGTTCTGGGAATTGACGTTCTTGGTAACCTCTACTCACCAGTTCCAGATTTCACTCAAGGATTGGGAGATCTATTCTATGAACCTCCATATGTAAGTTGCAAGAAAATATAGCATTCTTTAAAAACTCACCATCATAATGTATTAAAGTTGAATGTTTCAAATCTTGTGTAAATTATTTTATTATAAAAATTCTCTTATTTTTTATTTTTAATAATTATTATTTTGTTTTGATACACGCAAACGGAAACGCTACAAAATGCTATTATTGAGTTTACGTTTTGTATTAAGGCCAGTGATGCTTTGAGGAAACTAAAATAATATTAGCGTTATTGAGCAAACAATCATTTACATAGTTGATTGAATGGATATAGCTATGAAATTGGTCTCAGAAAATTAATAGTTATTGATTCCCTTGGATTCCCGTTGATGATATTTGGGAAGTTGAAAACATAAAATACATTTTCATGAAATAATCTAGATTATAACTGAGGTCCAACTCATCAATCACCATCATCCAATTCATTACCCACGCACAGGTCTCAGACTTATGTGGGCTTCATCCTCAAAAAATGTAGATTAAAGACCTCAGTCAAAATGTATTACTCTGATCTCAGTTGATTTTTTAATACAATGCAGGTGATAGTTACTGTCACTTATTTTGTTGAGCTTGGCATTCTGTTATAACTCTGTTAGCACAGAGAGGAAAGTCATAATTGCTTTGTGACTGTTCAGAGTCAGCGTTATGTTTTAGTCCAAAAAGTGTACTACAAAAACAAGGAGTGAGGTAGTTTGTAACATAATATAGGTAACATACATACTAATTACTAACTGTCAATAGACAAATCAATAATTTAATAAGTAACTATCCAATAAATTCTTTAATGATGTAAAAAGAAATGTCTAAAAAGCAGTTAAACACTCAATAAATAAATGGAACACTTACAAAGCACAGTCTGTCACTGTATTTGATCGTCATATATAGAAATTGCACTACGTATGTGTAAAATTCTATAAACTGTAAAGGAGGTCTGCCATTTTGTCACTTAATCACATTAACACTTGAATCACAACTAAACTGCTGTTTACAGAGAGAGCCCTTTTATAAAAGATTTTTATTCATTTGGAAGTTTCCACAAATATCAAATACCTCCATTTACTCAAACATTCCAGAAACGCATTTGTTTTAATGCTAGAACATTCCAGATCTATAATAGAACATTTAAGATAAGAAGGACAAAGGAGAACATTGAATGCATGCTTGAGATACGGTGACAAATTTATGACCTCTATGCAGATTAGGCACTTCCGGCTCATCACTGCACTAACCCCACCTTAAGAAATTGCTCTGTCTTATAGCAATGGCCCTTTGGATGGTTTATACCTGCCTTGACTGCTAGCCGGCTCCTCCTTGATCCTTGAAACAAGCATATGTTTATAGGTAATAAACATTGTGATATCTCCTGTATCAGCTACTTTCATGGGGATATTCCTGGATGGTACCATTTATGTAGTCCTGGACACGCCTATGCGTAGAGTTACTGTACAGTGATTTAAGAAAAATTTATCTATTTTGCAATGGAATTATAAGTACGTAAAAAGAAAATCTACGTCTTTTTGGAATAATAAAAAATGTTATCAACTCTACTTAATGTATATATTTAATTTATTTATATCTTGTTTGTTGTAGGGCTCATGTGAAAGTCCCGAAGAATTTTTTGAGGGTCTCAGTCACGGTGCTCAAATTATAATGGGTCATTACTTGGGAGTGAGCAATATTGTATCTCTGATTACTTGTGCTCTAACTAATCACAGTCATATAATAAGTTTTGAAGATGACTTCAAGCGGGTAAGTTTTGAATTTCACAATGAATACATTTATTTTTTCTTACAACTAAGAACTTCCAAACAACATTAATATTAATATTTTCCACAGAAATGGCTAAATAATAGACAAAACCATCGTGTTCTGTACCTTTTCTTATATTATGGCATTTACTAACTTCTTGCAATTTTTATTCAATGTTCAAAGTCTTGCAAATTTACTTCTCCCCAATAAAGATATCAAGATCAAGATATCGAATAGTGTATCTATACCCACAAGTTCATTGGCATATCACAAATTACAATAATATGTCATCAAAATAATTTATCAAATCATTTTTCAAGTATATTGTGTAACAAAAGTACATTATCACATCAAACTATCACATGCTGGTCTCATTAAGTCACACACTTAGCAGAATCTTTTTATTTCTACCATACTTGATATTCCTGATTAATTGCTTCTGGCTCGGACTTGATATAGCATAATCTTCGAAACAAATGCTGTATGCCAACTACTATCATTATAAGATCAGTTGAACCTTTGCAGAAACGACGATTTTTGATGTGCCTACACCAGAATAGTGATCTACCTGTGCCGTTACTTACTGCGAGTAAAACTTTCAAACTTGGCGTCACATTGGGATTGTCTGGAATTGTTATGAAATCTCTATCTGGTGAGTGAACCATATGTAATATTATTCATTAACTAAAAAGTATACAATCTTCAATATTATCAATTTCTCGCAATTTCTATGTAATCAATTTTATTGTATAAAGAAGAAAATATATTGAAAGAAACACAAGTGAAGAAGATTTTTAAGGACTTCAAATACAAAAGTTATTTCACAATACACAACATGATACATTATTTCGTTGGATTCCTGATTAACAATGTTCTTCTTTATTTTTATGAAGATTGTTTTGAATTTTCAATAGTTATAAATACGAAGAGGAATTAATATTTTGGATATTACAATTATAAACAATTGTTAAATCAATGTAAATGGAAATAAATTTGATAGAATCAAAATGTTGAAACAAAAGTGTTGTAGCATATGCCGATTTTCAAATTTGAATAATTCATTAACAATGATTGCTGCTGTGACTGTTAAATTCCCATTTTCAAACCCTAAAAAACTATTCATCTCATCAAACACTAAACGTAGAACTATTTCTGTTCAGTGATAATTATATCAATTTGTTTTTTCTTGTTATTTTCAGTTATTAGTGTTATTTTATATATATATGTCCAGTGCTTGTTCTTATCTAGTGCCTGTTTTAATATTATTCCCACACTGATCATCTTAATGATGCGTTTTTATAATATAAAGTATTAGTAGAGCATGCTGTGTTCCTTTTCAACTGTACATTATCCATGTGAATCGTAAATAATTGTCACGTACGTTGTCCATTATTAGAGAGTAACTTATATTGTATGCTTGTCTTTGTATTCCATCAAATATTTGTTATGTTCCAATGTTAAATGTATTTTTATTTATTTTATTTTCAGTTGTAATGTTTACAATAACTTATGTTCATTTTAATCCTCACACTGCAAACAGGACAACACATGTACCCCAGTCACCTTGCAGGTATGTTTAAGTTGATGATGGATGCCTTTAACATAGTGCACCAATAATAATGCATCTTATTACTGGAATCCCACAAAAGTTTTTACTATGCTTGAGGTGATATGAGGTTTAATCTATTTTTCAAAGCTACATATATTCATCGAATATTTTAGTCAGTAGGGCAGCATAAATTCAATTACTGCAATTAATAGTTTACTTATTTCCACAAAATATTAAAAACGTAGTACTTCTCTCCCATTAATTAGAATCCTTATTTTGAATAATTCAATTAGAAACCACTCACTTTGTATTCAGCTACACTTTATCATCTAGTATGCTGTAATCGATCATTTAAACACATTAAATAGCTTAAAACTTGTGAATCTAAGATTATTTTACAGATTATGTATTTTTTATCTTATCAAGATAAATTTGAGTTTGGTTGGTAGCACTGCGCTACACTGTAAGTTTAGTGGAATCAAAGCTCCAGAATGTTTGTTAATTAGTTATTTTCAATGTTATAATTTCGCTCAATTAAGTGCTATGGTGATTATATGAGTGGTGAGTTACTTATGAGAAATATCCAAGTTCGTGAGTGGAATCACTTTTATTAACAAAACTATAGCATTGTTAAAATCTAACTGCACTTTTGACTCCATTTTGGCTACCGGCACTATCTTGAGATGCAATTGAGTGTTTGAAACTGTCAGCCGTTAGTGACCTTGCAACTATTGTGCTGATGATAGTGAGGCAGACAATCGACTCAAAGTAGAATATCGCCAGGTTACTGTTATCAGGTGATCAACTGTGTTGTTTACATCTTGTTTCCTTGACGATGGCCATCCAAGCTCGGGTTGTAACTGGTCGACTCTCGGGAGAGAGCGGCGTAGGCGTTATTAATTGGGTGTTGACATCTCTAGCCTAATTCTACCCTATTAGGTCAGCAGCTCATCCCCGAGTAGGACTGGCTGATCAAAATAGATAGCGACATAGCGCTGATAACATTTAAACATTTAATCTGTACGGTATTTTCAGATTTAAAACTCTATTTATCTATTTACATTGTTTTCGTATTATCGTCATTGCAGTGGAACTCAAGCAGATAACTCAGCAGGTAGTTTGTACTATACTGAGTCCTAGCCCCTCCACTCATTTTGATACTATTGAGGTGTGGCGATGAGCAGAATTTGAAGGGGCGTGCTTGACTATGATGACAGGAACTGGAAGAAATATTTTGATGGAGAGAAATCTCAACAACCTTAAAGAAGGGATGATTGACAAAGGAGTTATAGATATTGTGGTAAAAATACATACAATTCTGGACTATATCTCCAAAAACATTTTGGAAGAAGCAGTGATTGATTTAATTCCGGAAGTTAGGTACTTTCCCACTTAATAAATATGATGCTTCAATTAAAGTGAAAGAGGATTTGAAGAGATTGTTGGCTGACTAAGTGGGAGAAAATAAAACAGTTCCAAGGATTACTTTTACATGAAAAAAGGAAGCGAAAGAATGAACTTGATGATTCAATATGCAATGAAGAGGAGGCTAATGCTGAAATTGAGGATCTCAAATCAAAGCTGAAAAAACTGAAGAACAATGCCGAGGAATGATGGAGGTTAGTTCAAGAGATGCTATTATCAATCTTTTGCAAAGCGATGCACAGCACACCGCAGATAAAATTTCTGAGTTGGAGTCTGAATTGACATTATTGAAGAAGTATAGAACACTCAGCAGAGTTCAAGTCTCCAAAGTTAACTTCTAAATATTCTTGTACTTCCCCCAGCTGTGAAATAAAGACGTCAAATCGCTTTTCTGTATTGAATGTTGAGAATGCTTAATCACCTTTGTCACAACCAATTGAAGAACTTGCATTCCAGGTACGGGCTCATAGGAGGACCTCAAATTCGCCTACAGTCCAACAGAATCCAAACGCTCTCATTAGATCTATCATTAATAACTCAAATAAGATGAAAATTGTACTTCTAGCAGATAGTCAAGGTAGAGATATAAATAAATATCTGAGTGACTTCAATACAACGTTTTTGTTTACACTATACCCGGTGCGAAGTTGAAGCAGGTTATCATAAATGGTATACAGTTCATAAAGGACTTGACCAAGACAGATTATGTGTTTGTAATGGCAGACCTTAATGATTTCGATGGCTATGAACCAGGACATCCAACTATTCAGCAAGCAATGGATCTGATTCTATCAGCAGGCTTAAACACCAATATTTTGATTAGTGCAATTCCTTACAGATATGACAAACCTCATCTCAATGATGATATATATTTCGCAAATTTATAAATTTCGAATTGAATATCTGCATATACAGGAATATCTGCAATGAGTTATGGCGATTTCAGTTATATGATGCAGAGAAATCACTTTAATAAGAAAGGTCTCCATTACTAGAGAAGTGGAAAACGTTTGATGGGAGAGCTCTTCTGTAAATTTGTAGCATTATCAAGTTCAGGCAGGATTGTCATTTATGAAATTCATCTAATACATTATTGCACACACAATAATAATAGATCTCCTTCCATGATAATGGAAACTTGTGACAATGTTAATGCGATAAACAGTGACAATTACTATACTTTTGACAATGACTCCAGCAACAACACTATTGCTTGTTGAGCCTCAGATGATTTCTTTGAACCAAGCAATGCCTGTTTTTAGAGAGTCTCTTCCTAATCCAACTTATTTTAACAGTATGAACTGGATGTGACAGCCTGCTCAAACTATAATGATTTTTTAGGGTTCAGTACTCCTACTTAAGTAGTTGGGAATGCTGCTACATCAGGGTCTGTGAATTTGCAATCTGATAGCAGACAGAGCAAATAATATATCTTAATAATTTAATTTATTTATCAAGTTGACAGAGGACTTGCAACGTGAATGAGATTAGTATAATGCATTATAACATTTGCAGAGTTTGCTCAAAAAATGATAACTTGCCCTACAGCTGGAATCAATGCAGGAGGAGGGGACATTACTGCAATTAGATTTTCTATGTTCATCAGAAACCTGGCTGGCTCTATGAACAAGAAACAGCGGAAATTCATAATTTTCAACTCATATCTCTCTCAAATCGATCCAATCAGCGTGGAAGTGGTGTAGTAATTTTTGCCAGGAAAGGAATAGCATCATCAGCTTCAGCCTTGGATTGCTCACTTCAACTGGAATTTGAGAATACTGCAATAGTGTTTAAGAAAATGTTTCTCATTGTATGTTTGTATAGGCCACCTAGCAGTTTTTTTTCAGTTTCTTACTGATCTAGAGAGATACTTGAACTTGTTTCAACAAAGGTTCAAGGGAGTAATTATAGCTGGTGATATCAATGTTAATTTCTTGGACAACTCATTATTCAGAGTGGAACTGTGTGCACTACTCCCCGCTTTTGGCTTCATCAGTGTCATTGATACAACTACAAAAGTCACATCACATTCTGTAACCTTGCTGGATAACTGCTTTCTCCCTTTCAATGATTGAATGTATTTCTTCTGGTGTTCATTCTCTGGCTCTATCTGATCACTATGGTCAACAAGTTACAGTGAAGCTCCTTCCTGGCCTGATGAATTACAACAGAGATGAGTTTATTGTGAAGCAAGTGTTTTCTATAGAAAATAGGGCAAAGTTTGTGCAGCTTTTGAGGAATTGTCATTGGAACTGTATATGGTTACTTTAAGGGACTGTTGATAACAAGTTGGCTGTATTCATGAAAATTTACTCTGCAGCTTTCAATGAGGCATTTCCTTTGAAAAAATTCAAAGTAAGGAAGAAACCAGAAACTGTAAAATGGTCCAGCCCAAATCTAAAGTGCCTGTGTTCATGTAAAAGAGATATGGAGCTATTCATAAGACTATATCCTGATGAAATTGGGTTGAAGCATGAACATAAGCAAATATCTACAGTAATAAAGACACAAATACATTCATTGAGAACAGAATATGCCAGCATACAGATTAGTTCATCAGAGAATAAGCCAAAAGCAATTTGGGATTTGATTGAAAAAGAAATAAAGAGCAATAATAGATTAAACAGTTATAAATTGCAAGTGAATGCATCCTACACCAAGTCTCCAATTGAAATAGCTGATTTGTTCAATGAGTTCTTCACCAAGGATAGCACATCAACTGTTGAAAATCATGATGTCAATTATATAGACATGTTGTGAAAGGCTAATCCAGGAGCTTGTCAGGTGAGTGAAGTAGCGGTGAACTCTGAGGAGGTTATTCATTAAATGGTGAGGTCTCTAAATAGTAAGATGTTCAGTGGTTTGGATGGTGTTCCATCACAAATAATGAAGGATTCTTTCACCATGTGTCAGATGCTTTGACTTACCTAGTGAACTTGTCTCTGTCATCAGGCATCTTTCCATCTGACCACCACATAAGAAAGGATCCAAGAAGGTCATGGATGATTTTAGACTGGTCTCAATGCTATCATCTTTTTCTAAAATCTTTTAAAAGACCATGTATGATGAACTTTACAAACACCTCCAACTGGGAAATATCTTGCATAAAAATTAGTTTGGATTCAATAGAGCAATGGTGGATGCCATAAATTTACTTTTGAATGAGAGCCATCTTACTTTGGATGGTGGAGAGAAAATGACTGGTTTTTTGTGGATCTGAGAAGGGCGTTTGAATTGCTTAATATTCTTCTTGATAAGTTGAGATATTATGGTGTTTGAGGTAGGTTTCTGCAACTGATACAACCATATTTGAGAGGCAGATTCCAAATTGTGGAGTTGGAGGTTCAGCAAGAACAAATTAAAAATTATCCTCATCACTCTCAGCCCCAGGTTATGAAGAGGGAAGTGCCATAAGGGTAGATTCTGGGGCCATTGGTTTTTCTGATTTACATTAATGACCTGCCTGCAAATGTTCCTCTTGCACAATCCATTCTCTTTGCAGATGATGCAAATTTCATTTTGACATCTAAGGAATCAGAAATGGCTTTACAAAGTGTAGAGTTATGGTGTAGAGCTAATGAACTGCAGGTTAATGTTTCTAAGATATGTTTCATCAATTTCTCAATCGAGTTACAAAAACATTATTTGCTCCAACTCAGAATGTGGGATGCGGATATGGGCGAGTGTGGGAAATGGGCGGAGAACACTGAATTTCTTGAAGTTTTTATTGATCAGTGCCTGACCTGGAGATCTCATGTGTAAATTCTTGTGAAGAAATTTAACTTTGCTATCCATGTACTCTCCAAATTGATTAAGGTGTCTGATGTCAATGTAGCTACCATGGTTTCTGTGAGCCCCTTTTATTTTATGGAATAGTTGCATGGGGAGATTCAGTACATGGTCGTCATGATTTCTGAACTCAGAAGAGAGCTATCAGAGTGATGTTTCAGAAACCACCCATGCAGGGAGTTATTTGTGACAGCAGGAATTCTTAAGTTCCCTGCCTCTATAGGCCTATCTACTTTTTGGTCTGTATGGCACTCAATTGGAGAAGTAACTGGATGATTGGTGCAGACAACACAAGGAACTCGTACAACACAAGGAACAGAGACTGGATGCACACAGAACATCGTTTTATGAGGCGAGTGCACAGCACATGGCAGAAAATATATAATGCGCTAACATTGGAAATTCGTGAGCTGGAATCAGTAGGGGAATTCAGAAGAAGATTGGAATCGTGTTTAATTGCTAGTTTTTATGGCATTGGAGAACTTTTGAATCCATGATTTTCAACTCTTTGTGTTGACGTGAATGCTTTTTAAAGGATTCTGTGATATTATGTATGTGTTGATATTGTATTATGTACAGTGCAAGACATGGAATAATAATAATTTAAAAAACATTAAATAGTTTGTAGCCTAATAATTCCCCTCCAAACTAGCCTACTGTCATGGTTTCTTATAAAGTTTTGAGGTTTCACTATTTACAATATAAGTGTCATTTTTCATTGAGCTTTATCGTTAATTTTCTTATTCAGGAAATTCGTTAGTACAGTATTCTATGTGGTAGTAATTGCGTATGATTGTTGAACCTTGGAATGTGTATTAGCATGGTAGACTACCTTTTATTGAAATACCAGTGCACACTATTTAATTATGTAATCCTTGTTGAATTATTATGATTCAGTTCATGATTTTCAGTAATTAGGTTGTGCTTGCTTCTCATTCACTTTTATTTATTTTTTTCCAAATAATAAAGTGATATATGTATTGAACCTAACAAGATTGCTAATAATACATGTTATCATGCATGCTATAGTAAATTATATCAATGGAGTAATTTTGAATTAGTGAAGATCACTAGAGAAAAAATTTCTTAGGTAGACACATTCTCCCCTGACACTGTATTATTGTTGTTGACTGTTCATTCCACCAAGAACATTTTCAACAATACATGTTAAATTACAGAAATATTCTCATTCGTTCAGTTTTGTGTTCCTTCTTGGTTCAATCGATAATGTTTATTCTCTAACTTATTTCAACTCTATTTCTCTAACTTTATTTCAAGTGTATTTATGGAAGTTTCACGACAGTACCAGTTCACGACAATACAATTTTAAATTTCAATTGCAACAGTATTGATATTAAAAATATAGTTTTAAACAGCTTTTATTTGTCAAATATGCAACCTAAAAACCCAAGTGTCTTTGTGTAAATGCTCTTGGGACTTCTTTTTTGTATTACACAAAACTCGATCTATGAGACATTATTTTTGCACAGGGTCCCAGCAAGATGGCGTCGAAGGATTTTTCAGAGGTTCTGGGAAAGGATTGATGGGTCTTCTAACAAAGCCAACTGGCAGTGTTATTAATTGTGTCTCCATGGCATCAGATGGAATAAAACGGTAAGTCTAAATCAAATTACAAGAATGCTGGAGTTCAGTTTGTTGAAGAAAACAACAAATTTGAAGAGCTGCAATCAAGTTCTCATCAAGTATATTCATCTACTCATTCACTCAGAAGTATATGAAGTCCCTTACATGACATACATTTATACCAAGTACAGTAAAGCAAGTATAACACTCAACTAAAAGAAAAAATCACCTTCATTTTGCAGGGATGCCCACCCACCCTAAGCCTCATGACGCACCCCCCACCCCCAAAATTTAGCTCCAGCCCCCAATAAATTAGGCACCCCCAAAAAACTGCGAAAAAATAATCCCCCCCCCGTATTCTTTCTATCTATCACAGTAGTGGCGCCATTCCGTGCCCCTCCCTCTAAGCTCTTACGTCTCGCTAAGCTTTAATAATAACTTCCTGTTAATAATACAATTATTTTAGGTAATTTACATTCAATACTATAATAATAATTATAAATCTATTGTCATTATATTGATATTCTATCTGGTGACTTCGTAATATATTTTTGAATGTCGTGTCATGTTAAACACGGTTTCAATCAACTTTACACCCCCCCTCAAACGTTTTTGGAACCCCAAGAATTTCAATGACGCAGTCTGCGTCATAGCCCCCCCCCCCTGGATTTTGAGATTTAAAATTTGTTTATTCGTTTTTTCATTAAAACTACACAAATGATCGTTTATTGTTAATTTCTGCTCGTTCTTAGGAACGTTTATTGTTCTTAGGTCTCACAGAAAACATGTCTTCATTGAAGCACACATCAATTAAATCATTCTTCGTGTATTTCATTACTGTTAAGTTCATGTCTCTGATTGTTTTTTTTTCTTTGTTTTTTTTAAAGAAATAACTAAGTGAATTCGTATGGCTTTTTGTGGTGGGGAGACCCTTACGGGTAGTTCCACCTCGCCGTTTTTTTTAACGACTGCTTTTTTTATATGCAACCGGGATCGACGGCTTAACGTGTCCTCCGAAACACGGGAGTGGCTCGAGAAAAATATCTTGTACTCAACTGGGATCTAACCCAGGACCTTTGGCTTATCAGACCAGCGATAAGCCAACTCGGCTACGCCGACTCCAATAGAAAGAGTACTCTACTTGCATTTTTTGTACACAAAATGAACTGGTTCTAAGAACATATAAACTCAGAATTGGGGATACACATACATATTCATGACTTGTTATCCATTACTAGTTACTCCAATCATATTAATAATTGTACGAATTGTATTGTAAATTTCCAGTGTTGCAACTATTTAATTATTTTTTCTTCCTTTTTGAAGAGCTGCTGAGATGGGCGAGGATGTTGTTTTGAGAGCACGTCTTCCAAGATATCTCAATCCTTTTATGGTGAGTGGAATATTTCTTATTATTTAAATATACTTATTTCATGTCATATTCAGAAACAGAATTTATTAATTTCCAATTCCTTTAATTGCTATTAATTTATACTGAAAATTTCCGCAATGGCGCAATTGACAACAGCATTGAATAGCTGATGGAAATCGATGAATGCTACTGTGCAGAAATATCAGTCAGGTTATTCCACCGGGAATCGATTTCCATCAGCTATTCAATGCTATTGTCAATATCAGCCATTGCGGAACTCTTCATTATAAATTAATAGCACTTGAAGGAATTCGAAATCTATACATTTGTCAGTTACTTAAAACTGACCTGGGAAATTTAATATTCTGAATTCTGTTCAATACTATGATAATGTGTCTGCTATCTATTTTGCTTACCACCACAGTGTACTTGAGCAATGTTGTTTTTCTAAAAACGTTATTAGAATCCTCCGCTTTTGGCTTTATTATCATAAATATTTTCAATGTACACAAGAATCTCCCTTCTTCATCTATAGCATTAGTCTGTCGTATTGTTCATAGTACGCAGAATATTACGCTCAAAAAGAAGGTATCCAGCAGCACAATATGTGCAGTTCTGATAGAAAGAACTGCAATATAACAGACAAATTTTGGAGAGAGTAGAGTGAGTTGTTTTAAACACCTCTAGTATTGCATTAATGGTTATCACTTGAAGGACGTTACATTTTCCACTTCTATTTGGAAAAATGTAAGCCTTATTTTCATAAATTTTGCACACAAAATTGCCAAATTATTTAAAAAATTTATTTTTCTCATATCCAACCTTAACAAAAATATATAGCGACTGAAACAAATGAAAGTAGTTTCAATTGTTGTTGTATTGTGTAGTTACAATTGTTAAACAATTTATCAACTATTGTTTAATTGTTATTTTGTTTTAATATTGTATGTTTCTGTCCACAGGGAATGAGGCCATTTTCGGTGTATGAAGCCACAGGCATGCAGCTACTGAACTCTCTGAGTAAAGGCCACTATGCTGACAGTGACACTTATTGGGCACATGCAGCTCTGTGCTCAGAAGGAAAATCTACTCTGCTTATCACTCTTCAGTGAGTTGAATACCTCTCTTACCGATTCTAAACTATAAGAATATTAACCATTATAACATAAGTAGCCTATATTTATTTGATTTCATGAGAACATTATTACAATGCACCGATTTTCAAAATCAAATTTAATTCACATCAAGGCATGATGGAATTCAATCTGGAATGATTAATAACAATGTACCATTAGTTCAGTTCTTTATAACAAATTTAATTTTATCCTAATAATTTTATAAATTATTTAAAAAGTAGTTTATAAATGAAATTATCATGAACTATTAGTGATATGCACAGTTCGTCATGGATACCAAATTTCAAGAATGAAACTATTAATTTTTTAATCAGAGTTTGACACAATGAAAAAGAATAAATCTACCATGCATACCGAGCTATAAGTGAATGATGTATTTTGTCACATAAAACTAATCCTACAGATTACAACAGAATTTACTTTTTCTAAAAAAAAACTGAACCAAGCTGACGAATGAGATAGCCTGTTATAATATGTTCAGAAGGAAAATCTACTCTACTCATCACTCTTGAGTTAGTATTTGTAATATAATTATATTAGTAAAAGTAATATATTATATAGTCATATAAATATTTTTTTGTCTAATTTTATAATGAGTTACCACATTGATTAAATATCTATATATATTTGCAGGAGAGTACTTCTAGTCGAGAAATGCAGACTATGGGGTGTGTGGGAAGTGGCATGGGAGGTCAGAGTTGATGACATCATGGCTGTTCCTGACATTGCTGATGACAAACTTACTTTTAAAATCAGACAGGTATGTCTTTTAAACTTTTAGTTGAAGTTTAATTGAAAACCTATAAGTTTAATTTCAAACTGGAAAGCTTCCAAACAGGAAAATTTCTCACCTTGATGATTTTCTGGTTCATTATTATCGGAGTCTCAAGTGTCACACCGAGACACTGCAATAGAGCACTCTTGCAGAGCAATCTAGTCTCGCTATACAAGTCTAAAGAGACATGAGTGAAGCAGAAGTATAGATTGCTATACAAGAGCGCTCTATCGCAATAAGTGTTAAGTTGTGATGTTTGAATGAGCATTTATATGCACGGTGCTTAATATAAATTATCGAACATACTTACTATAGGAGGAATTTTATGAAGGAAACAGAAACATAATTTCAACAGTTTTGTTTCCTAAAACTTACTGATCATAGTTACTCATTCTACCTAGTAACCTGTAGGTTCCAGCTGCCTGAAATAAGTTTTGCAGTTTCTGTAGTTGATTATCGATAAAATCTTGTGTGTTTTAATGCAAGCATTATTGTTTCAGGATGAAAGCTACAGTCTTTTCATGGGGGAAGAGCAATTTATTCACAGCAAAGAAAAGAGTGTTCTCGAGTGGCTGAAGAATAAAATTGAGACTGTTCTCATCCTGAATATGGAAGAAAAGCCATGTCCCTCCACTGAAATATAAATTTGAATGTGTCAGAAGTAGCACAGAACGTTTTTATGGTAAAAAAAATAATCTCTTCAGACCACCTTAATTTTCTGTCATCTCCATGATTTGCTAAGTAGAGCGAATTCAATACTTTAGAAACCTTAAATGGAATTTAATTTCAATTACTTTCAATAGGAAGCAGATTCATTTCTTTCAATTTGCTTTGTTGAATGCCCACTAAGAATGCCCCCTCAAACAAAGGCTATTGAACTGCAGGTTCCGTCTTTGTGTAGGATGTTTTACAATTGTCTACAGATTCACTGTTTATTAAAGATAAAATGCATATTCGATTGGATTCTAAATTGAAATATTTTTCCGCGATACAAGTATTCATTTATTTTCCAACAGCTTCAGTTCTTTGGTCACCAACAATGAACTGATTCTATTGAATTTTATCCAACACTATTCATCTTACTTTTGGATAGTAGAACTGAAGCAGATATGCTGCTACAAGTGTAGATTTGATGAGTTAGGCCCTTATTGTACAGAGCCAGTGAAGTTGCGTTCGCAAGCGACAATTTAGGCTGAGCGTCTGACCTAGCTCAACAATGTAAAAGTACTTGAAGGCATCGACATGTTTAGAACCATCAGCTGATTTTTTAATTGAATTCACCTCGTTGGTGTAATTGATCCTTAATTTGGCGCGCAACCGCGACTGAAGTGGCTCTGAACGATGAGGGCCTAACTTTACCCTCAATGACTATTACCGATGACTAATTCATTACCTAAGTCATATTTCATAATTCATTGACTAAGTCATTACCGAATGACTAATTCCAATGAGCAACAGGATTGTGACTTTTATAATACGGTACCAACATGAAGATCATATGAATCTCAAAATGAACTCTCAAAGTCTATGAATCATTTAAATTAAATTTCTAATTTATAAAAATAAATTTTTTAAATTTCAATATATTTAACTTTAAGCTGTACATTCAAGAATGCCGTTTCTAAAGCCGCGTCTCCACCAACCGAACATGCTCGGTTCGCTGTAATTATCTGATGTCGCCGAACATTGTTTGGTGTGGACGCCTTCTCGAACATTATGATCGGTATGGTGGCCTGGTGGGGGTAGTGGCGGGAACCTGTTGTTGGTCGTCACTGTTCGCTCACAGACCGAACATTTCAATTGAACTCACGAACATGTTCGGTGACCCATAAGTTTAATGTTTGTCCGTTTTTTGTATTCGCCAACAATGTTCGGCAGACATGTTTGGTTGGTGGTGATGCGACTTAAGACTAGTATTTTCTCCTGTTAATCCAGTTTCGCTATACTGTTCGATTTTGTGTAGCTCATTAAGTATGAAAGATCTTTGGTCTTTGGTAGTCCTATCACAATGGAATGATCGAAAAAAAAACTCCAACATATATTCATCAATTGAACTCACGAACATGTTCGGTGACCCATAAGTTTAATGTTTGTCCGTTTTTTGTATTCGCCAACAATGTTCGGCAGACATGTTTGGTTGGTGGTGACGCGACTTAAGACTAGTATTTTCTCCTGTTAATCCAGTTTCGCTATACTGTTCGATTTTGTGTAGCTCATTAAGTATGAAAGATCTTTGGTCTTTGGTAGTCCTATCACAATGGAATGATCGAAAAAAAAACTCCAACATATATTCATCATAGTAAATCAGTCGACATAACTGTAATTCCACATGAAACAATTTCATGCATTGATTAAATTCAATATGGAAATGAATATCGTTAATATACCTCAAAATAGCCATATTCCTATATTTTGTCAATTTGAAATTTTTATAGCATGAGACTGATTTCAATATAAAACATGTTGTCACCTATAATTAATTTATTGTAGTATTGGATTGTTAACATAAATGAGTGAATGTTGTGTGAATTTCCTCACCAAATATTTTTATTCTATCCTGAAGGCATAAAATTCATTCTCAAAGTTATTTTTATAGAGCATTCAAGTCAATTTTTATTTCACAGGCGCAAATGAGGCTCAAAGTTATTTTTATAGTTGATTAAATAGTGTATTGAACTTAATTTTTTTCCACATTTAAAGTCACTATTCTCACTAATTTTTTTCGTTCAATAAAAATAAAAGTTATTCAGATTTCCTTCTAGTATTTCTTTTAAATTTCAGTTACTTGGGAGTATATTCCATTTATTAATTGTCCATCGATATTGTCATACTAATTCATAGAGAATTTCGTAAATCTAGTCTTATAAAAGATGTTGTATAGTAGCTATGTTGTAGCCTGATATAACGAGCATTAAATATAAGCATGTGTAAGACTTATTTCACAAATGATATTATCATTTAATATTATAAAGTAATATTACTTTATAATATTATATCATAGAGTAATATTTTACTTTATAATGTGCTGTTCTGTTTTCCCAATTTTATGATCCATGGAATGTTTTTCTAGGTTTTCATCTTTCATCAGGAAATCATAATCAAATACCTGCTTGTAGTACGTGAAATTTATGCTCAATATGTCAACCTATTAAAAAAAAAAAACATCATACGTACACCTAGTCAGGCATTAGCACGTATAGTCATCAATTCTAGTCCTCATTATTGTTTAATTAATTCTATGTTGATCAAGACCTCAACAATGTTGAGATTTTATAAAAATATTTGGTTGTAAGCCATGTCCAATAGCGTTGATGCAAATAATGAAATACACGTGTAATTGCAAAACACTGTTGAAATTATCAATTGTATTAAGTTATATAATATTATCAATCATATAAATTAATTGTGATAAAACTAGCCTCTGTTGCTCACGGATCCAATGAAAAGTCTATATAACAAGTTGCCAATAATCTAAAACTCATGATTCTCCAAAATAATCTATAGTTTTGTTTTGGAACCAAAATCATATAAACATGCTAATTTATTTTGTAGGTTTCACATTTCTTCTTTCCATTTCCATTGAAAATCAAACATCTGAACTCAATAGAAAAATCTTTTAATTAGGTATTGAAATTGTATAATCTATCTAATAACATTCTATTTTCCTTTTCAACACACTTTTAATATAAAGGTGCTATTCAGACCAGTGAATCTTCAAATAAGAATTCAAATTTTTTTGGATGATGAAGCCCACATAGGCCTGAGACCTGTGCGTGGGTAATGAATTGGATGATGGTAATTGATGAGTTGGATCTACAGTTTTAGGTGGGTTCCGAACCAATGGAGAAGATGTGAGAATAAGTTTTGTTTAGTGCAAATGCATCTTGAAATACAATATGCTGCTTTATTTGTTAGATTATTGAAACTTGACAAATTTCAATAAATATTAAGATCCCTACGTTACCAAATTTAAGATAGTTTACATTTTTTCTTGTTAAAAAAAAATGGGGTTAGTACAAATGCATCTTCCAATTTAATAGAGAAAAATGGAATTTGATGCTTCATTTGTTAAATCGTTGAAATTTGTCAAACTTAACAAATATTAAGATCTCTAAGTTACCAAATTTAAGATAGTTTATATGGTTTCTTGTAATTGTTGTTTTTCTTGTTAGTTATAATTTGCAATGATACGATCTATAGAGCATGAACATTTGAATGATAATAATAGTAATAATAATAATAATTGCTGAATGTCTATTTAATCAATAAGTCAATGTTGAATGTGGATTGGGAGCAGCCACTAAATTAACGTGCTAAGATTTATTGTATGAAAAAAGATTGTCTATTTTGCTACTGTTGAGCATAAATGAACTAGCATTATGATTGTTATGTACATAATAAAGAAAATGCAGCAGTGTGGATTATAAATTATTACTGTTGGTTATTAGAAACAGATAAAATGATGTAAATAAATTGACAATTCAAAATTGTTTGGCTGTTATTTAATAGTGTACAATATTAAAATCTAGATGATTACTGTTTACTGATATAAAAGTGTATGGAAGTGCTGATAGTGATTGGAGACTATGCTTTCTATTTCATCATTAATCAACAGGCTCTTGTCAGTTCATCAAGATTGATAGCGGTGTTTTAATCAAATCTATAGCCTCTCATCAAAAATGCATTGACAGCATTTTTGTTTGTTACAGGAGAGCACCATATCCAATACCTATAAGGAAAATATAAAATTTATTGAATATTTTATTTAAATTTTAGGAAACCTTACCTTCACTACAAAACTCAACATTTAGGAACGTTTTGGGGCCTATTGCATTAGCAAATATAAGCTTGGGGCCTGTTGCATGAATCGACAAGTAAATCTAGCTTTTTTACAGATCTGATATTTTCAACTTACCAGTCTTGTATTTTGTGTTGCATCAAGAAGCAGATGTAGCTCATATTATTTTTTCACAGTAGTTTTATTTCAGTCGAATTCTGCAAATTACCAGTCAGTGTATACATTGAGTGTCGAAAGTTACAGAATAATAACGTTATACTTACAACACAATTAAATTTAATAGGCTAATTATGATAAATTTTCAAAATAAATAGGTTGTTAATAAAAAATTGGCTATATGGTCAGCTAATTTTAGCTGACTAATGAGAAAAAAATATTTTCAATGTTGCATTGTCCACATTAAAATAATGTTGGGGGTTTTCAAGCAAGGAATAGTACCCACAACCGAATAGTGAGTCCAGGGGCCCGGGGAAATTGTTACATTTCCACATGGAAATATTGGTTTTTCCAAGATTTTTTCAGCACTGAATTGGCTTTGAAAATTACAAAAATATTGTGGAAATATAATTAGTATGTTTTGAATATGAGGTAATATTGTTATTTGTAAAGAGCCTTCTCCAAATTATAATAGTAAATTTTATTCATATATTCTATTTTATATTAGTTCTTTTTCCAAATTTAACCAATTTTCACGAAATCTAAGATATTCCTCAGGCGCCAAAAACTCACGCGATGGCCCCCGTTTTTACTCAATCAGAGACTGTTTTTTATAGTCATGAAATTATTAGGTGTATCTTTACTGTACGTTTTTTTTTCAAAAAATTGAAAGACACGTGATTCTTTGGAAATAAATGTATAGTATAATTGCAAAAAAAATAACTAAAACTGTTTCAACTTGAAGATAATTAAGGAAATTGGTGAGGATATGATTGAACTAGGAGTAACCCTGGGTAAATTGAAAAATAAAAAAATATTGAAAGACATGACCCAACTAATGCTTTACCTTGCCATTATTAACCCAATAAAACAACTCCTTACATTAATCAGTTTATTAGTTTTATTATTGTAAAATTCTGTACAATATTAGGTTAAAAATGAAACACAGCACAAAACTACTAATGCACCCCAAGTGAGCAGGGCTCAAACTGACCAGGCTCTCTAGCCGTCAGACATCGGATTATTTTTGTGAATGAAAGCTCAGGTATTACAATATCTGGGGCTCAGGTTTGAAAACTATATTTGCTTTACTAGATTATGAGTAGTAGAACGACTTTGCCTCCCTCCCAAGAAGGCCTAGTCCTAGTCAGACCAGGCAAAGAGCCTGGTTCCAGGGATCTGGAAAGCTAGTTACATACTAATCCACCAGTGCTTCAAAACCGGACCAAACTCGATTGTTTGTTGCCTTGAGTCGGGACTCGAGACTTGGTAAATGCTGAGAAAAGTGATTTTTTTAAATACCCAGTAGATTAGCCAAATCACGTGAAATTGGCATAAAAAACAAGATTGAAGTTTTAAAATATCCTTCAGTACATTGATACATTGAAAAGAATCAATTTTGTAACCAGCTGGAAACTTGTTTGCTGATTCACAAATTTATTTAATCTGATGTCAGTGGGATCAGCAGAAAATAGTTTGAATTAACCGTCAAAATTCAGAAATTATGAGAAAATTAGAATTTCCCGCTCAGACCCCAGCTCATTTGCACATCAAAGTGTTGGATTTTGTACCAGGCTCTCAAGAATATGTCAAATCTAGGTCAGCCACCTAGTATGCTGACTATTTCAGTGTTGAGTTGATCTTTTAATCGACCGAGCAATTCAAACTGTTTTAAAAAATTTATCGATTTTAGCAGGCAATTCAAATGAGCGGAAATAATTCAATTGTTTTATTTTACTAGTTATCTCCTGACCACTTCCAAATTCTCGTGTTTTTGTGCCTGCCTTTTTTACTTATCAGTGGCTACAATCTTGAAGTTCTTGTACAATTTCGTAAGAAATAAACACATTTTAGAGAAAGTATTGGCAAAAATAAAAGATTCCAGCATTTTGAGAATACCAATAAGAATTCAAAGGAAATTTTAATTTTAATTTGTTGTCTGTTAATCAGTTAACGTCTAAAGGTGTATGTATGCAATTCAAGAAAAATTATGCTATGGGTTTTGATAATGGAGAGAATGTTTTCAAAGCTACATTAGAAAATGGATTGTATGTACTTCATGTTGTAAAAAGAAACAAGATTGTAGAAAATGTAATTGATAGAGATTGTTACTTAGGAGTGAAGGATACGATAGCACTTACAAGTATGGCAGTGACTATTCAAAGTTTAAAGGTTTTGAGTGAGCAGACTGTCGGCAGAGTACAAAATTTAAATTTATATGAGCAAATTGGAATGACAAAGATGATTGATTTGGATAAGGTGGAGGATATATTTGATGTTATTGTTGAAAATGATGATGTGAATGATGAAATGCAATTGAGAATGAGAGATGCGATTGAGATTGATAATGAAATTCAGAATGATGGGATCTGTCATGATGAGAATGTTAATGAGATGGAGAATGTTGATGAGATAGAGAATGTTGATGAGATGGAGAATGTTGATGGCATGGAGAATATTGATGAGAATAATATGCAGAATATTAGAGGAGAAGTCATCAGAAAATCGATTAGATTGGCGAATAAAAGATTGATTAATTATAAAAATGATGACCTGAAAACGAAATGTTGTGCAGCTAAGAATAAAAATAATTATAATATAGATCCAGAGAGTTACGAAGAAGCAGTGAGTGGAAAAGACTGTGTCGGATGGATGGATGCTATGAATGAAGAGATTGCAACACTAGATGCTAAAACCACATGGATGCTTGTAGAAAGACCAAAGAATCATAAAGTATTAGGAACGAGATGGGTGTTTAAGCAGAAAATAAATCAGAATGGAGAAATAGAAAGGTACAGAGCGAGACTAGTAGTTCAAGATTATAATTTGAAGCCAGGAGTCGATTATGAAGAGGCATATTGTCCAGTAATAAAGAGGAAAACAGTAAGGTTGATGATTGCAATAAGTGTAATTAAGAAATGGACTGACAGGCATGTTGATGTGAAAGCAGCTTATTTGAATAGTGAATTGAAAGAAGATGTGTATGTGGAGCAACCCAAAGGCTTCAAAAATGTTAAGCTGAAAAATCATGTTTATAAGCTCAAGAAGAGCATGTACGGACTTCCTCAATCAGGTAGAGATTGGAATAATTGCATTGATCAAGCCTTCAAGGCACTTTCCTTGAAGCAAGCTGTGTACGATCCATGTAAAGAAAAGCAAATTTATGTTGGGTTGTATGTTGATGATATTGCAATGTGGGGGAAGTTGGAATCAATTGATTGGTTAACTGAAGAATTGTCAAAGTTATTTGATATAAGGAATTTAGGATTGTTGAGTAATTTTCTTTCTATTAGGATCTCGCATGAGGAAAACGGTTGCATTGTATTGGATCAAAATAAATATGTTTCAGGTGTAGTACAAACGTATGGCATGGAAAATGCAAAAGAATGTTATACTCCTTTACCAGTGCAGGGCAAAGTTGTTAAATATTGTAAGAAATGTGATTTCAATCCAGAATGTAAAAAATGTAATGCAGATTTGAAGAAATGTGATAAAACTAAGTACAGAAGTGCATTAGGAAGCTTGCTGTATTTAGCCAATTGTACAAGGCCCGATATTATGTATGCCATCTGTAAATTGAGTCAATTTAATCAGGATCCTTCAGAAATGAATTGGCTAGAAGTAAAACACTTATTGAAATATATCAACAGAACCAAAAATATGAGACTTAATTATAAACAAGAGTCAAAAGGATTCGAATGTCTTGTTGATTCTGATTTTGGAAATAATGGTGATAGAAAATCATTTTCTGGTTTTATTATAATGCTTGCGGGCGCTCCAGTGATATGGAAAACCAAGAAACAGTCTAAACGTGTGTGTTTATCTACTATGGAGGCTGAGTTCAGAGCACAATGTGAAATATGTAAAGAAATTTTATGGCTTTCACATCTTATTGAAGAAGTAGGCTTATCAGACATTCTACCTAAAACGTGGACAGTTTTTGCTGACAATCAAGGAGCTATCAGTAATAGTAAAAGCAAAATAATTACTGAAACAAACAAATACATGGAGATATATTGTTTCTTTGTAAGAAGTTTAGTTGAGGATGGATTGATTAACTTTGAATATATCAAATCAGAAGAAAATGTTGCAGATATTTTGACAAAATCGTTGTCTAAAGCTAAAGTTGAATATATCAGATTGTATTTGGGTATTAGAAATGAAAAATGAGAGTATTTTGTTTAATGCAGAATGTTAATTTGTTTGTATTTTTTCTGATCTGTTCCAAAGTTTGTGATGTAATGTTTTGATAATTTAATTTTGTTTCTTTTGTTTTGTTATATTAATCAATGTTTTGATTTTGATGGATTTATGTCTCAGGGGGAAGTGTTGCTATGTGTGAGACATAAATTATCAAAATAGCACAGCTGGTAATTTGTACAGATGTTTTGGTGAAATAGTTTTTTAGTCGGTGTTGAGATGTTGGACTGAAAAGATGGATGATCAAAAATCTAGATGTGATTGAATTTATTTGAATGTGATTGATAATGTTATAATGTTAAATAAATATAATGTGAGTTCAAATGATGTTCATATTTCTTAAATAAAATTAAAACAACAAAAGGTTGGTGTTAAAATATTTTAAGGGTTTGTTAAATGAAACAAAATTTTGGCAAAATTGAATATACTTGTATTTATAAGTAGTTTTAAAACATTTTACAATTGGAGAAATACATTATAATCGAACTTAGCATTATTAAAAAATCAGATTATGATTTACTTACATCACTGAGAAAAATTCTTGAAATATTTTAATACAATGTTATGGGCTTATAAGTAGTTATGAAATATGCAACATCTATTACAAAACAAATGATATTTACAGTACTAGACCACATGTGAATAATTATGGTGTGATAGGGTGTAACAAAATATTTTCCCAAACGAACAAACATTTAATAAAAAATAAAACTTTCTTAGAAAGAATTCGAAATATTTATGAATAGTTTTCTTTAGAGGTAGCGAGAACTTGAAATGAATTTAAAAACCAACAAAATGTAGTAATGTGATTACTTCACATTAAAAATACATTTTGAAACATAGTTTTCTGTCATTTCATTTGAATATAATATCAGACAAATGGCTGGCGTGTATGTGGTCTGATAAGGACTTCTAATTTTGAAGCCCATTTTGCGGCCGCAATAACGCAGCGAATGTTGTCTTCCAATCGCTAATATTATCGCTAGTTTATCTGTCTGGTCTACCTGTAAAAAGTGCTTGGAAGATGGACCACGTATTTAGACTACTTACAAACCAGCCGCGGCAGCCATATGTTTGATATTGCATTCGAATAGAATGGCAGAAAATTATGTTTCAAATGAAGCCAATTTCATTGTATTACAATTCATCATTTTTCACATTTATTTTATAAGTACCACTTAAGGAACATCCTTTAATTTCCAATTCATTTTTTAAATCTGACACCTTAGACAGTCAATGCTAATAAAATATTATATTACATAAAATCTATAACAAATTCGCATATTCAAAAGAAAATAAACAAAGCATTTCCTTGCTTACTCTACTACCAACATTTACTCAACTACAACAGAATAAGGCCTAGCGCAAATAGACCGCAGCTTTCACCGCGTTCATTTTTGTGAAGCACTGGATTAAATTAAAGTCCTCAAATAGAAGCGATGGTTTGTTGCAATCCATTAATGTTGATTCATTCAATGAATTGGACATTATTTTCGCTTCTGTGAGTCGACTATCATTTATGTCTGTGCTTCACAAAAATGAACTCTGTGAAAGCTGTGGTCTATTTGCGCCAGGCCTAAAAAGTTTACAATTCTCTACAAAATGCTCTTCTTTTAGTTTTTTTTTATTTTACCACTATCATTCAAACACAAGATAGTAAAAGTTTACATTTTTGTACAAAAGCACTAAATTCACAAAACATATTTGCCAATACCTATATATTAAAGTTTACATTTTTGTACAAAGAGCACTAAATTCTCAAAACATATTTGCCAATATTTATGTATTAAAGTATACATTTTTGTACAAAGAGCACTAAATTCACAAAACATATTCGCCAATACCTATATATTAAAGTTTACATTTTTGTACAAAGAGCACTAAATTCTCAAAACATATTTGCCAATACCTATATATTATACAAGCCATCATACCTAAATACTTTTTTAATATACATGATAATAAAATATTATTCTATAAAACAATTTTGGTTTGGAAGCAGAGCGAATACTATAACTGATTTAAAAACATTTTTAGATTTTATAGATAGAATTCTGGATCCATACATCAGATTGTGTCAGAGTTCCATTATGTACAAAAACCAATCACATAATATATGATAGCACAGTTAAAGTACCCTAGACTTCATGACTGTTACAGAAAAAGTCAAAAAGATTTTTGAAAGTAGACATATTATACAACATTCTACGGTATTTGTTTGATTTTGCAGCTATCGTCTATTATCTTGGCTCTATGCTATTCAAGACATCAGAGTTCTAGCATCCATTACTCGATGATTATCACCAACGTAAATTCAAACATATGCTATGGAGTGGTGGTATTCACGCAGCTTCAATCTGTCATACACAATTCAACAATATGTATTTAATTTTGCAATGGTGATTATAATCGAGTATTGGATGCAAGCACATTTGGCTTTATGATGTCCAAGTAAATTTTATTCAGTACCTACTTTCTGCTTGAAATAATTAAGAAGGCCAACATGGAAATTTCTGCTTTGAATACTATTCTGCTGTAACAGAAAAATACACAATATAATATTTGCATTTGGGATACTTGTTCACTGAGCATCGATGATAATCACCATTGAAAAATCAAACATTCCAAACCATGTCTGCTGTTTTTGCTCAGTGATTATCTTCGAGCATTGAATACTCCACTATGTAAGTAACCTAAATGAAAATATAGCATTGTGTAATTTTTCTTGCATAGACTTACTACAGTAATAAAATATGTTCAAGCACTCTTGTGATAAATACTTTTAGCTGTTGATCTATTGCACAAAATTGTTTCTGAAACCGCTAAATAAAGATTAATTTGGAATAGTTTAGTCATTATGGTTTAATTTTGTAGCTATTATGGTTGTGAGTTGCACATTGATTTCAACCGGTGATCTAGGAAGATTAAAGGTCCATCCAGACATGCAGCATTGCATCATGATGTACCTCCATCCCATAACATATCTCAGTAACACAACACAGCACCGTTATTCCACAACAGCACACCATACAATGATACAATCAAATCAAATTCTTTTGATTTGACAATGTTACACAATGATGTCTTGTTGTAAAAAAATGTGTTGAAGTATTGATGTTGTGGGATGGATTAACATTAAGGGATTAACATTGACTTGACAATCTAGACTCTCCCATCCCTGTTTATTTCAGTAATTCTGTCAGTTTTCCAAAATCAACAACATTCACTTCCCACAGCCATAACCACAATACACATAATAGAAGCCTAACAGATATTCCACCAAACAGAACAGCTCTTTTCCAGAACTAAATTGGTTATGTAGGTCCAAAATCTTCAACTAAAATAAAAAGATGCTCCCCCCCACCCCCGAAATATTTCAAAGGTTAGACTCAGATCTTTCCTTTTTGAAGGATATTTACATAGCATGAATGAGTTTTATGCTAGGTAACATATTAGTTTATAGGAACAAATAATATTATTTTTTTATAGGAACAAATGCATTTTACTAGTTGAATACAGGTATAAGTTAATTTTGACAATGTTCTATGCAGCATGTTTTGTCTTGAACAATAAAATTCTATTCTATTCCTTTAAAATGTAATGTTGCATGTCTGCACGAGCCTTTAAAAATTGATAAAAAGTGAATCTTAAATAATTAAAAATTCAGGAATCAAACAGCTGATTAACCTGATCCTGTATACAGACAGACATTGACTTGGGTGTCAAAATCGTTTTATTGGCTGTTGATTCCTGTAGTTTTTTGGTAGTGGAAGGAAGCGGAGTTTTCAAACAGCTGAAATCTGATTTCAACTGACTGAATACCAGATTTTTCCTCACTCGTCTAGCACTTCTCGGTGTATCAAATGTGGTTTTGCTTACTGAGAAGGGAACTACAACACTTGTTGATACAGTAACATTGTTTTTCAAGTTGGAAGCTGATACTGTATCATTGTTTCTCGACATGGAAACTGATACTGTAACATTATTTTTCACGCTACAATTTGATAATGTATCATTTTGTTGATTTCCTACAACCGCACCAAACTCTCTGCAAAGATCACAGAACTCCCTATTTAGCTCAGAAAATTGATGTTCCTGTTCTAAAAGAGATTGTTCCAATGCTTTTATTTGTGTCATTATTTCCCTACGACTCGTAAATAGATCTTCACCCTTCTTTACCAACAATCTATGCTTCTCTTTAAGTTTTGACATATCACACGGTTCTTTTTTCTCCGATTCATTGTTTGCTCCCTGAATTAAAACAGCATTGAGGCAAGTTTGATTACGTAATCTTGAATCATCTTGAACCTTACTCATATTTCCCACATCATTATTTTCTTCTCCAATACTTTTTATATACTTTCCTTCTCCTTGTTTACTTTCCACATCAGTTTCTTCTACTATCTTATTCACATCTATTTTTTCTACATCGATCATTATTGAAACAATTTTTCCTGTACTATTCTTCAACAATGTTACCTCATTATCCACATTATCACTGTTACACAATGTCTCATTATGAATAAACGTCAAAGTTGTGTCAAGTGATTCATTCAACATATCAACTCCTACATCAATACTCTGATTTTTTGCATCACCTGCAACTTTCAAGTTTGGTGGGTGATTCTCGTCATGAAACCTCTTGTTATCAAACAAAACTCTACGGAAAGAATTACTTTGAGTCAAACATGTTTTACGCACATCTACTTCAACAATTTGGTGTATTTCGTCATTCATTACTTCATTAACATTCGATGCTTCTTTATTCACTTCACAAGACTTATTGTCATCAAATAATTTCCGTGAGTTATCATTTTCAACCACAAACGTTCTCCCCACATCATTCAAGTGGAAACTACTCAGAGCATCATCGATATTTTCCACTTCTTTCAAATCGACATCCTCATATCGATCATTTACAATCAATGTGCTTGATTCATAATTATTAGTAATATTGTTGAAATTATCGAAGCTATCATCATTGCATGTATCATTTGACGGAAATGACTCTTTACGTTTATGAATAACAAAATTGGGAGACTCTTTATCAATAGTTTGGTATTTTTGAATATGATTAAATTCTGTTCCTGAAGGCTGTAAGATCTTTTTATCAACTTTGTTGGCCAACTGTTGAGGTTGTTTCAACTTTGAATGATGGTCACCATTTTCATTTGGATTATAACTTGAAACACTATGCTTCACATTCTTATTAGTTGATTCTTTAGCTCTGATGATTTCATTTACTTCTTTTCTGTTTTCAATATCATTTCCTTTATTTTGTTTCACATTAGATTTCTCGTTTGGACAAAAATCTGATAAAAAAATCATCGACTGCATGGGTGATCCCTCACTTTTCATTTTGCAAATTTTTTCAAACTCCATCTCTGATAGAGACATTTTCTTCTGTTTTTCCTTCAGTCTATTCATCTTGTCATTCACAACTACTGGTGATCTAGATTTGAGTGCATGCACTATCTCTTTATTTCCAGTTGGTTCTCTAGATTCTTCTTTCTCAGAATAAGGCATCTGTTTTGATACATTTGAATCTTTGAACTTTGCAGAAATTGGGAAATGCAAATTTGATGGATCTGAATGACTATGTTTTGAGCTATCGGTTACGGGAAAATTAAAATTAGATGGCGATTTTGACAGATTGGACCCAGAATTTGATAATTCCCCTTTTGCAGGAAGATTGAAATTTGAGATTTTCAGTTGATCTCTAGTAGATTCGGTAACAGGGTATTTGAAATTTGGAAATGTTAATAGTTCGGTACTAGAATCCTTAGTTCCCACACTTACAGGGACATTGAAATTTGACTTGAGGTTTGAACTTCTCAACCTCCAATCATCATTTTCAACAAGATTGTTGTTGACAATTGTTTTTGATGTTAGAACCAAGTTACTCTCGTTTTCCTCAGATTTTACTGGTGGAATAATATTGGTTTTAATGGAAGTTTTGATGGAATGAGAAAAAGTACTTAGCTCAGGCATAACTGGTGATTGTATAAGGCGTGAATATTGTGCATGAGTTTTCGTACCTGGAAAACTACTCAGCTTGGGCGAGACGGGCGACTCAACAACGTTCCAATTCCAAGGAGCTGGTTGTTTGACAAGATACTTTCTTGTGAAGTCTGTAATTTTGGTTCCATCCTTGAACTCCTGATGGCCTGGTCTTGCTGTTGGTGTTGCAGACTGGAAGTTCTGGTCCTTGAGCGGAAGTCTGAGACCGGAAGTAGAAGGAGCCATGTTGTTGCCACCCAGCTGGGCGTGTTTCAGTTTTAAATGATCGTCAATGGGGAAGATATCAGTTACATCTGGATCCTGTACAGGAAAAGAAGTAACCTTTATTATGGTAAAAAAAAAACTTTTCTTCAATAATTGTAAATAATGCATTGAAACTAGCCTTGAAAATAAATAGGTCGTTTAATTGAAAGCATTGAAAATACATTAGTAGTTAAAATGGAAGTAGTGTTTATGCGATCGTGATGCTCAGTCACGAGCGCTCAAGACTGCGCTTGGATTGGTGACCGTGCTTCAATGTTATAATCTTTATTATCACTTACCCGAAGTGATGAAGGCCGGGTAAATACCCAGGTGCTTAAAAACTGGGTATATATAATTTTTATTGAATTTGGAGAAGATTGAGTTGTCTTTTTGCAATTACTATCCTGTAAGGATAGTAAAATAAGCTTAAAAAATTTTCATATGGTCCCCACTAGCATTTTACTTCTGAGCATGATGGACATAAATACCCAGGTCCTGGGTATTTATGATTTTCTTCGTGGGGATTTTATTGAAAATGACAGAGTTTATAAAATTAATAATTATTATTAGAGAGAGGAAAATTTGACCTAGTATGTGTAAACTAACCCAAGGAAATAATAAAAACTCAGTCAGTAGGATGGTAAGATTCAATAATAATTTTAAAAGGATTTTTGTGCAAGATCTTTTGTTTAGTAACTTACTAAAATAAAACATTATTTAACTCAAACAAAACATAACTTAAACAAACATAAACTCTATGACATAACGCTTTAAAATTAAAATTAGACCAAAAGACAAGGAATTTTTCAAAATAGGTTTTCAAAATTGGAGCTAAGAGGCAACACTGAATACCTGCATATTTACTACCAACATTGAAAATTTTTATTACTTTTAATATTATCCCTACATGTTAGTTAGGCCTACTTCCAATCCAGTTTCTAAAATAAAAATCATAAATTAATAACAGTTGAAGTATGTTCACTATTTTTCTAATGAGGTGCTGTCTTGATTTCATACCAAGGGTATTTTCATTTTTTGGCATCCCAGGGTTGCATCACTGCACACCTGCCTTCCCCGGCTCAGCCCTCCCCACAAGTCTTTCGTTGTGTTGTATGTCACAGTCTCACCAGTAGAATTACTCTTATTTACCTAGTTTCTTCTCTTCATGTCGATTTTTGACAAGAAAAAATCCTGTTTATTTACAGACTTGGGTAATATTTAAAAATAATTACCAAGTAATTGATAAAATGGTAAATAATTTGTTATAGAGTAACTCAATATATCATACAATGATAATAATAACAACATATTCAGGGGTGATACTAATAACAACATATCAATTAATCATGCTCGATTTCATAAATACCCAAGAAAGCAGGGTATTTACCCCGAGTTTTAAATACTCGGGTATTTTACATCACTACTTACCCGGTGGTTCGGAACCCACCTAAAATAGTAGGTCCACCATGATCCCTATAAAATGGCTCAAACGGCGAGGTGGAACTACCCGTAAGGGTCTCTACCAATAAAAGCCATATGCATATTATTTATTACATAAGTAGTTCTGATGAAAACCTTGAGAGAGCAATAAAGAATATAAATTGAACAGCATAGGCTTTGAGTTAATAATACAATACTATTAGAAAGCATTTACACCTTTAGCTAGAAGGGGGAGCACAGAGACAAGTGTTTAATACGTTTTCAACTTGAGGCTACGTGCCAGGATTTTTATGTTTTTTCAAGTTTCTGGTAGGTAATTTATTGAAGATTATTACTAAAGTATTAAAAATGTTATCTACTGCAATGAGAATTTTTTCAAATAAATTATTTAGTAAAATATGAGCGCTGAAAGTTGGAATTTTTCTGTTTTGGGGGTAATTAATTGATTTCCCTCTTCGAGTTATTGTGAACTTTGATATTTTTTTATTATTCAAACACGCTTCAGGGAATAAAATAACACATTTTTAAATTCAATCAAACATTTAATCAAAAATGTTATCAATTAGAATGAAAATATGTAATTTTTCCCCTGAGGTGTGTTTAAAAACTATCAAAAGTCTGAAATGACTATGGAGATCACTTACCCCAAAAATTGAACAATTCCAACTTTGAGCACCCATATTTCACAAAACAATTGATGAAAAACAGTCTTCACAGCAATAGATAACACTTTAATACCTTATAAATACAAGAAACTTTGAAAATTATGACCAAACCCCTAGCACACATGCCAAATCATGCCAGGCCTAGACCCATTTAGAGCTACTGAACCAGTAAGTAGCAAGCAAACACACAAAATAAGAATGTTACCAACCTCGACGGAAGAAAATCCAGGTCGAGTTGAAATTAGAGCTGATTTTTGAATCCTAAACGAACCATAATCTGTATTCTCATCAGTTGGCTCTGGAAATAAATACTTTCTTGGATTTGTTCTAGCAGCTTCTTTCTGTCTTTGGATTGTTGCTTCCTGATATAGCACCTGATTCATTCGACATCCAACTAGGGGAAAAACAAAATGGAAATATTTAGAAATATTACAATACGTAATGTAGACTACAGTATCAGAATTCCAAAGACGTTCATAAACATAACAGAATAACCTAAAAATGGAATAATGGGTGCTAATTCACCTGAAGGTCCTTGCACAGTGGAGCATACAATACTCGATTATAATAATTGCAAAATCAACCACATGCTGTGGAATGGAGGCATTCACACAGCTCAAATTCGTCATTTACTACCCCACTTCATGTGCTTGATTTCGCCATGATGATTATTTATTTATTTATTGGGGAAAAATGTTAATGAATGTAAAGATGCAAAAGACTCGTGTCCAAAACTGCTCTTTGTACAAATTTTTAATAATATTTGATTCAACAGTTTCTTGCAATACATCCAATAAATAGTATTCACCCATGAAATTGTTACAATAAAAGAGAACCCGAGTTAATAAACTATTTAGAGTTGGATATAAAATTATGATTGCGGAAACTGATGTAATATCAAGTTAGGTTAAACGTTTACATGTTAGACGACGAAAATATGATAAACTTTCAACGCAAACACAAATAATCAGGTAGTATTTGAGAAGAATAATATTATTTAGTATACAGAACATCTTGTATTCCCATTGGATTCACAAAATTCAAAATTGTTGCTTGGTAGCAAGAGCAACGAAAATGTTTGTCTACTCCAATTTACTTCTATAATAGACACAATATAAATTTCTGTCAACATTATAAGAAGATAATACTCATTCTTTTCATGTTCAACATTAAAAAGGGGGGTGCAGTTAAAACAGCTGATAACGTGCTATGTTGCGTTTCAACAACACATTTACACTGTTTATTAACTTTTTGTTGTAAATTTAACGATTTGCTGTCGTTAACTGACTGCAAGTTGTTAAATTTATGACAAATATAATATGGTTAGCGAAACTCATGCGATTATTTTACTGGATGGGATATCGAACTGCACCCAAAAAGGGCTTGCTTGTTCATTTATATTTACCATATTATATATTTACTAACGCTAATAACATTCCTATCACTAACTACAATATTCACTACATTGTTACAAAAAATTCTTGAAGTATTGAAATACCTCAGCTAATGAACTAAAAAAGTCTTCCAAGACAATAAAAGCAGTTGTCACAATGTGATTGTGTACATTTCTCACTAAAACGTAACAGACATTGTTTAAAACAACTATTACCAGCTTAAACAAGTTAATAAACTCGAATAAAGAAATGCAATTACTTGTGCAGAGGACAAACATATAAAAAAATGTATAAAGAATTTGATCTAGTTCGCACACATTATATCATGAAGTTACGTTCCTACTTAGGAATAGAATGCGGAATATAATTATATTCAACCACTGCAACTTCTGTCACGAATCAGTGCAAGTTGCATCAGGAATTGATGAAATTTATTATTTTTGGAATTATCAGATAACTTTTAATTGAATAAAACTGATACGTTCAAACAAGATCATTCAATTATTATCAACTTCTCAATGTCAATTACCGTACCTTTGTAGTCAAAAATCTTAGAGGGTGTATTGGATAACAGAAGTACCGGTATCACTCAGTGGTAGATAAGATAATATTTTTGATCAATAATCTATTTTACATGCTTTCAATAGATGTGAGACAAAAACAAATATTCTGAATTGCCAAAACATTAAGGATAATATACTCTAAAGCCGGGTTTACACTGCGGTCTGAGACCAATGTTTGGAGACCGTGGTCTCCGACCGTTGGTCGCACGTCACAATAACTCTGCAACCCTGGCTGCAGACAGGCTGTTTGAGACCAATTTTGCTTGTCTCCGACCAGAATTTGGGTTTCCAAATGAAGTCGGTAAAGATCAAAGACGGTCTCAGACAGCAGTCTGCAGCAGCGGTTGCAATTGCAACCGCTCCATGTTGGGTCTGCAACACAACCAATCACGCCACCCTCTTATCACCTCTTAAATAAAAAGTAGTGGAGGGGGTAGCCACCTTCAGTAGCCATTATTAACTTCAGTCTGCAACCAAGCGCCGAAGAAGAATGACATAGTTCGAAACGCGTCCGCCGCGACTCAAAAAAGGTCAGTTCTGCACAGCAAGATTATACATATATGAATAATTTTTCATAATATACATTTAATATTTTCTGTATTGTATCCAATCAATCAATCAATCACTTTATCAATCAATCAATTATATATATATTCTTATGTACTTAATGGACCAACTAATTTTATAAAGATATAGGCCTGCATATACAAAACATTACAGAAACTTTTTCCCATGATCCTTCAATAATTCAATAATGATTAATGTAATTTTTTTGTTAAAATTGTCAATTCAATATAAAAAATTGAAAAAATAAATTAAATTTTTTTTTAATATTCTGTAATTTATTCAATATTCACTTACCTGTATTTGATCCTTCAAGAAGCTTATCAAGGCCTCACAAACTTCTGGTACAAATAGGGATATTGTACTCTTGGAAACTCTAAATAAATAACTTAGGCTGGTGTAAGAGTCGCCACTGGCCAAAAAGCGCAAAGTAATTGCTAATCTTTCTTTGACTGTTATTGCCTTCCTGAAATTTGTGTCCTTTTTGCCAATAATGTGTCCTATACCGATAATTAAAATTTCAAAATCACTGCTTGACATTCTTAGAAAGTTTTTCACACTTCCATCGCATCTTAATTCACCTGTCAACGGATGTGTGTCATCCCTACTTAAATTGGTCAATAAATCACTCCTGCTATATTTATTTCTTGCCTGCAGGGAAGGTCGAATCCGAAATTTCCTTTTTTTTCTACGATTGGCGAGAATTATACATGCTGCAGCTGCAATCATAACCTCCTGTGCACTTGACATTCTAGCTACTGATTTAAGTTCAATCTATCCACTCTATATATAGACACTAGTGTTGCAGTTGCAGAGAAAAATGTGTGCCGTCTACATCGGTAGTGTCTGCAACCACCTGTCAGAGACCGCGGTCTCCAAACATTGGTCTCAGACCGCAGTGTAAACCCGGCTTTACATTCTAACCAGAAATCTAACCTACAATACACAACTACTTAAATATAATTAAGCATGTGCTTCCACATCGTAATTTAGTTACCTACTACGCTAAATATGCTGTGAAAATAAACTATGAAATGCTAAAACTTACTTGTTCTTCTCGACACAAAAGAGCTGGGAAATGGAATACGTTTATCAACGTCTGCATTGAACTTTCCAAGCCTGCTCTTCCTACGATTTCTGTGGACACGAAAGTCATTCCTATTATTTGCTTCGGCAGTCTGTGGTCTTCCATACATAATCAAAAGTTTACGCACTTCACAATAATAGATTCGTAATTATTTAGTCAAGCTAGTAATGCGGTATTTTAGAACAAAAATGAACTAGATTTTCGACACGCTCACGCTGGTTCAAGTTCAAACGTTCAAACGACAGTTGACTGTTTCATTTTCAAATTTCAAAATCAAAACACGATTATCGACTAGTTGAAGAATCGACTCTCGACTCCAACAGTCGATAGCTATTCCTTCTGTCAATGGTCGATAACAATAAACTTTGTTACAAACTAGCTATTGTGCCCGTCCTTCGTACGGATTATGTTTAGAAATAAGACTAAATATGAAATGAAATGGAATAAATTTTATTCATCCACAACAATTTACAATAAACAGAAAAACATTCTCCTATCACAATGAAAAAGATCTATATACGGTACCATATAGATAACACATAAAACGCTGCTATATAAAAAAACAAGCTACATAATACATTAAAAAAACAATAAAAATCGTAATAAGGACAAGATTCTTTTCCTTAGATGAATAAAAGAAAAACATCCCGAGGTCTAGCCTGTGTGGGATGGTATGCAAATTCTTACTTAAAGTAAAGAACTAGATATAGATGGTGCAACCGACCGGTCATTTACCGTACATAATTATAGGGTTGCTAGACATACAAGGAATCAAATAAGACTTCAAACATTTAAGAAGGAATACAATAATTTTATTAATACATAATTATAGGATTACTAGACAACGTCCAAATCGAATTGGACTTCAAACAATTAATAAGGTAAATGAATGAATATAGGGTATTTTTTTTTTTTTTTTTTTTTTTTTTTTTGTAGATTAAGTTACGTCTTGGAGACTCCAGTTAAGGAGTATAAGACAAGTCACATCAACAATATTATACACTAGATACCATAATTACTTCAATAAGTTGAGGTGAGGCTTCTTAATTTTGATGTGAAAGGAACTCTTGTACACTATAAAAAGCTTTATCAACTAAATATTTTTTCAATTGTTTTTTAAATATTTCTATATTTTCAAGACTCTTCAAAAACTGCGGTAGCTTGTTGTAGAATTTCCTACCAATATAACTAGGTTTTTGTTTGAATAAGCTACTATTGTGACTCACCAAGTGATAATCTCCTCGGCTTCTTGTATTATAATCATGTACATCAAGATTTTGGTTAATATCATTCGTTTTTACATATAAAGTAGCTTCATACACATATAAGCAGGGTACAGTTAGGAGACCAAGTCTCTTGAACAACGGCCTACATGAATCTAATCTATTTACTCTTTCTATACACCTAACCGCTTTCTTTTGGATCTTAAACACCCTATCAAGATTTTGTTTTGATGAATTACCCCATACTAAGATAGCATACCTAATATGTGACAGTAAGAGCCCATGGTAAGCTGTGAAAAGTAACTTTTTGTCATTCAATCTAGCGAGCTGTCGCAGGACAAATACCCCAGATGAAATTTTACTACATATTTTCTCAATGTATGGAGTCCAGGTCAATCGTCTATCCAACATAACTCCTAGAAATGCAATTTTTTCTTCCTGGTCCAATTGATTATCATTTACAAACACGTTTATAGCCCTATCTTCATTTAAATTATGTTTGTTTTTGAATTGAAGGTATTGGCATTTTCTACTATTTATAGTTAATTTCAACTGATTTAAAAATTGGACAATGGACTGCACACCTATATGGGTACTTATTTCTAAATTATCTAGAATGGAATTGCTGAAAATGAGTGATGTATCATCAGCAAATAAGAGGGCTCTACCACTAATTAATTCTTTAGGTAAACGGTTGACATATAACAAAAAAAGCAATGGACCTAGTATTGACCCCTGAGGCACTCCAGCTTGCACCTCTAATTTATTAGATTTATTCTTTACTATACTATTACCAACTACTGTAGTTAGTTCTACACATTGTTTTCTCCCAATAAGATATGATTCAAACCATTTCAGTTCAACCCCATTTACACCTACATTTTGCAGTATTTCCAATAAAGTTCTATGATTAACACAATCAAATGCCTTTGACAGATCTAAGAAGATTGCAGTAGCTTTATCACCTGAATCTATTATATCTATTAGTTTTTCAACTAGAGAAACTATGGCTGTTTTTGTCGATCTCCCTTTCTGGAAGCCATGCTGTTCATCACAGATAAAGTTAGCTTCTTGAAGGTGCAGAAGTAACCTATTTAGAACTACTCTTTCAAAAATTTTACTTATTACATTTAAAATACTAATGGGCCTATAGTTTTCTACCTTTTCTCTATCACCACTTTTGAAGATTGGCAAGATCTTCCCCTCTTTTAAGTTATCTGGAAAAACACCTTGTTCTAATGAATGATTGATCAGATGAATCAAAGGGTCTAACAATTGATCTTTACATTCTTTCAGAATTTTACTGGATACCCCATCCATTCCTACAGTTTTTTTATTATTTAAACTATCAATGATATTTGACAACTCGTCTTGGCATACTGGGTGGAATTTTAATTCGTTCTGAATCCCCTCAGTATTCCTCATGTTTGCATCACTAATACCTGTATTAAGAGATTTTTGAAGATCCTTAGCAACCAGTTGATAATATCTGTTAAAGAAATTACAAATGTCTACACTATCATCAATATATTTGTTATTTTCGTTAATTATTCTGGGGACACTAGTATAAGCATCTACATGAGCTACTTGCCTATTTTTGTTTATTACATCCCACACTGCTGTGTTAAAGTACACACTATTATTCAAAATTTCAGCTGTTTTCTTACATTTCGCTCTTTTCACTTCTCTTGTATAATTTTTCTTTAGAGCTTTGTAATTTTCTTCACTTAACATATTTCTAGATAGTTTGAATTCACCATATGCATCTTTAACCCTATTTCTTTCTGCAAGGATATCATCAGTTATCCACTCTTCAATCTTGTCTAATTTGTTCTTTACAGGGACTTTTTTAACTGGACAACTCATAGTAATATGAAACCTTAAAATATTAATGAAACTATCATATTTGTCATTTAAACTATTGCTATTGTAAACCCTACTCCAGTTTTCTTGTAGCAGATTCTGCTTCAAACAATCGATATTCCCCTGTTCACATTGTTGAATTTCTTTCATTACTCTACTCTTTTTAATTGATTTATGACCTTGCAACCCCACCTCTAAGATTTGATAGTCATGATCAGATAGTTCCGAGCCGCCTAATCTTGTTTTAGAGTAATCTATATTAGTAAGGATGTTATCAATTATTGTTTGTGATGTTCTTGTGACTCTGGTATATTCATGAACTTTTATTTCCAAGTTATTCATGCATATAATATCCTTTAAATCTTCTGTCATTTTATTCTGTGTTGCAAAGTCGGTATTGAAATCTCCCGCTACAATAACGTTTGTAAAACGAGTAGTAGTAATCTCTAAAAGCCTATTGAATAGTTCACAAAAATTGTTCCATTCCCCATTTGGTGACCTGTAAATACCTAACACCGTTACTTCGAAATTATTGTCGATTTTTACTCTCAAACCACTAACTTCTAAATCCATTTCCACAGCAAATTTCTCTACATATTCTAAATTAAATGTTTGCATATTCTTAGCATTTTTAGTGAAGATAGCTACTCCCCTACTTCGATGAGATGTCCTGCAATACGACGTTTTCAATGAATAGTTTGGAATATTAAGTTGTGACAATTCATCTTCTTTTAAACCATGCTCTGTGAAAATAGCTATATCAGGAGCCTCTTCTTTAAAAAATACTTCGATTCTATCTATTTTGTTACGAATGTATTGAATATTCTGATGGAACACAGTGAGTACCGGTACTTCCCTATCATCCCTTATTACTTTATCGTTGCTTTTGCATATTGAAGTAGATTTACTTAATCTCTTAGAATCTTGAGAGCCTATCAGATTGCTACAAGAGTTCCTTCCACTAATGCTATCCTGATTTTTTGATCGATTTTTTATCGTATACGGTATGCAATAAGGTATTGAATGAATTAATAATATATAATGAATAAGGTTCTTATAATACATTAATCCTCTACGTAAAAAAGCCATAATGAAGTAGAAGTTTTTCAACTTTGGTGACGCTTCTCTATCAGTTTCTTTTTTTTAAATTAAATTAGGGATGCAAAAAAAGTATTTACATCGTCTACAAGGTACTCCTGCACTGTTTTGAGAAAAATATATTTCTTAGAAATAGATCTAATATAAACCGGTAATAAATTATAAAATTTTGGTGTCAAAAAAGTATAAAATTTGTTAAACAACGTTAAATTTGGTCTTGGAATATTCACATCCAATCTATTTCTTAAAACATAATGTAGTCCAGGTCTTTCACACCTTCGTTCTGTACTGGCTCTGTCGAAAAAAATCTTCAATACCTTATAAATATATAAATTTTGGAATGGCAGTATTCTCATTACTCTAAACAATGGACGAGTGTGTTCTAAATATCCTGCATTACAAGAAATACGGATAAAGGACTTTTGTAGTACAACTATTGGTTTTACTGTTGTATATGCTCCTCCCCAAATGGATAATCCATACTGGAGTTTGGAGTAGACATAAGCAAAATACAACACCCTCATTACATCAGGGGGGCATATAGATTTGAGCATATAAAATATTCTTGTACATTTCATCATCTTTTTTTTAATATACGTAACATGTGGCTTCCAAGTAAGTTTACTGTCCAACATTAGTCCTAAATATTTTGTTTCTTCAACTTGCTCAATCGTAGTGCAATCACAGTTAGTGGTTATACATGAGATTTCGTGATATTTCAAAGGGGAGCTGAATGAATATCTCTTTCTTGCATTGAAAATAACACATTTCGACTTTGGACTCATTACCATCCAATTTATTGTGAACCATCCTTTCAGTAAACTGATATCTGATTGCATTTTATTATTTAATTCGTCTAGAGATTTGGCTTTATAAAATAGCGCCGTGTCGTCGGCAAACGATGATAATTCTCCCTCGAACTTTCCATTGCATAAATTATTTATGTATATCAAAAATAGAGGCCCAGAAAGAACTGAACCTTGTGGAATACCATGTGACACAATTGTAGAATTACTCAATTCTGTTCCTACTCTTGTCCGTTGTGATCGGTTGGACAGGTAGGAAGCAAACCTTTGGAGAGCTACACCTCTAATTCCTGCACTATTCAATCTATGCCGCAGTATCACATGATCAACTGTGTCGAATGCTTTCATTACATCAATAAAAAGCCCTGCACAAATAAACCCTTCATTCAAGCCATTGTAAATTTTATCTAAAAAGTATAATAAGGCATCTTCAGTATTCATCTTACTTCTAAACCCATATTGTTTATTACTATAGAATGAATTTTTATTGAGAAAATCAACTAAACAACTTTTCATTATTTTTTCGTAAATTTTGGAAAATATCGAGAGTAATGCAATTGGCCTATAATTAGAGGGGTCGGGTTTATCCAATTTTTTGTATAGGGGTATTATTATAGCTTGTTTCAAGTCCTGTGGAAATTCTCCTGATGCCATGCTAAAATTTATCAAATACACTAGTATATCCAGAATTTTTTCAGATATATATTTAATGAGGACTAGAGTTATATTGTCAAAGCCTGGCGATTTTCTGTTGCTGAGAAAATTCAACTCTATTGGTTGGGAATAAGAAAATAGAGTTCAGATTGCAGTTATCATCGAACTTATTATTGGTAGTATCATCATTTCGCAGGATAGAATCTCTCTCTCTATGTATTTTACTTCTAAGATCTTTAGCAATTTCAGAAAAAAAGTCATTAAATATGTTGGCTACTTTATCTTCAGCTGATTCTGTCAAATTATCCTTATTCTTAAGACTGATCTTACTATTGCCATTTTTTATGTTTTTCCAATTATATTCACTACATCCCATTGCTTTCTCGGATTACTATCAGTACTTGCGAACTTATTTCTATAATAAATTTCCTTACACATCTGTATTTCATAGGTTAAATACGTTTTTACGCGATTATAGGTTTGTTTCAAACCTTCATCATTTGGGTATTTTTTTGCATTCTTTATATAGGGCATTTTTTTCTACGACTTTTTTAAGCAAATCATTGTGCATCCATGGTTTCAGTTTTTTTGTTTTATTAATATTATTATTGTAATGGGTTTGTTGGGAATACTTTCCTATCAACAACTTAAGCATACAGTACTGAAAAAAATTCTGAAAGCTAACGATGCCGACGGTGCTGTGTATACCGGGGACCAATCACATTTATCCAGAGCGGAATTCAATGCACAGTAATCTATGTTTGTTGCGTGATTGAATATTTTTTCAAACACTGGATGTTTCGGCTTTTTTGATAGCAACGATCATGAAGTTCTTAGCAGTTCAGACGATACAGTTTTTTTGGTGGTACGGTTTTTTTACTGTATGGCGTCAACTGTACTGTGATGTTCACATGGTCCGGCTTTGCTGCTTATTGCTGATGTGCTCTCCTCCTTCTTCCATTGCGCTTCCAGTTCAGTTTTATTTATTCCAGTCCAGGATTTTTTTTATTTGTGTAAGATTTTTTTTCATAAGTTTCTTACTGAAGGTTTCTCTTAAATTTTGATCAAAGTACGCAAATTCTGGTTTCAATATTCCACACATTTTTCTCTCTTTATTTTTATATTAATCTTAAGTCTTGTCTCACAAGGCGGGTCTCTCATATATTAGACAAATTAAATTTTCACAATTAATATCTTCCACTTCTGGACACTGGAATTCACTAATAAGAATATCAATGAAGAAGATCAATGCTGACGATCTGAAGACTGCTTCCAGCGTAATAAGCGTATCGTTTGAACATATCCATTACCGGTACAATATACATGTGCCACCAGATACGGATAGTTATTTTGCGGTACAGCTGATTTTAGCGATACGGTACAGTTTTCGAAGACAAAACCGAATGTAGAAATCGGGAACAGCTTTTTTACTGGATCCAGTCAAAACAGTATTGTGTGAACATACAATATGAAATGTACATTGAACGAAAGCTCTGCAAAATAACTGATACAGCAAATTTACTGCACCACACAAAAACTGTAACATGTGAACGGGCCCAATTCAATACAACTAACTTGGTTTCATTATAATTCCAGCCTATTTTTAAAAAGCAGTTCTTATGTGTATTTCTCAGTTGACCTTGATTGCACTTCAGTGAGCTTCTAATTTTAAAAAAATTTTTAATTTTAGTTTGATTAAATTCCAGCCTTATTACAATTTTTTGTTACTTTCTTGATTTTCACAGTGTTTAGTTATTGATTTGACTCGTATTTTTGCTTGTTACTCCTCCCACCAGGGGGCGTGACTTGACAACCAATCACAACGTCCGATTAAGGTCAGCCTCTTTCCCTCTTAGTCAATAGTATCATTCCATGCACAGTATATATAAGGCTTCTCTGTACTTCAGTTTTCAGTTTGATTTAGATTGATAATGGTGTAACAACCGAAAATAGTTTCTCGAAGTTTTAATGAATGTGGTTGTGACAATTTCGTCTTATTATTCATTATGGATACCTTCCACGATATCACCTTCGCCATTACTAAGAAAGATATATATACAGGTTTATGAGTATCTGGTAAAGCTTAATGTTATATCTGCAAATCAATTTGGCTTTGTGAAGGGTAGATCAACGACAAATGCCTTTGATTCGTAAATAAAGTTTGTGATAACAGAATTTGAAAATAGAAGCTTTGCTCAGGCGACTTTTTGTGACCTGAGCAAGGCGTTTGATAGCGTGGATCATGGAATCCTATTAGATAAAGTAGCATATTATGGAATAAATGGGAAAAGTCTAGACCTCTTTAAGTCCTATCTGAGTAATCATCAACAAGCTGTGCATGTCAGGAAAGAAAAGTCAGACCTTGCTACAGTAAAATATGGGGTTCCACAAGGGTCTGTACTTGGACCTCTTTTGTTTGTCATAACGATTAATGATCTACCTCAGGCTCTTACTACTCACAGCATGCTATATGCAGATGATACAACTTTCCTTAATGCTCACTCAGATGTAAAAACTCTACAAAAATTGACAGAAGACACCATGGTTCAGGCTTCCAAATGGTTCAGGGCAAATGGTTTCTTGCTAAATGAAGCCAAAACTCAGTCCATGACATTTGGCCTTAGAGAGCTTACCCCAAATCAGGGTTCTGATACTCTAAAGTTTCTTGGCCTGATGATTGACAGCAAATTGACATGGGAACCTCATATTAATTATATTTCAGGCAGGTTGACCAGGGTAATATATCTGTTAAGACAATTAAAGGATATTGTTCCTGAAAGGTATATTAGAAATTCTTATTTCGCTTTTTTTCAAAGCATAGTTTCATATGGTTTACTAATCTATGGTAACAGTAAACACATTAATAGAATTCTACTCTTACAGAAAAAAGCAATCAGAGTAATATCCAATTCAAATTATCTTGATCACTGTCGGCCTTTGTTCAAAAATAAAAAAATATTGACTGTTATTAACTTGTATATTTTCAATGTGATCCTATATGTAAGACAGAACCGCAATAATCTAAAGAAACGGTGTAATATACACACCCACAATACCAGAAATAGAGAAAAAATGGAAATTCCATTTCAAAGGCTTTCTAAAACAATTTATTTATACAACACATTAGGACTAAGACTATATAATCACCTACCTGAATCGATTATATAAGACTATATAATCACCTACCTGAATCGATTACAAGTTGCCTTAATATGGACAAGTTCAAGAGAGAACTCAATGACTGGCTAGTTTTAAGGCCATATTATAGCTTAACTGAATTCTTTGACTGCGATACTCATTGATGTTTCTTAGCCTTAATGCTTGTACTGTATTACATTTTTAAGTGTACATTATGGTTTTATTATTATAGTTTTAAAAATACGAGTGCCATATAGCCTAATATTGACATTGTAATATATTTATTAATATTTGTTGTACTTCTCATGACCTTGTCAATTGCCCTTGGGCCCAACGACAATAAAATATTTATTTATTTATTATTTATTCTATCCCGTTGGTCTCGGGAAGACGTGAAACGGGGTGGGTTATAGCACGGTAAGTAGAAGAAGACAGTAGGTGTCACCAATTGAATGCGCAGTAGAAAACCGGTTATCTGACATCATCGCCACCAAGGAACCGAACCCCGATGCAATTGTTTTGCAGTATTCAAGTGTATTTAAATACCATCAATATTTTTCAAAGTTGAATAGAATTCGGAAATAATATTATTAAAAAGTGTAGTTTATTGTCTTAGTGGTGTGTGTAGTTCTTCATTGTTATGCAGGATAAAAATGAGTAGAGCAAGGAACAAGAGATTGTAGGAAATTTGGACTTATTGAAAGTTCTATCAGGCTACATAGCTTATCGTGAATTAAAAAAGGTATTCCAAAAACATTCAATTATGGTGAAAGATCTGGACAAAATGCTTCAAAAACTTCCAACTGGCTTTCTTTTTTATCTAGAGGTGGCCTAATAAATCCATCGGATGATTGGCTGTCAATTTCAATTCAGCTTGAAAGGGAATTTGAAAAGTTTCATGGAGAAAGACTTCAAATGCAATGTTAATTCTTACCAACATTATAAAAGAAAAATTCAATAATATCGACGACTTTGCCACTGAATGTTTTGGTAGAACGCGTTCTTTTATAAGGATGAAAGAGTTGAATAAGAAAATTCGAAAAAGACCTGCAGCATCCAATCAAACATTAGATAACAGACGCAAAATAAGCAAGATGAAGAAAATCACATTATTAAAATTATTTCAAGCAGTCAAGATAGTTTCCTTATTCACTGATCATTTATATATTTTTAATTTTTTCCATGTGCTATTTTTTTTTTTTTTTTGTTACAAACTGGAAAAAATTTGCAACTAGGATTGCAGAATTTTCCCACTGATGATCTGGTTATGTTGTTACTCATTTATTTTCTGCTTATGGCCTTTTTTTTGGCGAAAAGACCATTTACTTAAAGACCATTTACCTAAATGATATCTTTGGTTTATCAATTATAATAAAAAGCGATTATATAATTAAATTCATTATGTTTTATTGATTTTAATTGCTATAAGAATTGAATTAACTGCGTGAACAGTAATATAAACATCCTATTTGTGTTAAAAGAAAAATAAGCAGTAGGCTATTAGTTCTGATTCTAAATTTACAATATTTAATTTGATGAGCTTTCACATTCATGAAACACGCAAAATTTTAAACAAAGTTAAAATAATCGGTAAGATTTTAAATTTTCTGCACAAACCTTTTAAACTTTTCTTCCCGTAAAAAACTTCTACAGAGTAAGTTATTAGGAAACTTGAAAGAAATGAATGAAATCAGTTGAAACATTCTTCATTAAATTTATTCATATGATTTTGATTTGATTCATTATTAGAATTGTGATAAATATAATAATAATACTTATAACAGATGTTCAAAAGACTCGTGTGGCGTTATAAACCAAATAAAAACTTCCTCCATAAGAATAACATGTAAACTTTGAAGGGTCGTAGGGCGTATACCTTGAGGATTCTCAAAACAAAAAAAAAGCCCAGATGTTTGAGCAGGTATATAGGGAAGATTCCTGTAAATTTTCATGCCAATCGGCTCAGTAGTTTTCGAATTATAAATGGTGTAACTAACACGACTTTTTTTCTTTAGATTTAAATTTATAATGTTCATAATATTCTATTATAAATATGCAATAATATACACATATGTGTGTATACTTTTTTTTTTTAGATTTAAATTTATAATGTTCATAATATTCTATTATAAATATGCAATAATATACACATATGTGTGTATTTTTATGTGTATAGGTATTCTTGATCAGAATCTATTATACTCTCCGTGTTAATACTTTTCTTGATCAGAATCTATTATACACTCCGTGTTATACCTTCAGATATGTTAATACTTTCTTAATTTATTATTTATAACGCTGGTACTGTAGCCTACAAATGGTTTTATTTCAAATATTAAATTCGATGTAATTTTAAGCCCTGTATACACGAATGAAAACTCAAAATATCCCAACCGATATGTTGACGATAAATAGGCAAAATTTCAAATCTCAAAGCAATTAGGAAAAGAATTGTAATCAGTTTAGCAACAGCGTGCATACAAATGCGGGCTGAAGTTAGCAGTAGAAAAGATTGCTTTGGTAGCGATGACGTCAGAGCTCCGAGCGCTATGCGCGTGACCCATACCGTCTTCTTCTATCTACCATGGGTTATAGCGAGGGGGTGTATCTATCAAAACAAAACAATTTATTAAACTTTAAGTTTTATTATTTTTTTTCTTTTACTTTTTACTATTTTAATACTTGACAAATCTATTAAGTTAAAAATGATTGAAACTTATTTTAGTATGTACGGTACTCATTTCTGAAACCCAACTTTGATCAATGTTGGATTTTAATTATATACTGCATAGGCCGACAATAAAGTAACGAATAAAAAGGGGAGAAGGATCAAGTCCAAAAAATGCACTTTCTTCCCCAGTAGCTTTTGTGACTGATTACCAAAATGTTTTCGTCTACAAAAATGTAACAGATGATTAATGAAATGACAGCAATATTAGTGTTACAGAATAGTTTAAAAATGCATATTCAAACTGTAAGAAATTTATTAACAGTTAACATGACGATTAAAGCGACTTAAACTATTAAGTGTCTCCTGAAAAAATGATCAGGTGGACTTCTTCTGGACCCTTAAAATAAACTAGTATTAAGTAACGGTATTCCAACAAATTAGAGTTTGTGCCTATAGAATTTGGAGTCCAGTGTTCAACATGCTGTTGCATTTATAAAGAGTTGAATAAATTGGAGTACGAAGATAATAAATCTGATAATGATTCCAATAATCTGATAATGATTAATAATTAACTAATGTGAGCTTTACATACTAACTTTGGAGTGTGAAGTCTGGATTCAATAAGTGCCTTTGAATGGATTTTGCTTATTGGATTTGATCACTGACTTCATAAACTTTATCTCCTTAGATGAGAAATTTGATGAACAAGTTCTCAATTGACACTTCAAAATGTTCACAACATCGTTATAACTGCTGTTGGGTCGAGATAAATTGACAATGAATGCTCTCAGAGTCATCCAACGGGCTTCTTCAAAGGAAACAATTGGTTTCTCACCTACGAAAGACAAATAATCAGATTACAAAAAAATTTTAATCAGATGATTATTTGCTGGCAAAAATTACATCTAACTTACCGTACTACAAACTGATTCAAATCTAATGAAACATATACATAAATAAATAATTATTCGATGACATCTGTAACAACTGAGATTTTGGGCAAAACTAAGTTGAAGATACGGTAACGAGAATTCTAAACTCAACACACTCTACGCATCTACCGGCTCTATAGCATTATCATTATCCAACGTAGTTTTGTGCAAACTCTTTAACAAGCTCAACAGTAATAGATACGGTACAGTAACAATAAGTTTCATGAATGATGACTTTGTTGTCACGCCAGCAAGGAAGATAAGACCAAACATTTTTTGCACTCATTTTGAAGGGAGTTTCGACGTTTGTTTTCATTAGAATATTTGAGCATAACTATGTTAATTCTAACTTGACCACTCTATGTTTGAGACTGCTCTACATCATTTTACATCAATAGCAAATAGAGAGCAGAGAGCATAGACCATAGAGTGATCAGGTTAGATAAAGCGTTATATTTAGCGCAGTTTTGCTCAAACTCTATTGATTCTCAAGTACCGTACATGAAAGGCTGTAAAGGAAATGGAAAAAAGGAAATTATGATTAATCAGATAAATTCGGGATCATTTTTTTATTGAGACAACACTTTTTTTGTTTTTTATTTATGGTGGTAGAAGTAGGAAGATGGTCCGAAACCAAAGTTTAATAGCACTGTGTTATTTTTCTTTATAATTAGGTTAATTATGTCTAATTGACGGTTGATTCCTTTAAGCTAAATTTCATTTAAATCATTTATTCCGACAAGTTCCAAAAACTCAATCTTTTAACCCATAATGCCATATTTTATTTATTTTCGATATTTTTTCTATTATTCAGACTCATTTTGTACCTAATTTCTCCAATATATTGTTACAAATATTTGTGAAGGAGGAGTGTGTTCAGGTGGTGAGGTCATAAATAAAAAAGAAGGTATGTATGGAATGGTATGAATTTAATAAAGTAATTGAATAAGTAATAATAATAATTATTGGAACAATTGAGAATAAACAAAATTTCTAGAATGAATAAAGATGAATTAAGAAGACCAGCAGCTAAGGACGAGTTAGAGGAGGGAAACGTGTAGACTGTACGAGCGTTGGAACTGGAATGCCTGTTGGCGAACCCCACAGTCAAGTTGTGTGGTTACAAGGGGAGAAAGAGGTCAGAGGTGACTGGAAGAGGAAAGAGTGGAAATGAGGATTTTTAATTTCCAAAAAATACATAAAACTTTACGAATGTGGATTTAATGATAGAGCCTGCTGGCCTGCCCAATAACAAAAAACAACTAAAATGTAAACTCCACACTATGCAGCACACAGCTCACACCACAGTACCCCCCTGCCAGTGATTTGGCCAGAGAGCACTACACAAATCACGAAAAACCACCTTGCAGGCGGTTAGGGAAGTGGACACAATGGCCAAATTTTGTCATTGCTGCTGGTATAGCTGGATCCAACAGTGGACATGGCTCAGCCTCAGGTGGAGGGCTGTCAGCTGCAGGAGAAGTGGTTCCACTGGGGCAGCCATCATCAGCCATGGTGTAGGCTGGCTTGAGGCAGTCCATTGAGATGGTGACATCAGTGCCTTGAATCCTTATCACCGCAGTCTTGTCAGTCCTGCTGATAACTGAATGAGGTCCAGAGTATGGTGGCTCTAGGGCACCTTTCAAAGTGTCTGTATGGACAAAGACTTGTTGGCATGTGGCAAGGTCTTTGAACACAAAGGGAGTTCTTTCCCCATGGAGTGTGCCTTTCACTGGTCAAAGAGCATTGAAATGGTTGCAAAGGTCTGTCATAAAGGTTGATGGCATAAACTATTTCAGCTGCAGATGCCTTGAAATCTTCATGCCATGCTGCTCGTATACCCAGAAGGATTGCTGGCAGGACTTCAGACCAACGTTCATTTGCATGGCATCTGATAGCTGCCTTAAGCTGGCGGTGAAACCTTTCAACCAAGCCATTAGCTGATGGATGGTATGCAGTAGTTCTGAAGTTCCCTAGGTGCAGGAACAAGTTTGACTCAAATTGTCTACCTTGGTCAGTTGTAATTCGCAGGGGTGTGCCAAAGCGAGAGATCCATGTACTGAACAGGGCCCTGGCTACAGTTTCAGCCTCAATGTTCTCTAATAGAACAACCTCTGGCCAGCGAGAGAATCTGTCCACACAAGTGAGGCAATACCTGTATCCCTCTGAAACAGGCAATGGTCCAACCAAGTCGATATGCACATGGTCAAACCTTGATGATGGAGAACCAAATGTGCCCACTGGTGGCCAATTGTGCCTAGTTATTTTTGCCTTCTGGCATGACAGATAGGATCTAGCCCAACCTCGGCAGTCTGATTTTATTGAAGGCCATATGAAACGTTGTGTTGCTAGCTGGACTGTAGCATTCATACCTGGATGAGGAAGTCCATGCACACAGTTAAAAGCAGCCTTTTGGAAGCCTTTGGTGATGAAAGGTCAAGGAGTGGATGTGGAGCAATCACACAGCAATGTGATATCCATACCTGGTATTAGAACCTGTTCTAGCTTGATGCTGGAGTCAGGCTTCAAATACTGCTTCGGCCAAGTGTGAGTATATTTATTATATATTCACAATCTAAAACTGACTACAAGTCATTAAATTTACAACAAAAAGTTGATGGATAAATTATGTTGAAATGTGAGAAAATGCAAAACTCCAGAGAGAAATCGATCACAGCAGCATTTTATAATCCTTAAATCAACAAATCTGTTCTAATCTGAAAAACGTAGTACCATACCTTAGCACTTTGATTCATTTTCTATTCCAAAAACATTGTGTTAATGGCGGGGTGGGGCAAAACGTATACTCTACATATATTTTTTGCTCTTCAATAGTTGGCAGATCTGATTCAAGTCAATTATGCAGTAGACTAAAAGAGATTCAGAAATATTATTTGAAATTATGAATGCAATAATATTCCAAGTTATTTAATAATTCAAACTCACCAAAAGCAGGAATTGTCAATCTATTGACTCTTGAGGAGATGCAGTTTGCACCAGTATTGACACAGTTTACTAGGTAGTGGCTGTTGCGTTGTTTGAAAAAATGTGTCACAATCGCATTGAATCGAAAAGACATAAGAGTTGCAGCTCTGTATATTCCCAACATTATTGTTGATTTTCTGTTAATCTTTGAATTCAAAATAATGTTATCCAGTTTAAGGCAATTAATATTTTTCATTCTTTCCTTCAACATTCTGAAATGGACAATAGACTATGAAAATCTTGAGTTGAAAACTGAACAGAAAGCAACACAATTCAATAGTATGTGCGGAAAAAGTGAAATTAGATTAAATATTCAATTGACTTTGAAATATAAATCATAAAGTTATTTATTCTTAATAGTTTCTGCCACCCTTTCTAAATGCATACTGCAAATATGGAAAGTCAGCCGTGGAAGTATTGTGGACTAAGTAAATAGTTATTTGTTAACCAGTGCACAAAGTAGCACACTTTGCTGCATAAGAGAAATGCATTAAGCACAAGCTGCAGGTGAGTGCAGAATTGTTTCACAAATAACTATTCTAACAATTAGAAATTGAACTAAATTGGTTCCTGCAAATTTACTCCACATCCATGGTGCCCAGATTATACGAAATATAACTAGATTATGCTAGACGAAAACTAGACTTTTAGCAACAAAACTAATGAATTACGTATTTTGAGTTACAAGTGACAGGCTCATGAACCTAGACCTATAAGAATCAATGTTTATGTGCAACTATGTCTTCAGAATGCGGAAAGATTAATATTGGTAAAAAGCTAAATAACCATGCAATGTACTAATTTATCACAGAAACATACTACAGATTAGTACAATATGTCATGCCTATTTCAATTAAAGCCAGCTCAATATTTACACAAAATACATGGTGAGGCTGAGAGGACGGACGTTTTTAGAACAGATTGTATTCTGATACAGGTAGTAAGAGAGCGACTGATTTGGTCATGTGATTGGTAGCTCCTGCCATTATGTTTAGTCAATGTCATGATAGGTAGCTCCTGTCATTTTGTCATGGAGCCGTGGACTGTGCATCATCATGTGTTTGCTTATGACAGTTTTGTGCATAATAATGAGTCTATCACTACAGTTCAACAAGAGATTTGTTGCCATTTCAATCATGCCATTTCAAACATGACAGTGTACCAGTACCCACTTGTAACACATTTTACTTTGGGTTGAATCATTTCGTTTACAAGGAATGGTGATGAATAAAAAACGATAGGTGCTCGTCCCTCAGTACACACTTTGTGCATAGTGTTCATGGATTTCATCCCTACAAAATGGCCATTGTGCAACAATTGAACCCTCAAGATAAGTGTCCAGCAGCTACCTTTTGCTTGAAAATGGAGGCCATACTTGAGCAAAATAACAGACATCATTTTGTTTATAACTGATGAAGTACATTTCCATTTGAATAGTATGGAAAATCAGCAGAGCTGTCGCTATTGGGCCAATGAAAATCTGAAACTAATGCATGAGACTAATGGGAACACTGTAACTGTAACCTCAGGCAAATTATCACTGAATTCTTCCTACCTGAACTAAGAAGAAAACGTATTCCTATCCAGCGAGTATGGAAGCAATTCATGCTGTTTTTCGTGGCTCCATGATTTCCCAGTTTGGTGACATCAATTTGCCTCCTCATTCCCCAGACCTGTCTATGTGTGACGACTTTTTGTGGGGTTACCTCAAGCCACATGTATATGAGCATAAACCACATACATTTGAAGAACTGAAGGAAGCAATTTGCGTGGAAGTCATTCAAATTGACAGGGCAATGTTGGAGAGAGTGACAGCCAACTTCTGAGAGTGGCTTGTGAAGTGCATTTCTCAAAACGGCCGTCACCTGGCAGATGTTCTCAAGCATTAATTTTTTCAAATGGCAACATAATGTGATTATTATTCTGTAAATAATTTTTTTTATTCACAGATAAAAATATTGTTTTTTGAAAAACATCCGTTCTCTCTGCCTCACCCTAGTAGGGTTTTTTTGTATTTAGTAGGTTTATTTATTTGTGAATAATGCATTAATTTAACACAAAAAATTCTACTGTGCATAATACAGCACAGTTTTATTTTTATTTCAATGGAAACCAACTCCAAATTGCAGGGGATATAGTGCCTCTTCGGTCTTTGCAAATGCATTCACAATTGGTGCATAGGCTTACATATTCTACTCTAACCCCTGGTTGCACAAATCTCCTATCATTATGATAGTGATGAGCGTTGATTCAACGAACTAGTTGAATTAACTGTTTATTGGTTATTAACGATTCAACTGTTTTGTCTCCTCAACTAAACCAGTTGATGCTTCAACTACATTTCAACAGTCAATGAGCTCAATGCACTCTTTTCTAGCACAATTGAAATGGAAACAGTCCATACCCTGTCTCTCTGCTCTCAGCAGCAGTTTTTTGCTAGAGAAATCGTGTTAGAAAAGCTGATAAGAAAAGCTACCCATCTTGTGGGCTGCTAGTGCACTGAAAGAATTCATCTGCAGTGGCAGAATGTATGACTCATATACTCTCCACCAAAACATAAATCACGTAAAAATGGAGATAGAGAAACTGTGATTTCAGATTCGTATCCAGCGCTCTAAAATGAAGAAAATGCTTTGTGAATACTCAAAAATAATCAAAACTGAGGAAATTTTTATTATTTCTATGAAGTAGATGTATTTCAACTTTTTCTTCATTAAAGATCAGCTTACTTTATTTTAATTAATTAGCATACTCGCGAATAAAGTTATTAATTTAAGGGCGCTGAGTTCAAATCTGAAATCAGAATTTTTCTATCTCTATTTTTACGCAATTTAGATTGAATATGGCGTTCGTTTTTTGTAACCGGATACGCTCTTTCTTATCTTGATGCGTTCTGTTCTGCACATGTGCATGCTACATTGCTCATGAAGAAAACGTTATCGGCAGACGGTAGACAGCTCGTTATTCTTCGATGAAAACGCATATTCTTCATTAAATTCAACATTCAACTAGTTGACACTTTCAACTAGTTAACGTTTATTCAAAACTAGTTGCGTTTCGTTGATGAGAAAACCGTCAACGACCCAAGACTACATTATGATGGTTCATTATTCAAAACACTTTTATACCAAGCTACTATGTGAAAGCACATGATTAAATCTATATTCATACTAGCATTCGTATGATCTACGTATACAGAATGTTGGAGCACATACCTAGTATAAAATGAATTTTAGTGGTACATCATCCATGCACATGCACCATCTTGTTATAATTCAATGCAACCTAAAACAAGCCTTATATTAATGGCAAATACCAGTCACTAATGCATGCATTTTATAATTATAAAAGCTAATTAACTCTCCAAACCAAATAATGAATTATTTCCACTGTTGAATTTATAATGAATTATTTAACTAATTTCATGCTCAGCTAATCTCGGGATTTGACATTTTTCGTTGGATCTGTTGGCTGCATTGTAATCTAGCCAGCATTGCTCGAATAAAAGAACTATACTGAATAATGTGCTGGATTACTGCCTGGTATAAAAGTTACGAATGATGAACCATAATAATGATAGGACGTTTGTGCAACCGGAGGTTAGTTTCCTTTTGTCACTTATATGGCGGAATGATGGAAAACCTTTTCAAATACGATTATAATATAATGGTATTCTATATGATAAATATCATCTCAACCAATCAATTTTACACACAACTATTCATATCTCCTTACCTCATAACAAGTTTCCAGCACTCCATTTTGCGTTGAGTACTGTAGTTTTATTATTTAGTTATATGAAATAATGAAGTCACTGAAAGCATCCACTCACCTTCCCGGATTGGATGTGGTTTTGAAAAACATAGTATGGAAAATTCCAGTTTTCGAGTATATGTCATAGTTTGCAGACACCTCCATTGTTCTAGTATGCAACAAACATCCATAGAATGGAATTATCTCACTAGAATTTTCACCAAAATTTGTGAGTGTTTTTTTCAGGTTTATCCTAACTCCAAAGTCCTTGAAACCATGCATCATCTTCTGAAGAAATCTGATGGGGTAAAAACGTTGAAATATTATTAGTTATTTCAATTATTGATTATTACTAGGCAGTATAAGTCGACTAGTCCGTGCTCAATGGCGGAAGGTCAACAACGGACAGTCATGCACACCTTAAGATACCATAATGGAACCGCTATTAGTAATTTAAGCTTGTGTAGACAAAAATGATCGGAATGAGCTGTTCACGCAAAATAGCCCAGTCAAATTAGCAAAAAGTGAAGAAAAAATTCCAACACTGCTAAAAATAGGGTTATATGTCCAGGATAGCAGGCTGTTTAACATACTAAAAGTCCCAAAGAATCACTACCACTGCCTTCATTTGAGGACACTATTTTTATTATTTTTTGAACCTGAACCAACAAAACTTTATTGCAGTTCACGATGTCATATGTACGCTATAAGTTTCAGTGCCATATCTTTACTTTCAAAGAATAGATTGATATGCATACATTGATTGAATACATTGATATGCATACATTGATTGATGCATACATGAATGCCATTTTTCTCATCGAACTAATTTATAGTCATTGTTAGCATTATATAAAAATCTTTTTTCACATAAATGAATAATTAATAGTTATTTAAGAACCAATCTAAGAGGTTTGTTACATAGCTCACTTTTACAATCTACAAAGTAATTGACTAATTTTTTACTTCCATACCTTTTAGCGCGTCCAAGAGATGGTGTTACGTAGAGATAGTCATCAACAGCTCTAAAGAAAATCTCGTTTTCATTGTTAGTGAATTCTGACAAACATTGCTTGTCGAGTTCATCATAGTAGATTTGACAAAAGTATGCAGACAATTTCCCAGCTGGAAAAATTAGGTAATTAATATTACGGTATAAACTACTATTACATGAATTTGCTCTTACAATACTACTACAGTGCATTCATTAAGTCGCGCACATCAAAAAGGTGAAGTTATGTAATTTATTTGGTATTATTCATTTATTATTGTTATAAATTTTATAAACATATATACTTATATACTAACATATATACTTATATACTAACATATATACTTATTTCAAACATTTTATGCCTTATGACTATGTTCAAAATGGCTGCCTTGTTCATTAATGCATGCATGAATTCGTTTTACCACGTTTGTTGACACTTTGTGGAGGACGCCTACACTAATATTGTTTTTCTCCTTGTAATGTTCATTTTCAGTTCATTCAGTGTATGAGGCCTATTTTTATAAACCCTTCCTTTAAGATAACCCCCACAGGAAAAAATCTGAAGGCGTTAAATACTAGTAAAATACTGTTCAAGAAGGACCACTCATTGCTCTTGGGAAAATGACATGTCTACCTTATTGTAATCTAAACAATACTGCAGACCTGTTGTAACCTGTACACACAATAATGGGCTTTGCATCTGTTGTTTATATTACCAGTGGTGCTATCTTGCGGTAGCCACTAGAACTAATATAAAAAATATACCATCTACAGATTTGTTTATTTGGATATGCGTGACTTAATGAACGCACAGTATAATAGATAATTGTAAAATCATTTTTCATAGTGGTTGTAGGCGGAAATGCATATCTGTCAATGCATATCTATCAACCCTAAAACAACATGCTCATCATTCAGTTTCACTCTTTCCTCTTTTTTCAGCCTTATTTAGGCCGACAATATTTTTTTATCCCACGGCTCGTATCGTGACCGAGGCTTTATTCCTTACTTCACACAAAAGACACAGTTTTGTTCACAATTACCCACTAATATTCAGAAACCTATTTTCACTTCTTAATACTAGTATTAAAATTGAGCTATGATTGGAAAAGACACCGTTACCTATATATTTTAATTATTTTTAAATACATTTCCATGAATAGTATGAAGAGAATGGTTTGATCTTCAAACGGTTTTTTTTGTGAATTTATCTTCTATACGGTATGTAATTTATAATTTGGAGATGAGTAAAGACGTTTTAAAAATCAATTTTGTTATTACAACTAAATATCTTCACACTACTGAATCGAGATCTAGACTGCTTTAATCTAGACAAACGATGATCAGCTTTATGATAACCATGAGCCATGCAAGGTATCTGTTTAATCAGATAAGATAAATCACGAGTGCTTGCCCCTAATGAATTTGATTTGTCTTTCACCATAATTTAGAAGAGCGAGCCGCCACTGGTGTAGAAGAGAATCATTCAAAATGGAAAATTCTGAAAATCTGTGGCTAGAGAGTAGTAATTACTATGTCACTTACCATGAGGAATACCTTTCGCTAATAGGTATGTAGTATCTCCAATTTTGAGGTCTTTCAAACGAATTTGGATGAAAGTAGCCGTCAACAAATGGTCTACCTCAAGTACCTGGAAAATAATAACCAATCTATGATAATATTCAAATGAGTTTTTTAAACCTGATAAATTGATGACAAACGTATCGTGTTAAGTCTCCAGTAATACACTGACAATTTACTCCTGAATTTAAAATGAATAAGACTGATGAGAGAGACTATAGTTTCGACTGTTACGTCATTCCCAAACTCAATAATTACAGTTTGTTGTCTCTCGCGTGAATCATTGAAGAAGTTTGGACAACATCAGTCTTATTCATTATGGATATCTACCATTATATAACCATCACCAATACCGAAAAAAACTCCTGTAAAATTACTCCTGAATTTCTTGAATTTAATACCTGGCTGGATATAATAAACAATTCTTGATAATATTCAAATCAGTTCTTGAAACTTCACAATTTGATGATTAACAAATTAGGTTCAAATAGCCTGCAGCAATAAATACAATGAACATTTTACTATTAAATTTAGAATCAATTATAACCTTAACTCTAATAATAATAAGCGTATGGCTTTTAATGGTGGGGAGACCCTTACGGGTAGTTCCACCTCGCCGCCTGAGCCATGTTACGGGGAACATGGTGGACCTACTATTTTAGGTGGGTTCCGAACCACCGGGTAAATGATAATAAAGCTTATAACATCAAGTCATTGAAGCACGGTCACCCATCCAAGCGCAGTCTTGAGCGGTCGTGACTGAACATCACGACCACTTGAACACCACGCTCACCGCATGACCAATCACCACCATTTTAAACCTTAACTCTGAAGCAGCAAGAAACAATGATAACATAAAACTTGCAAGGGATGAATGAGCCAGCCTTACCTTATAATCTGATGTGGGCACAATGATTGAATGACTAGGCACACTGGGAGGAAACTCTTCAAACCGCCATAAATAGAAGCATTTTAAACCCGATCCTAGCTTAGTAAAGCATTTGTATTTCCTGAAATTTACTGATGTAATGTCTCCCAAAAACGACTGTATAAATGGTACAATGGATGTATTTAGCTTTTTCTGGAACAAGATTCAATTATTTTCAAAAATAAATCAGTATGTTTCATCAATTGCATTGTGGCATACTTATTATTCAACTCTATTATACCTGTAAAACAAAATTTCACTAAAAGGTGAACTTCTCATAGTAGATCACACAAAAGTTCAAAGTTTAAAAATAAAGTTCATAAATGACAAAGGCTCGAAAAGATTCGAGGATATAACAAAACAAATCATTAAAGAAATAAATCTAGCTATCAAACATTATATTATTTATTAAAATAATTATTGGTTGCAATGCGATATTAACAGTATTGAAGAAATAAAAAATAAACAATTAAAAGACTTAAATTTCTTGATCCATACCGATCTTCGTTGCTAATATCAATTTTTTATGGTGAATTTAACGTCAGTGACGATCAAGGTTATTGTTGAAAATGAATCGCCACGATTCGAAAACTTTTCCGCCTACGTGAGTAAATAATTATTTATTCTCTATTAAAATTGACTGCAAGTCGTTGAATTAGTCATAAAAAGTTAAAATGAAAAGACGTTGAGTAAATGTTTTCCCTCAAACATTTGTATTTTCAAAAAATAAATAAAATCTAGTAAGAGCTATCAACACCAAATGACTCCAAATAAGTATTCAGAATTAATAAAAGTTTAATGAATAATAAGGTGATTCATAACATATTTCGAAGTGTAGTTACTGGGCTCTGCCGTGTTCATTAATAAATAACTTGTGATCTTGAGAGACCATACTTCCAAAAAACCATATTCAATGGCTGGTTCTGAAATGATAAAAAAATTGAATAAAAGGAAGAAATATATTATAAACTGACCAAATCGACAGAGCCATAAGCATCAGAAACGTCAACTTTGACAAAGTACAGAGGATACCGTCCATTTTCATTCCATTTAACAGTCATATTTGACCAATATTCAGAAAAATTGTTTTTTGTATTAGTGCCAAAATTTGTAGCAGTCATCGATGTCAATTGTTTTAAAAAAATCATGGTTTCTCCAAGACGAAGATTATCCCTGTAACAGATACAATTATATATTTTATTTTGAACGAATAAAAACATTTCAAATGTAAATTGTGTTATCTTTTGATTGACTTCAAAATGTTTCGCTATTCATTTCTTATTAGGTCGTTTATTTTCATAATTTGTTCAATCAGTGTGAGTACTCAAATGAAAAGCCAATTTATTGACAATGCAAATTCTTGAAATAGGTACATAAATAGGTTACGTAAATTTAGAATAACATACTTACACTTTATTCCAAATTACATATCTGACATCAGAATCTCCTTTTGGAATAAGGCGGAATAAGGCACGACATCTATTGAATTTGTTTTGTTTGTCTAATATTTCTTTTGCTCTAATTGCTCTCAAAGTATTACTCTTTTTCAATTTGTGAACAGTACTAAAAATCAATCTTTTGAACAATATCTTCTTATAGAAATGCAGTTTATTGAAACTGTTTTGCTTCTCTGTTACATAGAAATCTAAGCCAATCAAAGGGAAAACCCATTTTAGCAATAGCCAAGCAATAAGTTTTGAAAGTAAATTAGTTCCTTCCTTCTTGTCACACTTCTTGACACATGGTACTTTCTCAGTCGATATATTGTCTAGAATCTCACTAAGTTGAAAAAATTGATTCTTTCCATATTTCAAGACCTTCAATAAGTTTCGAATAATTTTTGCTTTCTCTTCACCAAACATATTTTTTGGTATGATTCTATTGAGGTGAATGGAAATTGATTTTTTGACAGATTTTAGAGGAATTTCTTGTAAGGGATTTTTCTTCTTTGTTCTTCTTTTTCTTCTAGTAACACTGAGAATTTCTGAGCACGATTTAGATCTTTCTGATATATTCTTCCCAACTGGTTTGTCTTGTGAACAGGAAGATGGTCCATTTCCCTCATTTTTCTGAAAAAGAAATTCCTTGATAAAATTAAATAAATCAGAGATGCTTTGAAATCACACTTGCTGGTAATGTATTCTTCATGAATGATAGAAACTTTTTTAAGGTGCATCCATCATTTTGTTAGCAGGGAATTTACTAAATCTCTAAACCCTTCACTGTGCCTTGCAAAATGATTCAAGAACTATAAACTAATCATATTTCAATGGCAAATGTTATGCACTGAAAAATGTGGGAAGGTTTTGATTGATTAATAATAATAGCTCAGATTAGGAATTTACTTAGCTAATCTGAGATATTAGTTATGAAATTTTGCATTATTTTACAACTAGCCGCACACATTATGTAATTTTCATGTACTTTTTCATAATTTATTTACAGCGTAATGTGACAGGCATCATTTATTCATTTGCCATGAATTTTACAAGAGGAGAAGTATGTATGTTGGTGATTAATAGAAGAATGTTGAGGACAGTGAAAATTCATGACAAGTAAGATTGTGCTGAAAAAACGAGTGGCTCAGGGCAATCGGTGTCGAGTATGGGAGCTGTTTACTTCTACGGTGGATGGCCCGCCCCACTCTTCCCTGCTAAGTAAGAGACCGTTTGTGAGTAGCATAAGTATATTTTTATTATATATTTTCTTAATAAGCTCATTAGTCTTGATTATTTTATTATTTTGATTATACTCATTAGGGAATAAATTAGAAAAGTTGTTCTTGACTCGCTCTATATTTCACTTTACTAGCAGCACCTTTCTCATGAGATTAGAGTAGTAGCCTACCCAGGTCCAACTCTCACATGCCAAGCGTTACCCTAAAGATACTTGTCTCTTTTTTGCATGGTGGGGTCACCCCTCCTTCTAGTAAAATCTATTTTATTAAATTGTTACATGGTGGAGGCGGCGGGTAATTATTTAATTTTAAAACAATATTTTACTAGAAGGGGTGACTCAACCATGCAAAAAAAAGACAAAATTGTCGTTGGTGTAACGTTCGGCATGCGACGTTTTGGTGGATCTGTGGCTACTACTCTAATCTCATGAGAATAGTGTTCTTAATAGTAAAATGAAATATTTAGGGAAGCGATAGCCGCGAGCCGTAGCAGGTATCTGTTCAATCAGATAGATAAGCTGCGTTCTCATAGGTCCTGTTAGTAACGGTGACCGATTAGATTGGCCAGCAAAAAAGACACTGTTCTCTGCTGAAAATCACTTCCCGGTGGTTCGGAACCCACCTAAAACTGTAGGTCCAACTCATAAATCACCATCATCCAACACATTACCCATGCACAGGTCTCAGACCTATGTGGGCTTCATCCTCAAAAAAAAAAAAAATTATAGTAATTTTCCATAGATGTAACCAGTTTCCATACTTGATGCAGACCGCCCTGTAGCTGCACCTTGCACATTGAGCACCTTGTAGTTGGTGGAGGGGCTTGCATGCTCCTGCGATCCTGAGAGCTATGCCAGTGGTAGTCCAACTACCAGTAGGGCCTCCCAAGCCAGACCGGTCAAAGGGTAGGAGTCAAATTAAGAAGTGCTTCAAACAAAACGTCGTTGGGCTAATCCCCCACACATTGGGAAACATTGGATTCTGAGAAACATGACAAGCCTCGGAAAAAGACAGGATATACGGACTTATAAAAGGAAACGCAATATTATTAGATTTGGAACTTGGAATATGAAAACATTGAATGGAAAGGAAGTGGTGGTAGTAGAGGAAATGAAAAATTACAAAATGACATTGTTGGGAATGAGTGAGATGGTGAAGAAGGGACATGGAACCATGGAAGTCAGGAGATGGATGGAAATTATGTTCTAAGAGGAGTCGGCGTAGCCGAGTTGGCTTATCGCTGGTCTGATAAGCCAAAGGTCCTGGGTTCGATCCCCGTTGAGTACAAGATATTTTTCTCGAGCCACTCCCGTGTTTCGGAGGACACGTTAAGCCGTCGGTCCCGGTTGCATATAAAAAAAGCAGTCGTTAAAAAACGGCGAGGTGGAACTACCCGTAAGGGTCTCCCCACCACGAAAAGCCATACGAATTTACTTTACTATGTTCTAAGATACTCTGGAGTAACAATGAATGCTAGAGAGAAGGAAGGAGTGGGATGATTTATTGTGATAGAGGAGATGGATTGAAGAGTTACACCATGGAAGGCAGTAAACTCAAGAATAATAACACTTTGCTTGGATATGGAAATACCAGTTGTTACCCTCATTTAGATGTATGCACCAACAGAAGATGCAGGCTTGAAAATCGAAATAAGACTGCAGGTTCCTCTTATTGGGGAGAATGAAGTGGAGAGCATAATGGAGAAGACTGAATACTGCAATAATAGATTCAAGCAAAGAGTTATGTGGACTTAAAACCACAAAGGAAGGTGTTAAAAGTACCTAGTGGTAAAGCCAAGAAATCAACGTGTTTCGGAGGACACGTTAAGCCGTCGGTCCCGGTTGCATATAAAAAAAAGCAGTCGTTAAAAAAAGCGGCGAGGTGGAACTACCCGTAAGGGTCTCCCCACCACTAAAAGCCATACGAATTTATTATTTATTTATCAAAGAGGCAATAGCAAAGAAGAAAAGTGCATGAAAAAAATTGAAAAGAACAAATGACCCAAATGACAGAGCAGAGTATGAAAATAAGAAAATTACATACAAAAGACAGGTAGCAAGAGCAAAGAAACAAAGCTGGGAAGAATTTGGAGAAAGAATTGAGGAGGACTACAGTCATGACAATAAAAGGTTTTGGAAAGTTATTTGTCAACTGAGAGGTAAATATGTTAGGAAAGTGAGAAACAGAAGACAAACAGAATAAACTGACCGTGGAGTGGAAAAAAGAGATGTTCTAGAGGTGTGGAGAGAGTATTATGAAGAAAATTCAAGGAGGAAAGAGGTACAATAATGGACAGGCAAGGACAGTATATGAATTTGAAGCAGAGAAAGTGGAGGAGAACATAGATTTTGAGGAGGTGGAGAGGGCAATCAGCAGGATGAGAAATGGGAGGTGACAGGTGAAAATACAATAGTGCCAGAGATGGTGAAAGCTGGAGGAAGAACACTCATATCTGAAATAACCAAACTCTTCCAAGTAGTATGGCAAACAGAAAGGATTCCTATTGACTGGCAAATAAATATTCTGATTCCTCTGTACAAAAAAGGAGACTGTTCACAATGTGAGAACTACAGAGCCATATGCATAATAAATGTTACAGCAAAGCTGGACTCATCACTTTTAGAGAGTAGACTGTGATTCCATGTGGAATGAAGAGCATGCTGGCTTTTGACCAAAGAGGCAGGCCCAAGACTTGATTTTCTCTCTGAAGACCATTCTGGATAAGTGGTTGAGGCAAGACAGCATATTTAGCATTTCTTGAACTAAAAGTAGTTTTTGATGAAGTGCTAAGAACACAGTTATGGAAGGCTCTAGAAAATAAAGGAACGCTTTAGTAATTTATGTGGGCTATCAAACTGCTTAGCGCAGTTGGTTGGGGCATTGCAACTTCTGCTTGCTGTCATTTAAGCGGTAGTGGGTTCGAATCCCACTCCACCATCAGGCATTTATGTGTAATCATTCACTTAAATTACCCACGCACAAGTCTCGGACTCATGTGGGCATCATCAGAAGTAAAAAAAATCCATGTTCACAGAAGCACAAGGAGTGGTACAAATCAATAGTAAGACATCAGCTACATTTTGTAGGCCTATGATGGAAAGGGGAGTGATGAATATAATATTTAATGTTTATAATATAATTATATTTATGAAGTGATGAAAGCATGCCAAAGAAGAAAAGGGAGGTCTGTGGTAGGCATGAGGAATCTTAGACCAATTCAGTGCCAGGCGTTTACATTTATGCAGATGATGTGGTTCTCATAGCCGATTCAGCTGAAAAGATATGAGTGGCGATTAGAGAATGGAGTGGAACACTCAAGGAAAGAGGTATGAAAGTAAACAAATTGAAGAGTCAGGTCATTATGGTGGGAAGGACAGAACAGCAGGAGGAGAAAATAGAGATAGAATGTGAAGGCCAACTATTGAACATCACTGACAAATTATCAATACAGTAAAGCCCCGATTATCCGCAGAATTGGGTGGCAAGAGCACCACGGATAGCAGAAAACGTGGATAACCTGAAAAAGGGCAAAAATGAGGTGAAAAAGATATTTTAGTATAAAAACTATGTTTTACTGTACAAAGAACATATGTAAAACGTTTAAAATATGTACAGTATAGCAGAAACATTTGCTCTACATCTAAATCACTAAAATAAAGAACAGTAAACAAAAAAAAATATACTGTACTGTTAACAAAAAGTTATTTACTGCAAAATATCTGGGAATGACGTTAGATGTTAAATTGAAATGGAAGGAACACATTAAAATCGAAAGGAAACAACTTGACATCAAGTACAGACAAATGAATTGGTTGCTAGGTCGCCAATCAAATCTCTCCTTGAAAAATAAGATCATCTTGTATAACCAAATTTTGAAAACAATTTGGATGTATGGGATCCAGCTCTGGGGTTGTGCCTGCAAAAGTAATATCGATGTGATTCAGAAATTTCAAAATAAAGTATTGAGGAACATGGTTAATGCGCCTTGGTACATCAGAAACAGTGACCTGCACAGGGATCTACATATTCCATATGTATCGAGCGAGATATCTACATATTCCATATGTATCGAGCGAGATAAGTCGATTTGCTGCCCGTCATGAATCCAGACTTCACCATCATGTCAACCCTGAGGCAACTCAGCTGAAAATTTTATGTGCAATAGGATTTTTTTTATATTAGTAACTCTCTATAAATACTCAAGTCATCAGTGGATGAACTGAAGTTGAATCAATTATTTAAATTTAAGAAGTGAATGTGAATTTAAAAATTAAAATTTAATTAAACATTTTTTGTGGCACTTGCAGATAATCCAGACCGCGGATCATCCACTTGTGGATAATCGGGGCTCTTCTGTACTTGGGAGCCAACATCAATTGCACAGGCAAGTTGCAAGAAGAGTTGAGACAAAGGATGCAAAAGGCTATGCAGGCATACTATTCACTCAGTAGAACTATTTTTGGAAAGACTGAGGTGAGTAGGGAGGTAATAACTAAACGAAACGGCCGTCACGCCGTAACGTGAGTTAATTTCCATTTAAAAGTGTTTTTTTCAAGTTTATATTACATATTAGTGGAAACAAGATGGATCTTCAACATCATAATAACTAAAGTTTATGTCTCAATCATATAGCCCATACTTTAGTATGGAAGTGAAAGTTGGACTCTGAATAAAAATGAAAAAAAGCCAAATAAATGCTGTGCAAATGAAATGTCTTTAAAGAATAGTTGGCAAAACTAGAAAAGATAGAGTAAGGAATGAACGGATTAAAGAAGAATTGAAGGAGAAAGCAATAGGAGCTACTGTGGAAGAAAGAATACTCTCTTGGTATGGGCACCTCCTCAGAATGATCAAAGAAAGGAAACCTCATCAATTCATGGAGGCAAGGGTGCAAGGTAGAAGATCAATTTTATTAGAAGGCCATGAGTGCAATGGAAGGAGACAGATTGAAGCAGAAAGATCCAAGACAACAAATCAATTGAACAGAATTGCTATGGATAGGGATCAATGGAGAAAAATGAGAGAAAATTAACTAGTGAGCCCAATGGGCTGGAGAACTCGCTTGCAAACAACTAATGTTGGAAAGGGAAACTCATTTGAGAAGCTTATCACGGTGGAAGGTGGTAACGAAAAATGGCTGTTTTAAAGATACTGATTTAGGCTAGGCGCATATTGAGATGCGGCTGGCACATGTGATGCGACATGACACTATCGCGCCGCACGCGTAGCATTGTGAGACGCATATTGCAATGCAGTTTTGTGGGTGAACTCTTGCCTGTTAGACGTATTTTTATTTGTTTCAAAATGAATAAATCACCTTTAAAATTATGATTATTAGATCTAAGCTCGGATTCTGATTTGGATAGTGCTGCTGAAGATGAGATGTTATTGCTTTTATTAACAGAAAAGAAACTGAAATCTCCTAATAATTCGTTAGGAATGAAATCTCATTTCATCTTCCTTAGCACTGATCAGTTGAAGCAGTAGCAGCAGTTAAAAATTAAATTTTTCTAATAGATTAAACAAATTCTTGAAAATATTTTAATTTTCTACTTTTATCATTTTTGTCTTTGAAGTGAATTTCATTAAGCTTTTGTGGTTGAAACTGGCAGAAATCACTTTGATACAAGAACCAAATTATTAGTAGCAATACCTGACCTTATCAATATTACAGTACAGAAATAATATAGATATTAAAAAGTTTTAAAAGAAATCCCTCGAATTTGCATTACTGCACATATTTATTATATCCTGGGAGTCTGTACTGGTAGGAAACTAAAACTGAGCATTTGATTGGTCTTATCATATTCATAATTCTGTGAGACGCGTGGGACATGAGACGTGTGTGGCGCAACAAACTGTGGCTCTGCCACAGCGCCACGTGTCGCATCTCGCGACAATAGTGCTGCATCGCGTCATGTTGCCAATTTGCGCTGATCCATTCCTTTACAAGAGTTACAAAAACTCGCACTGTGTCACATCGCGCCACACGCGCTGGTCGCGTCTCAATATGCGCCTAGCATTAGATAAAACTAGCTATTGTGCCCGTCCTTTGTACAGATTATGTTTAGAAATAAGACTAAATATGTTTTGGCTTTTTTGATATCAACGATCATGAAGTTGTTAGCAGCTTAGTAGGCCTAAACAACTTAGAACGTGAACAATTCAGTGACAGTTATCAGAGAGAATATTTGAGAACAGCTGATCGATATATCATGATAAATTACGAGATTTATTGTTCTTATTTGGTAATGAAACTTTGAAGAAATGTATCCAAAATCGCACAATACTTGGTTTTTAAACGTTTATTATTCTGTTAAAAAATGTTAATTTCGTTTTTTATAGCTAAAGACATTGTCAAAAAGGTTTTCAATACTGATAAATAACTATAATCCCGATCGATGCTTACGTTTTTCAGGAGAAGGCCATGTAAAATGTATCCAAAATCGCACAATACTTGGTTTTTAAACGTTTATTATTCTGTTAAAAAAAAAGTTAATTTCGTTTTTTATAGCTTAAGACATTGTCAAAAAGGTTTCCAATACTGATAAATAATTTAAATCCCGATCGATGCTCTCGTTTTTCAGGAGAAGGCCTCGTATAATGCCTTTGGGGCTGTGACAGACAGAAATTGAGATAAGACTTGATTCGGCTTCTTTAATGTATAAAACGTAAAAATAACCAAAAAATATATAATTCTGATAAATTTACAGACAAAACTCTAATTTTATTTATATAGATTCACAAGACATCTATCACTTGAAGTTCAAGTTCATCTGATGCACAGATTTATTTTCCACAGAAAATACCTACCTTACTCATATACCTATTTATCAGGGCAATGGAATTAGTGTATCTATAGAGTAGATATATTTACCACATAAAAAACAGCTGTTTATAAAACCATATATCAGGGCAATGAAATTAGTATATCAGCTGATAGAGATTCTATAAAAAGCCTGATCGTAATTATTCATCTACAGCTGATGATAACTCAAAATATATTTTGAAATCTATTGCGAATTCCATATGGTGAAAACAACTATTTACTATATATAGTAATATATAGATATATTAATGAAGGGCTGAGTGCCTATCCTTTTGTTTCGCATCAAAAAGGATGAAGGAGTGGGTCAATTCCATTGGAAAACGAACTTGATCTGTATTAAGGTTTCTAAGAATATTTGTTTAAAATTTGAAGTTGATTGGTCAAAGCGTTCGAAAGTTATCGTGGAACACACAAACAAACACACAACGCCTCGAGCCTCAAGTCAAAAGGAAGAACTCGCTTCGCTCGTTCAATAATTTCAACCAAAAGAACTAACTCATCAACCATCATTATGTAACCCAATACCCTTGTACAGGTCTTAGATCTATGTGGGTTTCATCATCCAAAAAATATAATTATAGTTCATGATATAAATTATAAATTTGAACTTATACTCTTGAATATTGATATTGAATATTTACTTACCATGTAAATACTCTTCAAAATAAAGCTGTAAGTTTTATCTTTTGAGCATCTCTGTATAAGAGATATCATAACTTTATTTAAACATGACATTACATTCTGCTCTAGTTTTAATTTGCCACCTTCAACATCTTGCTCCAATATATCTTTTACTAATTTATTGCAAATATCTGTTTCAGAGTGCGCTTTCACTTCAGCAGGCAGAGTATATAATAAATTCTTTCCATACAAAATTGGACTCAAATCTAAAGTTGTCGGTTCTTTCTTATTACTTTTGTTCTCCTGTGACCAAGATTTAATAGTGTTTATTTTCCTGAGTGCCTTTTCGCAGTATAGAGGTATGTATGAAGTATCACTCAAAGGAAAAAATAATTGACATTTCCTCAAGATTTTGCTCATTGCACCTTCACCTATATGATTATAAAGTAACTCCCACTTTTCATCTTCCAGTAGATTTCTCAGATCAACATTCATATCATAATAGCCCAATTTGTTCCATATTAAATCTCTTGGCTCAGCTGGTGTTGAAGAATCCATACTCCTAAACATGCATAAAATAGCTTCTTTGAAATCAGTCCAGTTCAAAGAAAAAGAGCTTTTTTCAATGCTTTTTACAATCACTATATCTTCTGGAATTACAATTAAAATCCCTTTGAATTTTTCCAGTAGGGCAATTTCACTATCAGATTGCATTAAATAACCAATACCTTCTGCAAAGTCTTTCACATTGGAATGGCTCTCTATGATAAGTTCCATTATCTGGAATCAAAGGCAGAACATCATTTACAATTTACAAATTTTGATAGCACTAGAGCTTTCCAATACAGAGTAATGCATGCAGTGTCTCATTGTAAATCTATGCTATTTCATAAATACATGTCATCCTATTATTATAAATTATGGTACTTACAATACATTTTAATTTATTATTATCCAATCATGTGTTTGAGTTTGAGGTGCATGAAGTAGAGGTTCTAGAGGGGGGGGGCCACAGGGACATGGATAGAGGATACACTAGATATAAAAGGAGTAGGGATAAAAATAATCTTGACATAGTCAGTAGTAGGGGGGGGGGGGGAGGAACAGGAGCTTGCGTCACCTCAGATGGACAAAAGATACAATAGATAAATGATAACAGGATTATGGATAAAGAATACATTGGATATCATCAGTAGTGGGTCTTGGGGGGCACACGGACACAGGAAAATATTATAATAAATTATATTAATGAAACTTGGACATGAACTAGAACTTGGGTTCTTCAGTTATAAATTTGGCAGGACTGGACTGCCCAGTTTGTATTCTCTCCTCACTGCTCATCCATATTTATTTGAAAGTTTAATTGTTCAACTAAAGAAATTTACACAATTTGTGGTAATTGTCATGAGTAAACGGGTTTCAGTAAGTGTGAGTAATAATTTACCTGATATTTTGAACTGTATTATGACAAAGGTTTTTGGAGGATATGGCTGTTTGAACAGGTTAGTTTTGACAAGTGCACTGTTGTATTGGTCTCTATTGAAAACATTTGGTCAGGAATAGTGTATGCAAGTACTGTAACTGCAGGAGTTCTCATCTTCTTGAGACCCATCGAGAGAATTGAGATAAGATATGACGTTTTGGGCTTTTTGCCATACTTTGTTGTTCTTTGTGACTCAGTGAGTGTTTGTGCTTGAATGACTTCTGTTTACTAGCATGTCCAGGCTAGCATGTCTCTGTTTGTGGACCAATCAATGATTGAGATGGTTAAGGGTCTGCAGGCGGTTATAGTTTATTCCTGTTGCTTTCTAGTTTACACTATTTTATGGCTTGATAATTTATTTTACTAAATCATGTGAAATAAAAGAAATATGATCTCAGCAATCAAGCAGTACAGAACAGCAAAGGGCATTCCAGCTATATTGTATAAGGGTGTTAAATTTGGGAAAGAGTCATGTGTGAGTAAAGGAGATATTACTTGGGGATGCCTCAATAAAAACTGTTTGGTTTCAATAAAAACAAACTCTGATACTTCTGTAATTCGTGGTATTACAGATCAACATATGCATGAATCAGTTTCATATATTGGAAATTATGTTACTCCCAGCTTGGAGCAAGAGAATTAACAATTGAAGATGCAAATTAAAGTTTTGGAGGAGCAATAGATTGCTGCAATCAATCGTTCCATGGATTTAGATATTTGCCTCATGGAATTGTCATCTTGTGAGTTGTGATTAGTGGAGAATGCTGAGAGGTCTTCACATGTGGATTCCCACATAGATCAGTTGTTCCTTACTGATACAGATATTGATTGTTTCTAAAATTATCTAATTTATTTGTTCCCTGGAAACTACATAGTTTTACCAGCAATAACAACAATGATAATCAATGATGAGGGAGCTGATTCATCTTTCCTAAGCAATATTGTAAAACAAAATAATCCCATTGCCTTTATAATAAATGACAGTCAGCAGGCAGGAGCAAATGATGGCTGGTGCAGCTCCCATTGGATTATTGTTATTTATGATTGTTCAATTCTATAAGTTAGTTTGTTTTAATTCTATATATGGCGATTCTTCAATATTTGTGAGAGAGGGAATAATTGGTTTTAATATTATTGACATTTCCTCTTACTGTTTTGAGGCTAGTTGTGAAGCAACAGCTGTTAGGATAAAATACCCTAGTAATTAGTATTTACCACACTCCTAGCTCTAGTTTCAGAGAATTTATTGCAAATTTAGAAAAAATTACTGGTATATGTTACAAGTAAGGTCAAGGGTTTCAAATACTAGCAGGTGATCTAAACATAGAAATTCTAAAAAAATTGAACCAGATACTCATGAACTTTTAAATTTAATGAGATATTTTAACTTAAATTGTTCAAATTACTCTCCAACTAGGTTTGAGACTTGTCTTGAAAATGTAATAACTAATGTTTATGCTGATTATTTTCAAGTTACTCTTTTGGAACAAAAAATTAATCTTCACAAATTTGTAATGAGAGTGATAAACCTGATAGAGCAATTACTATACAATTTTTTCTGAGAAAAGATTGTTCTGTTTGGAAAAGTTTCTCATGGATGTTTGTTGGTAGAAAGTTTATAAAACTGATAATGATGTTGTTATGGCAGTGAATTTGTGTTTGAATATTATAGTTGAATGTTAAATATCAACTGCCCCAAGAGTTTTGATAAATTAAAGTAAATAAAAGTAAAAAACAATGCTCTTTAAAATGGTTTACACCTAAATTGGAAAAATTACACATTCTACTGTTAATGTCTTATAGTAAATTCAAGAATGCATTGAGTGAGGGTGATAAGGAAGTTTATAGAAATATAAGAAAACACTACCAAAATAAGATTAAAGAAGCTAAAATAGAAGGAAATAGTAAATTTACTGCAAATGCAAATAATAGGTCAAGAAAGAAACTAATATTATGCCTGTCTGTAAAAAACCAATTCCAATTCCTCCTAACATATTGAATAATTATTTTGCTAATGTGTCAATTAAAGAGCAGGATGAGATATACAACCAAATTGTTACACCATTTCTAGAGTTTTTGATCAATGCTCCTAAGCCTGAATATTTCTTTAAATTGGAAACAATTAATAAGATGACTGTTACATCTATTGTAAATAAAATGAGTAACTCTCGCAGTGAGTGTATGGAATATCACATTTCTTGATTAAAGAGGTAATTGATACTATTTTGCTTCCTCTAACATACATTGTAAATTTTATTACTGTCATGGGCTACTTTCCTGATTGTTTTAAAATGTCCAGAGTTATGCCAGTTTTGAAAGAAGGAGATTCAAATAATTCTGAGAACTATAGGCATATTACTCTTGTCTCTTGTACTATAAGTAAAATCATTGAATTTTGTCTGCTTATGCAACTTTATGAATATTTCATGTTTAATGGTTTTTATTGTACCCTTATCAGTATGACTTCAGACCAGGTCACTCAACAATAGATGCTGTTGAAAAGATTGTTGACTTTATTTTACAATGTTTTGAAAACAAATGTGCAGTAGGGTCCAGCCTATTGGACCTTAGTAAAGCTTTTGATAGAGTTTCATATGTGATTCTATGCAAAAAAACTGGAGCACTATGGAATTGTTGACAAAGAGCTTAAGCTTTTTAGATATTATCTTGAGGGTAGAAAACAAATGGTCAATATTGCAGGTCAATGTTCTAATTTATTGGATGTATATGCAGATGTACCTCAAGGATCAGTTCTTGGACCATTGCTTCTTCTGGTTTTTTTCAATGATTTCAGCATTAAAGTATCAGGTCTTTCTATACTATATGCAGATGATACCACATTAATTCAATCAGATGTTGGCATGGTAAAAGTTCAGGATAAACTTGATAGTTCTTTGGATCAAGCAAAATCATGGTATTTGCCCAATGAGCTAGAAGTAAATGAAAAGAAAACAGAGGAAATAATATTCTGATTAGGACACACTTTAAGCCATGAAAATCTCAAGTCAGTTAAATTACTTGGTTTAATCTTGGACAGTAAACTTTATTGGGAGGAACAAGTGAATAGTCTTTGTAAATGACAAGCTAGGCTAATGTACCTACTTAAGAGGTTAAAGAATTCGGTTAGCTTAGAAATATTAATGATGAGTTACTATGGCCTTTTTCACTCTCATCTCAGTTACAGAATAAGAATGTGGGGTAACTGTTCAACAAACAAGTGAGTTTTCATATGGCAGAAAAGGCAATCAGAGCTATCCTGGATCTTCCCCAGAGAGAATCATGTAAGCCTCACTTTATCAATCTTGACTCTACCTTCTCTCTCTCTCTCTCTCTCTCTCTCTCTCTCTCTCTCTCTCTCTCTGATTAGGAGTTATATTGGTTTTACGGTAAGGAATAACATAAATCTTATGTTATAACATAAATCCTAACTCAAACAGTTTAATAGATTAGAACTTTGATTTTCATAAAGACTTATACTAATAATAATATAATTGTTATTGCCACAACTTTATAACAAAACAAATTGAAGTTTTATTAACTTAATGTTAATAAACTAATACATGAAATAAAATAGCTACTTAGATGAATGTAAATAAATAATGTTTTTTTTGGCACCAACCAGCAGAAGGACAAAACCTTGTTCGCTGGTGGGAGTAATTCAGCTCAGTCCACATTATTTAGTTTCAAAACAGTCCTTCGCAGATTCAAACAATTCAGTATTATCAATAAAATTATTACAGATCATTTATTTCGAAGAAGTAATGTCTCATCAACCATGACCTTTGTTCCACATTCAGATTATACTTCCCACTATTCACAAGATACAGAAATTTCGGAGGCATCAGATTAATCAACTTGCTACTTTTATATCTTATTTGTTTTCGTACAGTCACCAAATCAGAATACTCAATTTTGCACTGTTTTATAGAATTATTTCTTAGGCCATACACATTATTTGCCACTTGAAAGTTGAAACTATCATACCCAGAATGTATACAGGACAAGATAACTTACATAATTATCAGTTACAGGTCTATAGAATACTAAATAAAGGGGTTTCATTTGATAAGTCATTCATTTTTTTACAATCTGTTGGTTAAGAATTTTTAAATTCAATTTTTTTTTTTCTAATATATCACTTAATTTATCTCATACTATGTTTTCACGCATACCTTCACCTTTCTTTCTCTGTGAATCTTTTCCACTCTCACACACTCTCTCTCTCTCTCTCGTGCCCCATCATACTCTTCTCTCTTCCTACTCCTTGGTTTCTTTCTCTTCTCTCTCCCCCGTCTTCTTCTACAATTACCGCTCGCTGGATCTCTTTTTTTATATTTCTCTGCCGCTCTTTGGCTTCTCTTTTCTGTGGGCTCATCTTCTTCGTCTATTCTCTCTCATCTCTGGAGCATACATTCATCAATTTACCTTTACTGCTAATTACTTCTCGATCTCAGCTAACTATAATAAATGCCTCATGAAATGTCTATCACTCACGTAATATTCCATCTCCGTTCATGTTTAACTTTCATATCTTTTCCTCAACTGCCTATCATTTCTACTCCTGTCACTGTCATCGCTCACTTACCCTCTCTCATTAGCTCCCACACTTTGTTTTCCCTACTCACTCACTTATTCTCTCTCTCTCTCTCTCTCTCTTTCTCTTGCTACTCATGTTCACTCTTTAGCCCGATGTCATCCTCCCAGCACTCCTGTTAACCTTTTCAATTCGTCTAGTCGATGTAAATTTATCTTTCCACTATGCTCTACCAGATTCAATAATTATTGAATCCAGATTATCATAATGCATTTCTGTCAAAACTATTCGCCACGCTAGCTTTGTCTCCCTTTCTTTCACACACTCTTTTGCAATACACTCAATCATCCCTCCTAATCAATCCTCCTTTCTCTTGTCATGAGTTTTTCTATCCCTCTTTCGTGCTCTTATCTATTCAATTCATACATCTGTTTCCTACCATATGTTTCTTTAAACTTAATATCCTCTGTACTTGTATCTTTGCGGTCTGTTTCTGCTGGTTCTTTTCGTTATTGTTGCAGTTTAATGGCAACACTCGAACAGCCTGGCGTACTACATCCTCCTTGAAACGTTTCGTGGACTGCATACAACTTGGGCTGTTATACTGGGCATCTTATTTTCGGCTACGCTTGTTCTCCTCCCTTGAAACTGAACTCTGAATTATTTAATCTGTGAATCTTTATTGAGTGGAGTCGACTCGACTACTACTCTACGACCATGCGGACAAAAGACTTAAATTTTAACTTTTTTAGGTTAAGTTATTCTAGTGTTAATTTAGTATTAGTGATCGTGCTTTGCTTCTGGGTTGGGTTGATGCAGGTCGGCAGTCCTCTAGATGTCGCTTCCTAACACACCAGCTCACTCGGCCTCAACCTCTTCCATTCCTAACAGTTCAATCGCTACTGGGCTCATACTATCTAATTATCTTTTGCCTTATGATAAACATTGTTTTAGGGCTTGTCACTTGAACGCACAATCTCTACGATGTCACATAGACGAACTCAGAGCAATCTTCCAGTTCAACAACTTCGATGTAATAGGAATTTCTGAATCTTTTTTAAAACCAAGTATTTCATCATCTCAAGTAGCTATATCAGGATATAATCTTTTCCGTAACGATAGGTTGAATAGAGCGTGTGGAGGCGTTGCAGTGTATGTTAAAGACGGTATCAAGACAAAAATACTTACTGTGTCCGAATCCTTACCAGGTGAAGCTAGGCCAGAATACATGTTATTGGAGTTAGCTTTGTCTAGGTCTGATAAATTGTTACTTGGTGTCTGTTATCGCCCTCCAAAGATTGGTTATTTTACTGACTTTGAAAATGCTTTACTGTCTTTCATGCCTAATTACAGTCATATCCTACTAATGGGAGATATGAATACGGACCTCAACATGGCCCATCATAACTTCGACTATACCCAACTCACTACTATTTTTGAATGTCTCAATCTGACCATACTGCCACTAAATCCCACTCATCATACTAATGTATCTGACACTTTCATTGACTTATTAATTGTTAGCGACCCTGATGAGGTGATTCACAAGAACCAAATCTCAGTTCCAGCAATTTCTGGTCATGATCTGATTTACTGTGTACTCTCCTATAAAGCTCCCAAGCCTGTACCAAAATTTATAACTTTCAGAGATTTTAAACATATGGACGAAGAAGCATTTATGACTGACGTAGCTCAAACAGCATGGAACGAAATATTAGCTTTGTCTTCGGTTGATGCAATGGCAACTACTCTAGAAAACAAGATTTTGAATTTATATGACAAGCATGCACCAACTGTGACTAAACGAATTAATAGCAAACGACCTGTTAAATGGATAACTGATGAAATTTTGCAGCTCATGGCACAAAGGGACTCAGCTCATAGGAAGGCTAAAAGAACAGGTGACATTGACAACTGGACCACTTACAGACGCTTACGTAACAAAGTAAAACAAGAACTTCGTAACTCCAAGATTAGGTACATGAACTCTTTTTTAACTGAAAACCGACTCAATTCATCATCATTATGGCGTGGTATCAAACAGTTTGGAATTGGGAAACAGAAATCACATACTCAAATCGACCTTTCGCTTGACGATATTAATGAACATTTTGTATCCCAATCTTCTCAACATGATGAGACAGTAATTGAAAACCATCTAGAAAGTCTAATTGATCAAGTTTCCAACTCTCCTATTCCACCAGCCTCCCAGTTTCAATTTCGTCCAATTTCTGAGCATGAGGCTCTCAAAGCTATCCAGCATATTCACAGCAATGCAATGGGAGCAGATAAAATTCCTATCAAATTTATCAAGAGAATTCTCTTTGCAATTCTACCTGTAATAACTTACATATTTAATGCTTCCCTTCAAAGTGGTCTCTTTCCTAAAAATTGGAAATATGCTCATGTTCGCCCTCTTAACAAAGTTTCATGTCCAACTAAAGTCGAAGACTTCAGGCCTATAAGTATTTTGCCAGCAATTTCCAAAGCACTTGAAAGACTTGTTCATTCACAAATAGTCGAATTTCTTGAAAAGAATAGCAAACTTCATAACTTCCAGTCTGGTTTTAGAAAATTCCATTCCACAGAAACAGCTCTACTGCGTGTTACTGAAGATATCAGGTCGTCCATGGACCACAGAAAGTGTACCATACTGTGTCTGTTCGATTTTTCCAAAGCTTTTGATACTGTCGACCACCAGATCCTTCTCAACAAATTACTCCTCCTTGGTTTCAGTCACAAAGCTGTAAAATGGTTTCATTCTTATCTCATAGACAGAAAGCAATGTGTCACTGATGGTGAATTACAATCAGAGTGGAAAAATGTAATTCATGGCGTCCCCCAAGGTTCAATTCTTGGCCCCCTTTTATTCACATTGTATGCAAATGATCTTTCTTCCATAATTAGGTTTTCAAAATTTCACACCTATGCTGATGATCTTCAAATTTATTCTAGTTGCTCTGTTAGAGACCTTCACCAAACCATCCATAATATGAATGAAGAAATAGTGAAAATCACTGAATGGACTAAAAAGAATGGCCTCAAACTTAATCCACTCAAAACTCAACCTATTATAATTGGCTGCTCTCGTTTAATCAATGGCATAGACTTCCAATCAATTCCAAAAATCACTGTCGATGGGACTAGTATTTCCTATTGCAAATCAGTAAAAAACTTGGGAATCATAATGAATACTACTCTTGACTGGACTGAACATGTTGTAGGCACCTGCAAAAGAGTTTTCTCTGCCATGCACTCTTTGAAGAAAATGCAAGACATCCTTCCCAGGCATATACGACTACTACTTGTCAAAACTCTCATTTTCCCATACTTCATGTACTGCAATTCAGTTATAAACGATATGACAGTAACACTCAATGAAAGGTTGCAGCGTAGTCAGAACTACTGCATGCGTTTTGTTTACTCCCTACAACGTCATGAGCATATAACCCAATCCTATATTCATAGTAACACCTTAAAATTACCTGATCAAAGGCTTATCAGAATACTTAAACTTCTAAAAAGCATTCTCAATAGTGGAACTCCTAAATATTTTAAAAATGATTTTAAGTTTGTGTCTGAAGGTAGGAGAAACAACGTTTCCCACACCAGAAATGGTAACAGAACTCTTAGGATGCCAAATCACCGGACAACACTTTATACTAAGTCTTTTGTTGTTAGTGCTTGTCGTGCTTGGAATCTACTCCCACTTTCAATTAGGAATCATGAGAGCCGAGTGGGCTTCTCCCTGTCTCTGAGGAGACATCTATTGGAGGAAATGGCAGCGTCTGTCCGGCCTTGAGGCAACTGCATGATCAATAATACTATAATCCTTTAAGTTAGGTTAGGTTATTATCTATAATCTAAATTATTTATCTATTCATTTTTATAATACTTTTTTTTGAATCCACAAATTATTTTTAATATGCTTTCATTTTTTTGTTTTAATGTATAAATGTATAATGTGAAACTTTTTAATTTTAATTTATCTCATTTGAATTGATTTATTGCATTTAGATAACCCATTTTAGAACATAAATCATACACATCAATGTAAACTAGTAGGATATGATGAGGTAAAAGGTTAAGTGTAAGAATGGCCTCAATGGCCAAGACTTCGCCTCTTTGTGTAATTCATCTCTCAGATCCAGGCTCTATTTTTGTTATGTTTTTTATTTTTTAAACAATCGCATCCATAGTTTGTAATTTACCTTAAAATAGTTAATATAGCTGTATTTATAATCTTTTCTACTCAAACTATTCAACCATTATAATTAATTTTCAAAAGCAACTGTACTTGACTTCAACTAGGGGATCTGAGAGTTGCTAATATTAATAATACTTCTATCATTCATTCATATACATTGTAAATTTACACAAATAAAGTCATCTGAATCTGAATCTGAATCTGAATCTCTCTCTATTTATATATATATATATATATATACAGGGTGTTTTGGAACTCTCTACCAATACTTCTAGGCAGTGTTTCTGGACCACTAACAAAAGTAAATATCATAATAAAATTTTTCTAAAATCCCCAGTTACTCACACAGCCACCATTTTGTTTTTTTCACTCATTATTTTTTAATTCAAACACCTCTGAATGTATAATTTTGAAATTTTGCATACAGGTTTATAACAATTGAAACAATCTAAAAAAAATTAATCAAAATTTTCCGACATCAAAAAAAAAATGGCGGCAATTTAAAATCTTTGAACAGAAATTAATCAATAATGGCTAATGATATAAAAATTTTATTGGAATAACGATTTTTATATATTTCTATTGCGAATCCAACGATATCTTATTTTCCAAGATTGGCCAACAATTGATAGAGATATGCTACTTTTTAGGGTGTGTGGTGGTTAGAAGCAAAAATCTGCAACCCATTCTCAACCACCACACACCCTAAAAACATTGATCAGGGATGGTAAGATATTGATGGTTCGTCTTTTCTTTTTTTTATATTTAAAAAACACCAAAAAACAAATGTAATAGTACATCACAATCAGATACACTATATTAAACTATGTTTTTTTACAGTACATATAAGAAAAAATATATACTTCAAGACTTCCATCTATGCTAAAAAGTAGCATATCTCTGTTAATTGTTGGCCAATCTTGGAAAATAAGATATCGTTGGATTTGCAATAAAAATATCTAAAAAACGTTATTCTAGTAAAATTTTGATATTAGCATATGCCCCCACCCAAAAACATACAAAAAATAGCCTACATTGGCTTATTACAGAGCAACATGTTCAAATTTGGAAGTTTTAATGGGTAGTTGGCTTTCAATTTCCTAAATAGCTGCACAGGTTGTATTTCACAATAATTAAGAAAGGGAACTAGGGGTGGGACACAGGGATACGTGCCTTCTCCCTCCAAACCTATGAATAATACTGGCCTATTATAGAAGAATAGTTCAATGTATTTTACAAAATTATATTTTACAGCTGGGAAAATGAAAATTAAAGTAAATGGCCTCAATATTCTGCCGATTTTGAGTTTTATTGCCAAATTGACATTAGACCTATACTGAATCTAATTACAAATGAATAAATTAATACATAATCAATATTTCGAGGTTAGGCCTAATATTCAGTATCAGGCCTATACTGAATCTCATTACAAATGAATAAATTAATACATAATTAATATTTCGAGGTAATTGATAAGATTTGGAAGAAAATCTAATATATTGCAGAAAGCATTTTTATGCATTACACTTTATTATCTCAAGCATTTAATAAAGAAACATATACTATGATGTTTCAACAATATTTTTACAATTTTCAAAGCAAAATTTGAAACACTAATAATTCCATCTCCAAATTTGAAAATTTCCCCTAGGGAGAGCCCCGGGATCCTAAATTTAATTGAGGGGGGGATTACTCCAAGCTTCTTGCAAACATTTCATAAAAAAAAAATTACAAAAATTTTCCCTGGGAATCGCTGGACTCTCTTTTTCAAGGTGGGAGGGGGGGGGTAGTCCAGGCCCCCCCCAAAAAGGTATCACCCTGAATTAGCCTATGACATGTGCTGCCCCCCCAAAAATTTCTGGTTCTACCACTGTATCTCCAAATGCATACAGATGCTGCACAGTGGAGCATCCAAGATCCAATACTTGATGATAGTGGCCATTGCAAAATAAAACACAAGCTATGGAATGGTGTGCGACAGACTAATAAACGTTCAGTTTGTAGCATGAAAATTATCATAATATCCCAATTTATGAAGAGTTTGGTTACACCCTCCCAAAATCTTATTACATTTTCAAGTGTTGAGAATTTCAAGTATATTTGGCCTATACATAATAGGCTAGATTTAATATGGATATTGGTATGAGTGCACTGCGCAAGACTTTCACTTTCACTTCACCACCATAGTCCTTGAGACTAGGGGTACATCTAGATACTACCTCAAGGATGAGGTTAAGTTCATTTTAAGGTTTTGTTTTGACATAACAAAGAGGTTTAAGGTTCAAGAATCAAGGTTCATATAAAGAAGAGGGTTTTTTCTGTCAGTTCAATGTATTTTATATTGAGCATAAGGGGTTATTTAATAAATAATTTTTAACAGCTAGTTTAAATGTTTGCTCAGATTTGTTTTGGATGTTTTTCAGGTTGTTTGGAAGCAGGTTGTAAAATTTACATCCCATGTAGTTTGGGTGTTTCTGTGATTTTTGTAGTCTATTGTATGGTAAGTCGAAATCATTGTTTGCTCTTGTGTTGTGTATATAAATATTGTTTCTGCATTTATAATTTGATTTCAATTTGGTTACATACATAATTGTTTTGAAAATATATAATGATATAATTGTTAGGATACGGTCTTGTTTAAAATGTTGTTTGCAGTGTGAATTGTATGTTAGATCATTTATTATTCTTATCGCTTTTTTCTGTAATATCAGAATTTGTTCTAAATAGGTGTGTGGTGCTGCTCCCCATGCAATAATTCCAAACCCTATGTGTGATGCAAAGAGAGAGTGGTATGCTATCAGTGCTGTTCTTTTATCTGCAATTTTTTTTATTCTTTTGATACCATAGAGTGATGTGGATAATTTACTTGATAAGTTGTCTATGTGGTTATGCCATGTGAGGTTTGAGTCAAGTATAATTCCTAAAAATCTTGCTGTAGATGACATTTCCATGTCTGTTATAGTTAATGGGTTCTCTGTGGTTCTAGAGGGTTTTATTTGGAAATTTATTAGTGTGCTTTTTGAACTGTTTATATTTAGTTTCAGGTTATTTAAGGCCGTTTTTTGTTGAAGTTATGGTTGCATCATAGTAAGTCTGTAATTCAATCTGATTTTTCCCATTTATTATTAGGGTAGTATCATCTGCAAAAAGTATACATTTGGAAGCTTTTTAGGTAAACTGTTTATGTATATGAGGAATAAAAGTGGTCCTAGCACTGATTCCTGTGGTACTCCGCTTTTCATTGGTTTGGCCAAAGACCTAGTTAAAACCTTTTTGCCTTGGTGTTCATGTTTTAATTCTACAATTTGGTGTCTGTTTGTTAGGTAGTTTTCTATCCATTTCTTTGCTTGACCTCTTATTCCTATCCTTTCAATTTCAGTGATTAGTATGGTCCAGTCAAGACTGTCAAAAGCCTTCCTGAGGTCCAGAAAGACTGCTGACACTTTATTTTCTTGATCCCAGTTTTGTGTTATAAAAAGGATTAAGTCTGCAAAAGCTGTATCTATTGATTTATCATTTCTGAATCCATGTTGATGAATATGTAATTTATGTTGTTTAAGATAGTTTAGTATTTGTAAATATATTGCTTTCTCTAATTATTTTGATGGAGTTGGTAGGTTTGCTACTGGTCTGTAATTTTCTATGTTAGTTTTGTCATATTTTTTATATTTTGGGTACACCAGGGATGTTTTCATGTCATGCGGAATTGATGACTCAGATATAGAAGCATTTATTATATGTTGAATTGGGTAGATAATTTCTTTATGGCAATGATCAATAGTTTACCTGGAATTCCATCAATTCCAGCTGAGTATTTATGTTTAGTCTTTAAAAAATCTCATTTAGTGTTTCTTTTGTTATAAATTCAAATTTTTCCAGTATTGCCTCACTTTCTTGATTTATATTTTGATTAGTATTTTTTTTTATTTGATGTCTGATGAGTATCAGCCTGACCTATATTTAAAAAATAATTGTTGAAAAATTCTGCCAAGGTGCAAGGGTTTGTTTCCAATTTATTATTTATTTTCAGAATGAGTTTTTCATCATCAATACACTTATTTTTCTTTCTTTCCTCATTTATAATCTTCCATGTTTCTTTAGTTACATTGTTTGATATTTCAATTCTATTTGCTATATGTTTCTTTTTCTCTGCTCTAATCTCTTTGTCATACAGTTCTTTTATATATGCTACTTCAGATTTATGTTCTTGATTTCCAGTCATTATGTATATATTATTAGCATCAAGCATTTGTTTTCTTAAATCTCTAATTCTATTTGTTATTTCAAAATATTGTTTCTTTTTATTTCTGCGTTTCTTTGTTATGGTGGGACAGATGCAATTTAAATGATATTGTACGGTTTTCATAAAGTTAATGTATTTTCATTTACAGTTTCCAAACTTATAAGTTCTCTCCAGTCTTCTTTTCTGAGTTCATTTCTGATTAGATCCATATTTTCTGCTGTCAATTGTCTAGAATTTATAGTAATATCCTGCTGATAGTTAATTGTTGCTTTTAAAGTGCATTCTATCCCTTTATGACCGGATATAACGTTGTCTATTATTTGAATTTTTGGATCGTTTATGTTTGTAATACAATAGTCTATGCTGGTTTCACTGCTATTTGTTAGCCTGGTTAATGGTTATTTGTTAACCTAATAATTTTTAGGTTATGCTGAGTTAGGATGTCACTCAGTTTTTTTAGATTCGGCGAAATTTGTAGAGAGTTAATGTTTAAATCTCCCATTATTACTGTGTTGCTGTTCCTTGCGGTGAAGGAACATAGGAATCCGTCTATAAGTTCAAAAAATTCCAGAATGTTACCTGATGCCAGCCTGTAAATATTTATTATTGTAAGCTGTTGAGTTTTATTTTTTTAATTTTAGAGCAGCTATTTCGCAAGTCAATTCTTTTGAGAAGCTCTCTGTGTATATATTCTTTAAATTACAGTCTAGAGTGTTTGATGCATACATAGCCGTTCCTCCCCACATGTGTTGCTTTCTTGAGAAATCTGAGTGTAATGTATATCCAGGTATGGCAGTAGTTTCCAGTTTGTTTTTGTCAAGTCCATGTTCTGCTATCATTAAAATGTGAGGCTTTATCTTGTCTAGTTCTATAGTTAGTTGGTCTATTATTTTTCTTGAAGGCCTCATTGTATGTTTCTGAAAAATATTTTTAGTCCTTTATTCATTAATTTTTAGGTTGTATGACTGATCTATTTAGTTTTGATTTTTGTCTTGGTATTAGTCAAGTTATTGAGTGGGTTTGCTGGGATGAATAAGGCAGTTTTTTGAGCTATTTGTCCCAATGTTCGGAATTTGTGAAGTCTGTCCTGAAGTTGTGGGTGTGGTCTCTGATGGATTAGATTCAGTTGAAATTTTATAAGGATATGAAACATGTGCTTGTGAATGCGTGTTTATGTTTTCTCCTAGTTTAGCCGATTCCATGATTCTATCAGTCAAATTTTGAGCTCCCTTTTTGTTGGGGTGAATACCGTCAGGTCTATAGCAGTCAGTTCCACAAACTAGCGATGTGTCAATGAAAGTAGCTCCAAGTTGTGTGCACATGAATTTGGATGCGTCGTTTGTTTCTGTGACATAAATGTCCCTAGTGTCTTTTCTGTACATTACACCATTTATGAACAACTTTGTGTTTTTGTGTTTTTTTATGCCAGCTTCTATTGTATACCAAAGGGGTCGCATAATGTGATTAGGTGTTTTGTAATTTACTAAAATGTAGGAGCCAATATTTACTACAATTTTATTGGGTAGTGTCATAGTTCGCTAAAAATCTACTAATATCTTGGATTTTTCCTCCAGGAAAAATTTTTGTTTCAACATTGAGCATGTAATATTCGGTTATCATGCTTGCAGCAGCTCGAAGAGTTGAGTCTCCAATTAGCAGGGCATCAGGTTTAGGTTTAAGTGTTTTCTTAACAGGAATTTCTGTTGTGATCTGTGATTTCTCAATTTTATTTGATTCTTTTTCATTTTTTGAACAGGTCCGGCACTCCTGCGTTGATTATTAAGGATAGAGCTTCAGCATTTGTTTCAGTGGGCATGGCATCCTGATATAAAACTTTTAGCTCAGTGAGTAAAGCAATTGCAGCCTACCTCATACATTGTTTGCATAGTCCGCAAAATATACTTCTGAGCTCTGAAGAGCCAGAATTGCCTTAAAGACAAGAATCATATTCGTAAATACACTTCCACAGCTAAACTTGCACCCTAAGTGCAACATAAATACCTAGTAAGTGCATCAACAAGAAAATAAGAAAAATGGGCTATCCAACTACTATTACTGCAAATAGAATCTTGATAAGGGTGATTGTGCCGCAGATGTGAACAAGAAAAAAATCACTTGAAACTTCACTAAATTGTAGTATTATGTCTCCTGATCACAATTATCAAGTTTTTTAGTGTCGGTCTCAATTGATTAATTATTCAATATTAAAAACTCACCTTTTGAACTGAACCCCAAAATGATTCTTTAGCAATTAACTTAAATTGAGTGTTTAGAATGCATGAATCATTGCAAAACAGTAATTTGCATTCTAGTTAATGAATTATTTACTCATACAATTTATCTATTCAATAAAAAAAGCTTTTTCAATTTGTTCCTTAATCTTATCACTTGATGCATTGCACATACTTCTACATAATATGTTGCCACAGCCTGGGTTTTGGGCGCTTGGGCCTTCTATTTCTTAAGCTTATGAATTTTAACAACTGTGACTAATGATGATAATATCATAAGAGTGCTATAGAATCTGAAACTAATGCTTTTGTTTTACTCTGAACTCACAGATATATTGTAATAAGAATATATTTGAAAAATAATACATTTTATGTTGAATAATGATTTTTGACTGTTATTTGCCAACCTGATATTATTTCTGAATGTAAAAATTTTAAAGTAACAAAAAAATTATTAAAGAGATTTTTTGCATTACGGAATTAATGAAAACATAATAATGATCACTATAATTAATTAATATAGTGACAGAATATTATGTTATGTTATGTTATGAAGGGATGGATTCAAAGATCCAGAAGATTCAAAGATCCTCACATGTCAACCAAAGCTTATTGTGTGTCCCTAGTACGTTAGTTAGGCAAACCAATACCTGTGCCCTTTACAAGATCCAGGAGTTTCTTCCCTATGCTAACGTCCCATTCATCACCTGGTTGCTTAAAGCCAAACAGAGCCATTCTCCTTGCCCCGAGTCTCTCGCAATCCAGTATGATATGCTTGGCAGTCTCTTCAGACTGATTGCAAAGCCTACACATCTGACTTTCATTTCTGAGTCCAATTGTGTGGAGATGTTTCCTGAAGTGGCCATGTCCAGTTATCAGAGCAATCAGCTGCTTAACCTGACCTCTACCCAGCCTCACCAGCCAGTTGGTGAAGTAGGAGCTTGTGTCTGCTAGCAGCCTTTTGCCAAGTGCTTGGCCTGAGTGACCTTGCCATTGCTGGTGATGTAAGTCCCTGGACCATTTGTTTATTGTGTGGAAGGCAGTAGTTTTGCTTATGCCACAGCTTGGCTCTGGGCCAAAGAATGACCTACTAGAACCTTGCTTAGCAAGCCCATCTGCACACTCATTGCCACCTATGCCTACATGGCCAGGTACCCAACCAAGATGCACAGAGTTGTGTATTGCGAGCTTGCTGAGTGTTTTGTGACACTCCCACACCAATTTTGACTTGATTTCATTAGAGTCAAGAGCCTTGAGGGCTGCCTGACAATCTGACAAGATTACTATATGCTTGTCGCAATAGCGTCTGGCAATGCCTATATTGGCACAAGCCATGATGCCCCAAATTTCTGCTTGAAAGATAGTACAGTATTGTCCCAGACTTGCACAGATTTCTGTTCTGGGTGATTCACTGTACACCCCATAGCCAGATTTCACTTCAATAAGAGAGCCGTCTGTGTACCAGACAAGGCTACCTCTCCTGATATAGGGCCCTTCCTCAGACCTCCACTCCTCTCTAGAGCAGAATTTAACAGAAAAAGGTTTAGTGAAAACCATCTCCGTACTCATGACATCTGAAGTCATTTCAAGCACAGGGCTATGAGCAACAGCTTTGGTGATTGTGCAATGGCCTGTTCCAGACAGGCCTTCCCTCCATTGGCCTGCGACTTTCAATCGATAGGCTGATTTTCGTGCTTCTGCCTTGATAAAAATATCCAAGGGCAGCAAGCCAAGAGCAACTTCAAGAGTTGCTGATGGGCTGCTCCTGAAAGCTCCAGTGACTAGGAGTGTGCCCATCCTTTGTAAACTTGTGAGTTTGGCTGTAGCTGTAATCTGGTTCACCTTTGTCCACCAGACTAGTGATCCATATGTGACTTGAGGCCTTATTACTGCCTTGTACAGCCACAGCGCTATGTGAGGCTTGATCCCCCACATGGAGCCTGCAAATCTCCTGGACGTCATAAGCGCCCATTTTGCTTTGTGCAGTATATTATTCAAATGATTGTTCCAAGTCAGCTTGGAGTCGATAGTCAGCCCTAGGTATTTGACTATACCTGATACTTTGAGCTGTGTTGGTCCAAGTTTCAACCGGGAGAGAGATTCCAGGTTCTTTTTCCTTGTAAATAGAACAACTACAGTCTTTGAGGGATTTATACTTAGTCCCTCTCCAAGACACCAGTCATTAACAAATTGAAGGTTGACGTTCATGACATCAGCAACAATATTTGTGAACCTTCCCTGTACCATGAGGACTATGTCATCTGCATAGCCCTGGACAAAGATGCCTCTACTAGTGAGTTCACAGAGGAGACCATCCACCACAAGGTTCCACAGAAGAGGAGAAAGCACACCTCCCTGCAGACAACCCTTTGCAGGTACGATCACCATCGATTTGTCTTGAAGATCAGCCCTGATCCGCCTGGAGTGGAGCATGGCCTCAATCCACCTACATATAGCAGACTCAAGACCACGCCCATGCACTGCCCGGACCATGGCCGTGTAAGTAACATTGTCAAAAGCACCCTCAATGTCCATGAAGGTGCATAGAGCAATCTCCTTGGCAGCAAGGCTGTCCTCCACCCTGCTCACAAGTTGATGCAGGGCTGTTTCACAGGACTTACCAGGCTGATAGGCATGCTGATTCCGATGAAGAGGAGTACCTGAAAGCACTCCCTTTCTTAGATGTCTCTCCACCAGTCTCTCCAGTGTCTTCAAGAGAAACGATGTAAGATTGATGGGGCAAAATGATTTTGCAGTTGAGTAGTCCGCTCTTCCTCTCTTGGGAATGAAGACCACCCTACTGAGGCGCCAGGCTTGAGGGATGTACCCATAAGCCAGACTTGCTCTGAAGAGTTCGCACAGGAGGACCAAAAGAGCTTCTGGTCCTTGCTGCAACATAGCCGGTATGATACCGTCCCCCCCAGGAGATTTGAATGGGCCAAACTTGGAGATGGCCCATTTAACTTTGGAAAGTGTGACAATACGTCTGGCTAAAGTCCAGCTTCCACAATCAGCTCTTGGCTGTGAGCCCATTTCGCTGTTGTCGGACATGCCTGAGCAAGCACCCTCAAAAACACAGTCTGGAAAGTGAGTCTCAAGGAGAAGTTTGAGACTTCCACCAGTTCCAGTGGTATATTGTCCCCCTGGTAACCGCAGAGTTCCCAGGAGGCCAATTGGGCTTGAAGCTAAGACATGCTGCAGTCTTGCTGCTGCCCTAAGACTATTTACCTCCTGTGTAAACAGTCTCCAAGAGTTCTCTTTGGCTTTCTTGATTGCAAGGCTGTATTCTGTGAGTGCCCTATGGACAGGTTCCCAGTTACGGCTCCATTTGCAATGGTTATGAAGCTTCCTGACAACCGCCCTTCTGCGGTCAAGGTCAGCAGTCCACCACTTAGTATTAGTATGACTCTTTCCCTGCCACAATGGACAATTGTCCTGAAAGCAGCTTATGATTGCATTCTGCAGATCGGAAGCAATCTGATCAATGTCTGCAAAGCAGGTGACCCTCCTGCCTAATGATCCAAGTTGAGACAGGAGGTCAGACTTATAGAGTGACCATTCTGTTCTCCTTGGATCTCGATAGCAGGATGAGCTGCCTTCACTTTGCAGGTTAAAACAGATGTACCTGTGGTCAGACAAAGAGGCCTCATGACTTACGTGCCAATTGTCGATGGCACTAAGGAGTCCTTCTGAGCAAAGTGTAATGTCAATAACCTCACTTTGATTTCGTGTAACGAACGTCAGACGGTTTCCAGCATTACAGACATAAAGATTATTAGATATGAGAAACTGAAGGAGAGCCTCACCTCTTGGATTGGTGTCAGAGCTTCCCCATCCAATTGTGTGATGAGCATTGGCGTCACAACCTAAAAGGAGTTGTATTCCGCCAGCGCAAGATGACTCCACCAGAAGTTCGAGTTCTCTTGATGGAGGATGGTCCCCGGAGTCGTAAGGCAAGTAAACTGAGCCTGCAATTGTGCTCCATTCCTTGCCTTCATTGCTCCAGGTTATAGACACTGCAGTGAGATCTCTAGAACAGAATTCAGTGAGTGTTAGGCAGTCCATACCTCTCTTCACAAGTATGCAGGTTCTGACATTTTTGAGAGAGGTACAGTAAATTAACCTACCCTTGGTATCGCCCAGGCCTGCAACCCTTCCTTGGTGAAGCCATGGTTCCTGGATCAGTGCCAGGTCAAATCCCTCTCTGAGGAAGAACTGGCAGAAAGCAGCTGAGGCTGCTTTACTGTGATGTAGATTGATCTGGAGGACCCTGGGCATTGTCCTTGATTGTTGTTGAGACAATTGAGACTTGCCAGAGTCCTAGGTTGGCTCTAGAGTTGGCCGACCTAACAGCATTGAAGCAGGCCTCATCCAGGAAACAGACAAATCCATAACCTTTTGGGTCTGGCTTGGCTGGCAGGACCTTCCACTCCTTCACCTTCAAGGTGGGGTTTTGCTTGTCAAGCATCTCAAGGACCTTTTCTGGAGTCTTTTTCAGAAGCTTTGGATGAGCTCTAAAGAATACCCTCATTGACTTCACAATGTCTTTCCTCAGACCAACAATGAGTTTCTTCTCCACAAGTGGTTTGAGTCTGGGGATGAGTACCTCCAGCCAATGCTTAGTAGCATCGTTAATGCAGGATATAATCAAGACACCTTTTTCCATGTAGGTGCCTGCAAATGATGGAGTGCAGCCAACCTCTAGGGGTCAGAGCTCATCCATAATGGCGTCTTCAATGACTTCTCCTTGCTCTGCTGAAAGCTTAGCCTCAGGATAGCTTTCCAAGACAAAGGCCATTTTGGTGGCACAAATGTCCCTGTAAGAGACTCCTTTACTAGAAGTCCCTGGATTAAGGGGTTGGACATCATGACCTCTGTGAGTTCCACTCCTGGCCTTTTTTGTAGGTCTTTCCGCTGAGGGAGGGGTGGCCATGTTGCCTCTAGGGCGCTCGGCCACCCTTGACCCAGCCTCTAGACCCACATTTGTGCCTGGAGTTTCACCCATCTCTGGTCTCTTAGGTTTTTTCTTTTTACCCCTCCGAAACTTTGCTGGGTCAAAAGCTTCACCTCTCTCAAGAAGTTTTGCCTGAATGGCCGCCCTTCTTTGGGCAGTGGTGAGGTTTGGTTTCTTCACCCGCAAGCTACTCAGTTGCTCTATGGCATCTTCAAGCATACCGGCGGATTTTGGTGTTTCTGGACTTCTGAGAAGCTCATCCTCCCCCTCCAGTGGGGCTAATGCGATTGAGCTCATGTCGTCCATGTTGATATCCATAGAAGCCTTCTCAATGTTGATAGCCTCTACATGAGAATGCAATGGAACCTCCTGTGTTCCTGATGCACCCATTTCAGATTGAGGAACCTGCCCTGATGGGGCGGATCCTGATGGGTTTGAGGGCAAGGCAACTTCTGGAGTTACCTTGGGGTTTGGTTCTGGTTGTTTTGAATTTTGGAGATTCATGTGGTTCCCACGAGCAGCTAGGGAAGTGGAGTCAACCCGGACAGAGCCCTGCATGCCCGGGCAAGGCTACATACTGCAGGAGGGCGCCTGGTGTCCTGCAGGCACCATTTGAGACACTGTACAAAAGGCCCAGTGCCATCCACCCATCAGCACGGTTCACATCACACCTTGGGTTGGCCTATAACAGATAGAGGAAAGGGTGGAGGAAGGGGCTGGGATGAAGAGCAGGATAAAGGATAGGTTTCTAGGATAATGAGGTCAACGGACAGTTGCCCTTTTAGTCACCTCTTACGACAAGCAGGGATACTGTGGGTGCAATTCTACTACCCCCACCCACTGGGGGGGACAGAATATTGGTAATACATTGATATTATATCACAATAAATATCATACCAGTTTCAAAATATTGATACAATATATTGATAATTTTGGTATTGAAAAAATCCCTACATTGAAAAAAGGAAATAACACAATTTTCATTGTTCATCATGGCGGAACCTTTGAATGATATGGGTGGTATCCTTTTGGACGGCCTAACAGTTTGATCGAACTACTGCTAGCGCAGCCTGCAGTCCACAATTCTGTGTTTTACGCATAACCAAACCTAACCTAACCTGGCTAGATGTGACTAGGTCAGTCAAAACAACAGTCATACAAATGGTGTCCTCCCAAATGATATGTGTGTTCGTGATACCTTGTGCCTAATTATAGAAATTCCCAACCAACCCAGCCTTGCTAGATTGCATCCTAACCTAACCAAAGCTAGCCTAGCCTAACCAAAGCTAACCTAACCTAACCAAAGCGAACCCAACCCAACTAAACCTAGCATTGCTTGATTTTTATCATTCCAATTCAGCAATTTTAGGGTAGGTTAGGTTAGCTTTGGTTAGGCTAGCTTTGGTTGGGCTAGGTTAGGTTAGCTTTGGTTAGGCTAGGTTAGCTTTGGTTAGGTTAAATATTACAAACTGCACCCACTATTCAGACTCATGGGCTCAGAATGTTCTTTATCATTGCCGGTAAATGGAATTTTACTGAAAACCAAACTTGAATAAATTTAATATTTGTAAAATTTCATTTACCGGTAAACGGTAAAAGGCTTGAATGAACCAATGCAGGCTCCCATAGCACACCCGTTCTTACCTATGTCATGATATAGATGGCACTGATATATTGATTGCACTCCATTGCTCTAACTATCTGTTCGTCTATGATGTTATGCTTGAGGTACTTTAGAGGCTTTACAGAGCCATAGTTAGTTCAAAAGGTGAGTTTTTAATATTGAATAATTAATTAATTAATTGAGACCGACACTCAAAAACTTGATAATTGTGATCAGGAGACATAATACTACAATTTAGTGAAGTTTCTATTGATTTTTTTTCTTGCTAACATCTGCGGCACAATTACCTTGATAAGTTTAGTTACTAAAACAAATTAGAATACTGGATGAACTTCAAATTATTTTCAGATTTTCGACATTACGTTCTTGCACAGAGAAGTATCTCTTACTTCTCTGTGGTTCTTGTTACCGTATCATTAGAGGTTAAGTAACACTACTTACAGTACTTACAAGTTGGTCGTTTTCTTTGTAGTTCCACGTCAGTTCAGTCGCAGTTACATCCCGATTGAGTAAGCTATTTATGATTTAAAAAAATAAAGTTATCGCTCAAGTTACCGTATGTAATTGGCATACCATCACTCAAATCAAAAACACCGAACGCTGACATGAAAGAACATGCGTATGACTGAAGTTTGAAGTATGTGTATCAGTCTATTTGATTGCAAAAATGGCATTATTTTGTTCATAGCCTTTCTCCCGCGGTAGCAATGTGACCAACATTAATCAAACTACACCAACTACTTATCCAACTTTTTATTCTCCAAAATCTTTATTAGAACATCTTTTATAATTATTTTCCTATATTTTCAGAGCATAGAAATAAAAATATCGAGACATAACAGTGCATAGCATCACAAGAGAAAATATTCTCTCGATAATTTTCCCCTGTTTTCAACAGCTGTACATTTCAATATGATATTCAAAATTCAAACTGAATATTCCCTGGCCATATCCCATATGAGAGAATGGCGCTACTTACGAGCAAAGTAGAAAAGTTTCACACGTTAAACGGTTTAAATTGTTTAATTAAAGGATTAGAAGGACGATTTACCACCGTAGATTTGAGAAATGAATCTTTTGTCTCAGGAAAAATTGAAGAAGTGGATGGGTGAGTCAATAAACTGAAGCATTTTTCGGTTGTAGTTCCGAAGCGTTTCGGAAGCTAAACCTAACCTTTCGATTCTCTCAGTCGATTACTATATATTTCACTAGACTACATACGGAACTGCAGCTCATTTTTCTATTAGTTTAAAGACAAATTTTGTCTTATTTTCTGCATTGTTTGAATTTTTGGTCTTATTATAATTCATTTTGCCTTGGGGTGTTTAAATACAGTAATTTATTGAAAATTGTACACAGGAATTGAGTTGGTATCTCAAGTGGTGAAACCCGTGTAACTAGAGTTGACCACACTCTATGGTTGAGGGGGTTTACCTCCACCAGTCAAAACCTAAACCCGGAAGTCATCTTTGTTGTTGTCATTTTGTACTTTGATTCGAGGTCAAGGGCGCCCGACCTCCGAAAGCTGTGCTGTGCTGGTACAATTCTCTTTGAACGATTGGGAGCCTTACTGGTAACCATTAAATCTTAGCGGTAGCGTCTATTCATAGAAAAATTAAGATCAACTGAGGTAATTGTGCCGCAGATGTTAGCAAATAAAAAATCACTTGAAACCTTCACCAAATTGTAGTATTATGTCTCCTGATCACAATTATCAAGTTTTTAAGTGTCGGTCTCAATTAAATAATTAATTATTCAGTATTAAAAACTCACCTTTTGAACATAAATACGGCTCTGAAAAGCCTTAAGCATAACATCATAGACGAACAGATAGTTAGAGCAATGGAGTGCCATCAAGGACTAGTGCCAATGGATTATATCAGTGCCATCTACATCAGAACATCAGTGGAAACTGGAATAGAACTGCATAACCAAACCTTTCCTAACCTGGCTAGATGTGACTGAACCACCTCTGTAAATATTTAAAAGGTTTAAAGGTAAATATTTAAAGGTATTTCAAAGGTGGTTCAGTCACATCTAGCCAGGTTAGGGAAGGTTTGGTTAAGCAGGTCCATTCCACTTTGTTCCATTCACGCAGACTACGCTTCTGCGCATGCGCGAAATGTTTGCAGGCTTTGCACATCCAAAAGCCTAAAACCCAGGCTGTGGCCCTGTGGCTAGCTGGCTACAGGTTATGTAATGCATCAAGTGATGAGATTTTGGAACAATTTGAAAATGCCTTTATTATTAAGTAGATAAATTGCATGAGTAAATAATTAATAAATTAAAATGCAAATTATTGTGTTGCAAAGATTCATGCATTCTAAACACTCAATTAAAGTTAATTGCTGAAGGTAGTCATTTTGGGGCTCTGTTCGAAAGGTAGGTTTTCAAAATTGAATAATTAATTATTTAATTGAGACCGACACTTAAAAACTTGATAATAGTGATCAGGAGACATAATACTACAATTTGGTGAAGTTTCAAGTGATGTTTTATTGGCTAACATCTGCGGCACAATTACCTAAACTGACATAAACAGAAGGTTGTCTGTCAGGAGTCAGTATCAAACAATTATTATTAAACAGAATTTATTAATTTCAAATTCCTTTAATTGCTATTACTTTATACTGAAGACTTCCGCAAAGGCGGATATTGACAACAGCATTGAACAGCTGATGGGAATCGATGAATGCTACTGTACAAAAATATCAGTCACCACTGGGAATCGAACCACGGACCTCTCAATTGCCGGTTGAGCGCCCTTAACCACTAGACCATGGAGACCTTTCTGCACAGCAGCATTCATTTTCAACTTGGCCATATCGGCTCGTATCTCACAAGTTAGTTTGAAATGACTGACAATTGAATAAACTGACAAATATACATAAACAGAATTTATTAATTTCGAATTCCTTTAATTGCTATTACTTTATACTGAAGACTTCAGCAAAGGCGGATATTGACAACAGCATTGAACAGCTGATGGGAATCGATGAATGCTACTGTACAAGAATATCAGTCACCACCGGGAATCGAACTGGTTAAGGGCGCTCAACCGGTAATTGAGAGGTCCGTGGTTCGATTCCCGGTGGTGACTGATATTTTTGTACAGTAGCATTCATCGATTCCCATCAGCTGTTCAATGCTGTTGTCAATATCCGCCTTTGCTGAAGTATTCAGTATAAAGTAATAGCAATTAAAGGAATTCGAAATTAATAAATTCTGTTTATGTATATTTGTCAGTTTATTCAATTGTCAGTCATTTCAAACTAAATTATTATTAATTATTAGAGCATTAGAGCAATAATTATTATAATGTAGAGCAATAATAGCTCGACATTCGAGGCAAATTATTACTCCTATGATCAGCAATACCTCTCACCTGTTACATACCTGGTCAATATGTATGGGAACCCTTAAATGAATTGGAAATTGTTTCAGCTAGAATACTGTAACTTCCAGGATAAGTTATTGGTCAACTACTCTCCCTTTTGATGTACAACGGAATTTCTATCCCTTCTCAGGGGGTGGCCAAGAAGTTGTAACTCACATAGGGTATCTTTAAAAAAAGAAAAATTACATACATAAAAATTTTCTATGATAGGCTACTTGCATCCAAAATGGCGGCCGATTGAAATTTTGGTTTTCAAAGAAATAATTGGTATAGTAATGACACTTATGTGGCACTTATAATGACACACATGTCCTGCACTTATGTGGCAGGACATCAGGAAAGAGGAAAGATAAAGAAACAGGCTGGTGGAATACACAATGTGTATTATGTCATACAATAGAGGCTGTAAAAGCAAAGAATAGAGCTTGGAGAAAATGGTGGAAAACTAAGGCAGATGAAGACAAACAAGCATATCATACTGAAAAGAGAAAGTGTAAGAAGGTTCTAGAAGAAGAGAAGGAAAAGTCATGGGATGAATTTGTAAATAAATTGAAAGATGACATCAAAGGTAATAACAATATGTTCTATAATATCATGAAAAATAAGAGAAAGAAGACAGATATGCTGCAAAGAATGGAGGGAGAAGATGGGAAAATTGTGGGTGAACCTGAGGAGATAAGTATGTTGTGGGAAAAATATTTTATGAAACTTCTTAACCCACAAGATGAAAACAACAATGAACAGATAGTGGAAGAAGAAAACAACCAGTGGGAAACAAACACGCGAAATCTCAGCTGGAAGGAAATGGAAGACGCAGTTCAAGAAATGAGTAGTGGGAAGGTACCAGGGCCTGATGAATTATTGGTAGATATGATAAGAGGAGCAGCAGGACCAATTGGGCTGCAATGGCTATACCGTATCCTGACTTGTGTATGGATGAACAAAACACTGCCAGAAGATTGGAAGAAAGATTATATAATTACCCTATTCAAAAAAGGAAGTAAAAAGAGCTGCAAGAACTATAGAGGCCATTGTGCAAAAATCCTCAAAAGAATTCTGCTAAATAGAATAGGTACGAAAATTGAGTCAGGGCAGAGTGAGGAACATTATGGATTTTGACCTGGCCGAAGTACAATAGACCATCTTTTTGCAGTGTGGCAGCTGATTGAAAAGAGTTGGGAATTCAATAAAAAGAAAGTCATGCTATTCATAGATATAGAAAAAGTGTATGATTCTGTGGATAGACAAGGGCTGTGGCAGGAAATGGAAAACTTTGATATAGAGGAAGAATACATAGGCATAATAAAGGAAATGTATAGGGGGTATAAATGCAGAGTAAGAATGCAGTGTGGTAACACAGAATGGTTTGAAGTGAAGAATGGCCTAAAACAGGGAAGTATCCTATCGCCAGCCTTGTTCAATGCTGTGATGGAAAGAATGAATAAACAAGTGAGAGAGATTAGATTAGATTAGATTATATTTCTTTATTCATGTAAATTTACAAATTTGAATATGAATGGTTAAAATCAATACTATCAACATCACATAGATATATACAGTAGTGAACTCAGAAAATACTATTTTTATAGTGCAAAGAATTATGTACAATGATCTCATTTGTATGACATTAATTACAGTAATGACAATCTAAGTGATTCAATTACATGAAATGGCGAAGTTTGGACAAGGATTCGTCCATTCTTGACACTTAACCAGTAAAGTTTAAGAGAGAGTTGTTCTATTTGAATTTAGTTGCAGTTATTTTTGTTACAGCATAAAAAGAGCTTATTATAAAAGTAGCTGGTATGTGATTAAGATGAAAATAAAGAATAATTATAAACTATGAATTTTAAAAGAAATTAATTATGATAATGGTAATGGATGATGAAAAGAAGAGATAATTTAAAATAGTTGTTTCTATAAAAGTTTTCTTAGATGAATTGTGGTGAGTGATGAGACAATTTTCAATAATCTATAAAAAAATATTATATACAAAGAAGGTGAATGTTTTTGTGGTTTCATGCAGTTGCTCTAGGGTTGGACAGATGCAGTCATTTTCTCCATGAGATATTTCCTTAATGATGGGATAAAGCCCACTCGACTCTCAATGCACCTGATGGAATTTGGAAGTGCATCCCAAGCACGACAAGCACTTTCAATAAATGATTTTGTATAGATGGTAGTAAGATGATTAGGTATTCTTAGGGTATTATCCCCAGTTCTGGTATGAGAGACATCATTCCGCCTACCTTCAGACACAAATTTGAAGTCATTTTTGAAGTAATGTGGTTTACCATATTTGAGAATATCTTTCACAAGTTTGACTATCCTGAATAACCTTTGATCAGTAAGTTTGAGAGTTGAGCTTGAAATGTGGGATTGAGTTATTCGCTCATGCCATTGAAGAGAGTAGACAAACCATAGACAATAATTCTGACTGCGCTGCAGTCTATTATCTAGAGTGACTGTCATGTCATTCAGTACAGAATTACAATAGATAAAATGTGGGAAGATAAGAGATTTAACCAGTAACAATCTGACACTTCTAGATAGAATATCTTGCAATTTCTTCAAAGGATGCATAGCTGAAAAAACCTTTTTACATGTGCTTATAATTTGCTCTGACCAGTCAATTGTTGAGTTCATGATTATCCCTAAGTTCTTAACTGAGCTACAATATGGAATTGCATTGCCATCAACAGTGATTTTATGAGTGAGATTCAAGTCAATACTATTTATCAAGCATGAATAGCCAATGATTATTGGTTGCGTTTTTAGAAGATTGAGTTTAAGACCATTTTTCCTAGTCCATTCAACAATTTGATTAATATCCTCATTCATCTTGTCAACAGTTGCATTAATATTTGAGGTACAACAGCTGGAATAGATTTGAAGATCATCTGCATATGTGTGGAAACTAGAAAACTTTATTACTGAGGAGAGGTCATTTGCATAAAGGGTGAAGAGGAGGGGGCCTAGTATAGAACCTTGAGGTACGCCATGTATTACACTTTTCCATTGTGATCTGTCATTACCATCTGTGACATTGCTTTCTACCTGTGAGATAAGATTTAAACCATGTTAGAGCTTTGTGACTGAAACCAAGAAGAGCTAATTTACTGATTAGAACATTATGGTCAACAGTGTCATATGCTTTAGAGAAATCAAACAGACTCAAGATAGTACATTTTCTCTGATCCATAGCTAGCCTGATATCTTCAGTGACACGTAATAGAGCAGTCTCAGTTGAATGAGATTTTTGAAATCCAGATTGGAAGTTATGAAGCTTACTGTTTGTTTTTTTTTTAAGGAATTCGACCACCTGCCAATGAACCAATCTTTCCAGTACTTTGGACAATGCTGGCAGAATGCTGATATGCCTGAAGTCTTCAACTTTATTGGGGGAAGCAACTTTATTCAAAGGACGAACTAGAGCATGCTTCCAATTTTTAGGGAAATGGCCATTTTGAAGAGATTTATTGAAAATAAGTGTGATGGCAGGTAAAACAGCAGATAATATTCTCTTGACAAATTTAATAGGAATTTTATCTGCCCCAGTTGCATTGCTGTGAAGAATTTGGATTGCTTTAAGGGCGTCTTGTTCTGTGATTGGATGAAAATGAAATTGACAAGCCAAGGGAATATTTGAGTCAATGATCTGATTACAAAATGCTCGTTAATATCATCCAATGGAAGATCTATAGGCGTATTTGATTTTTGCTTACTTAGACCAAATTCTTTAATACCACGCCATAATAATGAAGAGTTTTGTCTATTGTCTGTGATGAAACTATTCAAGTACCTAACTTTGGAGTTATGTAGCTCTTGTTTAACTTTATTTCTAAGTTGTCTATACTTGTTCAAGTCACCCATTCTCTTAGTCTTTCTATGAGCTGAGTTCCTATTTGCCATTAACTGTTATTTCGTCAGTCATCCATGGTACTCGTCTTTTACTATTGATTCTTTTAGTCACAGTAGGAGCATGTCTATCATAAATGTTAAGAATCCAGTTTTCAAGGGTCTCTACCATTTCATCAACTGAAGACAAATCCTCAATCTGATGCCATGGAGTCTGAGCAACATCGATGATAAAATCAGCTTCATCAAAATGTTTGAAATCTCTGAATGTGATAAATTTTTGTGCTGGTTTAGGTGGTTTATATGAAAGCACACAGTAAATCAAGTCATGAGCATAAATGGCTGGGACTGAGGTTTGACCTGAGTGAACAACCTCATCGGGATCGCTAACAATGAGAAGGTCAATGAATGTATCAGATTCATTTGTATGGTGAGTAGGACTGAGTGGTAAGATAGTCATATTAAGGCATTCAAAAACTGTTGTTAGTTGGTGGTAGTCAATGTTACAGTTAGTCATGTTGAGGTCCGTATTCATGTCTCCCATAACCAAAATTCGGCTGTAATTAGGCATAGAAGACAGCAGAGCGTTTTCGAAATCTGTGAAATGACCTATTTTAGGAGGGCGATAACAAATACCAACAAGCAATTTATCTGAGCTAGATAGAGCTAATTCAAGTAACATAAACTCGGGCCTGGCTGAATATTCTTGTTCTGAAGTAGCTAATATTTTAGTCTTTATACCGTCCTGTACGTATACTGCAACACCCCCACATGCTTTATTCAATCTATCATTACGAAATAGTGTATTCAAGTGGCAGTGCAACTTGATTAGATGATATGCTTGGTTTCAGAAAAGATTCAGAAATTCCAATAAGGTTGAAGTTTTTGAAACGAAAAATTGCCCTGAGCTCATCAATGTGATAGCTAAGGGATTGTACATTTAGGTGGGCAGCTTTAAATAACTTCTTATAGGGCCGAAGCCTGTCGTATAATAAGAGGCCACTATCCCGGTTATTGTGGAGTGAGGCCGAGCGAGCTGGGTTGTCAGCGGGGAGCATCAATAATGCAATTGCAGACCAACATCAGTCCAAACGTAGAGCAACGCATGAAAATGAAATGTAGACTTAAACTAGGATGACTTAATCTAAATGAAAGAATTAAAAACGCGTGAATGTTCATAGACCGTTTAAGGTTCGGTCTCCATTCTCCATAAGTGTTTTTAACAATAGAAGTTCAATTTGCACAAAGAATGCGAGACGCCTACGATGCAGCCGGGTGGTGGTCTATTGTAGAAGTGCGGTTCCCAGTGGTAAGGAATCTGCATGTTATCGTGCAAGCAGCTGGAGAGCAGTGTAACTGTAACATGAAAAACATCGAGCAGAAACAACAGCCAGAAACGAGCTAAAAGTTATTTATAATTGACTTTATAAATTACAAAAAAAAGATGATAATTACTTTGAATGAGAAAATAATTTGAAATAAGTAAAGCCAACAGAGTGGGAGGGAGTGAGTGAAAGGATTAGTAATAGAGGAAATAATTTAAGCAATAGCAAGTGAAGAGTGAGAAAGTGATTATAGAACAATGATATAGACCGATAGGCAGATATAAAAGAAGTTAGAAAAGGGTTTAGGTGAATTGAATGGGGAGACAGGTGACATGGAAGGAACAGATAAGAGAAACGAGGTGCAAGATGTAATATTCTGGAGAAAAAGATTTTATGACCCATATTATAACTATGATTATGCATTTCAGGAGAGAAAGAAGGTGAAAATAGAGAGATAGAAAAGAGTGATCTGAGGGTAGAGGGAAGAGGAAACCGTTAATGAAAAATGAAAAGATGAGTATACACAATTTGGATTATAGACGAACAGGAATTTAGGATAAATAATTAAAATAAAATTTATGTGTTCAGTTATGTTACCTTCATGAAGAGAATGAGAGGGAGTGATAGAGTGGGTGGGATGATGATAGGAGTGAAGAGAATAGGCAGTTTAGAATATTACAGTTGAACAGTGCATAAACTATGGAGTAAATAGTCATAAATAGGGATAGAAGGAAAAATAAATATAATAAAAATAAATTAATAAAGTGTAGAAGCTAATTTAGTCCCAGATTTATCAGAAAAAAGAAGTGAGAAACTAGTTTATGGAGGTTGATGAACAAAATAAAATTAAGATGAAACAACGAAAATAATCTGCTATAGTTGAATATTCAAGTTAAATATTAATTTTATGCTTAAATTCAATGAAGATGATTTTCATATGTGTAAGCTCGTGTTATTCTTACTGAGTCTCTGTCTAGGGCAGAGTGGGAGTCCAAAATTATAAAATTTGTATGGTAAATTATTATCGTAAGTTATTTCTAAATTAATATCGTACAAATAAAATAGTCTATCTATGATCTAGATTATCCTCAATCCATCTGTTTTTTAATTCCTTTTCCTCCTGATGATTAATAATTTAAATCTTCAAATAAAATTACATATATGCTGACTATGAATAATAAAGACAAAGTAATTCACTTATTAGAATTAAAGAAAGAGAAAATTAACAAGTTAACTAAATTAATAAAAAAAAGTGAAAATGCTATCCTGGTAATTGGTTTGAAATTGATAAATAAAACGGCTGCATCGGTAGGTTATGTGGTGATTTATGAACAGTTACGATTTACGATTTATGTATAACAGTTACAATTTATGAGCTCACCTTTATTTTGGACAGGTCTGCCAGCCTCTCGATCATGTGCACCTTCCTGGACCCTTTCTCAGTAGTGGCGATTTTGATCCGTCCATCTTGACTCCAGACTTGGCGGTGGCCGAAACGGTCAGCTGCGGCGTTCAAAATGCGCAGTCGGTGTGTCATCAGGTCCTCTCGAATCGTGATATTCGTCCCCTTCAGCTTCTTCTTGGCCTCGAAGACCATTCGCCGTGTTCTGTAGCTACAGAAGCGAATTATGATCGGTCGGTCTTTCGGCTTGTCTTGTCCGGGTGTTGGCGGCTGTCGTCTCCCAACTCGATGAGAGCGGTTGATCTCATCCAGTTTCACATTGAGGTTCAGTTTATCCTTAAATAATTTGATCGCCAGTTTATCGATGTCCTCCTTTTCATGCTCAGGAATACCGAATATTCGAAGGCAATGTCGCCTTCCATACTGCTCAAGGTCGTCGACCTTCAGCTCACAGTTCTTCTCAAGTTCAGTGACCCTTTGATGTAGTCTTTTATTTTCCTCCTTAAGCGCTTCGAATTTCGCAAAAATAGATTGCAGGGCCGTCGTCACTGCAGCGTTGACAGCTTCCTCAACTTGCTGCTTCATTTTGAGGAAGAACTCGTCGGTGCCCGAAATAGACTCTGCAGGTACCGGAGGGATGGCAGCGTTCCGTTTAGGAGTGGCATGTCCTTTCGCCATCTTCACTATTCTTAGCTTCGATCGAAAGAGAAAGCGGATTTGAAGAACTGATGGTTATAGAATTTTGCAGATTTGAAATTAGTTTTTTGGAGATTACTCTTGAATACGTGGAAAGTTTGCAACAATAATTACACTATTAAATTCAAATTTAAAAACTGATCAAGATGATATATTATTTATACTCAATTGAACTGATAAACCCTACGAAAAAGTCGATTGAATACGGAGCCGAACTAACGTGCGTCTCACTCGCTATACATAGACAGAAAGAGGATGAGAGAGAGAGAGAGAAAGAGAAAGAGACAAGAAACTGATATTTGCGGATGATATGATGATTTGGGGAGAAACAGTGGAAGATGTACAGATACAGTTTTTTTTTTTTTTTTTTGTAGATTACGTCTTGGAGACTCCAGTTAAGGAGTATAAGACAAGTCAGATCAACAATATTATACACTAGATACCATAATTACTTCAATTAGTTGAGGTGAGGCTTAATTTTGATGTGAAAGGAACTCTTGTACACTTTAAAAAGCTTTATCAACTAAATATTTCTTCAGTTGTTTTTTAAATATTTCTATATTTTCAAGACTCTTCAAAAACTGCGGTAGCTTGTTGTAGAATTTCCTACCAATATAACTAGGTTTTTGTTTGAATAAGCTACTATTGTGACTCACCAAGTGATAATCTCCTCGGCTTCTTGTATTATAATCATGTACATCAAGATTTTGGTTAGTATCATTCGTTTTTACATATAAAGTAGCTTCATACACATATAAGCAGGGTACAGTTAGGAGACCAAGTCTCTTGAACAACGGCCTACATGAATCTAATCTATTTACTCTTTCTATACACCTAACCGCTTTCTTTTGGATCTTAAACACCCTATCAAGATTTTGTTTTGATGAATTACCCCATACTAAGATAGCATACCTAATATGTGCCAGTAAGAGCCCATGGTAAGCTGTAAAAAGTAACTTTTTGTCATTCAATCTAGTGAGCTGTCGCAGGACAAATACCCCAGATGAAATTTTACTACATATTTTCTCAATGTATGGAGTCCAGGTCAATCGTCTATCCAACATAACTCCTAGAAATGCAATTTTTTCTTCCTGGTCTAATTGATTATCGTTTACAAACACGTTTATAGCCCTATCTTCATTTAAATTATGTTTGTTTTTGAATTGAAGGTATTGGCATTTTTTTACTATTTATAGTTAATTTCAACTGATTTAAAAATTGGACAATGGACTGCACACCTATATGGGCACTTATTTCTAAATTATCTAGAATGGAATTGCTGAAAATGAGTGATGTATCATCAGCAAATAAGAGGGCTCTACCACTAATTAATTCTTTAGGTAAACGGTTGACATATAACAAAAAAAGCAATGGACCTAGTATCGACCCCTGAGGCACTCCAGCTTGCACCTCTAATTTATTAGATTTATTCTTTACTATACTATTACCAACTACTGTAGTTAGTTCTACACATTGTTTTCTCCCAATAAGATATGATTCAAACCATTTCAGTTCAACCCCATTTACACCTACATTTTGCAGTATTTCCAATAAAGTTCTATGATTAACGCAATCAATGAATCAAATGCCTTTGACAGATCTAAGAAGATTGCAGTAGCTTTATCACCTGAATCTATTATATCTATTAGTTTTTCAACTAGAGAAACTATGGCTGACTTTGTTGATCTCCCTTTCTGGAAGCCATGCTGTTCATCACAGATAAAGTTAGCTTCTTGAAGGTGCAGAAGTAACCTATTTAGAACTACTCTTTCAAACATTTTACTTATTACATTTAAAATACTAATGGGCCTATAGTTTTCTACCTTTTCTCTATCACCACTTTTGAAGATTGGCAAGATCTTCCCCTCTTTTAAGTTATCTGGAAAAACACCTTGTTCTAATGAATGATTGATCAGATGAATCAAAGGGTCTAACAATTGATCTTTACATTCTTTCAGAATTTTACTGGATACCCCATCCATTCCTACAGTTTTTTTATTATTTAAACTATCAATGATATTTGACAACTCGTTTTGGCATACTGGGTGGAATTTTAATTCGTTCTGAATCCCCTCAGTATTCCTCATGTTTGCATCACTAATACCTGTATTAAGAGATTTTTGAAGATCCTTAGCAACCAGTTGATAATATCTGTTAAAGAAATTACAAATGTCTACACTATCATCAATGTATTTGTTATTTTCGTTAATTATTCTGGGGACACTAGTATAAGCATCTACATGAGCTACTTGCCTATTTTTGTTTATTACATCCCACACTGCTGTGTTAAAGTACACACTATTATTCAAAATTTCAGCTGTTTTCTTACATTTCTTACAGTTAGATGCTTGGAGTCGTACAATGGAGAAATACGGTCTGAAAATAAGCAAAGAAAAGAGTGAAGTGATGGTTTTTGGAAGGGATGAAAATGTAGACGGAAATATTGAATTGAATGGCAAACCATTGAAAGTTGTTAGAAGCTTCAGGTACCTGGGAAGTGGAATCTCTGCAGATCGAAAGATTAATGAAGAGATATAAAAAAGGCTGCAAAAAGGAGGTAATTTATATCAGGCAGTTAAGCACATGGTTTGGAATAAGAAGATACCAGAAAAGGCGAAGATTCTGATGTACAAAATGTACTATGTTCCTATTGTTTTGTATGGTGCAGAGACATGGACAATGACATATAAAGAGTGGAGTAGACTTCAAGCAGGAGAAATTAAGTTCCTCAGGGCAATTAAGGGTAAGACTCGAAGAGATAGGATTAGAAATGAGGATATAAGGAGAGAGCTGAATATGGAAAGCATGAAAGAAAAAGTTGAAAAGATGAGACTGCGTTGGTTCGGACATGTGAAGAGAATGGGAGAGGATCGACTACCAAGGAGAATGGAAGTGATGAGGATGGAGGGCAGAAGACCGAGAGGACGACCGAGACGGAGATGGATTGACGGAATGGAGAGGAGGGGATGCAGATGGCAGCAGGTCGAGGAAGAGAGATGGTGGGAAGATTGAGGAAGATGGAGAGGCATTGTTAACACCCAGACCCGGCATTAGCTGGAATGGGATCAGGATATGTATATAGTAATGACACTTAAAATGTTCATGTTTGATCAAAATTTCATTGAACAAATACCAAAATACATTGAAAATAAGTTATTTATCTAGTAAATTGTTAAAACTTACATTTCAAATTAAAAGATGCTCAAAATGTCCTCCAGTCATTTGACAGTGTGCTAGTTGGTTGTAAAATGATGACACTGCATTCCTTTTTTTCATTCATTTTATTTCAATAATTGTGACTTATAATTTTAAAATTTATGAGGACACTAATAGCATTTTCTAAATTTCATGAATTGTTACATGACAGTTCCAAAACATTTCAAATCAAAAATGCAGTAGAACTATTTATTTTTTAAATTTGCAAATAATATCTAATAAACAAGTTACTAAATAAATTACAGAATTTTTTGATAAGGTCACGCTTAATGCTCTTAATACATAAATAACTATTGTCCATTATTTCTTTGGTGAAAAAACCTTTTCTAATTGCAATTAACCAAACAAATGTCATTTGTCATTTTTTCATAAGTTTGGATATTTACATTAAAATAATTCTTGATGTAGGCAAGGTAGGAAGAAGCATTTCGTGCCAGACTCTAGGGAATTACATAGATGGTCTTTAAATAGATATTTCTTGTCTGACACATAGTTCTGGCTGTAAGATTTAAAAACTGGAAAAACTAAATAATCATGAAAAGAACACTTTTCCATTATTTTCCATTAATATGCTTGTGCAATAGCTTATGATTGAAAAAGTAATGTTAAGAGTTCTATAGCTAAAATAAGGCTGGCAACACTCAAGTTAACACTCGCACTTTATTTACTCAAATTAGTCTATTAATGCACACTCACAAAAAAAAAAAAACAATAAGAGAAAACAGATCAATAAATGTCAAGCTAATACTGATTTTCAGTAACTATCTACAAGAATTGATTTCTAATTAATTATAGGCTGATCTAGAATACAACAAACAAAAGTCCAATAAACTGTACAAAGAAGTAGAAAGAAATGTCTTACAGAAACAGTTAAACACTTACAATACACAGTCTGATACGGTATTTGATAATGCGTAGTAATATCACTTTATAAGCATAAGCACATTGTCTTTATACTTTCAATAAGCCCCCAAAGCAGAACAACGGGCAACGGTGCGACATTGTCGCAGAACGAGAAGGAGGCCTGCAGAAAGATTTTTAAAACTATGAAATTTGCCAGCTATTCTCAATCAGTTTTTCAAACATTTCTGGAGGATTATAGGGCTTTAGTGTGTGCTGCAGAAAAGAGTCCAGAATCAGAATTTTTATTAATTTCAAATTCCCTTAATTGCTATCAGTTTATACTGGAGACTTCCGCAATGGCGGATATTGACAACAGTATTTAATAGCTGATGGAAATCGATGAATGCTACTGTACAAAAATATCAGTCACCACCGGGAATCGAACCACGGACCTCTCAATTGCCGGTTGAGCGCCTTAACCACTAGACCATGGAGACCTTTCTGCACAGCAGCATTCATTTTTAACTTGGCCATATCGGCTCATATCTCACAAGTTCAATTGTCAGTCACTTCAAACTAACTTGTGAGATACGAGCCGATATGGCCAAGTTAAAAATGAATGCTGCTGTGCAGAAAGGTCTCCATGGTCTAGTGGTTAAGGCGCTCAACCGGCAATTGAGAGGTCCGTGGTTCGATTCCCGGTGGTGACTGATATTTTTGTACAGTAGCATTCATCGATTTCCATCAGCTATTAAATACTGTTGTCAATATCCGCCATTGCGGAAGTCTCCAGTATAAACTGATAGCAATTAAGGGAATTTGAAATTAATAAAAATTCTGTTTATGTATATTTGTCAGTTTATTCAATTGTCAGTCACTTCAAACTAACTTGTGAGTCCAGAATCATTTACCCTTAGAGATAGGCTGTTGTCTAAATCTAATATCTTCACAATCCTCCTACTTGCTGATATTTATTCAATTCTACACCACTTTTCGAAGGAAGTGCAATCTAGTTACCATTTTCCATGGCAGTACATAAAGTACATAGAAATCTTCAAATTGTATTAGATATTGTAGAGCAATATCTGAATGAAATGTCTACAAATTCCAGTAGGCCTATCATAAAAGATTGTTTATTTACTTTTTTTATAAAATGCCTGAAAGTATTTTCAAACACACAAAGTTGGCAAAAGAGATAGTCAAAAAGTGCTCATTTAAAGGTGTAACCTTTCTTCTCTTGAAGAATTTTTTTAATCTGTTAGGGTTTGTGGGTATGCTTTCCTTTCATCTCTTGACAAAAGGCAATTTATTGTTTTTTGAATATAAACAACTGTTGCAGTGGATGTATGAGAAGTTTAGCTCAAATTTTCTTGGTGGAAATGTTCCAGACTTAAAATATCTATTCAAACTTGCTGTCACTGATCTCCACCAGAAGTATCCTTTAGCTATTAATCTATTGAAATTTATGCTCACAATCCTGTCTCAGAGGCTATTTGTGAAAGTTGGGGCTCTATTATTGCCTCGGTTATGCTTGAGCGTTCAGCAGCCAATGATGCCTCCAATCCAATAGAGGTAGGCACTACTGACAAACTAGCTTATATTATGATCAATGGACCTCCATCAGGTTATAAAGGAAATAAACGACTTTTAAAGTTGGCTTTATGCAAGAAATATGGAAGTAATTTACATAAAAACTTCAAGCCAGCATCCAGTAATAAACAGATGTCAGAAGTGGTTACTTCCAAATTAATTAGTAGGTTACAAAATAAGTTGAATGACACATACAAACAACTTTGCCATGTTTTTGTAGTTTGTATTGACTTATAATCTAATATAATCTGTAATATATACAAAATCAGTATAAACAATTTGTTTAATCCACATTAATAAATACCAATTATTAAATTTGATAAATTTATTTTATTTTCCTTTTTGTAATCAATAAATAGATCTCTAGCTTTCGCCTCTAAGCTCTTATGAATTTAGAATTATTATGTTAAGTGACCAAAGACCAAAGCTAAGCAGCTCTGCAGCTACTATGTAAAAATACAGTGTAATTTTAGAATACCGGCGACAGCCGGTTTTCTGAAATTTATTTTTTTAATAGATTTGTTATGTTGCTCTGATGATAAAACAGTGAAAAATTTTTGGTGCTCTACAATAGTTTATTAATAAAATGGATTCGACAAATATCCTAACCTTGCTAGAAACGGCCGTTCCACCTCCTTGGCTTCTAAAATTGAGCATATATAAAAATGATTCACAAAAACCTAAGCAAATGCTAACCTAACCCAACCTAACCTAACCTCGCTAGAAACGGCCATTTAACTTTCTTGGCTTCTAAAATTGAGCATATATCAAAATGATTCACAAAAACCTAAGCAATGTGTGCTTCGCGCACCTAACCTCGCTAGGAACGGCCGTTCCACCTCCTTGGCTTCTAAAATTAAATTAATTATTACAAATTTTGGTTAAAATAAAATAATTGGTAATTGTGCCGCAGATGTTAGCAAATAAAAAATCAATTGAAACTTCAGCAAATTGTAGTATTATGTCTCCTGATCACAATTATCAAGTTTTTAAGTGTCGGTCTCAATCAAATAATTAATTATTCAATATTGAAAACCTACCTTTCAAACAGAGCCCCAAAATGACTATCTTCAGCAATTAACTTCAATTGAGTGTTTAGAATGCATGAATCTTTGCAAAACAATAATTTGCATTTTAATTTATTAATCATTTACTCATGCAATTTATCTACTTAATAATAAAGGTATTTTCAATTTGTTCCAAAATCTCATCACTTGATGCATAATTATACATAACCTGTAGCCAGCTAGCCACAGCCTGGGTTTTAGGCTTTTGGGCCACAACCTTTTAAATCTACACATGCAGAAGCGTAGTCTGCGTGAATGGAACGATGTGGAATGGAAACTGGAATGGAACTGCATAACCAAACCTTTCCTAACCTGGCTAGATGTGACTGAACCACCTTTAAAATACCTTTAAATATTTACCTTTAAACCTTTTAAATATTAACAGTGGTGGTTCAGTCACATCTAGCCAGGTTAGGAAAGGTTTGATTATGCAGTTCCATTCCAGTTTCCATTGATGTTCTGATGTAGATGGCACTCCATTGCTCTATCTGTTCATCTATGATGTTATGCTTAAGGTACTATAAAGGCTTTTCAGAGCCGTATTTATGTTCAAAAGGTGAGTTTTTAATATTGAATAATCAATTATTTAATTGAGACCGACACTTAAAAACTTGATAATTGTGATCAGGAGACATAATACTACAATTTGGTGAAGGTTTCAAGTGATTTTTTATTTGCTAACTTCTGCGGCACAATTACCAAATAATTATTAGTGACAAATGTATCCAACCAATGAATAATATTAATAGTATGCTATTGTTATTGTAAATTGAATGATGGAAATGGCGAAATATTCAGGAATTATGAAATGAGGTTAGTAAACTTTAAATCAATTTTATAAATAAACTATTGTAGAGCACCAAAAAAATTTCACTGTTTTATCATCAGAGCAACATAACAGATCTATTAAAAAAAGAAATGGTAATTGTGCCGCAGATGTTAGCAAATAAAAAATCAATTGAAACTTCACCAAATTGTAGTATTATGTCTCCTGATCACAATAATCAAGTTTTTAAGTGTTGGTCTCAATTAAATAATTAATTATTCAATATTGAAAACCTACCTTTCGAACAGAGCCCAAAATGACTATCTTCAGCAATTAACTTTAATTGAGTGTTTAGAATGCATGAATCTTTGCAACACAATAATTTGCATTTTAATTTATTAATTATTTACTCATGCAATTTATCTACTTAATAATAAAGGCATTTTCAATTTGTTTCAAAATCTCATCACTTGATGCATCGCACATAATTATACATAACCTGTAGCCAGCTAGCCAAAGCCTGGGTTTTAGGCTTTTGGGCCACGACCTCTTAAATCTAGCCTACACATGTGTGAACATTTCGTGCATGCGCAGAAGCGTAGTCTGCGTGAATGGAACGAAGTGGAATGGAAACTGGAATGGAACTGCATAACCAAACCTTTCCCAACCTGGCTAGATGTGACTGAACCACCTTTAAAATACCTTTAAATATTTAACTTTAAACCTTTTAAATATTTACAGAGGTGGTTCAGTCACATCTAGCCAGGTTAGGAAAGGTTTGGTTATGCAGTTCCATTCCAGTTTCCATTGATGTTCTGATGTCGATGGCACTCCATTGCTCTATCTGTTCGTCTATGATGTTATGCTTAAGCTACTATAAAGGCTTTTCAGAGCCGTATTTATGTTCAAAAGGTGAGTTTTTAATATTGAATAATTAATTATTTAATTGAGACCGAATAAAGTATTTACTTTAAACTGAGAAAATTTTAAATTTCATACAAGTAATCTTTTGAAGTCGGCGCCAAATATTTTATGAAGTTGATAAGAAATTCTATCTAATATCAAAACTAACACTATTTTTTTTGGAGGATGAAGCTCACATAGGTCTGAGACCTTTGCGTGGGTAATGAATTGGATGATGGAGATTGATGAGTTGGACCTACAGTTTTAGGTGGGTTCCAAACCACCAGGAAGTGATTGATAAGAAATTCTATCTAATATCAAAACTAACACTATTTCAATTAAATATGTGATTTACACTCACTTTTACTGAAATACAGTAATTGATAAGAAATTCTATCTAATATCAAAACTAACACTGTATTTCAATTAAATATGTAATTTACACTCACTTTTACTGAAATACAGTGTCAGTTTTGATATTAGATAGAATTTCTTATCAATTATTTCGTCATGGAAAACATCACAGAGTACATTCTGTTATATTTTAGAAGTTTATGGGAAATTTGGCGCAGACTTCAAAAGATTACTTGTATGACATTTAAAATTTTCTCAGTTTAAAGTAAATACTTTATTTTAAACTTTTTAGTACGTGAGTATTTTATCATTTCACTGAAGTCGGTTTCTTTTTTTGTTTTAAAATATGTTTTATTTTAAGCTTTTTAGTTGAATTTTCAAACTTTGAAAACATGAGAAATTTCTTAAAGCCTACATTATGAAGTATTTATCAAATTAGCAAGCCAATAATTAATTTATTACATCCAAACTTAAGTAACTAAAAATCCATTTATAAGAAAAGATAAACTAAGGAAAATTCTACAACGTTTTATTTAATGTGGAATATTGTATTTAGGAAAATTATAATAGCAAAAGGCTTCTTAAAAAAGAAATGGCTTTTGATTCATTTTGATGTGGTCTCTTTCAGAATATACCTACACTGAAATAGTAGGCCTATCCAGTGGAACGGTCGTTCCACCCCCCCCCCCCCCCCCCCCCCCGACACGAATGAAAGACCGACGCCACTGTATATTCTGTAACCAACTTCCCTTTGATGTGCGCATGCCGCCATCTCAATTTACGCGGAAGGTAGTGAAAATTTTAAAATGTTGTAATAACATTATTTTTTTAGATTTTTGAGCGCTTTCATTTAAGACCAGAACGAAATTTCTACGATATAAATTCGCGAAGATACCATATGCGGGTATTTTGTCATTTTATTAATTTTGGGACTTTTTATTTCCACACAGCTAATGACAAAACTATCCAACAGATTTCGATGAAACTTGGGATATAGGTTCTGTTCATCGAGTAGATGCCCGCAATTGAATGAAATTTTGAAAATTGTCCTTTCACCCAAAATGTTGGGGCCCCAAAATGTTGAAGTTTTGAAATTTTTTTCCAAAAATGAAATCGATGGACTTGATAGTATAGGTATAGAAAATTTGAAAAAAATCGGATAATTAGGGGAGACTGGGGAAATTTTCAAATTTTCGTGAATTTTCAAATTTTGGTCAACTTTGAGCACTTGATGTGAAAAATCTGCAATGAGTTGAGATTTCGGACTACCAAAAGCGATTGAAGACATGTTTAAACTATTTACATTTCAAATTTCAAATCATTTAATGTCCAATTAAGCTCTGTAGCTCTGTCCGAATAATAACTGAAAGTTGAAAGTTGCAATATTTTGAATTTAACATTTTATCGAATGTAAATGTCGCGATCCTAGCGTTTAAAAATTGAAAGTGATTCACACAGTTGCCACCGCCAAATTCGACATTTTCAATAAGCAGCGTAACCAGTGTGCTCACTCGTAGTCGGTTATTTAGCAACCGTTCTACGGAAGTCAAATACTTAACACAGTTTGATAAATGTTCGTTTTGTGAAAAATTAGACTGTTTCACCTCGCTGTCAGAGTGCTCTCAATGCAACGACGTTTGTCGTCATAATTGTTCTTTGGTATGTATTTAAACTTAGCAATTTATTGCAATTTTTGAAATCTTGTGAAAAATTCTCAAATTAGGTACCGTATCTATCTAATTTCTTTATCCTCTTCAGTCCCAAATTGTTAATATGATTGATTTCACGTTTTCTCTTGTTTTATCCTGCTATACTGATTGATTATTCAAAGTCAGCAATGATATTGGAATAAATTTCAATAATCTAAATAACTCAAATTGAAAATAACAGATTAGGTTATGTTTACATTTATCTGGGCCCAGGCCGTGTATCCAGCATACTGGACTCAATATTTATGTCATCACAAAGTCTCTTCTCAATCTCAATCTAATTTAACAAACTTTGTTGTTAACTGCTTATACATAAATTAATGTTGCTACAGTGATATGACGTGAAAGTCTGGATAGTAAATGTTAAGGTGTGGTGCAACAGACACAGTCACAACGTCATGTTTGTTCATTCAGTATTAACCATAACTGGCTCACTTATAGCTGGAATAATTTTGTAGCAACCAGTGAGGATAAATATCTTTTATCAAATAACATAGCATTTCACTGATTTAAAAAAAATTGACTCTCTCCCCATCCATTGTGTTTGCAGTGTTTTACCTCTATAACAAGTAGGTAATTAAAAAAAAACTGATATCCTCTCCAAAAAAGAATTCGTCACCCGTCCTCTACCCCGACCCTATTGAAAACTCTGGTGTGGAAACTAAAATTTGTGTACCAAAAAAAGTCAAACAAAATTTTATATAAGCTTTCTGTAAGAAAATGTTTTGATATAAATAAGAAACCCGTCTCCTTTTGCAATATACATATGTAAAAATTTGGAAGAAATTTTGGGGGAGGGCGAGGGCGCTCAATAATTTAGAAAATTCATAAACACTTGTTAGCTCAAACACTGAAAGTTTGATTTCTGAAAGTTTACCATCTTTCCAATTCGTGATTTTTAAGTGGGTGGGATTGAGCGCCCTCGCCCTCCCCCAAAATGTCTTCCAAATTTTTACATATGTATATTATATTGCAAAAGGAGACGGGTTTCTTATTTATATCAAAACATTTTCTTACAGAAAGCTTATATAAAATTTTGTTTGACTTTTTTTTGGTACACAAATTTTAGTTTCCACACCAGAGTTTTCAATAGGGTCGGGGTAGAGGACGGGTGACGAATTCTTTTTTGGAGAATTTTTGGAGAGGATATCAAAACATTTCCTTACAGAAAGCTTATCTAAAATTTTGTTTTACTTTTTTTTGGTACACAAATTTTAGTTTCCACACCATAGTTTTCAATAGGGTCGGGGTAGAGGACGGGTGATGAATTCTTTTTTGGAGAATTTTTTGGAGAGGATATTATGTTACAAGTGTGGAAAATTATGTTTACTGAAAATATGATAACTTAACGCAGGAGATGAAGTTGAGTGCGGTATTATCATACGAGTATGGTAAACATCTTCCCGGACGAGTTATGTATGATATTTTCTGTGATATTAGTCATATATATTTTTTAATATAAAAAACATAAACTTTGAGCTAGTACAAAAGGATTATTAAACATAACCTCAAAATAGCCTATTGTATGCACATGTATTTAATGGCGAATAAATATTCTTAATCCATCACAGCAGCAAAACTAAAAATACTTCTGAGATCAGCTGTTTTTCCAAATTCTCTAACTTATGATTGAAACTAAATAACCTTATTCCTATGACTCAATAACATCAACTAAATTATTTACAATTTTCATATGAGCATATGGACAAAAATATCTTCTTATTCTTGATTCAAATTAAGTTCATGTGATTGGTCAAAACGGGACATTACAGGCTTGTTTCACACTGAACCAGCTTTGGGTAACCGATACCGTTTACCCGGCATAATTGCATTGCATCATTTGATTTCGAAAACCGTCTAGATGTATAGTGCTCCATATGATACAATGATCAGCCTGGTAAACGACACTGGTTATCCGATTGGCGGTTATGTGTGGAACTATCCTATTCAAACTTGATTGAAATGAAGACATCGAAGAATGCTCCTTTTTGTTTAATATTGGGCGAAGTATTGGGCCGATCCTTGCGAAACTTGGATGGGACCACCACTGAGCGATGCTCTTTCATTTAAAAAAAATTAATCGAAATCGGTTCAATATTGTTCGAATGATTGATGTACAAACATAAAAAAAAACAGGTCGAATATAGTAACCTTGTTCTTTTTGGAAGTCGGTTAAAAAAACTAGCTTCTACCCTTATAGTCGTAGGATGTTTAAATTTGAAATGTTTCTTCATTCAGAGGTGGTGATTAAGAAAACAACGAAGCCTCTATGATCAGCTGGAAGAGCCCTAGGACTAACTTCTTTCCTAATTTGAAATGTAACCTCAGCGGGAGGTGGCGAATAATAAAATCAAGGAGAATTTTTATGAGAACGCAGCAACGCGCGTCGACCCAGCTAGTTTACTATAAATATTGAAAGAAAATTTGAATAAAATTATTCATATTAATTACAAATTTATATGGTTTGTAATAAAATTGCTTTTAACTGTGCAGAAAACGTCAAATAATCCGTGAGAAAATGTTAATCCGCAGAAAGATTTTGACATATTTTGGGTCTGTCGCAGAAAGACCAAATACATTCTGCTTTGGGGCAATAAGCCACATAGATAGTATACACTTGTCTTTCCTGGTGCACTGGATTTGAGCATTGTATATACCAATGGCACTGGATTGTATTCCGTCACTCCATACACAGGATTGTAGTAGCTTTCAATCAACTGAACTGGAATCATATTCTGTCATGCAAGCATGAACCTTGAAGAGATCAAACCAACTCAACTGAACTTGTTTATGTGGACTTCTTATACAGAGTGTTTCAATGTAATCCCATAAGAACTGGAAGCTGCCATATGTTTTGAGAAGGCCATGGAAGGTCATTGAATATAGTAGAACCAAATCCAAGATCCTCGATTGAGTGCAAGAGTGTGAGAGATGCAGATATGACAGATAGAAGTAAGGGAGACATCAAAGGGGAGCAAGGAAACAAAGAGTCAACTTACAACCGCTTTAAGTCACGTTCATTGATTACTGAATGCTATGTTCTCAGATGAGTCTGTAGACAACGCTTGCCTTGCATCTGTAACACTACTGATGAGGGGAGATCGCTTCACAGCACAAAGCATCGCTAATCCCCCTCCCGCAGCATCATCTCCAATCTCAAAGATACATCATTGTCCAAACATCCAACCCCCACCCCCCTCCCCACAACCAATCGGAGCTTGGTCTCCCGATATTGATAATGAGAAAAATATAAATTAAAAATCATGACATTGCTCATATGATAATTTTGCATTTGCATTCCAGTGTGGTGGGTGCATGTTAGATTTGGGTTAGGTTTACTTCATCTTTTTGCTTTAAGGACCCGACAAGGCCTTATTGAAATAATTGTGTGTTAATTATGTCTGCAACCAAGCGCCGAAGAAGAACAACATAGTTCGAAACGCGTCCGCCGCGACTCAAAAAGGTCAGTTCTGCACAGCAAGATAATACATATGAATAATTGTGCCATTTTCCATCCGTCTGTACCCTAGCGCTTGAAAAGAAGATTCTATACTCTTGAAACTTCAAACTAGGTATATAGCTTTCACATAGCCAAGTGAGATTGCTATTGATTTTAAAGGGGATCAAATGTAATGATAATTATGATGTAAAACAAATTTCCACTATAGTTTTCCACAGGTTAGTTATTGCTAGTGAAAATCGAATCATTTTAAATCCGGTGTTGTTGGACATTGGATCCACTTATCCACTTAACCCCATTTATCCACTTTTACAGTGCAAGCATTGACGTTTCATTTTTGATTGTGTTGAAATATTTTCTTAAATTATTTTAAATCATCGAATTAAAAAAAAAAAAAAAACAGAAAAGATATTGAGGCATGGTATATTATATAAGTTCTGTTGAACAAGAAGTAGAAACAAACCTCTTTTTCAAGAACTGCTGATGTGCATTTTTTGTGAATTGGGAAGCATAATATGATATTTATAGAAATTGAAGCAGTGGAACATATAATAATAATTATTACTAAACTTTGTCATCGTCTTCATTTAAGGATTAGGCAATATAATACCTGTTCCAACTTCAAACATTTTCCCAAAATTAACTTTACTAATTTTTACTAAACTTTTTTAGTAAATTCCTTGGGTCCTTGGATTCTCCATTGTAATAGTTTATTTTATTTTGAACCATAGATTGGATGAAGAAGTGGCTGATTTGATGATTACAAACTGTATCTAGCTGATTGGGAGTGTGTGACATGACAACTCACAAGTGCAGTGTTTGACACATGGCGTATTTTTTACTTCTGGAAAGAAATATTAATAACTAGCTGGCCCGACGCGCGTTGCTGCATTTTCATAAAAAATTCTTGATTTTATTATTTGTCACCTCCCACTGAAGTTACATTTCAAATTTCAACCATCTAGGACAATAAGGGAAGACGTAAGTCCTAGGGCTCTTCCAGCTGATCAGAGAGGCCTTCTTCGTTGTTCTCTTACTCACCACCTCTGAATGAAGGTACATTTCAAATTTAAACCTCCTACGACTATTAGGGTAGAAGCTAGGTTTTTTATTTTATTATTCGCCACCTCCTGAGACTACATTTCAAATTTCTAGCTGCATTGGTTAACAGATGTCAACAACCCGGCATAATTACATTTCATCATACCCAGTCATATGTTTCCTACTCACTGCATGGCTCCAACTGTATGGTTGCGTGCATGCAAAGTCTTTGCGTTCCAGGCAGCATAAATAACCCCGCTAAGGGTCCTGCCATATGATTAAAAACTGTTGACTTCTATCAGCTTTTCCTTTAAGCTGTTTAGCCGGCAATTTCAGTAGGTTAGGTCTGTAAAATGGATTAATTAATAATAATTATTAGCCCCCCTATTAAAATTTATGGTCAGAAACCATCCCCAATATTCACACAACATATTCCCAAAGTTTCAAACCGATCTGTCAAGTAGTTTTGAAGTCTATAGGGAACATACATACATACAGACGGACATTCATTTATATATATATATAGATTGGATCTTCATTTTGCCATGTGGCGCCTTGTCATGTGCAGTATGCGGTACCTCCATACTCACCCATACTATTCCTGATGCTCAAGGCACCTTTTGTCGCCATTTCAGGCGTCTTGCCTTGCCTGCTTCAGTGTGTTAATCTGTATTATTTCATGAGTGAGTTGTCTTCACTATGGAAGAAAAAATTTATTTTAAAATTGAATTATCTTCATTCAATATCAGGTATGTAAGCTTCAGGACTACTCGCGCTTATCAAGAAAATAGTGAGCTCTATAAAAATAATTATCATTATCAATGGGATTGAAAAAGCATAACTTGCATTAAGTTGTAAAGTAAATTGATAATCAAGATATGTATAGTTAGGTTAGTTTTCTCACACACTCTCTCACTCTCTCTCCCTCTCTCATTCATGTGGATTAATCTTAGTCTATTCATCTCAGATAGGTAGCCTAAGGTACATAAGAAAATATTTTAGACTATTCTAAAAGAATGAATATTTATCAAACATTGAATGAAATAAATCATTGAAAATCATTGAAATGTGTTCCTTCTTTTTGAATAGTCTGTATAATATCAATTGAGTTGTTTTTGCATCACTTCTTGGATGCATAAAGTAGCCTAGAAATGTGTAAGACAATATTCACCATTACGGTGCAATCAGTACCTGTGGTTAAAATAGACTGACATCACATAGCTTTACCAGTGGGTTTGACATGCTGATGAAAATATTTATCTTCAGTTGAGAAATCAATAGCAAGCCACACTCCTCGTTGATAAAGAGTCGCTCAAGACAATACATAAGTTACATTCATTGCACACATAATTTATAATCAAAATGTTTAAGATAGAATATAAATTCAACATTAATTTGCTTTACAGCTACATGAATTTGACAATGTCAAAGGCCATTTTCACAGATCCAACTGGCAGAAGTCAAGAGTTTGATTTATTTTTTGTACAGAATAGGAGTCTTCGATATGTTCACATTCCACTGAAGGTGAGTACTTTGTTTTACTAATTAAGTTTAAACTGATTATAAAAACTGTTGTAAATTGTTGGGAATCATTTAATATTGTGACGTTTTTAAACAGGGGTTCTGGGAATTTATTTCAGTAAGAACAATTAATTAAGAAAGCAATATAATTTATTACACTAAATAAGCAAAATAAATCGATACTTAATAAATAGCACAAGTTTACAATTTTGAATTCACTAGCTCTACTATCAAAAGAGATTCAGAAGCTAACAATTCTCTGACCTACAAGTATTTATAAACAAAACACTTCTACTATAAGCACCAAATCAACACTAAATACAAGAAACCCTGTACCTTGCAATAACAGTTATACAAATTAATTTACTCACAGTATATGTTTGATTAAATCAACACTTAATTGGAATGATTCCCTCCAAAGATGTGTAGAAGCTCAACTACTAACACCATAGACACAGAACTTATACTTGGCAACTAAATCACAATTATTTCACAACTTGATCACTGAACATTAAGAACTCAGACTCGTCTGTATGTATGTATGTGTCTGCTTTATTGGCTATTACATTCAAATATTGCATTCAAATGATAATTGAAAGTCTTTCATTCATTCATTATCCTATTGGGTTAGCTGGACCAATTTCACCGGGAGACATATAATGTGTCCAGTCAGCAGAGGTTAGCTTCAAGTTGAGATTTCCCCAAAATCCACTCAAATAACATAACCTTCAATCCACAACACAGTATATCACTTTAGTTCGTTATACTAACGATTTCACTTTAAAAACATATTATTTGATTATAGAAACAATAAATTATAAATCTAGCACTGTTGATAATGACCTAAAAAGAACAAATTATTAAATTTAGTTGAAAAACTTTCAGACCAAACATGTTCATGTTTGCTGTACTACAGCTGTCCAGACTCACACAGTGGCAACTAAACTGAACTTTCTTTCAAGATACACTCTCACACTGACTTTCAAGTCAACAGAGTTGATCCCTTTTATATAGGGTTTGGGATATAAACAATAAAGGTATACAAAAATCTGGAAGAATCTAGAACATTCAGTAGCTGATAGGGATTACCCAATAGAGAACAATAAGTAGACAGAAGCCTCTGGAATAAAAGAGAAGAATCAGACAATTCTAGGGAAAAATGATTGACACATTGCTAGCCGGCTAGTGGAGGAGAAAGTGAGAAGGAGGAGAATGAGACAGAGAGAGTGAAGGGTCGATTACATTGGGCAAGTTAGTAGCTAAGTTAGTAGCGAGTAGAAACATTACAGGCTGATACATAGATAATATTGCAACACAAAATTAAAATATGAAGTTTACCAACAATAATTATTCAATAAAATTTCATCAAACAGTTCACAGAAAATTCAATATGTCTCATCTGAAATGTTATGTTGGCAGCCTGTGTGGGTAAATGTTGGCTTTGGCCACAACATTGTATTTTGGTGCCAGCAAGTAGGAAATGAAAAGTTGAGAGCCTGTCTTATTTTTTCTATAACTTGGCTGGTCATGCTGAGCTGCTGAAACACAGTCGGCCTGTAACGTTTCTACTTGCTACTCGCTTAGCTACTAACTCGCCCAATGCAATCGACCCCTGATGGTTGATAGTGCAGGTAAACAAAGATGGCCTAACACGATGGTAAACAATAATATGATTCTATAGTCCACAATTTTCTTATCAGACCAATCGTTGCAATATCATACACATAGAAAGCGATAGTGACTTCATAATTTAACTATTAAGGACCAAGTACTACTGAGCAAATCAATTTACAATGACAATTCAATGATGCTATGAATGGTGGACCTACAGATTTAGGTAGAGGTTTTCAAATCATGGGTAAGTAATAAAGGAAAATAATTGAAAAAAGATTAAAAGGAATTCGATTAAACTCAGCTTTGTGGTTTTTTTAAGGTTCCCATCAGTGAAGCTTTTACTATTAGAATTATGCATTCTACTATTAATGTTCAAAAGTTTATTCTATTGATGCTTCAAGATAGAAGGAATTGAAGAATAACTGACTAATAAATGAATCCGCTTTGCATATTTATTTTTTAAATTGTTTGAACTATCTTGTTTTCTTCATTTATTTCAATTGTTATTCGTCCATTAATAAATCAACCAAACCATTTTCTTTACAGTTGAACGTGATGGATATCATAAAAACAGAATTGCAATCTCTTCGTCCAAAAGCACCAGAAAAGAAATTCACATTTAAGCATAAAAAAGCACTTGAAAACCAAAAGGAATCGATAAGGAGAGTAGCAGAAATAAAAAAGAATGAACTGGTAGAGAAAAAAGACCAATCAGCCAGTTAAATATTTTATTTGATTAGTTTTTATTTATGTTATTCTTGTGAGATGTCAGATATACTATTATGATACTTCACACAGAAAATCTCGGAATATGGTACTGATTACGGAAGTGAGTTTGATAATTGAACTTCAACTGTTAAGTCCCAACAGCCACAAAACTATAAAACAATACTACAATATATCAATGGAAAAGCTTAATACCAGAAGAACCTCTGTACTGATTCAAATGAAAATATTCATCAAGCCTTAAAAATAATGGAATTGAATATTTTATTTATGGATTAAAAACTAAGGAACAACAACTTAAGGATAATATTAATGATGATGGAGCTTTTGCTAGTCTAATTATGAAATTATACTTATTATTTATATTTAACTGGAAATTATTGCAACATACCTGTTATTTGAAATACTTATTTCCATTCTTGGAATAATTAATCTTATAATCTATTTAATTATTTATTATTCTATAAGATCTATTCTACTCAACAATTGCTACTTTGTTAAGAATAAGACAGGAAACGGTTTTGGAAAGGTATTTTAAATGTTATGTAGTTCAGGTAACAAAGAAAGAGTTGGCCATAGAAAAAAATAGTTTGCAGATTTTCTTCAGGATGGCAGATTAGATTACTTGTGCTACATTTATGAAAATTTACACATTTTGTAGACAGATTATTGGAGAGGCTTGGTGTTGGAAATCAAGGCCCCAATGGGGATATAGCACTGGATAGTAAAACAGAAAGAATATTACTAGAAGTATCTTATGATACTTGAAATACTAGAAATAGAATATTAAATTATTTTTTTAAATACTGTACAGTTTGAAATTTAAGTTAGCAACTTTTTGGTCATTTTCCTTTGATAGCAGTATTTCATTAGTTTTCACTGTTCTTGATTTTGGTATTCAAGTAGCACATTCGACTCTTCTTGGAAGAAATTGGATTGCTTTCTGTCCCCAGCGAGTCCTATGTCCTGGTTTATGTTTCCCTGATTTTTTCATGCCCACATACCAACCGTTATGGGCATATTTGTGCGATAAGTAAGTATTGTAGTGAGCTAGGAATGCTTCAATAAATACGGTACCTGGATCATCTTTGTTTGGCTGTAAATAAAAATGAAAATTGGTATTTTATTCAAATAATGATTTTGATAGACAAAAGTGGTCTTTAAAAAGAAATCTATTTTTCTTGTACACAATATATGTCTTTGATTTTTTTTCTTCCTTAGTAGAAGAAGATTTAAACTGTAAACTTATTGCTACAAATCGCACCATTATAATACAAATTGTGCCTCATTAAAAATAGCATTTCGTTGAAATAGAATTTCAAAAAATCAATAGAATAATTTTCAAGTGTAAGTTACAGAATTATATCATAAGTTATTATTCTTATATTGCTGATATATCATATTACAGTGGAACCTGGATAATTCGAACTTCTTTAATTCGAAATCTTCTTTAATTCGAATATTTCTCTCGGGTCCCTAGCATTTTGTATTCAAACAATACTAAAAAATCGTGGATAATTCGAATTTTATTTTGGATAATTCGAATTTTTGCGTGTATATTTAAGTTATAAATTTTAATCTGAGACCCAAAATAAATTGTAAATTTATCGGGAAGTACGTTTTACTAACGGTATTCGGCAAAAGTTTTGCGTTAGACCAAAAATGCGCGTCATCTCAGCCTCTGGAATGTCTGGTGACTCAACCATACCCCTTCCTCCCCCGGAGAAATAACCAACGCCGAGATCATCGCAGAAGTACTCGACAGCCAGAAGCAAGACGACGACGGAGACGGTTCGGGAGACGAGATCGCCGGATCATCAGTAGAAGTGCCGGTCCCGAGTGTAGCTGAGGCCATGAATTACGTCCAAGAACTTAGAAGGTTTTTTGAAAGCCGAAATAATGTAAGTGAGTCATACTTCAACTCTTTGAATATGCTAGAATCCTTTATAATGTCGGAGAGACTTAAATCAAGGAAACAGGCCAAAATTTCATCATTTTTTGAAAAACAATAACTTTTTTATGGTTAGAGTTAAATAGTATTCCAATGGTTTATGTTCATCTTTTAATACTGTATTCTCTTATTTCTCTCTTTCATTTTAATAATGTTCATTTACATTTATCTGATTAATAAAACGTACGGTATGAGTACGATTTTAGGCACTAATGAATGTAATTTATGTTTAAAAGTATCATTTCAATAAAGAGTTTTGATTGAAAATTTGAATTTTTATTGTTTTGGCCATGTTTATTAAGAACTTCCTTAATTCGAATTTTTGGATAATTCGAAGTTTTTGACTGGTCCCTTGAGGTTCGAATTATCCAAGTTCCACTGTAATAATATTATTATATGATTGGTTTTTGGTAGTTTTGTGATATTATGTGTGATGACATTCTTACCTCCCCATAAAGTTCTCCTTGACTGTTCATAGCCAAATACAAGTTTGTTTCTATTCCTCTTATTCTTACTTCGTTTACTGATCCGGCGGATGATAATTCCAAGATTGCTGAGTAGATTTATGAAATTAATAGAAACAAAAATATCAATTAGCAATCAAGCATCAATTTATTAATTTAAAAAAGTAAAATTAGATTTCATGGTGTTTTCCATCACGAAATATGTTTAAACGTTTTCTATTGTAAAACTAGCACTGTTGATCCTTCTTCCAAATTAACTGATTTGCTCATTCTTCCAAAGTAAATGATTTGCTCATTCATCCAAAATAACTGATTTGCTCATTCATATTTTCGTTCTCAACGAAGAATTTTATAAGCAATACCAGTTACTTCAGAACAGAAGAAAGTCAGTGTTTTGTTTATTGCAAAATTTAAGCACTTCTACTCATACATATAAAAAGCACCAACAATATTAAAAAGACGCATTTTCTCATGGAAGATCTAGAGGATTATTTTATCATTTGAACTCACTTTATTTTATTTTCATACTAATTTATTATTCATCCAACACAGATCTTTGGATGTTTGATACAAAATCAACATAATTTACTTGTTTATTATCATGCTGATCTTTTGTCAGGTTTTCAGGCCGGGGGTGCCTACAAGGAGAGGACATTCTCTGTATTTTATGTTGCAAATAAACGAAAAACGAAACTGACGTTGGAAGTTTCAGCGAGTTCAGTTTTCATGCGATTAGCCAGCATTGAACCACACAAATGTCATGTTGCAGGATGGCTACTCAGCGGAAATTCAGAGAAATATGCTTGCATTTTTGTACTGGGGAAAAAGTGGGGGAAATGCTTAATTTTTGTTTGGAGCGATTTTTTCAGGAGAGATCTTAAACTACCTACTTGTTTTGCTGGTACTTTCTTTGTAGTAGCCCAATCATGTCCTGTATTACTACCACCAATGCTTTTCAAATAGTGAAACATATTTTGTCGATGTAATCAGTAAAATAACTAAAGTCAAAGGAATAGCTGATGATGTTCCCCGCCTTAGGACAAATCAATTTTGGATTTTTAACACACCTTTAGAGAAATTTCTGACTAAGAAGTCGATAAAGATGTCATGGCCAAAAATGTGGTTTCAGAGTGGTACTTTTTCAAACAATTTTCCGGGAATCACCCCAGACCCTCCTTTTAAGAGAAATTTCCAAGTGTGTTACTTACTATACAGCACCTCAATCAGGCGAGGTGCTCAAAAATAGCAAGACTGAGAATAGTTTCATGTAGACCTACTCTTACCTTTTTAATAAAATAACGGGGATCTGGATCACCCATTGACAATGAGGTAAGAGCTAGATAAAATTTATTTCATGTTGATTATTTCATGAATTATTCAGAGGAATTATTTTTTTACCTTTCCGTGGGAGTATACCAAACCCCCTTCTTAAAGAAACTAGTCATAAATTTCGAATTCCTCAGTGCTATTATTAATTTATACTAAAGACTTCCGCAATGGCGGATATTGACTACAGCATTGAATAGCTGATGGAAATCAATAAATGCTACTGTACAAAAATATAAGTCACCGGCCGGAATCGAACCTCGGACCTCCCAATTGCCGGTCGGGCACCAATTGCCACTAGACTACAGTGACCCTTCTGTACTGCAGCGCTCATTTTAGACTTGGCCATATCGGCTCATATATCACAAGTTGTACAGTAGCACTCATCAATTTCTATCAGCTATCAATATTTGCCATCGGAAGTCTTCAGTATAAACTAATAGCACTTTGAGGAATTCAAATACAGTATAATAAACTCTATTTCTGTAAATTTGTCAGTTTGTTAAATTGTCACTTTCAAAACTTGTGATTATATGAGCCGATATGGCCAAGTCTAAAATGAGAGCTGCTGTGCAGAAGAGTCACTGTAGTCTAGAGGTTAAGGTGCCCGACCGGCAATTGGGTGGTCCGCGGTTCGGTTCCCGGCGGTGACTGATAATTTTGTACAGTAGCGTTCATTGATTTCCATCAGCTGTTCAATGATGTTGTCAATATCCGCCATTGCGGAAATCTTCAGTATAAATTAATAGCACTTTGAGGAATTCGAAATTAATAAATTGTGTTTTTGTATATTTGTCAGTTTGTTAAATTGTCAGTTACCGGTACTTCAAAACTGACTTTAAACATATATATTATGTCTATAGTCATGTTGAAACTTGTGAAGTGCATCAGATGCAGTAGGCTACTACAATTATGAGACTCGAATAAGCTTGAATTTTTTTGAGGATTTGAGTGATACTTGGTTGATCAAGTTTATTAACTTTGAGTAGTGAGGCTGATATTTTGAACTAGTAAGTAATCATATGATGAAATCATTGATCAATGTTACATAAGCAAAATTTGTTGTCAAAATGCATTCAGTAAATTTTTTTCGATTCACTGTCTCCTTTTCATTTTCTTACAGGGTACAATATGTTTTCTATTTAAATAAACTAGTTACTACCTACCTTGAAATGTTCAAATAAATAGGGGGTGTGATTGGCGTCATAGGCGTTTGGCACCCCTGTATTAGGGTACTGCTACTATGCAAAAAAACTTTGGTCTAATCAAATTAGGCCAGTAAAATATATGGCCGTGCCTATCACTACATTGTATTATTGCTATGTTTCACTCACCATATTTATAACACTCCTCATCTACACCATTTACTGTGCCATCGGGCATTATAGCCAGGTGAAATCCAGTCCGACAGTAGAGCTGCATTCGAAATCCATAGTTCGGGTTCCCTGCCCTGATTGGCAGTCCTTGATACGTGTTTGGTTTTGTTGGACAGAAACATGAACTGCAAAAGGAGGAAAATGATCAAAAGTGGTTGCCTATATTAAATAAAAGGATCATGTTTACATTTATAAGAAAATTAAAAAAAATGACACTTGATATTTCTGGTGTATCATTCTTAATTGCATCGTGATATAGACATGCGAATTGATCCAGCATATATAGGCAAGGTTACTCCTACATATTCAAATATGAATTGCAATTTGATGAGAGTGAAAAAATAATCAAGTTTCCAATTATATTTTATGAAATGAGAAAATATAATTGAACTGGGATTACTTTCTTACATAAATAGACAGATTTTGAGACGGGTTAAGAATAATGATTATTACTGCCATTTTCTATAATGAAAACGAATGACTTTTTGAGTACAGTACCGGTAGATGAATTTAAAAAATTGAAATTTATAATCAATCTATGGCCGTGCCTATCGCTATCTATACGGTTTATTATTTTATTTAAATAAGATTCTAACTTCTATATAATAACTGCAAAAAGATTTTTTCTCACATAGATCCAGCAGTTTTAGTATATCATAGACGCATATACTGCTCCATGACCATGCTTTTTATATGTATTGTTAATGTTATTCTGTATTTGAGAAGATTCTCATCGAGCAAAATACAATAATTTTAAAAGATATTATGTTCTAGCCTATGATATTAAATTTCAGTAATTATAAAACTATTAACAGTCGTAGGCTAGAATCAGAACAAGAAACTTCTAGGCCTACTCCAATAATATACAGTATAACTCAGTTCCAATAAGCACAAGGAGATTTAAGCTGTACTTCTTGGAAGTTATAAAGTAGTCTGTAGCTGGTCTGCAGCATTGATGTGCTTCTTATATTTCAAATCAGAGATCGCTTCTCCATAAATAGAACTCTGAATTTGAAAACCATAACTTTTGTAGCTCTTGGCAGACAGGGAAAAAACTGACATGGCGCCCATGTAACATCACTCATTCATCAATGTTTTAGCTATTGGCGGAACTTTCATGGAATTCTGTGCTGCCTTCTATTTTAAGATGTTGAGGTTTCTATCCAAAAATAAAAATGCCTCTCCAATTGGAGAAGCTTATGAGGATAAATCTAATACTTCGTTCCGGCTCGTTGCTCCATCAAAATAATTCTGGTAGCCAGAATATCTAAAATATAACTTGCATCTATTGGCAAGCTATGCAAAAACTTCATACACCCCAGATCAGGATTTTATAAGCTGTACTAGAATATAATGAATACAAAATTATTGAAAAAATCAGAGGATTAAAGCGTTAGAAATAAATGACCACCTATTTATATTTGATGCAGAGCGGACCGTAACTTAATTATTGAAATTCGTAAAATATTTAGTCCTACACGGTACGGTACTGTAGTCTACATCATTCCAAATCACGATATAGAAAACTTGCTTATAATTTTTAGACCAATCAATCAAATTTATTTAAAAACATTGTAGGGTCCTGCTAAACCCGTAGGTTTTTCAGCAGGTGCCAATCTAATAAGTTAATATTGATTTTCATAGTTTGAAAGGAATCATTCATAAATCTGGCTTTGTGCAAAAAATACTTCTGTTACACTAATTTTTAAACAAGCCTATACCTTGACTAGTGTGCTTGATTTTATTATTGAGACGAAATATAAAACTATAAAGTATAAGTTGATAAGTATAGTTATTAAACAATCTATTATTAAAACTGACAATGTGATGTTGAAGATCCATCTTGTTTCCACTAATATGTAATATAAACTAGAAAAAACACTTAAATGGAAATTAACTCACGGTATGGCGTGACGGCCGTTTCGCTCTGTTGTCTAGAGCATCGTCAGACTGTGTACTGTGGGTCGTGTGACGATGCTCTAGACAACAGAGCGAAACGGCCGTCACGCCATAACGTGAGTTAATTTATATTTAAAAGTGTTTTTTTAAGTTTATATTACTGACACTGTATTTCACTTTTATATATTGTTTTACTCGTTTATATTGGAGATGCTAGAAGGATGCATTTTACTTCTGAAAGGAAGCTTCGTCAGCCTCAGTCCCTCAGTTATTAAAACTTACACAAATTCATAAATTACCTTTAATTGATTTATTTAATTATAAATTACCTTACCTGTTTGAGTTTGATGCCTCATCATTTAGCTCCTTATCAACACTGTCTTCGGACATGTTTAATTATACCGTGTATTTATTCTGACTTTCACAATCTTATAACCGTAAGTTATAGATCACTTCCACTATGAAGGAATATGATAGGGAATCTTCAGTAACAACATAGCTTGTCGAGCCTGAAACAACTTGAGAAAACGTTTTAATGAATGATTAGCATTTCAATATTTGAAATAACTGGTATATTATATATTAAATGCTTTCAATTATTCCTCTTTATTTTAATGACAACTGTCAAACACACACGAGTGAATGGCATATTTTGTCCACGCCACAAGCAACTAAACTCAAAAAGCTCTCAAGAGTGGAACAAAAGAGGAGCTTTCAGATCTTAAGTGAAAGAGAAATAGCATGCAGATGTTATCTGCCATGTGGGAAGCAACACACTGAACGGAGTAACGGACGGCGGTAAGTTCTGAGTTGAGTTAAAGGCAAAGCACATGCTTGGAACTAATTTGAAGCATTTTAAATCTGTGGGAGTTTAATGAATGAGAGTAAACTTGGGACACTTGCCAGCAGTTTGTATTGGTACAGTCTGTGCTGAAAATAAAGATTTTGTTTTGGTCATTGGTCGGTCACTACGGATTGAGATCACACACGGCATTTAAACTCATTTATCAACACGGTGAATAGTAAGAACGGAAGATGTCAAGTCTACGCATTTATGCACCTACACTTGGATGGGTGACCACCGTAGCACATGCAATAAAAATAGAATGTATCCACTAGTAAATATCAGTAATTGATTTGTGTCATTACGAGATTTAACGTTATTGAAAATTTAGTAGATTAAAAATGTTATATTTTCCTTTATAAAACTCAATTTATATTCATTAAGACTTTGATATTTCACGATTTTTGTTTTGTATTACAATCCGCATGGAATCAAATAACGTAACAAAAAAGTTAATTTTTTGAAGTACCGTAAAGGACAACAAAAATTAATTTTAGTCAAATAACAAATAGGCCTCTGTAGGGTGCTTGCACAGTAGAGCATCCAATACTCTGATACATGTGGTTTGAAATGACTGACAACGGACACATGTACAGAAACAGAATTTTTTAATTTCGAATTCCTTCAAGTGCTATTAATTTATATTGAAGACTTGCGCGATGGCGGATATTGACAACAGTATTTAATAGCTGATGGAAATCGATGGATGCTACTGTACAAAAATATCAGTCACCATTGGGAATCGAACCACGGACCTCCCAATTGCCGGTCGGACGACTCAACCACTAGGCTATGATGACCTCTGCAGAGCAGCATTCATTTTAAACTTGGCCATGTCGGCTCGTATCTCACAAGTTGGTTTGAAATGACTGACAATTTAAAAAGAGAGGTCCGTGGTTCGATTCCTGGTGGTGACTGATAATTTGTACAGTGTAGCATTAATCAAATTCCATCAGCTATTCAATACTGTTGTCAATAACCGCCATTGCGGAAGTCTTGCAGTATAAATTAATAGCACTTGAAGCTTGAAGGAATTCGAAATTAATAAACTACGATAATTATCATCATCATCATCATCGCAAAATTAAAAATATTATGCTGGGGAATGGTGCATGACCGATTTTAGCTGCGTGAATGCCATCATTCTATAGCAAGTGTTTGCTTTTGCGATGGTGATCATCATCGAGTATTGGTGCTCCACTCCAAGCATGCTTTTACTTGCTTGAATAAAAGTAGAGACTACGCAGTTGGGCATTTATAAACGTGCTAAGTTCGTGAAGCAATGATTGCATCGTCTTTTGTTATTTGTTAGCCTACATATTTCTTTGCATAGGTAGTACAGATCCTTTCACGGTGCTTGGCGTCTCGCTGGTGGCAGGGGAGGCAGTGCGAGAGAGACAGAAAGTCTTTCCCACCACGCTTCCCCTCCAGCCGTTGAGTACAGTTGTGTCCAATACACTCACTGCTAGACTTTTTAGCGGTAGCGGACTTGGGGAATATTTGAACTTGACTGTACCGCAAGGCAGCAGGTACAATAGTGGGAGAAAGCACTCAGCGCGCATGCTCCATCGAGACGCCACGCACTGTGAAACGGTCTGTATCAGAGATGCATTGTGTTAGGAATGAAATGAAAAATGTCCATATTTAAAAATTATTTAGGAATTTATTTTGAAGACATTTAATAATAATTGAAACAGATTGAAATGATTTGAACAGCAGAGGAAAACTCGGGACTGCAATATTGAGATTCGAGAATTGGATTAGTAAAACTATATAGGCCTACTCTTTTTAAACGATTTGGGCTAAACAGAAAACAATGCAAGAATGGCAATAGCTGATAGGCAGGGAACATTGCTGAGTTGATTAAACCATCAGTTATGGTCCAAATATGCATTTTTTTTTTTAATTTAAATTCCTGGATTTCTTGTTCCATGACGAACTGCGTTGTTAATATTAGCTTTTCAAGTGAATTAAACAATTAAAGTAAGTGAAATACTACTTATTTTTAATAAAATTTGACTGCAAGTCGTTTAATTCACTTGAAAAGTTTTTAATTTAATTATAGTAAAACCAGATGAGTCATTAAAATGAAACTAGAATTTCAGTATTATTTGCATACCCAAGCATCTGTGAACAATAATTACATGTAGCATTTAATTGTTCAAGGATGTCCACCAAAAACACACTACTTTAAAAAAGGTAGCGCACATTGAAACGACGCTGAAGAGAGTAGATGTCGGGGTGCTCTAAAAATCAAGTTCCCCTCTGTTTAAGGAGAATGTTTAGGACTGTTAAACCCCGTTTATTTGTATTATTTTCAGTTCAAACCATAAACATTTACATCTGATCATATGAACTATATAATTTATATAACATATTTGAGTGTGTAGGCTACTATTGTTTCAGCTTGTGCCTAGTTTGAATTTGCATAGTATGAACTAAAATTATTTTGAACTGGCTTAGATATCAATTTATAATTATAACAAATTGAGGTTTTTTCATATTTTACATTAATTTATTTTACCAAACATGGACATTTTAATTTGTACATATACGACTATTCTCTCAAACATTGGAGAATTTTCAATCTTTTGTTTGTTTTCTAGACTGCAGTGTTCTTTGTGACCTTTTCCTGGACTTACAATTGCGAGCTCCAGTTAACCAGTTCAAGGCATCATTGATTAATATATCGCTATTCCTTCGCTTTCTAGTGCCATTCCTTGATGTTGGTTTTGAAACCAATGGTACAGGAAGAGACTCACTAGTAAGTACAGTTGCAATGCTTGAGGATGTTGCTAACTCATCATCTCGTGATACATGAGAAATCTCTTCCTTTGAATTGATTAGTGATTCATCATCTTGGGGCACACTAAGAATTTCATCTTTGAATTGTATTTCCCCACCAATGGAGACGAAATTGGTTTCACTTTCCGACTCTACTTGTACTAGTTCTCGCGCTTCTACTTCCTCAAATTTAGATTTTATTTGTGAATTATTATTGTTGCTGTCTGGTTCCGGTTTGTGCTCCATTATTTATCTGTTTAGTGGTTTTTTGTGCAAAGAATAATTTAAACAAAAATTTTGCACTGAATTTCTAAACGAGGTTGAAATGTTGAATGTAAATATCATGACTGCTCCATGGCAACGAAAAAAACTTATAATTTTTTTGGTATAGGTAATTTTACTATAATACTAAAACCATGGCCGAACTGTCTATAACTTTATACTTTACGCCTACGACCTATATATATATATATATAATTATATACAGTGCTTGCTATGCGGCGGAACGGTGGTCCGGTACCTCTTTCCGAAAAGTGAAGATATCGGCACTGGGGAAAAAAATTAAAATTTGGAAAAATTTTTTTTTGCAGTGAGATAACTACGAAAGACATTTTGTACTAAACTTAAACCAAATTAGTTCGCAATTTATGTATAAAGCTCGATGCTCACTGGAAGTGCGTCCCGTTTGTAAGCCGTTCTTAGGCTGAGCTAGCCTCTCCCCTTGCATTGGAGATCCTTCCGTTTGTGGCAAATAGATTCACCCGCCCGGCGGTGCCCAGTATGTTTATTTTTTACCTAATACTTTACACAGGCAAAAAATTCTAGGGAGGGGGAAGGGCCATAATTTATATTATATATAGGCACGGCCGGGCGGGCGAATATATATATATGGTCGAAGCTGCACGCCACGAAATTAGGCGGCTAATCTATAATTATAGGCCTAGTCCTATATCTGGCAACAACGCAATTTTTCAGAGCCACCTAATTTAGTGATGTGAACTATAGTTACATTTCGACTATGCTAAGACAGATTATTTTAAATGCAGTGGTTTCGTTGGCGAAAGTAATAAGACGATTAAAATCTTTATTAAAGTTCAAGCAAAAAAAGGAAATTGAAAAATAAAATTACGATAAGAATTATAATTTATTTATGTCCATACAAAAAGCAACTTGAAACAGATCTAATAGAATAATATATTATTTGCACATTATCTCTCTCCTTAAAAATCTATAAAACATGAAACTTTATTAATTTCAATAAAGGAATAATCACACAGAATAGTATTTACAATGAAAAATGATACACGATAGAGATTCTGAATAGGCTGAATACAGTTAAATCGAAATAAAAATGTAATTGGAATTTTCTTAATTAATAGAAACTCAAGTGATAGGCAGGCACGATTAAATATAGAACCTGTCAACTATATTGGTCATTGTTGTTCAATTTATTGATCATTACAAACATTTCTAGTAACTTAAAAGCAGTCTTATTATAATGAATGATTAAAACGATAGAAACACTGAGTTCAATGAATAAGAAAACTGAAATTACAGTTAAAAGGAAACTCCAGGATTGCACCAAGAGCTGACAACTGAACGAAGGAGAAAAGTGGTAGCCTACTTAATACTTCTTAAATTAAAATAATATTTTATAGCTGGAATTGATAAAGTGAAAATATCCCATTGAATTTGCATTATATATGATGCAAAATTTGTATGCATGTTGAAACACACTCGGATGTGTTTCTTGGAGAGTACCAAGAAATCTACATAATATAATAATACAGAATAGCATCATTGACTCCAATTTATTTTGTAGCTGATTCCTGGAAAAACAAATAGTACGTTTTCTCTGAATCGGAATATAAACTTTGGCACCTCAAAAAACGCTTGCGTCGCGAGATATTTCCAATGCGGCGAAGGAAAATCACATACTGTATTCTGATTCTGAAAATTAGACAATAAATAATCATTGCACAATTATTGCTCTAGAATTTTTTCTCCCACCACAAATTGTCAAAATATGACATTCTGGCCGCCATCTTGGAAATATATTGTGACGCAAGAGTTTTTCAGGTGCCAAAGTTTAGACTGGGATTCAGCGCCTAAAAATATATAAGAATTCATTGAGGAAAACCTACTACATGTTTTTCCTGGCCAAAGAACTTGGGTAGTGCACTAAGTGAAAAAACAGAAAAGTGAGAATGCTTGAAACATAATATTTAAGTTTGTTCAAAATAAGAAAAATGGCACGTGATTTTTCTCTTAATGTGTTGCTTACTGAAATATTTCTGGTGCTACAGTAGTATTAAATGCAACTATCGATATTAAGTGTAGCAGTGTTCAATTGATATCGAATAAATATGAATATATTAATAGTTTGAAACTATAAATCAATAAATTATGTGATGATAATACCCAGGGAGCTGTTATGTAACAATTTACAAACTAGTTTTAACAACACTTGTACAAATTTTGTAGTTGTTGAGAAATTTTTTTTAGTTCTTTCTTGTAGTGTAATTGAAAATTGCAATTGTTATGCAACAGGCGCCCAGAAAGTCTAATGCTCTAACAGCATTTGCATTGCTCAATGGAATTATGAACTTATTATGTTTATATTTGACCTATTATAATTCTTGTATATCTATTATAAACGATAAAAGTGTTTTCAAGTATTATTTAAACAGCTTGGACTTCACACACACTTTTATGAATAAGGGTCTGACTACATGGTCAAAAATTCTATCAACAATTTCTTTATTGATAAGTTTATGATTTTACCCTCCAGATGGAGCTTCCTGTAAGGATCTCCCCACCAATAAAAGCTATACACTAATTAGGCTACTAATAATGGAAATAATACATTTTATACTGTTCTTCCGTCTATTTAGTCACACACTAAAGCTTAATACAGTTACATAAATAAAAAACAGAACACTATAAAAGAGTTCATTTGATTTTAGACTCTAATCAACATTGGTATAATCTAATATTAATTACGCTTATAAGCTAATAAAAATTCACGGTATACATTAAGTTAGAAGTTTACACTCCATTCTTAATCTAAAAAGAATCGAGAAAAAATCTATGTCCTAGCATAAAGATTCTTCGAGTTATGGCATAACGTGCGAAAATAAAATTTACATAAAACTGGTAAGCTGTCAACTTTCAGAGTAAAATCAAATATTAAAATCCTAACTCGTATCAATATAAATGTATTACTTCTTCTTTGTTTTAGGTGAAGTAGACTGGAAAACACTCGAGGCCGACATAAGATTTTCAATATACTGGCCTAAAACTTGATTTTCTGAGCGAAGTTTTAGGTTCTCTTCTTTCACACTGTCCACCCTTTGTGAGAGATCTGTGGAATAAATAAATAATACCAAATAACGATATACAGTGATGAATTCATTAATTAGAAGTTCATGAATGAAAATAATTAACCTAACACAACCTTTGAAACAAATTTTTGAAGATTTAACCTTAATAGATTTTATAGACAGTGCTTCAATTTCATAGGGCAATTAATAGTTATTTATGTATTAAGAGCGTGAAGCGTGACTTTATCGCTCCAGCCAAAACAGTTACTGCACGATGCATAGCGGAGCGCAGTAATTTTGCGAGAGTGATAAAGAAGCTTCACGCGCGAATTACATTCAATATTTTTCCTACAACTGCAGTTCTGGATTCCAACACAATAAAAACCTTTAGTTTGTAACATCACAGACCGTGCGCGGATTTGGTTAGCATGCGCCATTGTTGAGGTTATGAGAATTTTACGGATTTCGTGATCCACCAATGAGAAGCCATCAAACACAGCTAGCAAGCGGTAAAGTACTTTTTCCTACAACTGCTCGTAAAGTCGTTCTTTATGTACTGAAAACTAATTGTAAAATACCTCTTTACTGCTCCGCAAGCGGTAAAGTACTTTACGCTTGCCAGCTGTTTTCTTTACACTTCTGTTTTGATTTTGATGTCTTCTCATTGGTGGATCACGGAATCCATGAATTCTCATAACCTCAAAAATGGCGCACGCTAACCAAATCCGCATACGGTCTGTTACAAACTACAAGCTTTTATTGTGTTGGAATCAAGAACTGCAGTTGTAGGAAAAATATTGTATGCAATTCGCGCGTGAAGCTTCTTTATCGCTCTCACAAAATTACTGCGCTCCGCTATGCGTCGCGCAGTAAATGTTTTGGCTCAAGCAATAAAGTCGCGCTTCACGCTCTACATAAATAACTATTTCCTACAACTGCTCGTAAAGTAGTTCTTTACGTACTGAAAACTAATTGTAAAATACCTCTTTACTGCTCAGCAAGCGGTAAAGTACTTTACGCTCGCCAGCTGTTTTCTTTACGCTTCTGTTTTGATTTTGATGCCTTCTCATTGGTGGATCACGGAATCCATGAAATTCACATAACCTCAACAATGGCGAACGCTAACCAAATCCGCGCATGGTCTGTTATGTTACAAACTACAAGCTTTTATTGTGTTGGAATCCAGAACTGCAGTTTTAGGAAAAATAGTGTATGCAATTTGCGCGTGAAGCTTCTTTATCGCTCTCGCAAAATTACTGCGCTCCGCTACGCGTCGCGCAGTAAATGTTTTGGCTCGAGCGATAAAGTCGCGCTTCACGCTCTTAATGCATAAATAACTATTTTTGTTCGTCAGCTGACTTTACCACTCGCTGAGCAGTTAAGAGGTATTTTACAATCAGTTTTCAGTACGTAAAGAAATACTTTACAAGCAGTTGTAGAAAAATTTATTTATGTGATGTTTCAAAGATGAAATACTAATCTAATATTGAAACTGATACTGTATTTCTAGATATTATACAGGTCATCGAAAAAGAATGCCTGTATTTTAAAAAATCACTACTCCGACTAGAATAAACATATAGAATTGCTTATGGTCTTAAAACAAAGGTAAAGGTTGGGAGTTTTTGACATACCTTAATAAGTTTCGATATGTGCTCCATTACTTGCATGGCAAACATCGAGTTGATAGTCTATTTCACACCACGTATGGTGGAGCATTTCTGGAGTTAAAGTTGCCATAGCAGCAGCAATCCTTTTTCTGACATGCACTACGTCATGAACCTTATCACCATAAACAATGTTCTTAATGTATCCCCACAAGAAGAAGTCAATCGGTGTAAGATCTGGGCTTCTTGTCGGCCAAGAAATTGGGCCACCTCTACCAATCTATTTGGAAACTTGGCATTCAGTGCTTTGCATACATTTTTTAATGCGGCGGCGCTCCATCTTGCATTAAAATTAATTTTTTAGTGCAGCAAAACTCCCAACCTTGACCTTTCTTTAAAGACCATAAGCAATTCTATATATGTTCATTCTAGATGGAATTGTGATTTTTTAAAATATGGGCATTCTTTTTTGATGAACCTGTATTTACTCGCTAAAATTGGAGGGATTTTCGCTTCTGAGAAAAAGCTTCATCGGCCAATCACCCAACTTTATTTCACACTGATTTCTGAACACACATATAAAACAGTATGAACTTGTCTGGAATTTCATAATTTTAATTTTTAGAAAATCCAAAATATGAAAGATATTCATTCTATCCGTTTATCTCTTCAATTAGTTTGTCTTCTATGATTATAGTTTTGAAATATTCTCTGTCATGGAATACATAAAAATGAACAAAAAATGAGCTTGCTAAAACAATTTTAAACTTAAAACTTATAGTTATTATTATTATTATTTTGCTTTTATGACCGCATTGGACCACTTCAGTGAATCATGTCTTGTCTTTCTCCATAAGTTTTATTTCTGAGCCACCCAGTAGTTTTGCATTTGTTCTAATTTCTTCTGTCTTTCCTCATCAGTGAGAATCCTTTGTATTGTCTGTCGTTGACCTACTTTCGGTTTGAATCTTATTTGTGTTTTTTAGTGATATTTTATCATTTTATTAGTTCATGCCGGTTTTTTCATTCAAGTTCTATGTTATAATTCCCCCGAGGTATTTGAATTACTCAACTATTTTAATTTTATCGTTGTTTATGTGATTGATTGTCAGTTGATCTGTTATCATAATTTCAGTTATCTGGAACGAAATATGGAGTCCTATTTTTCCATTATATTCTGTAGACTCGTAAGTTGATTTCTTGCTTCTTTTACATCATAGACTAACAGTGCTAGGACATCTGCAATCCCCAACCAATTCAAGTCTATAAGATTTTTTCAGTACCGATTCTGATGTTTTTAGGATTTTTCTTGTACCATTCCCACATCAGGTATTCAAGAGCGCAGTAGTGTTGATAAACCATCTCCTTGTCTTAACCCTGTTTTAACTACAACCGGCTCAGATATTTCTCCCCTGAATTCAACTTTAGATTTGGTATTCGTTAAAGTCAGTTAAATCATTTTTATCAATTTAGGATGGAGTCCAAAATTCTTTAGTATCTTCAACATTGAAGATCTATGGATGCAGTCATACGCTTTTTTAAAATCTATGTATGTATTTAATATGAGTATTGTAAGCTTAGTCTCTTAAGATGGTTTCAGCTGTGAGTAACTCTAGATCTGAAAATGTTTTTGTCTGGCTACGCACTTGAGGAGTGAGGTAGGTTGCAGTTGCTTTCCTCACTGAGCTGACACATTTATATCAGTATGCCAGGCCTAATGAAACAAATTAGGACGCTCTATGCTTGACGGTTTCCTCCCAACACAGGGATTGGCTGTATTAGCAAATTTAAACACTATCTTGCACATGTCTGGGCTAATTCCTGTATACAAGCCATTATCCAACAAAAATATCGTTTGCGAAGAACTACAAATGATGTAATATTTTTGTAACTAATATGAACAACACTCAATTCACCTCAAGCCGCAATAAAGCAATGAGAATTATGAACCAAAAAGCGAAATTTCCCACCCCCCCTCCTCTTTTTCTTGTTTGAACACGCCTTATAACTTTTTTCTTAAATATCCAGCAGGTTGTATGTAATTATGAACCGCTCTGATCCTATTTACTTCTTGAATCTTGGGCTCTACATACAGATAGTGTAGAATGTTTTTTAATGGCAGCCACAATGGAGTTTTTGATTAGAGCGCTTACCTATGAGAGGACTATGACTGACTGCTATTCCTGCAGTCACGGGTTCAATTCCTGTTCATTCTGGCATATGTTGTGAGGCTTATCCACGCACAAGCTTCAGACACATGCGGGCGTCATCAGCAAATATAAAAGTTCCCTTAATATTATTTATGTTGATTGATTAAAAATTAAACCTACCATCAAAAATATTTTGATAAAAAATTGATTAAGATTGATTAAAAATTAAACCTACCATCCAAAGTATTTTGGAGCTCCAAAACTTGAGATATCAGACGAGCTTTTTCCTCTTGTTCATCAGGACTCATATCGGGGTCCAAACCTGTAAGCATCAATCAAATAAATCATAATATTTTGAAACAATTAATAGTTCAATTTAATTTTAGTCAACTTGCAACTCACTAATAATATAATCCAAAGTTATGTACCATACAAATTGCTCATTAATAAGATGAATACTACTTACAAATAAATCATAATATTTCAAAGCATTTTGAAACAATTAAAAGTTCAATTCAACTTTTTTTAACTTGCAACACACAATCACTAATAATTTAAAGTTATGTACCACACAATTGTCCATAGATCACCCTGTAAAAGTTTTTCAGTTATTAATCATAGTATTTACCAATTATTTATTAAGATAGAGATTATTTTTTAATGAAATGTGAATTACACACAACTGGAAGATAGGAATTATCATAAATTGGAGTAATTTGTAGAAGCAAACTTACTATTCGGTCCTGGACTGCTGCTGCCATTTGTAAACGTGGACGGTATGGAGTCAAGACTTCGACCTCTCAACATTGGATCTGAAGCTTCTGTCATATCTCCATCTTCTGATATTACAGCTAAAAAATACACAGTGAAGTTCAAAAGATATTTCAAAGAAAAGCAAACATGAACTTGTCAAAACACAACAACCATGATATGTTTAGGTTACCCTGTTTAAAAACGTGGATAGACATGAGAATAGATTTATTGAATCATCAAGTTCTGACTGACTATATATTCTAACATTTATATTTTAGATAGGTCTTGGATAGAGTGATGCAAAATACCCGGGTCTTCAAAACTCGGGGTAAATATCTTGTATTTTTATTCAAGATTTTTTGTTTAGTACTAAAATAAAGCATACCGTACTTTTATAAGTTCTATGACACAAATCTTAAAATTAAAATTAGACCAAAAGACAGAAGGAATTTTTCAAAATAGGTTTATCCAAATTGGAGCTAAGAGGTAACACTGAATGCCTGCATATATATCTACATTGAAAGTTTTATTACTTTTAATATTATCCCTAAATGTCAGTCAGTTGGGCCATATTATAGAATATAGACAATTCCAATAAATCATACAATGATAATAATAACATATTCAGGTGTAAACATCAATCAATCTTGCTCATTTTCATAAATACCCAAAATACCCGAGTATTTATGAATTTTGGGTATTTACCCAGATAAATACCCATGATATTTACACCAAGTTAGTCAATGGGATTCCAGCTTCCACCTCAGATCCAGCACTTTCAGTGCATCTGTCACCTTATAGACTCAACTTCTTCAAGTCCATGAACAAGTACACCGTAATGAAAGTTGTGGGAAACTTCAAGATGACACAAGTTGTGTTGAAGAGGATTATTGATTGACCCTCTTCTCCTCCTGGTCAATGCCTGCCTCACTGATGGAGTTTTCCCCAATTTTCTAAAGATCACTAGGAAAGTGCCCATCTTCGAAAAAGTCGATCCATGTGTTGTCAAAAGCTTCTGACCTGTGTCCATAATCCCAATTTGGCAAAATCATTGAGACAGCCATGTTAAGGTAACTTAGTGGATACTTGGAAAAGAGCAGTCTCATGGGAAATATGCAGCATAGAGGAAAGTCAACCTCCTCAGTAGTTCTTTCACTGGTTGAAAGAATTCACAAGGCCTTTGAAGAGTACAATACAGTTGATTTGGTACTCTGTGACACCACCAAGGCATTTTACTGTGTCACACAGCATATTGCTGATAAAACTGCATAGATATGGAAAATGGGGGAAAGCATGGAGCATGCTGGCAGACTATTTGAAGGACATAAGGCAGGTGGTCTCAGTAATGGGTGCTGCCTCCAGACATAAAGTTGTCACACATAGAGTACCACAGGGATCAGTTCTTGGGCCTCTGCTTTTCTTGAAAATGATCAATGACTTACACCTTGAGAGCTCAAGTCTGCTGTTTGTTGATGACACAACAATCATTGGTCAGGGCAGTGGACCCTGTGAGGCTAATCTTATAGCAGGACCTGTTTACTGAAGCCAAGAAGTACTGAACTAACAAACTAATGCTCAAACCCAGGAGGTAATGTGTACTCTTGGTAGCAAAACTGATGATGTATCATGCTGTGTTTGGAAGTCACATAAGATATGGCATTCTGATTTGACACCACTCAGCTCATGCAAACGAAATTCTTTTGCTAAAAAAGAGGGCACTTTATTGATGTATAGTGATTACTACGCTCATTGGCAATCCATTTTTCAAGCGTCTGGGCGTACATTTACAGTCTTTGGACCATACATATTGGCGTCACTTATGTTTGTCAGGGAAAAGAGTGCATCTTTTATGAGAAGAGGTCAAGTGCATTCCTATAGTACCCGAGGACTGTCAGATTTGAAAATTCCGCGGTGTAGGCTCTCCAAGGTGAAGGGTACCTTCTCAGAGATGGCCCTAAAAATGTTCAACTGTTTACTACTTTCACTGAGGAAGCGTCCAGTGGGGTGCTTTCACGGTCTCCTTATTACGGTGACTGATTGAAAGGAGCTATTGCAGTGCTGTAGCACTGAAGATTTTTTCAATGATGGCTTTGCTGGGTTTAGACAAAGTTCCATCATAATCTCATGTTCCATCTGTGACCATAGTATTGTTATATAAATTGACGCGTTCTATTCAGGAAGGCCTGGTCAACGATCAAGTTGGATAATAAAGAGAATGAATCATAACCTAAAATATTCTGCATTAACTAACCGTAAACATGGTTGAAGACCATAATATTGAATCGTATCAACGAGGGATGTGGAAGAAAAAGGTATAATAAACAGATTAAATGAAATGCTAACTGAATTCTGAATATATTAGATTAACGACGGCCATTTCATTGTTGAACTGATGTTATTGCAGGACTATCCAGGTGTTAATGGGCTAGAACTAAGGATATTTTTCTCAAATTAAACTCATAGCTTAGTAGATGATATCATGTATTATTATTACTGTACTTCAAACAAAAACATACCTTGTGGATCGTCATCAGCCAAAGGAATATTGTTCATATCATCATGAATCTTGGCCCCAGATATCTCCATGTTTTCGAAAATTAGAACAATAAAAAATTCGAGGAAGAAATCAAATTAATGGAGTAGACTGAAATTCTAAAATTGACACTTCCTTAGATCTTGCTGTATAACGTACTTTTTTGAAAACCTAAAAGAATTACTAATTTGAAAAAATCAATTCATGTTCAAGTCAGTATTTAATCACACTACTAGACACTACGACAACGACCTGCGTAAGTGCGAAACTACGAAGTGGAAGTACGAACGGCTGCGAACACTCCATCAGCTGACAAAGTCCATGACAGATGAAGTCTAAATTTTTAGACGATCAAAAGAGATTTTTGGAAATTCCGAAGGCAATCAATATTATTTTCTTTAGTTGAACAATTTCAACTGAGTATGATAATTTTAATCAATATTGTAAATAAATTTGAAAAATTATTGTTCAATTTTTCTTTTCAAGTGAACGGTAACCGTTCGATATCTAGAAGCTTGTATGTTGGTCACATTGTCATATTTACTTGTTTTCATGATAGTCTGTGTGCAGTGTCTGTGTTTATTTGTTCTTAATTTGCAGTCGTCTGTACAGTATGATCTTAAATTAACTTGCCATTTAATCTTTAGCAATTTAAAATATGGCAGATTTCGATGCCATTTACGAAGAAGAGGAAGAGCATGAGGAGCATATCGAAGATAATTATGTGGCTTTAGTGCCCGATCCAGTGGTAATAAGAGGTGCTGGCAACATGACAGTGTGAGTGGATTGAAACAAAGAATATTTATATTCTAGCTTATGTGCTAAAGTTCAAGTTATCTTCCAGTTTATTCTGTTAATTTCCAAAACATTTAATCTCTCAATATTTTCACTCGTGTAGAACTTACAGTTACCTTTTACTAGGCATGATATTGTCGTTCGTCTTTCGCAGATGATTAACCCAATTCAAGGTTAGAATGACAAATACAGACCATTTTATTGTATTCGTAAATAAACAACATACTCTATTAATTATAATTCATAATTATTTGCATATTGTATTATCAATTATAGCCTCAACAGCGCTCCTCAGTATAGAAATGTGGTTTGCGAAAACTTGTTTTCTTTTTATCTTTATCTTTGTTCATGACAATACTCTTTCAAATACTTTATAACAAATATAGGAGTAGGGTTTCATGTGTTCTATGTGGTGGGTAGCCAATAACTTGAAAAGTTTTGTGGCCTGGGTGGCTGTCGCAATGCTATATTAACTTGAGCCCCCTTTTTATAATCTTGTATCAAAACTGACACTGAATTTCTAAACCAACAGTTTAAGTGAGTAAATCATAATTTAAATGGAAATACAGTGTCAGTTTAGATATTACATTATTCATCATGTATTTTCTCATAGAAAGCATCACAGATTTCCGTTTCAAAATGTTTGTGCAATTGGGCTTTGAAATAGTCATACGAAGCTAAGTAAAAATGCTTTCTTTGAGTACATGACTCATAAAAACTTGATGAAACTTAGATGAACCTCAACATATAGGAATTATTTTGGCTTGTTAACGACTAGGAATTTTTACACATATTATTACTTATAACAGATAAGTATGTGAGGCCTCTAATTAGAATAATGATAACTAGGACAAGCTTTGATGGACCTGTATTCTACAGTAAAACTCAGCATAAGGCAACTAGAAGGCTCAACAGAACTAGAAAACGGCGAGAGTACAAAACAATTAATGATGATTTTCTGAAGTTGTACTTTGCTTCTTGCTTCTGTAAGTTATCAAAATTATGCAAAACTCCATTTTTTAGCTTTCTCTTAAGATGAGAAATGTAGTCACTATATGGTTAGTAGATTTCAAATTCGATCCAATTTATAATTTTTTTGATGATTCCCTCGTGAATCTGAGACTTGTGCGTAAGTAATGAGGTGAATGATGAAATAGAATATGCTAGGCAACGGGAATCGAACCCGAAACCGCAGGAGTAGAAGATAGTAAGAGTTATCAGAGATAATGCCCCAATTAAGCTCGCCATTGAGGCTGCCTCTAGGATTGGCTTGATAATAATCCTAAATCAGATTTTTTACATTTTCATTTTCTCAATATTCAAAGTGACATCTCCAGGAACCCATTTGCATACAGAAGCAAAAACTTTCCTATTGATTGCAGGATTGCCGTAGCATCTTTGTTTGATCTTTATTCTTTGTTTTTCTGTCAGATTTCAATTGCTAATTATGTGGGATACAATCAATATGAACCTGGCATAGAAATGCAGTTCGATTGATTGTATTAGCCATTAAGCGATAACCCATTATTTTACAAGCGTCTCTTTAAATACACGTTATGTCTTTAATTATGTAGACACTTATCTCCGTAATCAGCTTTAATAAATTCAACTTGAGTCACCTTGATAGCTAACATCAATTAGCAACATTCAAATTGATTCAACTTTTACTGTTGTTTAACTTGCACTACCTACATGATAATACTGATAGCAGTTCTAAAAATCGAAAGTTCTTTCTTTTAAAAAAGATTGTCTGAGATGTTACTTCTAGTGTTGGGAATTGTATAACGAGAAAATTATCATTCTATGCTCGATTAAGATGAAAAATTGATACCGAAACCGTTTTGACCATCATTCTCAATTTTTCAACATTAAAAACTGCTAAATATTGTACCGAAATTTCTGGTATTGTTGGAGCGAAATGTTAGGTTTTATTTGTTAGTATACAATATTCAAAAATTGAATTAACATTTTAATAAAATAGCTCTCAACCTTGAAATATTTTCCCCAAATACTGAAATTATGATTAGTATCTTTATGGTTAAAGTAGTTTCTTTTATAAATTTATTACAGTTTGAAAAATTAAAAGATATTAAAATGTAGCAAGCATTGCATGGAACATCTCTTAGCATGGATGGAAAAATTTACATTGTTAAATAGGCCTACAATTTAATTTTAAAATTTCATTGATAGTATTCAACGAGAAAATTGAGCTATTGTAACATATCCTACCATGAAAAGGAGCAATTTTCTTTTTCACAGTAGTTGTGGCTCAATATCATAGATACGGTAATTTTTACTGTTAAACAATTTGTTTGCCATATTAAAATTGCAATAACTATGCGTTAAAAGCTGTTGCTTTGAGATCATTTACATGGGTAATAATAATTATTGTAATATTATAATTATAATTATTATATTATTATTATAATAGTGATGTGTTTTTTTTTTTTTAAACTTTGGTATGAAACCTATTTGTAAACATTACGGGCTGCTAAGGAGTAGAAAATCAAATAATTTGTGATTCAATCAAGCTTACCTATTGATCATTCATATAATTCTTAATTTATGTACCGTAAATCTTGAAAATTTTAGATTTTCACATGACATTGCTCAAGTTCAATTATCATCATGACTTGTAGTAAAGTTTTATTGACTTATGAATACATTAGACGGGAAAAAGGATAGCAGGTCGTCATAATATATTGTTAGCTTCTACATTACGGTGTGCTAGATATCATGTTTCAAAACTTTTAGAGCTTCCATGTATCAGTTTTCTAAGCAGGTGCCAATATTATATTTCGACACATGGAAAATCTTCTCTGTTTGTTTTTAAATAATTGCCTTATTCGACGATTAAAGATTGCTAAAAAGAATAATAGTTGTGGGGGAAATCGAGTTATGCCTTTGTCACACACTTGTCCCTCTTTTATGGTAAGTTTATAACAAATATTATCTAAAAATTGGCTCAGAATCAACATCAATCATCTTATGTTTTCCATTAGTCGAAACTTGTAGGCGACTATTATCAACCTGAAAAGTGAACACTAAGGCCTGTATTTATGAACGTGACTTATCAAATATCGACTTGGATAAGTCAGACTTATCGGCAATAAGTCGTACTTACACTTACAGGTTCATTACGTGAAAGCCAGCAAGCAACAAAGTGCCAACCCAGCTCCCACAACACAGATCTGATTCCTGATAAATAATCTAACATTAATAATTTACATTAAACAACTCTAATCTACACTAATATAAGAATTTACACTACATAAATGTTGCATGGACAACTGGGTCGGCTTATAACCTCACTTTTCAGCTCGTAAACTCAACTAAAGTTCGTATTCATGAACCTCACTTAAACATCTACTTAACTTAAAAGTTAAGTCGTGCTTATAATTGGTGTCTCAAATCCGTTATTAGCCAAGCTAGGTACAGAGCTGACTTGAAGCCGTTCTTAGATTGTTGTGTTGCATCATATTTTGGCTTAATTTTTTAGTGTAGCATCGTCTCATAATAATAAAATAAAATCATCATATTCAATTTTTGCACCATTGCAATTTAATTCACTGTATATTTGACTAATTGAAATTATTTCTACTTATTTTATATAAATCTAGTTCTAACCTATACATTTTTTGGCACTAGGATAGAATTCTCTTTCTACAAAATAGAATCGATGAAGTTCTTTGGTCTGCTGGCAGGTAGCACTCACTATGCTATCAAATGCTATCATTTTTCAAATTCGGAAAACAGCAAATAATGATTTGACAGATGTTGGTATGGTAAAGGTTATGTAACAATAACTGTAACTTTACATGCAGTGCAGTATCTTTATCTTTTCATGCATGTTATTTTATGTTTATTACGTTAAGTCACGTCAGAGGCCCTGAACTTATTCAGGGGCGACCTGATAACTCTGACACCAGACCTGAGCCAGCCAGGTCACACGATATTATTATTATTATTATTATTATTACTGCCTGATAATACAACACAATTTTAGGTTGTGACCACGTTCATAAATACGGGCCTAAGGGTTTTATCATAAATTGAGGCCAGCTGTACATACTTGATAATCCATAATCCAATACTAAAAGAATCTGTACAGTCGAAAGATATTTCCTGAAAACACTCCTGTGTTTGATTACATGTTAATACTGTCAGTCTCAGCTGTCTGAAATGGACTTTAAGGCCCATATTTATGAACGTGTCTTACATTGATCTAAGCAGCAGTTATCCAAGACCGAGTTGAAGAGGCTCTATTACATTGAACGTGGTCACAAGCTAACCTAAAATTGTGTTGTATTATCAGGCACTAATAAACATAAAATAACATGCATGAAAAGATAAAGATACTGCACTGCATGTAAATTTACAGTTACTGTTACATAATAATTACCATGCCAACATTTTTCAAATCATTATTTTCTGTTTCCCGAATTTGAATAATGAGCATTTTATTGAATGCTATCTGCCAGCAGACTAACGAACTTCATCCATTCTATTTCCTAAAAAGAGAATCAATTCTAATGCCAAAAAATGTAAGGTTAGAACTATAAAATAAGTAGAAATAATTTCAAAAAGTCAAATATACAGTGAATTACATTGCAATGGTGCAAAAATTGAATATGATGATTTTATTTTATTATTATGAGCCAATGCTATACTAAAAAATGAAATCAAAATATGATGCAACACAACAATCTAAGAACGGCTTCAAGACAGCTCTGTACCTAGCTTGGCTAAGAACGGATTTGAGACTCCAATTATAAGCACGTCTTGGCTTTTAAGTTAAGAAGATGTTTAAGAAAGGTTCATGAATACGAACTTTATTCTAAGCTTTACTTATACTAGGTGAGTTTACTAGCTGAAAAGTGAGGTTATAAGCTGACCCAGTTGTCCCTGCAACATTTACGTAGTGTAAATTCTCATATTAGTGTAAATTAGAGTTGTTTAATGTAAATTATTAATGTTAAATTATTTATCAGGAGTCAGATCTTTGTTGCGGGAGCTGGATTGACTTTTAGGGTTCCAGCTGCTCGCTGGCTTGAACCTGTTAGTGTAAGTAAGCCTTATTGCCACTAAGTCTGACTTAACCGATCTGACTTAAGTCGATCTTTGATAAGTCACGTTCATAAATATGGGCCTAAGTCATGTTAGAGGTGTTGTGGAATGCATCCATCTTAATCGAAAGTAACTACATTTTATTAGTAGATAAATTTTCACTACAGTTATTATTTTCTTTGTTTTCCTGTGTTGCAGTTTTGGATTGAGTAATAGATTTGATACAGAGTTTCCGAACGACTTAGTTTCTAGAGTAGCACCAGAAGAGTTCAAAGCGACAGTTTTACGTGTGAACTCTGTGCTGAAAAAAACTCTGCCAGTCAATGTGCGGTGGCTGTTTTGCGGCTGCGTGTGCTGCTGCTGTACGCTAGGCTGCTCTCTCTGGCCAGTCATCTGTCTCAGTAAACGGGTGCGGAAAATTGTTCATTTTCCACAATTATAAAGAGTGTTTCGCATAGAGTTACCAATACTTCGTGGGCTTGTAGTACTCACCAAAATATTAAAAAAGAAATCATATACATTTTCCCGCCAATTCTTTACAGAATAAAAAATGGCGGAAATAAGCAGCTAGCCCCATCAATTTACTCATTTAAAAATCCGTAGTGCTTTAATTTTACTTGTTATTTGGTCAGGATTTATTTAAACCAAGCTAAATAATCAATAAAATAAGTTAGAAGTCGGCAACTACGATAATTCTTAAGATGTTTGACAAAATATGCAAGGGTAGCAAAAAAACACGTTTTTCGAGTTTGAAGTGAATTAACTTGTTTAATTGTAAAATAAACTTGTAGTTTTTCTGATAAAACTTCTAGAAAATTAATTTCTGTAAGCAACATTTTAAATAACCCAATAGCCATAAACATAGGATTCTTAACTTCTTAAAATTAGAATTTTAATGAATTAAACCAACATTTTCATTATTTTGGTACACACAACAAGCCCACAAAGCATTGCAAAACATTGTATACAGTTTTTCAACAAAAAAAACTGTGTACAGAGGTTGTTTGAAGAAATCTGCAATACTGCGTCAACTCAATCCTCTCAAAATAAAAAAATATCAGATAAACATAGCTCCGGGAACGCTTCATTTCAGAAATAAAGGTGGCTGAAGCTAGCAGCTTTCTGTATCATTTTACTCCCTTTCATTTGTTTATGAAAGTCTCTATTGCCTCCATATATTTGAATTGAATAGGTTTTATGTAAAATGGCCAGAAAAGTCAAATAAAACATATTGATGTTAGTTTACATGTCTGTAATTACCGTGATCACTGAGCTATATCATAAATTATGCAAACAGGGTTTTCAAGTTTAAAGAAGATTAACTTGATTATTTGCTAATAAGTCAATATTTCCCCTCAGCAGAACCTGTAGAGAATTTTGGAAATAAAATGTCGAATAATCCAATAGTCTAAAATGTACCCGAAATTTATAAAATCGGGTTTTATTTAATGAAAACACAAGAATTACAAGCTGAAAGCAACCCTGCATAGTCAGTGTACTTTGACCAATAAAACTCAGTTTTATGAACTATGGTGCGTGTTTGGCTATTGAATGATTCAGTTTTATTTTCAAAATTGAATTCACAACAAGTTCTGTTGGAGAAAAATATTGTTGTTTCTTTAGAAATAATCAAGCGAATCTACTTCTAACTTAAAACTCCCTATATTTATAGCTATGTTCAAGTAATTTATAGAAATATTATTCATTGAGTAAAATGATACAAACTGCTGCCTTGTCTGTATAGTTTCCGGAACTATATAATATGTATGTACACATTTTCTCCATTTTTGTGAGAGCAATGAGAAGGCACAGTATGACAGATTCCTCCTGAAACATACTGTATAATATATCACAAATCTCTATTTTCCATCTTCTTTCCATGTACTCCTTGTTTATTTCAATTTCTATTATGATATTTTTTTCCATCTTTAATGTTTATATGGATACCCACTTGAAAACTTAGTAGGACTCTTTGATGTTTAATCTGCGAAAAAACTTGATTGTTTGATTGAAACTCTCATCCAAATTTGCTCTGTTGCTCAAGAATCTTAATGACAAGCAAATGTCTTTGATTTACGATACTTAAAGTCACTAGTAGTTCACTACATCATAAATATCTGCGCTCTTCAGCAAGTACAACTTTCTTAGAACAAGGAAGTTCTAATTATATTAATTATTCAACAGTGCTATACTCAGTTATTCTACAGTAGGCTCATGCAAAATAATATTTAAATTTCCTAAAACAAGGAAATTCTAATAACTATGTTATGTTAATTATTCAAAAGTACTTTATTATTCCACAGTAGGTTCATTCGATGTGATATTTAAAAATTCAATTTTTATAGAAATTTGGAAGAGATTTTGGCTAGTGCTAGAACACGAAACAATTATTTAGATTATTCTTTGTTTTTATTATTCAAGTGGCCAAGTTAAAAAACTATCAGACTATCGGAGACCTACTTCATTACTGGAAATTAATATGTTCGTAAAGAATTCTACTTTTTAATCTGTTCGCAGATTTGAGTGTTTTAATATGTAGATGGAAATGAATATCTAATTCTCAATTTATTCTATATTGATCCTGGCAGAGGTAAGACTTTTTGGATAGTAGAATTCATCGTATTTTCGCATTTCTATTGTCAGTATTCGTATTCGGAAAGTCTTCGGTGTATTTAATAGAAATGAATTGAGAATTCGGTATTCATTTCCATCTTCATTGATTCAACAATTGTTAATAGTTGTAATATCCTTGAATTATTTTCGCCATTAATACATTTCAATATCATTATTCTATTTTTTATTCAGACACAACACTCAATAGATAAACTGTTAGAATGGGAGAACAGCCATTTGTACCATAAACTTGGAATGCACTGGAGACTGGCCAAACAACGATGTGACTCTTCATCAATGATGGAATATGTAAGTCTATTAAATTATGTTTTATGATCTTTAAACACACATTTCACCTACGAACTTTTGACGCAGGAACAGATCAATTAATTGTAAAAGAGCTCAAACTTAAATAAAAAGGTCGTAGGCTACATTTGGAAAAAAGGGGCCGAATTCTCTTCCAACTGCCTCCTATGGGCTTATTAATTGCTCATGTAAATGATTTTTCAAAACAATTAGAATTTTGCTAGTTGAAAAATTAGAATGCAGTCTTCATTCATTTTTCATACTTTATTATGTATTTTCTAAAATATAGTGATTTTTATTAAAAAATAAAAGAAGCTTGTAAATAGATAACACCCAAAAGCAATGGAAATAAAAACCTAGTTCATTAAGAACCAAAAATGTTTGACTAAATATGTTTTTAAATATTTTTCATATTCGTCAGGGAATTCATAGTAACCAATTTATGGGCTTCATCTTCCCTGCAGCTCAACGATGATAGAATAGCCTACTTTTCATTAATGGATTCTTGGATTTCTTATTCCATAACGATCAGCGTTGTTAATTTGTATGGTGAATTCAACGACTTGCAGTTATTTTTTTAATTTGACTGCAAGTCGTTGAATTTACCATAAAAAGTTAAGATTCGATTTGAAACTAATCAAATTTCAACTTTAAAAATAATTTTTCATAATTCTTCATAATATTTTTAATACTACGATATTAGCAGATTACTTATGATTTCAGTTATACGGACAAATTCATTTAACCTTTGACATTTTTATCAATCTAGTTAGATGATACAAAACGTGTCATTACAGTAGTTTCCATAATACTGTTGTATGATAATTATTAGTCTTTGTTCCCAATCAGTTTTACTGTCATAAACTTTGGTTTTTCAGGTTTTGCTCATCGAATTCATTCCAAAGATTCCCATTTACAGGCCAGATTAGTTGAGAATGATGCTGAGGATCAGACTTATCACTGCAAGGCCTAAATTCCGTAATGGCGTGAATGCAACCGACGATCATGTCTCCATAGCTGAGCATGTTTTTAAACTTGTACAGCTAATTTTTACCATGCAATTTGTCAGATTTCCTACACTGTACATTTTCAAATAATGATTATAGTTTTAAGGAACAGGTTTATAGGGATTCAAAAATGAAGTCTTGATAATCCAATTCAGGGAATAGTGCAAAAGTATGAATTTTTGCTCATGAATTCTGAGACAGCAGAGGATTTTCGTATTAGCTTCTTTCACACACAAAAATACTTTGACTAATTGAATTTCATTGTTCACAATATCCAATTAATTGGTTAGTCATTGATGGTTAATTGACTACTAATATTTTTGTGTGTAAAAGAGACCTCTTATTGAAAAACATTGTAATATGACATCAGGTCTTGCTGATAAAATTGGTGACAGAAATTTATTATTGTATAATTCGGTTACCTAGACTGAAAAATGTAAATACTTGATAACAACTTACAATCTTTGCTAAAGTACTGAAAAATATTTTGTTAGGTGTCAATAAAAATAAATACTAAAAATACTTGAATCACTTAACATCAATTTCATCACATAAAAAATGCTCATCTGATATTGAGAAGATTCTTCAAATAAACAATTTATGCATAAATACCTTATTTACCAGAATATTTATTGATAGTTTTGCTTTTCTTTGTGCATTTTAAAAGTAAAGCTGGATTGCACTTGAAACCACGGATATAGAATTTTGCACAGTTCCACATTTCTATTGCAAGTTGATCTCATCTTTCAGCAATATTATTAAAAAATCTATCACTGATTTTTTTAGTTGAAAATTATTAAAAATAATGTGGATTTAAGAGTAAATGAATTGACAATATTCCAACTATATTATCACGTTTTTAACAATTAAAAAATATTAGAATATAAGTTTTAATACAAAAATTGGTGATTAAAATGTCCTACTGTTAAGAGACTTGGCATTTGGAAATCCATAATTTTATACTACAATAAATTCAAATGAATTTGTCTTCAACGACGTTTAAAAAGTTGTTATTTATCTTTTAAGTGTCTTTCCATGACAGAAATATGATAAAACTATGAATCGTTTGTAATCAGCGGTAAGTTATTTAAATTTTACTATGTTTATAATGTTCATATTAGACGGTGTGACCATTTTCAATTGACTTTCGTGCATATATCAATTATTCCAGCACATTACGTGCTTGCATTTTAGATAAATTTGATTCTACGTGAATGCATTTTTAGTTTAATTCAATTTTTCAAATTCTTCTGATGAGCATGTAGAACAAACGTGTTGGAACAGTGGATAGAATTTGAGAATTCTGGATTTGGTATGCTACTGAAAATTTATTGCCACTAATTTTTGTTGCTATAAAATGAAAATTTTGGGACCGAAAATTGTGAGCATTGTTAATATTTTTTCTGTTTGAACTTTTTAATTATCTAAATTTATTTGTTTGTTATCATTTAACAATAAAAAAAAACTGTGATTTTCATTAGGTAAGTTTATTACGAGTTTGTATACTGCAGTTCGAATTCATTTTATTAAGTTAACTGATACTGTAATTTCAATTATTTTTTCAATATTGTTAAATCTTTATTCTTTGTGATCTTTCAGATACTTCATTTTTTCATTCTTGTTTGATAAAATGCGAATGTTTTTTCAGAAGAAATCACATTTGTAGTGATATTCGTTTTAATTGAGGAACTCGTTCATCAGTACCAATTTTAAAAAATCACCACATCTTAGTTTACATCATCAAATGTTATATTCTCTTATAATATCTATATTTTCTGGTGTAAATTAGATAGAATATTAAAAAATAAAACTTGAAACAATTCATGCTTTCAAAAGAAAGAATGTCTTTACACATAATTAAATTTAAAAAAAACATTGTCAAGTTCTATCTATTTAAAAAAATATTATTATAAATTAAGATTCTGGTCTATGATCCTTGAATCATATTTCGGAATATTTCGGAATCAATCTCTAATCTCTAGTTATCAAAGTCATGTTTGTTATTTTTACTAGGAGAGTTTCACATCATGATTTTTTCCAATATTATAATTTATTTTGTTTTGAATATAGGATATTGTCTTGAATGCTCTCTTGAAACAATATTTCAACCCTTCAACTCTAAAAATCAGAGCACAATCATCAAGAATGCAGTTTCATTAAAAACAGCACAATCGCCAATTTCTGCTAACATCAGTCATAACCAATTGAAACATTGAACGTGTAACCATTTTACATTGGGCACAATATAAATAATTTTATCACAGCGACCCCATGAAAATATTGAAAACTTTCTGGCTGAATAGACATCAAAATTATTGAAATTTCAAAATTTATAGCGATAGATTTATCATCTATTAATAGTTCTATCTATTTGCTTAGGCGATCAACTAGCTACTGAACTACCTAATCAATTGGAATTTTTCTCTGAAAGACCAAATTATTCGTCTGCTACTGTTTTATTCAATAAAATATATTTATTTGTATGAAGAGTATTTAGTTTAGGGGGTTTATCATTAAAATCTATTTCCTTTTTTTCCATTGAAGTCTAGTTTCTCTCTAAATTGTTGCTTAGTTTTTGATTTATAAAGGCTCAAACTTAAATGTCATAAACTTGAGGAAAAAGCACAAGTAAAACTAACTACTATACCACTGCTTGTTTGTTATTCCTTTTGTTTTTGTATGCATGAATGCTTGTTTCCGGTTATTTTAAAACCATTAACTTAGCTATAGTTCTCAAAATATTATGGATACGCATAGAATTCACCTGATTTCAACTATGTTAGTGAGCTATAGCTGTTTAAAACTAGATAATATACAGTTTGTGTGCTCAGTTTCAACATTACTCTAGTCTGTAGATTGTTCAGTCGTTCGAATGTAATGCATTTTATATTTTACAATTTAGTGACTCATTTTCTAAACAGCATTCATCATGCATCAGCTTTAAATATTAGATTTACGGGTCGAATAAATTTTTATGGGAGTGAATCAAGACTACTTGTAATGTATAAATATTTGTAATATTTTGTTTTTGTACTTATTTGTTGATGTTTTCAATAAACTTCATTGTCATGATCGATCTGAAAATAATTGTTATTGCTCTTTTTATCATGAAGAATGATTTTTCATCTGCAAATCAATTTTATTATTTAATGAACAAATCAGATTTAAAAAGTATTAACTATGAATATAATGAGATTTTTCATTGAGCCCAATAATAATAATTATAAGGATAGCTATGTTGGTTACTTTTTATGAATTTATTGCTTATGTTAATTTTTTAATAGAAATTTATAGGGTATAATAAAAATAGATTTACTACATAAGGATTAGATGATATTAAAAATTGTAAATTTTGGAAAATGTCCAATTGAATAAATAGGTATTATTAATGGCTTGTAATTTCTTTTTAATCCAATCAAAATTATTGATTTCTTTCGATCAGATTAGTCATAAGAAAACTTCACCATTAGTCAAAAAGCAACAACGTGTATCCAGAGAGTCTTGATGAGCTGAATAATACAAAAAAAGGAAAGCGACTGAAGATCTTAAATTGATAGAATACGAACAGCATAACAGTGACGCCGACTTTGGGAGAGCAAGTAGCAAGTCACTTCCCCCCCCCCTCCTAATAATCACCCGTGAGGGGGGGGCATTGATGCCTCTTGTTTTTTATGCCAAAGAAAATTAGAAAAAACCCCGTCTAATACTAAAATTCTTCAAATTACGTACATTATCCTTGCCCAATCAGGCCAAAGTATGCTTCACATAACGATAGAGCTGTTTATCTAATGTAAATTAGATAATTTACTGATTTATATAAACGCATATTTGTAGGTGTAATTATCATATCACCAACGTCGAAAATTTTCTCTTGATTGCGCATTGTTAATTATAACTGGGTCCAACATTTATTGAAATTAAATTCCTCGTATCACCCTCCGTAACTCTGGAACCGTTGACTTTAGCAAGATTATGCAAATAACATTTTTTGTTCGCAATTTAATGTAGATATTTTTGTAAAGCACACTTTTTTAGCTAAACCGCATAGTTTTATAAATATTTGATAAAAACTACTAATTCACCCACTTAACCCCCCCATCCCCCCTTAAACCGACGCTGAAAATGGTGTAACTTTTTACCTTACAATATGTGGACCATATAGAACAATTTGCAGCTGGAGGGAAACTTTTAATTTGGATGTTGAGGTTAGGTTTAATTCCGTACTAATGTGTTGCTTTGTGATAAATTGGCATGGAAAGTGTACTTTTCTTCTACTAGAAGAAAAAGGTCATCCAAATTTTTTTTCAAATCCTCGCATGAATCCTCCATTTTTTATTGGTTTGGATTTCAGTAAATTTGTATACTTGTTACATAATCAATACATAATGAGCTGAACGCTGAAATTAGTTTCTTTTTAGATAGTACTAAAACGTTTACTTTTCAAGCACCGAACAATTCACATTTTTGATGGACTAAGGACTATCTCCCAGTTTTAGTTGAGCGAATCAAAATCATTTGGGTCTACGACTTTAATAAAGCCATAATGGATAAACCGATACAATGGAATACCGACGAATTTACATAAAATAATAATTTTCATTAGTTGTGCTGATAGGCCTGTGCACCATTTAACTTCGATTTCTATAAACATCATTTATGCTTCCCAATTCACAAAAAATGCAAATCGACAGTTCCTGAAAGAGAGTTTTGTTTCTACTTCTCTTTTTGTTCAACAGATCTCATAATAAATCATGCCTCAATATTTTATGTTTTTTTTTCAATTCGACGTTCAAAATAATTTAAAGAAAAAATATTTCAACACGAATTATAACAATTCAACACGATTAAAAATGAAAACTTCAACGCTTGCACTGTAAAAAAATAAAGTAGATAATTGTCATTGTAATGACCAATGTTTCGATTTTTAAATGTAAATACTGACAGCACCCAATGTTCCAGCTGCCCAATGTTTAGACTTTCACTATATTAAAATATTCTTTTATTACAGATTCAAGAGTCAATAACGAGGATAATTTCATCAATAATAAGCAACATAAATAACCAAATTTGATTGATTGTATTTCAACTATTATATTGGTAAAATAAGATGGAATGTACATTTTTTTAAACACTGTACTCGAGTATGTTATTAACATAGAGATATGCACAAGATATAATACAATACACTAAATTCAGGCTGCAGGTTATTAAAAACACAAATATATGTTCGATAAATATCTCGAAAACTTCAATAGGACATTCAAAAAGTTTTATCGTCGTAATTATACAAATAGAATAAAGTATACAAAAGCTAAATACCGTTCGAAGGCACATAACAATGTTACAGCAAAATGCTTGTAGGCCAATGCTGGCATATTAGTGGTTAACAGAGTAACTTGATATGTACAACAATTTCTTTGTTTCACGATGCATCGCCTTTCTGTTATTCTATGTTACCTTATAAGGAATGCATGCATTAAAAAACTAATTTACAAGTCACAAATGCAATGGTCAATACAGAAAGTGTTACGAAAATGGCAAAATCAGAAATTATTTTCTTCACAAAATATTGAGTAGGCATTTATTATTTAGAAATTCACAAGAAACTATTTATTTTCAAAGTAGGCTACTATCATTGATTAGGGAGTAAGGTTAGATTAGGTTAGCTTGATGGTTATGTTATGTTATGAAGGGACGGATTCAATGGTTAGTCTATGCTACTACAAACCCAAATGCAATTTGATATTGAACAGGTGTCGTGGAGAATTCACAATTCAGAGATTCGATGCAATTAAAATGTGGAATAATGTTTTAAAAGTTTGACTAATAGAACAAGATAAAATCATAATTAAAAAAAACAACTAAGTTAATTATAAAAAAAATAGTTGAAAATTAAATTATAAAACAACTTATCTACAATGAGAATAAATTGTAAATTGAACAGTACTGGTTTTTGTATCATTTGCGTTATCGAGGCGTATTGACACCGACATTTACAGGAGAATTACATGAAAGGGACATTTATAGGACACGAAATAGAAGCATGTTTTTACCTTTACAGCAATAAGAGGTAAAGTGCAAGAGTTCGGCATAATTTTCTTACCCTTGGGAGGACACAAAAACTAAATGATCGTAGAGCTTGATTTAGAATTTGATGATTTCACATGTGTAAATAAAACTACAGAATATTAGGCCTACAAAAAGACAGAAAGATGAAAAGTACGATTAATAGCCTTTAGCAAAAGATTATTTCAAATTTTCATCCATCAAAATTAGACTTGGAAGTAGTTTGACCCTTCAAATGAGTAAATATTAAAAGTAGGCTAATCGATTATTATATACATAGTTTTGAAAAAACGGGAACAGCTAAAATGTTTATTCCTGGACAAAGCTGAACATGAAATATATTTATGTATTATTTATAGATGTCAATATATTTATTTATTTTGAATATGATTGACAAAATAACTTAATTCTATCTGGAAATAATTTGTCAGGATTATTCTGGATATAATTCGTCAGGAACAGTTCAACCAATTAAGAAATAAAAATTAACGTACGTCTAAATAACAGCGTAATCTTGCAAATACTCTTGTGAAAAAGAGACAAAAATAACTTTGAATAGTACAATCCTCAAACTTAATGCTTCCAATACTTTTTTTAATGAAAAATCTTATTTTCTTTTCCATGCTACACTTGATTATAGTACAAGAAACGCTTTAATACTTATGAAATGCTAAAATAGTAGTTTATGCAACGATTTTATTTTGACCCTTATTAAAGCACGAGTTAGATGTACAGTAGTCGCCACGTAGCTGTGCCCGCCGGCAAAGGGCCAGGAGAGTACGACACTACCCGCGCTGAAAACATTTGACCATTTTCCAAAAAGTTTGAATATTGTTTTAGAACAAAGTTCATTCTATTAAACTAACCGATGTGCATCATTTTTGTCCTTTGCACTTTCAACGAGAATCTACTCATTACAAAGAAATTTGGAATTTAATAAAAACTAGACTTCATTCAAAAAATGTGTTCACATTTCATTCCCAACATAGCTACTGTCGAACCATTCATTAGAAATCGATGAAACTTTGGTAATATAATAAAAACAGTTCGAGAATGCCGTAACCATCGATTAAATCCCATTTCAATCAAAGATTTTCCGAGCACAAGACAATTAATACAGAAAATTTACAAATCAAAATTTTCATGACATTGAAAATTTATGTATCGAGAAACTTTTTTGTCTTCAATAATTTTCATATACATTGAGCGTATGAAATGTAGAGAATAAATTGAATTTATTTTCTGTGAAAGAATCATCTGACTAGACCTATTTGGTGAGATTTTGCAAAGATTCTAAACACGCGTATCTATGCTCCCTATAGGCACTTCCAACAATACAACAAAGCAACTTGTCTTCGCGCCTTTGCAGCAGACTGACTGATCTAGTTTGTTCAATTCAGTGAATGAAGTTGAACTCTAAGGTTGCAATATACATTTTTTTTACGAATTCCACTTTATTAAACTAGAATAACAACGAAGAGGAGAAACACTTGACTGAAAAGTAAACCCGAATCACAGCCCGAATGCAAGCAATCTGAACGCAGTGTTATAAGTGCAATGCAGTACAGTAGCGTTCAATGTTAGCAGAAGTATGTAGAAAGGCATTGATATCACCCCGCGAACCTTACTTCATCTACAAGGTATTTCAAGGACACGCGGGCACAGCTATATGGCGCGTACTGTAAGTTATAACACGAGCGAATGCGAGTGTTATAAATATCTCACGAGTGCTTTAATAAGGGTCAAAATAAAATCGTTGCATACACTATTTTATCTACGACCACTAGTATACATTTAATTAAAACAATTTCATTTTACCTGTGACTGTCAGAGATACCTAACCTCTCATCTCAAATACAAGAAGTTATAGTAGATTGTTAGGTTAGCAGTTTGATCAAATCAGCTGATAGTTTCACAATATTGAATTACGATACTGATTCCATCAAAAATGCTTCTGATTGGTCCAGAACCCATGTTATAATGTAGAACCTGTACTATAATGAGCTCTTTATACAACGGGTTTCAAAAAGCATTTCGATAAGACAGCTGTTTTGGCATCAATTGTGAAACTGTAATGTATACATTATGACATGGTCGTAGATGAATATTTTAAAAACAGTTTTATTCAAGAAAATATACATTAAAGAATAACATAGGTAATCAATTAAAAACAATAATTGAAAGGGTAACAAGGTTTGACCTTTGGACGAATTTTAGTTATTTTTTTAATTGTACCAATATTAATCTGTTATTAATTAAAACAAGTATTACATTTTTTAAATTTTCAATTTATAGAAAATGAGATGCCGGTCTATTCCTTTGTAGCAGGAGGTTTGAATCAATAGAACACGAATCACTTCTGTTACGTCCAATTTCAAATTTCTCAAAATCTCAAATCCCTCCTTATGAGACCAGTAATAAATAATTATCTATATTGAAATTTGTCGTTTTCATTTGTAAATATGATGATTCAAATTCGACCATATAAGAGCATGTGAGAAATACGAGTTGGCCACAGACTGATCCTTACATGAAAATGAAAATACAAAAATATAAAAGCAATAATTATGATTTTAAAAAAGCTAGTAACCAATAACAATTATAAATAAACACATTTCTAATGATGAAATTTTTAGGTAAGCAATATGTTAATAATTATGGATATTCACAAATTAACTACTTTCCTGTACAGTATTTAAGTTTGGGAGAAATATAATGATTCCAGTATTCATGACAGTTCAATATTATTTACGTTTGCCAAAATTTAATCAGGTTGTAGTAATATTTGAAGTTATGTTCCAATACATTAGAACCAGTTCATAAATGATGAAAGATTGTACGACAAGTTATTTTTAAGAGGCATTACAATAATTCAATACGGTATATGACATAATATGCATTCATCCAATATATACAAGCCTAACATCGTATTAAAGATAATAAAAAGTGAAGTTTACGGTAGATAGTTGACATTCATTGAATAGATATGACGTATTTGTATCAGAAGAAAAATTACAAAAATTATTTAAATATTATAGTTTATTTTTATATGAGTATAAGAGGAAATTCTACACACATTGAAAATAAAAAAAAACAGAATTAATGTTCAATATAATCCAGCTATAACCACCAGTCGTTGGCACCATAAATTAAGAAAATATTTTCAAAAATATTAATAGAAAAGTTCAATAAGTAGTAATGTAGGTGGAACTACCCATAAGGGACTCCCACCAATAAAAGCTATATAGAACACTTATTATTTAGTGGTAATTGTAAAAACACACGTGAAAAGAATATATATATAGATGAGAAAATTCGCTTACCATAAACGATTTAAAATAGGAATTTCATAATTGAATATTACTTCTATCAGTTTTAAAAAGATGGTAAAACATTGTAATGCACTTTCTGGTTTATTCTAATACAAGTACGACTTACAATTTGTTCATTAAGATTTGTTCACAAAGACTTCTCTTTAGAATAACTTTCAATTTTCATTTGCATTGCTACATGCAATAAAAATCGACAATTTAAAATCGACTTGCGAAATTGAGAAAAAGAGAAAAACGTTTAGGAAGCCTGAAAGCACAGTAGTTAAATATTTGTGAACAAGAGAGCACACTCACAAACAAACATGGATGAGCAAAATATACAAACTAACATTTTTGTGTAGATGAATCGTTAAGCATAATTTTCAACGTACGCCAACATTTTTCAATCATGCAAATAAACTATTAAACGTTTCAGAACAGCAGCTGAAACAGTAATATAATTACGGTATAGAGAAAAAACATGGTATTCAAATTGAGTAGAATGTGGTATCTACTTGCTCGCAAACCCACAGATTGTTATTGTTTTTAATTTTGAAGTGCTATACTAAGCACTTTAATAGAACTTTTAATAGTTATTTATGTATTAAGAGCGTGAAGCACGAATTTATCGCTTGAGCCAAAACAATTACTGCACGATGCATAGTGGAGCGCAGTAATTTAGCGATAACGATAAAAAAGCTTCACGCGCAAATTGCATTGTTCCTACAACTGCAGTTCTGGATTACAACACATTACAGACATTGTAGCATTACAGACCGTGTGCGGATTTGGTTAGCATTGTTAAGGTTATGAGAATTTCACGGACTCAGAGATCCACCAATGAGAAGACATTCAGTAATTTTGTGAGAGCTATAAAGAATCTTTACGCGCGAATTACATACAACATTTTTACTACAACTGCAGTTCTGGATTCCAACACAATAAAAGCTTGTAATTTGTAAGATCAGATTTTGGCGTGTGCGGATTTGGTTAGCAGGCGCCATTGATAAGGTTATGATAATTGCATGGATTTCGTGATCCACCAGTGAGAAGACATCAAAATCAAAACAGAAGCACATATAAAACTGCTGGCGAGCGTAAAATGTTCAATCACTCGCCGAGCAGTTAAGAGGTACTATACAATCAGTTTTCAGTACGTAAAAACTACTTTTCAAGCAGTAGTAGGAAAAAATCATTTCAATAATAAGCAGGTTGAATTGAAGATATACCGATTTGAATCAATTCCTATTTACTTAATGTGTCAACTAAAACACTTAAATAATTTTAAAAATCCTTGAAAAAAGGATAAAGCAATACGTTTATTACAAACTCATGTTGAGTAGGCTAATAAAAAGATAAAAATTTAAACATTATCAATAACTATACTGTTTATGAAACATACTTTTTTTTAATAAACAATATTTACACAACAGTTATGAGTAGGCTTCTTCCACTGAGGGACTAGAATATAAAATAAACAACGAATATGTACATAGAATAGATAATCAAGAAGATATAAAATTAATGAAACATTATTTCATAAACACTGCATTTACAATCAGCAGCGAAGCAAATCAATTAAATTTTTATCTTATTCAGTTATTCTCATGATGAGGAAAATATTAATTTAAACGTTCACTCAAAATGCAATTTCGTTTTTCTAGTTGTAGTTCAATTTTTCAACTTGTATAAGCTAATTGAACATTCGGGACAACTAAACAAGGAAAATTTGCATAGAAAATGAAGTATGATATTGCATTATTGCAGTGATTCTCAAACATAATTAAGTTGAAACGTTTAACGTTTTCGAACTATTCAATAAAAAAAATGATAAAATAGAATATTTCATTCAAAATAATCTGCTAAACAGCATCTGAATATTCAGCTCAATCAAGCTGTAACTTGCTTAACCCTTTGGTTAATGATTACAGAGAACATCAAGATTCAGCATCAGGAAAAAGCGATGAAACAAAACCAGCAGGAAACTGTCCTCTTCGACCACCACATTCCCCATACAGCCAGTCATCGTTGACTCTCTTCAGAATCCTGACAGTATCACCTTCCTGGAAACAATGAAAAATACAAAAAAATTTCAATAAATGAAAAAGAAGGAAAAGCAAAGACTGCAAAGAAAGCGTCGGTCAAAATACTGCCAAAAACACCTTGAAGTTTGGAATATGGGAGGATAGTTTATTTAGTTACTTTTATATAATTTTATTACCAAAACTAGCTATTGTGCCCGTCTTTCGTACGGATTATGTTTAGAAATAAGACTAAATATGTTTCGGCTTTTTTTATAGCAACGATCATGAAATTTTTAGCAGCTTAGGCCCGTTCAGACGATACTGTTTTTTTTGCGGTACGGTTTTTTACTGTATGGCGTCAACTGTACTGTGATGTTCACACGGTCCGGCTTTGCTTCTTATTGCTGTGCTCTTCTCCTTCTTCCATTGCGCTTCCAGTTCAGTTTTATTTATTCCAGTCCAGGATTTTTCATTTGTAAGATTTTTTTAAATAAGTTACTGAAGGGTTCTCTTAAATTTTGATCAAAGTACGCAAATTCTGGTTTCAATATTCCACACATTTCTCGCCGCGCTGATCATTTTCTCTCTTTATTCTTATATTAATTTTAAGTCTTGTCCCACAAGGCGGGTCTCTCATATATTAGAGAAATTTAATTTTCACAATTAATATCTTCCATTTCTGGACACTGGAATTCACTAATAAGAAGATCAATGCTGGAGAATATCAATGAAGAAGATCAATGCTGACGATCTGAAGACTGCTTCCAGCGTAATAAGCGCATCGTTTGAACATATCCATTACCGGTACAATACATGTGCCACCGAATACGGATACAGTTATTTTGCGGTACAGCTGATTTTAGCGATACAGTTTTCGAAGACAAAATCGAATGTAGAAATCGGCTAGAACAGCTTTTTCACTGGATCCAGTCGAAACAGTAATGTGTGAACATACAATATGAAATGTAGGCTACATGCAAACGAAAGCACTGCAAAATAACTGATACAGCAAATTTACTGAACCGCACAAAAACTGTAACGTGTGAACTGGCCCTTAGTAAACAACTTAGAACGTAAGCAATTCAGTGACAGGTATGGGAGAGAATATTTTTTGAGAACAGCTGATTGATATATCATGATAAATTACGTGATTTGTTCTCATGTGGTAATAAAACTTTGAATAAATGTATCCAAAATCGCACAATACTTGGTTTTTAAACGTTTATTGTTCTGTTAAAAAAAAGTTAATTTAGTTTTTTATAGCTAAAGACATTGTCAATAAAGTGTTCAATACTGTTCAATAACTAAAATCCCGATCGATGCTCTCGTTTTTGAGGAGAAGGCCGCGTATAAAATGCCTTTGGGGCCGTGACAGACAGACAGACAGATAGACAGACAGAAAATGAGATAAGACTATTTTCTGTTTATTTAATGTATAAAACGTAAAAATAACCAAAAAATATATAATTCTGATAAATGTACAGACAAAACTCTAATTTTATTTATATAGATAGATACGTTGCAAGACAAGTTTTGAACGGAGATAGTAAACATACGATTTCAAACTCGTCCGTTGAGAATGAACTGAACCGGTTTAGTTGACAGATAGTTTTTTTTTTTTTTTTTGAGAAGGAAATGAATGTTTTTTTATTTGCTATATACATTAGCATTATACATATAGTATACATCTATTATACCATATTATATGGTTGAATGGTTATTATGGGTTGAGCCAAATACTTTGCACATCCATTTTTTCATCTTTCCCAGTCCTACTACTGTAAGTAAATAAAGTACTGCTTTCCAAAAAAATTAAGATACCCGATTTTAAAAATTCTTTACCTTTTAAGGTTCTCTGAGACCAAAAAAGTAGTCTTTGGGTATTGGCCTGCGTGTATGTCTGTGACCAATGTAAATCAATAATTTTTTTAATATCACTTAATATTAATTTTTTTTTAATTCAAATCAAGGCTGAAGAAAATGTTGAATTTCTGTTTTTGTTTAGCAAAGGCAGGCAATTGAACATTTTAGAAGCTTTGGAAATAACTAGGTTGGTAAAAAACGATTCCAATACTAGTTTAAATGACCAACTTATTTTAACCAATTCAATACAACTAACTTGGTTTCATCATAATTTCAGCCTACATTTAAAAAACGGTTCTTTCGTGTATTTCTCGGTTGACCTTGACTGCATTTCAGTGACCTTCTAATTTTTTAGTTTTAATTTGATTCAATTCTAGCCGTATTACGTATTTTTCTTCTTTGTTGCTTTATAGATGTTCACAGTTTTTAGTTATTGATTTGACTCGTATTTTTGCTTGTTACTCCTCTCACCAGAGGGCGTGACTTGTCAGCCAATCACAACGATGAAGGCCAGCCTCTTTCTTTCTTAGCCAATAGTATCATTCCATGTTCAGTATATATTTAGCTTCTCTGTACTTTAGTTTTAGTTTGATTGAGATTGATAATGGTATAACGACCGAAACTAGTTTCTCAATATTTTTTAATAAATGTGGTTGTGACAATTTTGTCTTATTATTCATTATTAATAAAAAAAAATGAAAAGAAAGTTGACAATAGTCTGCCATTTTTGTAAGGGTTTATTTCAAGTGCCAGCTGAGTGCACTCAAAATATATAAATCCTTATTTATTTTTCTATAATTTCTCACAATTCTGTTCGTTCTGTCTTTGAAAACAAAGATTTTGATATCAATAGAAAGAAGTTGAGTACCAAAAAAATTGAGGTTAATTATATCAACACAATAATTAATGTGAATAAAGTAGACCATTCAAATAGACTTTTAACGAATGATTGATTACCTGAAAAGATAGATCATCCCATGTTTCTGGTGTGAACGTGTACAATGCAATCGCTTTTGCATCATTATCAAAAGAATCAACAGGTTGCTCATCAAGTGGGACCACAACATTCACAAAACTCTCAGGAAATATGCCTTCCTTGCCCATCAACTGGCCTTTAAGCCATTCGGCATTTACTCGACTTATCAAAGATATCACATCATTTACCTGAAATAAGAAACTGAATTAATGAAATAGAATTTGAATAATTGACAAGGTCGAACCAGTTGAAGCTTTATTTAATACAAATTGTTTAATCTGGATAAATTAGTCTGGATCGACTTTGAAAACGATGTCAGAAGTACAGTAATTATTTAAAAAAAATTGCACTTAATATCCTTCGGGAATGTTGGCCACACAAACAAGGAAAACAAATAATGAAAATAATGCATACCAGTTGGTATCTCCTTCATGTACTATCTCATTTATTCCAGCTCTTATTTGAAGGACACAAGCAATTTCCATTTTAATAATATGCTATCCTTGCTGGCTTCCTAGTAGTTCTCCTAACCTTATTATAAGGAAAATACAGCATTCTTATGGTTTAAGCATTTTAGGTGTCCCACATCATCTTGTGAAGATCTATTCAGAGTTATATTAATTTTTCTCAGTCATCATTCTCAAACTAATAAAACAATCCAATAGAAACTGGCCAATATTTTCCAATGGAAACTATTTGAAACTGTAAACATTTTAATCAGATTAGAACACCAATAAATCATATCAGTTAAATTATTGATAGAACGAAATAGATCGATTCCAGAGACATGACGAAAAAAGATTAAAAAGCTTACCTTAAAAGAGAGATCATCTGGATGGGTCGCCTCGTAATCATACTGAGCTATGCAATAAGGCTTTTTTCTTTCAACGGTATCCTTAGAACATACATGAAAATAACAAATTAGAAAAATCACAAGATTCCAAAAGTTGGTCTTGGCTTCACAATGATACTATAATCTGATTATTTGTGATCAGTCGTTGATAACTTGAATTCCTTTTTGTAATTTTAGAGATAAAATTTCATGTTTTAGTAATTTCCTTACATGCTTGATTTTCCATGCATTGATAAGAGAATCTAGTTTGGCCCCCCAAACAAAGTTGTGGCTAGATAACAATAGGAAATCATACAAATATGTGTTACAATACTTAGACTCTGTTCTCTGCTGTAAAATCACTTCCCGGTGGTTCGGAACTCACCTAAATCTGTAGGTACAGCTCATCAAACACCATCAACCATCTCATTACTCACTCACAGGTCTCAGACCTATGTGGGCTTCATCCTCAAAAAAAAATTGGATCACGAAATACGTATTGATGGAATACGTATTGAAGAGGGTGAATTGCCGGATCGGAGGAATTCCATCAGCTTTACACCTTCTATATGGATTTCGTGATCAAAATATTGCGATGCGCATTGATAGTGTAGGGACTCTTTAATTTAATAACAAGCAGGAAAAGGACCAGAAAATATGGCGTCTATAATTTGTGATTAAAATTTATGTTAAAAGACCAGAAAAATTACAGAGTTTGAGGAAAACTACCTGACCGCTTCACGTCTCAGGTTCCTCTACAACATATTGCATACGAGTAGGTTACGTTTATTGTAATCGTTAGCGTAGTTTTGCTTAAGCTCTCTCTTTACTTTGATACCTATTACTATGGTAATGAGTGTAACTAGGGAAGATTTTTGGCTTAAAAATGTCAAAATTCCCAATTATTTCTTCTTTTTTCGGACTGTGATAATGCTTTGTTTGAAATGAAAAAATTAATATTCTTTATCTGCAAAAGACTTGTGACTGTGAATCCTAACCTAAGATTTTGATACTTCTTTAAAATTTTGTGAAAAGCAGTTTTGGGCAATAGCCTGTTGTATTCACATTGAATGTATTTTAGTTAAATCTATATAAATAAAATTAGAGTTTTGTCTGTAAATTTATCAGAATTGTATATTTTTTGGTTATTTTTACGTTTTATACATTAAATAAGCCGAAAATAGTCTTATCTCACTTTCTGTCTGTCTGTCTGTCTGTCTGTCTGTCACGGCCGCAAAGGTATTTTTCGCGGCCTTCTCCTCAAAAACGAGAGCATCGATCGGGATTTTAGTTATTGAACAGTATTGAAAACATTATTGACAATGTCTTTAGCTATAAAAAACTAAATGAACTTTTTTTTTAACAGAGTAATAAACGTTTAAAAACCAAGTACTGTGCGATTTTGGATACATTTTACGCGGCCTTCTCCTCAAAAACGAGAGCATCGATCGGGATTTTAGTTATTGAACAGTATTGAAAACATTATTGACAATGTCTTTAGCTATAAAAAACTAAATTAACTTTTTTTTCAACAGAATAATAAACGTTTAAAAACCAAGTATTGTGCGATTTTGGATACATTTCTTCCAAGTTTTATTACCACATAAGAATAAGAACAAATCATGTAATTTATCATGATATATCAATCAGCTGTTCTCAAATATAAATGGTGGGCCCTTCGCGGCGTTATTTACGCTGTCTGCAGACTTGTGTAGTCGGAGCATTGCAGTCTTTTAGGAAACATATGTCTGGTGAATTAAAGCTCATCTTATGTTTTATCAATTATTTCTTTGTTGAAAAAAACAAAATTTTCTAATTTCAATTTATCGAAACAAAAATTAACATTTTAGGAAGGTTCGGTTTGTGCCAGGCTCTTGGGAATTCGCCAGGTAGCACTATTATTACCATGTTAGAAAAAATCACGTAATTTATCATGATATATCAATTAGCTGTTCTCAAAAAATATTCTCTCTGATGCCTCTCACTAAATTGTTTACATTTTAAGTTGTTTACTAAGGGCCCGTTCACACGATACAGTTCTTGTGCGGTACAGTAAATTTGCTGTATCAGTTATTTTGCAGTGCTTTCGTTTGCATGTAAATTTCATATTGTATGTTCACACAATACTGTTTCGACTGGATCCAGTAAAAAAAGCTGTTCTAGCCGATTTCTACATTCGGTTTTGTCTTCGAAAACTGTATCACTAAAATCAGCTGTACCGCAAAATAACTATCCGTATCCGGTGGCACATGTATTGTACCGGTAATGGATATGTTCAAACGATACGCTTATTACGCTGGAAGCAGTCTTCAGATCGTCAGCATTGATCTTCTTCATTGATATTCTCCAGCATTGATATTCTTCAGCATTGATCTTCTTATTAGTGAATTCCAGTGTCCAGAAGTGGAAGATATTAATTGTGAAAATTTAATTTCTCTAATATATGAGAGACCCGCCTTGTGGGACAAGACTTAAGATTAATATAAAAATAATGAGAGAAAAATGTGTAGAATATTGAAACCAGAATTTGCGTACTTTGATCAAAATTTAAGAGAAACCTTCAGTAAGAAACTTATTTAAAAAAATCTTACACAAATAAAAAAATCCAGGACTGGAATAAATAAAACTGAACTGGAAGCGCAATGGAAGAAGGAGGAGAGCACAGCAATAAGATAAGCAGCAAAGCCGGACCGTGTGAACATCACAGTACAGTTGACGCCGTACAGTAAAAAAACCGTACCGCAAAAAAACTGTATCGTATGAATGGGACCTAAGCTGCTAACAACTTCATGATCGTTGCTATCAAAAAAGCCGAAATTCTTATTTGAAAGTCTTATTTCTAAACATAATCCGTACGAAGGACGGGCACAATAGCTAGTGAATGAATAAAATAAGAACATGAATAACTGAATACCTTGGAAAGATACAAATATGAACTTTGACACAGTGCACTTATTGTGAGTGCAAAACTAGATATCTGTCTACATTTCATAATGCTCCTCGGGGTCACGAAAAAGCAGTGCAGGGTAGTATAAGTATTTATAATACAGTTCAATACTCACAGACATAAGGGTAGTAGGCCTGGGAGGAAGCTGAGGTCCATTGAGTAGAACATCGAGAGCTTCGGGTGGTGGAGGAGGGGGTGGTACAGAAGGCATTGGAGGTGACCAATTGGACGTAGCTCCTTCGCTATCCAAACATTCTGAGCCGACTTTTGATAACAATGCTGTTTTGATTGGAGGAGGCCTTGAAGGTTTACTGCTTTTCCAGGCTCGAATTATTGTAGGTCTGTTCACAGTTAATGGAGCTGAAGATTGAGCCCGACCGGATTGACTCTGGAATGAGCTGATGTCTTCATAAATGGTAGGCGGCATTGACAGAACAGGCGATACTCTTTTCAGTGGTGAAAATGGATCCGAATCACCAGCCCAATTATCCGATGCTAATGGTGTGGTTGTATTCGATGATGTTGATGTGAGAAAGTCGAAGTCGTCTTCGAATCCACTTTCCACCTTAACGAAGAAAATTGGTCTTCAAATTAAAATAGAAATCATGATTGAATGTAAGATTTCTATGAAGTGGAAATCCTACAATATATGGTTAATGAGAAGTGAAAATCAATTCATCCATTATGAGATCGAATCACAGCTGAACCATATAAGCATTCAGTTGAATTGTGGTTTAGTGTAATTCAACAACATCGTCCCTTCTATTTTGAAATCTATTATAAGTAGATTACAATATAGTAGCGAATTGTACTATTATAGTATTGTAATAATAACTAGTATTGTATTGTAATAACAAGTGTGGTAAGACGGTGTTTACCATACAAGTATGATAGTTTATGCATGAGACGAAGTCGAGTGCAGAATTATCATAAGAGTATGGTAAACCCCTTACCAGACGTGTTATGTACGTAATGTTTTGACATACAAGTCTAAAATAGCAGATAATTTGAAATAAGAAACTATAAATCATTGTTATACAAACATAACCTCAACACAACAAATCACAGAAACTCTAGAAGAAATGGGCAATAATGGTCCTAGATCAGCTGATCTAGCTTTCGGTCAAATGGATTTTTGTTACACTTGATAGAAAGTAGCTACTTTCCATAGATTTGTCACGTATGGAAAGTGCCTCTTTTCCGTACTAGATCGGAAAAATCAGCTGAAAAATAGGGCCTTATAGCCGTACAAGATAGGAAAAAACACATGGCGTGCGGCAAAAAATTTTCCGTTGACTCACATATATATATTATATGTATATATATAGTCAGCTCATTACATTACTCATTACCTATGACTCAATATCTGTCTCGAATATTATCCAGCTGATTGCACTAGGCTATCATTATTTTGGTTTATATCTGGGAATTCGCCCGTCAAATTCTGAATCTAAATAAAGCAGCTGATTCACTTGTCTTGAATAATTTCGAATGTCTTGCATATTATCCAGCTGATTGTATCTTGCCTTTCTATCAAGTGTAACAAAAACTATCGTACATTAAACGGCTGTAAACTTTTGCCGGTTCTCGCATATTCACGTTTCTGCACTCGGCTGCACCTCGTGCATTAACTATCATATGCTCGACCGGCAAAACGTCATTTTCCAGCCTAGTAACGTATCTATATCTATATAATCGAAATACCACTGACTGACTCACTCATTCATCACAGTTTCTCAGGAACCACTCGACCAAAAACGATAAAATTTGGTACACGTATTCAGTAGGGGGACTAGACGCGTGCTAAGAAAGGATTTTTCAAAATTCGCAATTTTAGGGGTGTTTTTAGGGGGTTAAAGTTTTGCCTATGCAAAGCACGGGTACATGGCTAGCTAGCTTACTGGGATCTTTTAATCATATGGAAAATATTTTGAAATTTGCACTTAACAGATGTCATCAACCTGGCATAATAACATTTCATCATACCCAGTCATATGTTTCCCACATATTGCAAGGCTCCGACTGTATGGTAGCCTACATGCAAAGTGCAAAGTCTTTTGCTGTTCAAAGACAGTGTAAATAACGCTGCTAAGGGGTCTGCCATATGATTAAAAACGGTTGACTTCTATCAGCTGTTCCTTTAAGCTGTTTGGCTGGCAAGTTCAGTAGGTTAGGTCTATTAATGAATAATAATTTGCTTCAAACAAAGCTAAAAGCCAACGTTTATGAAAAGTATATGTTTGATTAAGACCCTAGATGCATACTAAGTAATGGTATCAAAATTCTCCCCAAAATCACCTATTTCTGTAAATTTATCTAATCACAATGGAAATTAGTTGGACCCCCCCCGGGGGTCCAGGGGGCGGAGCCCCCTGGCTAGACGGTTAAGACGAGCGAAGCGAGTCTGCCGGCTAGTATACTATATAATAGAACTAGTACTTCTTAAAATCACTAGAAATTTGTATTATTTTTTATTTTCTTATGCACATATGAGTCCAAGGTTTGTGCATGGGCGTACAATATGCCAGCCTGAATGGGAATCGAACCCATAATTAACAACAGTGAATAGGAGTCAATCAGGGTCTTATCCAAGATAAGCTCTAACCAGTTACATTAAAATGCTCATCAATCTACGGTATTGTAAATGCACTGCTTATTCATAGATTTTAATAGATACAATAAAGTATCAACTGCGCAGCATTTATTCTATTGAATAAAAAGGAAAATTAGTCTTGATATTTGCCATTTAATAAAGAATTAGTATGTAGAACGAAATTTTAAATTTCCTAATGACACAGATTTCCTAATTGCCAATTAGAAAAATTAAAAATTTGAAATAGTTAAGTACCTAGTATAAATTTAATCATTAGATTAGAATAATTTTATATCTATATTACCCCAAATATTTTTTACCATTCAATTAGAACTAGCTTTTAACCTACTCTTTAAATTTTGTGCATCTTTTACTCTTGATTATATATACAGCTCATATGCCAATTATTAAATTGAATAAATGATAAGGAACCTCTAAAAAGGCTATGCCTTAGAGACCCTGCATTGTTCTTGAAAATAATAGATACTATGAAAATGTATTATGTACATTTATTTACATGTATTGTTATTACGAAGATAAAAATTTAATGTACTAAAACACGTTTTTTCAAGAGAATAAAAAGATATTCTTTTCTATTCTAATTCCCTTCAAGTGACTTCCTCTTGAATAATAAATTATATAATCAGAATTATATATATTTTTGTGGATTATTATTAAATTAGTCTGAGCATGAGTGAAATAATAATAGAGAAATGTAATCTTAGCCAGAAGTCGAACTTGGGACCAATGGGAAAGTATCCAGCTACACAAACCCTTACACCACCACAAGATGTAGGAAGTATTTGAGTTTAGAGATGATACGAAAGTGATCAACTACAGCTATAACCTTCAGTAGTGGTAGCTAGAGAAAAATAGCAGCACGGCTTCTGATGTTGATGATCTATGAAAATATGTCAACTCACTTACCCCATCACTACTAGATCGTGCAGTTAATGTGGGTGAAGCGGGAGGTGAGTTCAGATCAATTAACGTAGCACTAGGTACATTGCTTGTAGCGACCTGAGTCTGTTGAATTGATCCGTAACAGCTGCCACTATATAACGACGAATTATGAGATGATCTTGAAAGAATATCACTATCTATTTTGGCGTTACCCTTATTTGGTTTTCGGCCAAAAATATTCGTAAGCAGTTGAGTAGGCGCCTATAACAAATAAACATCAAAGTTATATAATTAAAAAGTATTTTAAAAGTATAAAATTCTATCGAACATAGGATTTTAAATAAAATATTATAGTGTTCCAAAAACTACTGGCAAGCTAGTTCAAATATCTACCCAAACAATACCCAATTATACAACCGACTGCTTGTTATTATGAATATAAATTAGAGTATTCAAATTAGACCTCAACTGTGATAGAGCGCAGAAGTAGAATGTATTAATACTGCTTTTCTGTCGAATCTTCATCGTCTTCTTCTTCTTTATCTTCTCTAATATACCGTTGTTATAGTGTTGGGAAATAACCTCGATATCCAACCTTGGGATCCATTGTCTCAACAGTCCTCAATAAACTACAGTTCGTGTCTACACATTACCATCCCATAATACGCGCACTATACCTCTGGTCTAGTCTGCCAATAAGATCATTAACATAGAGGCAATTTAGTTTTTTTGCTAGTTCAACACGGAAGAATGCATCCGTGTATAATAAAATAATTGCTACATTTTATGAAATAATAGCTGGAAAATGAATTATGTTTATTTAAAAAAAATCACAAATCACGATCTCGAAAATTATGGTGAAAAGAATAATGAGAAGTGAAACTCAAAAGCACATATATTTTTTACTAAAGGCAACAAAAACACGAGGAACCAGGAATTTAAAGTTATAAAAATAATGAAACTGGTATCAGATGTACCTGATAATAATTTGAATAGGCTAGATTTAGGACAGTTCAATTAACAGTATGTAAGCGTCCAAAATTTTATTTTTATTCTCTGGGTTGAATTAGTTTACAATTAAAAAACTTTGTTTCCGATAATTTGGTACCAAGGCTATTTAGTGACCTACCAGTAAACATTCTTAGTTTTAAAATATAATAAGAGATAATAAAAATATATCATGGTCCTTTTGCTTAGGTATGATAATATGGTTAAAAATAACAAAATATACTTGGTATTCCAAAACAGTTTAGTAACCTACCCGTAGACGTTTATAATTCTTAAATATATAAAAATTATGAAATCTCTGTGATCTTTTAAAAATGTTTTCATATTTTATAATTTAAAATAGAAATACAGTGTGTATGCATTTATAGAACCTGACACCCGCTATCGTCAAACACCCCATAACATTTCATGGACAACCAATTTTATTTTTAACTTACATGAACCACTATGGACTCCAGGGGGTCCAGATGGACCACTTTGGGAACCACTGAAGATGAATGTTTGTGTGTGTCCTTTATGCCAGCCTAAACCGTTCACCCGATTGCGATGAAACTTTGTGGGATGTTTGGTGGCATGCTTGGGAATGTTTCTGAGTTAGTAAGGTCCAACCCAAAAAAAAATAGGCGCTCATGGGGGGTTAAATATCGATTTTGGGAATTTTCAGCCAATGCCTAAACTGTTCATCCGATTGCAATGCAATTTTGGGAGAGGTTTGGTGGCATGTCTGGGAAGGTTTCTGAGTTAGTAAAATTCAACCCAAAAAAGGAGGGGGAAATGGCGATTTTCGGTATTTTCAGCCAATTTCGGGGGAAAGGCTTCTTAATTCTATGTACGATTTGGGTAGATGATGTGTATTGTATTATGTTTATGAAGTTCCAAATTCAAGTAAAAACTTGAAACCCCCACAAAATGTTATCGGGGCACCAGAGGGGGTTATAATTATAAGAATTTGAGCTATCCACTGCTTCATATTGTATGATATATCAATCTAATCAACTTGCCAAGGCGGATCAAATTCAAACCACGTGAAAAAACACCAAAAAGTTGTCTGCAGGGGTCACTAAATTTGACAATTTGAACTATCTACTGCATCATATGTGATAGATCATTTTGCTCAGCTTTCCAATGCGGTTGAAATTCAAAACCACTAGAACACCCACCAAAAATTATCCGCAGGGCGCCAGAGGGGTGTAATAAATATAAGAATTTGAGTTATCCACTACTTTATATCAAAGTTGGACAACGGGGGGGGGGGGGGGGGTGTGAATATGAGAATTTGAACTATCTACTGCTTCATATTGTGTGATAGCTCATTCCACTCAGCTTGCTGATGCAGTTTAAATTCAAAACTATGTAAAAAAAAAGATGAAAGGTTCGCGGGGCTGCCAGGGGGTCTTAAATTTAAGAATTTTAACTGTCTGTTGTATCACGTGATAGTTTATTCTTTTCAGCTTGCTTAGGCGGTTCAAATCAATATACCAGATGTTCAATCAAAAAAATATCTTTAGTAGGTACCCCAATTGTGTATTTTTGCAACACTCTCCATATCTTTAAAACAGGGGAAAATTTTGTATTCATGTTTTGGTTCTACAGTATTACTTCATCTACGAGGATATGTTTTATTCCAAACCATAGTTATCAACACAAAAGCACCGAATAACGCAAAATAAAATTGAAAAAGGTTGGGGGGGGGGGGGTAAAAATTATACTTTTTAAGGGTAACTTACACAGGTGACAGCTCATTCTAATCAGCTGATCAAGGCAGTTAAACTCCATAACTCAAACCAAACATTCATTATACATTATGTGTCTAACATGTAGTTACTATTACCTATGTGTATGTGTACGTTTGTGTAGATGTGAATGCACCTTTCATTCACCTACATGTGAATGCAAAGGTGCATTCACATCTACACAAACGTGTAACCGGTAAGAAGTTCGCCGGGCCAGCTAGTGCAAGATAAATAATTGGTTATTCTCAGCCGAGCCAGTCTAGATATATAATTAGATGGAGGGAAATACATAGAACGCTATTAAAGAGTATTTTTTCATCACAAAATAGCTCACCTTCCAACTCAAGTAATTAAAATTTATTCATCAGGATATGCTGCATTACAATCAAGTAATTACAATAATTCATTTCAAAGAGCTCAAGAGAAACAATACTATGCTATTAAAACAGATGTTTATTGATACAAAAGAGCTCACCTTCTAACTCAATCAAGTAGGCTAATTGACATTTACTCCAAAGAGCAATAAAGCTACTTCATTTGATGGACAGTTAAACTGAAATTTGAATAAATTTGGAAATTTATAAGCTTGGAAAATGCTAATAGTTCTGTGAACAGTAGACTTCACACCCAAGAATAAAGCTAATTGCATTTGATGTACTTAGTCATAATCATCATCCCAAAATTAAACACAATCATCACATTCAAAGAAATATTTCAAATTTTTTTTTCCAGAAATCTTCCAGAAACAGCACCTCCAATCATCCAACACAACACAAACACTCAGCATTCAGATCAATGCTACACAGACTGAACAACACACCACTATCCACCGAAAATTACAACACTGAACTAAACACGATAAAATACCTAGCACAAGAAAACGGCTACAAACACAACCTAATTGATTCAATCATAAAATAACAACCAAAAAACAAAACACCAACATCGCCGACCAAAAATACATCACAATGACATACATTAATCCAGAATCAAACAGACTAGCCAAAATCTTCAACAAAGCCGGCCACACCATCACATTCAGAACAAAAAATAAATAAATAAAAAATGCACTTGCACCCAAAATCACACTGAACACAAACAAATACGATCTCCCAGGGATCTACAAACTGAACTGCTCTGATTGTAACAAATTTTAGATAGGACAAACATAGTTAAAAAAAAAAACATTTACAAACCTTACATGCAAAAACAGAATCGACTTTTGCAGACCATATCAATCAAACTGGACACACTTTTACTGACATCACTGCCAACCTACACATTCTACATAAATAATCTAAAGGACACGAACTCAACACCTTGGAACAATTTGAAATTTACAAACACACCACACAATAAACAAAACATCTTCAACGAACAATTCAATTTTAAATCACACAAACTTTTTGTCCACATTATACAAAAACCACATTTCTTCTAACCAACAAACTAACATCGCTATCTAGGATTCCTTGAAGATGAGTTTCAATAGCTCGAAAACGTTCGGCCGAGCGTGAGTATATTTATTATACATTCACAATCTAAAACTGACTGCAAGTCGTTAAATTTACAACAAAAAGTTAATATTAATAACGCAGATCTTTATGGAACAAGAAATCCAAGAATCTTCCAGATCTAACACAATTTATAAGACAACTTTGCCTAAGGCAAACCCCTCAGGATTGTTGAAGGACCACAACTTGAAAAAATATAAGGAAGGGGGTAAACATCTTTAAAAAAACATTACATCTCCATTAAAAGTGTCACAATAGAAATGGCTAACTTTAGCTGTTATTTCTAGGAGTACTTGAAAAATATTATTTAGCCTTCTACTTTCTACAGCAGGTTGGGAAGGGGGGTACAGATATATGAAATGTGCACTATTGGCAAAAATTATTATTATTTATATATAACTATGAAACATTTTTCTGGGGATACAGCGTAGCACATCCCAATGCAACGAATTATATATAACGAATTTATATAGATTATCACACACAATTTATTAAACAGTGGAGATAAGCGATGTGACGCGTAATGAATTTTTGTGAAACACAGAGATGAATTAGAGCCTTTGGTGAATTAAACCCTTGATTAAATTTGCGTAGTCTATCTAATGTCTGCATTCCACCAAAGTCACTGTATCACGTCACCACGGCTACGGTTTTTTTTTACCCAGCCAATCGTCTGTACTTATAATTTTCCACATTGCTAAAATCAGATTTCAAATGTATGACGAATACTTAATTGCAATATTAGAAATGATTTGTTTCTCTCAAACAAAATTTTATTCTTTAAGTCTCAACCAGATGAATAAGAAGGTCCGAGGGCTATCTTGTAATCTGACTCCAATTTGTATTTGATGAAGAAGCTTATTTTAAAAACCATATGTTTTCTATAGAAGAAGACATTTAAGTGCCTTTCCTTTTTTCCCCGTTTAAATATCCTTTAAATGGAAGCAAATTTTGAAAATCCTTACAGATACATCGACGGGCTTTCCTTAAAGTAAGATCCATGCAAAATTTCATAGAAATTGATTCACACGTTCAGCCGTCAATGTGTTACAGACAGTCAGATACAGACAAATGCAAAATTGTCGACTTGAAGGAAAAACATCTATTAAAAAAGCTGATTTCAATTAAGTACCGAAGCTTCTAAATGTAGAGGATTATTTAATAGTTGAGCAGTATGGGCTAATACTAGACAAGAGTTAAAAGAATCTAAATCTAAAAGAATGGTAAACTCTTCAGCAAAAAATAAGTAAAGAAAGCGTAATGTAATGTATAAATAACTACAGTACAAAGCTATGAAATGTCTGTCGAGAGCATCGTTATAGTTCTAAATTCATCAGGGTGAAATACAATTATTCAAGATTGTAATAAAAAATGTTTTCTACTATGGATCAGGTTTTATAGATTTATGACAAACCTTTGGTATGAATTTTATACAAATTTGCCTGTATATAGAGCCAGCAACCTGAAATAAGTTCATTGTAAAATTTAATAAATATTAATATGTGAATTCTTCTAACTTCAAGTAAAATTAGAAATGTAAGAAATAGTAAAAGTAAGTTCACATTCAAGATGGGAAAACGTGATGGTATGAATGAATAGAAAAGATCCACTTCTAAATTTTGAATAACAAATAAATAATTCGTAGTTAAATGCAGAGCAAGACTACGCCCAATACTGATAGAAATGATTTCCAGATCATTAACTAATATTGTTTCAACACTGAATATTAGTAGACATGAGATTAAATGTGCTGAAAATATGTTTCAGCAACTGGATTCTGGAGAGCCTTATATTTTGTTTTGTCAATAGCTTAAAACGTTGCACGACGTGATGAATAAATGCTGGGCATGAAGATCAGTTTTATAGGTTTACACTCCATTATCATGTCTGTAATATTGTCAATGTTAAAAACTTGTTCGAAAAAAGCTGCATTCAGCTATATACAAATTAAAAATGTTTGTTAAGACTGTTTGTTGTATTGTGCTATATTCAACAAGACGAGCGTCAGGTTACAGTATAAAAATAATCTAATCGGTGTCGTCTCAGATTATCACAGAAAAATTCACTCAAAACAATAGAAAAAACAATTAATTCAACTCATGCGAAGTTTATGTACAAGTACTTGACAATAGAGTGTCTCAATCATAAGCAGTCACATTTTAGCATTCGAGCAAATAAAACTTGAACAGCGGACAATACCTGCTTTCTATTCACAGATTTCGCCTGCAATTTTGGGGGCGGAGGTCTTGGAGGAGGTGGCTTCTTTTTAGTGGCCAAAGTTGTTTCTGACCTTGAGAACTTTCTATCCATAAATGGGTCGCTGTAAAAAGAAATCAATTTATTGAATAGAATGATGAATTTATTAATAACCTAAATATTGCACAATAATAATATGCCATTGAAATTAGACTTACTTTTTCGAGTCCAAGTCCTGGAGATTGAAATTAGAAAAAGGTGGACAAGCTTAAATAATCTAGATATTTAGGAAGATGAAATAATAAATTACTCAATAAAATGGGTAAGACATTAATTGTATAATGAGCAAGCCACGGTTTAACTAGCTCTTTAGCAATTCAAGTAACTCTCATATACATAAACAATAATTATAAGCTACCTAATTGTATAAAAAAGAGTGACATTGATGATAAACTAGAATATTTAGGGAAGTAATGGAAGAATGAACGTAAGAATAGAAACTCTGAAAAAAAATGATTATGGAAGAAGGGGCTGACGAGAGACGCTAGATCAGGGGACATCAAGTGGTTTGGTTTCAACGGATTTTGTATGTATAGATATGGTTAACTTGCTTAAAATTAATTAGGTTTGTGACAATAATTAAAAATTATCAACGGATAACAGCGGTGCGGTTGATAAAACATTAAAGGCTTCCTGGGTATTTTAAATATGCATCATGTAGACGGATAAATAGATAAACCTGACGATTAATATCTTGTATAATAAAAATTCAAGTGTTTTTTTTTTAGTTTTTATTATAATATTAGTGAAAACTAGATGGATCTTCAACATCATAATATTTAGCTTAACAAATATTGTAAACAACTTAAAAAATATTGTAAACAAAATTGATTATAAAAATGATATTCATAGTTTTTTTTTCAAAAATGATTATTCCATGAAATTTAAATGTTGATTATGAATGTAAAATTCTACGCAGTCAATTATTTTTATACTTGTAGAGTAAGAACGACCTTGTGAATTATGTAATGTGATAAAGAATTGGAAGGTTAGTATGTCTCATTTGATGAGATAATATTGTAAACAAAAATACAGTTTTACTCATTTATAATCAATAAGGCCGGTTGAATTTTGCTTCATTAAAACATGTCCTTGAACAATATTAGCAGATCATAGACTGATATTTTATTAAGGACCCGACAGAGGCTTATTTTTGAAATCGTGACGTTGTCCGTCCGTCCGTGCTCTAGAAAGGAAGATTTTAGACTTTTGCATAGCTCTATTACAGTTTTTCATGAATTTGATATCTTGATTTTTTTTGTAAAGATCTTAAGAATTGGTAAAAATGAAGAATTTTATTAATTTGATAAGATTTGTTTCTACTCCACGTTAGTGATGGTTTAAAGACGTTCAGTCGATACTGGGGTTAAACACGCTTGCAAGCGAAATCACCCTAAATTAGTTTGTGGTAACACAGCCTTATTCCTTAATACCTGAGAATAAGAGTATGGCTTCCTTGAATAGCTTAGCCAACGCTTCATTCACAAAAATATTAACGTTGTTCATTCTACTCTTCACAGGAGAAACTGAATGAATATTTTCAATATCTTTCACATGAAATAAATTAGCCTAAATAATAAAATATTTTATAAAAAATATCATTGATTATTCTGCAGAATAGAATAGTAATGAATCAGAGTAAACCCCATGTACAAACCACTCACAAATTTACTTACTTTCTATCTTACAGAAAATTAATAAGATATTAGTTTTCCAACACAAAATTTAATAAATTATCGATTAGAAAATTATCGAAATGTAGTTGATTGACAAAGATTTGAGTTTTCATCAGAATCTGTATTTGTAATGGATAATTAGACGCTTTTATCAAGATTGAACTGTCAATAAAGTGAATAAATGATAACAATAAACAATACCCATATTGGGAAATTTATTAACAAGACAGTCGACTGTAAAGTCAAGACACTATACTACTACAGCAATGTTTTAAATATTAGTAATTTAGTAGTAATATAAACAATAGTAGAACCAGCAAGAATTACTCACTTCAGAAGAGTTAGTAGTGGCATTTACAGTGTGAACAAGCTCAAACATTATTTAAGAGGAGGACACTTTGAGCCTACCAGTCCTAGCTGCCTATTAATATTAGTTAAGTCACGTCATAGGCTCTGAACTTATTCAGGTGCGAACTGAGAACTCTGAAACCATACCTGAGTCATCCAGGTTACATGATACAGCTACCATTATAGATCAACCACTGACGGACACAGAATAGTTTATCTATTTGTTCTATAGAACAACTAATATTGTCAAAAATTTTGAAAAGATATGCCAATTCATAGAAGAAAATAGCGTTGAACATGACCATAAATTCTTGCAACTTGCCATCAGACGATTTAAGAAATATGGAGAAGTTAACGCGTTCGTTATTAAAGACTAAGATACTACTCTTAGGGTCTCCTCAATAAAAGCCATGCGCTTATTTATTTTTTATGACATTAACATTTCATCATTATGAATATACTAGAAGTTGTAAAGGTTAATTAGGTATAAATTCAAAAAGACAATGTACTTCTCTAGAAAGTTCACTGGTTTATAATTTCTTGAAAAGCCGAGAGAAGTGCGGAATTTTGTTGGGGTTGTAGTTAGAGAAGGAAGCTTACAATGAATTAAGAGAGAAATGCGCAATTGTTTGAAAAGATAGTAAGCGGGAGCGATTTGGCACGCACCTATATCATGCTAGATTTTTGATATAGATGGAATATCACATATTCACTCAAGTGAAATAGAACTTTATACAGAGAGTGAGGTAGATGATACCTAGTAGGTGTCATGTAGAACAATATCAATCTATGAATTCGAATCTTAGGGTTAAGTTAGAATGTAACTTCACAATGATTTTGCCCATTTTTCAATATATTTATCTATATATCTTCTTGAATGTTCTTGGTTCATTTTATTGATTTATTATGATAACTGAATATGTAATTAAAAGCTAGACACTTCAACTCCCAAAAAATTGAGACTGTAATTAGTTTATGGCAGTAATATGTGTATTATTACAATTTTGACGTCTTTAAATTAATTAGAAGAGAATAGAATTGATTTTTGTGCATATATACGCATGGAGGTGGTACATTGACAGTGATAGAACAGGAAATTGATAACGAAAGCCTACTATCTTTTCTTGATATTTGAGCAGATGTCAACACCCACATCATGTGTTCAAATTCAAGTTTATTAAAACTCTCCCTAATCTCTTTAAAAAAAAATGCAGTATAACTATTTTTTCTATCAATAAAGCTTTTTAATAAAATATATTTGTTCCATTATTATTATTATTCAAATGCCATTTACGAATGAGAAATACTTGTTTTCAAAAGTTGAGCTCCCCTTAACACTGAATGGAGCATGAAGTATTTAGTTTAGACATGAAATAATATGTGTTTAGATTTTAGAAGGTGGATAGATTTAGTTAAATTACTGGGCTGTTGAATGTCTGTCAATAAAGCAATCATCATTTGATAGTTCTTTAAAAATACCGTTATTCGTATGCCTAATTTATTTTAAGATGAAAAATCTTATACAACGATATCCGCTAACATGAAGCACAAGGAATTTCAACTTCAAATACCGCAACTTCATTCAAGTCAATTCTGTCACGTAGTGATGTCAGTAATATCACTTTATGGCAAAGCATGAAATTAAAATTTTAATATCGCGTTCGAATTTATGAAGTATGTTGAGTATGAAAGTAATTCGTATTATAAGTAAACACTGTAAGAATTATCCGCTTTCAAATCTGATTAATTTCCTCCACATTAAAAGCTCATATATTATTTTTAAAAACTCTTAGAAAGAGAGAAGTTACTTTCACTTCAGTCACTAATCCAAAAAAGGATAGTTTCACAAATATATCCTCAAGGTAACCCATCAATTATCGGCCACCTGCCAAAATATCGGCCACTCAATACCTAAAACTTAAGCGTTTGCTTCAAGTTTTTTTACAGCTGCTTGGCAGGAAATTATTCATTGGTCAAGTTCACGGGTGCCTAAGGCTGCTTTTTACAACGTGTCGTGGTATGACGGTCTATTAGTATGACGGAAACTAAGGCGGCTGATTGGTCTATTCAGATAGTCGTCTATGAATTTCAATAACATTTTAACTAACAACATAACCAACATTCACTTTAATAGTCTTAGGTAATGTCTTAAACATGAAATATTAAAATATAAAGTCAATCTTGTCCTTGACCGGCCGATTTTCTCTTGTAATCTTTGAAATTTGTGCTTTGTGTTATGAGGACAATAAAGGGATCATCCCGGTGTCCTCATTGATTATAATCTCTATATATAAAAATGAATGTCTGTCTGTATGTATGTATGTTCCCTATAGACTTCAAAACTACTTGACAGATCGGCATGAAACTTTGGGAATATGTTGTTTGAATGTTGGGGATGGTTTCTGACCATAAATTTTAATAGGGGAGCTAATAATTATTATTAATTAATCCATTTTATAGACCTAACCTACTGAACTTGCCGGCCAAACAGCTTAAAGGAACAGCTGATAGAAGTCAACAGTTTTTAATCACATGGCAGGCCCCTTAGCGGCGTTATTTACACCATCTTTGAACAGCAAAAGACTTTGCACTTTGCATGTAGGCTACCGTTCAGTAGGAGCCTTGCAATATGTAGGAAACATACGACTGGGTATGATGAAATGTAATTATGCCAGGTTGATGACATCTGTTAACCAATGCAGCTAGAAATTTGAAATGCAGCCTCAGCGGGAGGTGGCAAATAATAAAATCAAAAACCTAGCTTCTACCCTTATAGTCGTAGGAGGTTTAAATTTGAAATGTTTCTTCATTCAGAGGTGGTGATTAAGAAAACAACGAAGCCGCTATGATCAGCTGGAAGAGCCTTTGGACTAACTTCTTTCCTAATTTGAAATGTAACCTCAGGGGGAGGTGGCGAATAATAAAATCAAGGAGAATTTTTATGAGAACGCAGCAACGCGTGTCGGGCCAGCTAGTAAATAAATAATAGGTAGGTTTACTTTGAAAACTTGGCCCGACTAACAGACTTCTTATTGTTATTACAATTTTCAATCTGAAATTTCTGGGGAGTAGTTAAGGATTTGAGAACATTAAAATTAAAGGATAATATCGAAGGAAATCTGTAGCTTAACTTCAAGGCTCTTATTTTTCTACAAAGGAATTCATTATTAATTATTCCCTTCAAATAGGAGCCAAGAATATTCAAGCAATGAGATCCATTTTCAGGCGAGAGCCTGTAAGTAGAACAAATATTCAATTACGCTACGTTTAGTCTACGCCTACATTATTCAAAATTTTATTCGAATTAAATTGAAGATTATCAAATTTGAATAATATTCAACAGTTACTTTCATTATTTTTTATACAAGCTAATCGCGATGAAATTGTTCAATCGACTTTCAAGTTGAAACTTATGATTAGTTATATCATCATAACAAAGACTTCAAAATATAATTAACCTATCAAAACAACTTACCAGTTGCTGAAGTCCTCCAACAGTTGTGACGATGTTCGGCAGGGCTGAGCATTTTTGTTTGGTCCAGGGGGTGCAGGCGCAGGTCGTGTAGGAACTTTCATTTCTGAAAATTAATATTAAAATTTAAAACAATTCAAATATCACATCCCATAAAATTTAAAAGGAGACAGTGCAGTTTGACACATACCTATCGTCTTGCCAGCTGCATCCATTTTCCCTTGAACAGTGGCGCAATATGATAATACGAAATTTCCCTTCAATTATGCAATCATATTGCGTACAATGAGAGGTCAAGAACAAACTATAAACAAATTTCTTTTCTTAAATACGAAACATTTTCAAGTGAATCTAGTTCAACAGAATAATTTTATTACTATTAAAAACAATATTTTATCAGATGGTAATTTTCATTAAGATTCTCACTTCGCGAAGCGGCAACAGATTACTGCTTTCAGCGGAATATTTGAATTTTGTAGAATCCATGATTCAATCTCTGCGTCATGAAAAACGGTCATATTCTTCATTAGAATAAATTGACTGTACATGAAACTTTGGTCATTCGAATCGAAAGTGAATGACTATTATAATTATTGGAGTGTATTTCGATAAATGAGGAAACTTCAACGTCAAATGATAATATAAGTTTACCATGCCAGTGCCAGCAGTTACTACAAATTATACCAGTAGTCTAGGCCTACTATCCTTATACTTTAAACGAGCTTAGCGAGTTCTCAGTTTTAACATCTCTCGAGGTTAGCGGCTATCTGTGGTATGTATGATAGATATATGTTAACTTTCATACGCTTTAAACAATCAATTTCAAATTATTAACACATAGCCTATTCTTCCGAAGTTTATACAGATAGAGTTCATTGGCCAGTACAATAAATTTTATTGTCCTACTCTTTCATCTTTTATGGTAAAAAATATATCGTCACTTTAGGATCCAGGTTAGTTAAGGCTAGCGCCAAGAATATTGTACAGTAGACAAAATAATTTTCGTTCGCATAGTTTCAAAAGATTTTTTAGTAGCATTTCTCTATATATAGGCGCCCTACCATAGCAAATGATAGTCCATCAGCAGAGCATTTTGTTTTCACTGAGAAGGACTTCCGTTCAAATCCCGTTAGACATAGCCTACAGTAGGCCTAATTAATTTTTTGTTTATAGAAGTCAACTGTACCAAATAAGTTTTCTATATTCAAAACCAATTCCCTTGAAATTATTCAATTTGTATAATTTTTGTTCTCATAGTTTGATCTGAATATATTCTAAGAGAAACTATCATTCCCATTCTAATCATCTTAATAGTAATATATTATTATGTAACTTTTTCGTCAAATTTGTTCTTCAACTGAATCCAATGTTGTTTGGGCTGGAACGGGGATTTTTGTCCATTAATATTATTCAAAATTAATCAATAAAAAATATGTAATTAAGTTAACTTACATGCATAATTTAAAATTTACTTAGTTTCAAAAAATAATAAAATTAAAAACATTTGGGTAGGCGGGGGGTTTGTTAAAGTTGGATGGTTAGAATAAACTTGCAAAAAAAAATTTAAAACAAAAAAGAAACTGATTTCAATAAAATTACACTAAAAATTAAATACTCAAAAGTTTAAAATAAGGAAGTTTACTTTAAACTGAGAAAATAAAGAATTTGATATAAGTAATCTTTTGAAGTCGCCAATTATTTTATAAGTTTATTGAAAATCTTTAAGATTTTATAATTTTTTGGAAAATTTGGTGCCGACTTCAAATAAAAGGTTACTTGTATAAATTTTTTTATTTTCTCTGTTTAAAGTGAACACCTTATTTTAAACGTTTTAGTACGAGAGTATTTAATTTTTGTATCATTTTATTAATGTCGATTTATTTTTTGTTTAATTTATTTTTTACTTTTTAGTTGAACATTTATACTTTAAAAACATGAGAAATATCTTACACGCTATGGAATACTTGGCAAATCAATACAACATATGAATTGAAGTAACTAAAATTCCCTACAAAGAGAGTTAAAAATCAAGCTATGAGAAAAATTGATAAACTAAGTAAAATTCTACAACTCTTTATTGAACTTAGATTATTGTACTGTATTTAGAAAAATTATAATAGCGCAAGTCTTCATAAGAGTGGAATATAGCTTTTATTTATTTAAATTCGGTCCATCCCGAATATACCTACACTAAAAAATTAATAACTTTAAAAAAAATTAAAAATCATTTTTGATAATTAACGATCTTAAAAACATTTTTCACTCCAACTCATGATTGAAGCTATTATAACCTTATTCCTACAACTCCATAACATCAACTAAAATATTATTTACAATATTTAAACAGAAATAATATTGTACTTCCGTATGTAGTTCTTTTTTCTTCTTATAAGGTGCCTAATACCTCCTGAAAATTTGCTACCTCTGCCCCCTATAGTTTTTGCTCTAAAGTTTTATGCATACAGACGGACGGACAGAGCCTTTGCATGACGCACTCCCCCTATGTACTCCGTACAGTGAGAGCTAAAAGCAGGTCGAATTGAGAACAAAATTGATAATATTTAATCTTCCACAATTCTTGAAAATTGATTGAAGGGAGTTTGAAGACAAATAAAATAACTTAAATACCCGAGAATTACTATCATTGATGTAATGTACATGCTAGTACTCGATAATGTACATGCTGTACATTATCAAGTGCTCTGAATTAAATAAATGTATTATTGTATAAAAAATGCCGTAGATTAACAGTTAAATATACCATAAACCACGTCCAAGTTTCTTGAAAAGCTCAAATATTTCGAGAAAAAGATAAAGTTATGCTATTTAACATGTAAAATATAGGCAAAATCGTGAAAGAGTCCCGGATGACGTCACTGCATCAGCTGGCTGTTGCATGCTACCTGCACATGATACAGTTGAACACTACCTTGTCTTCTTATTATAGCCTACCTTGATAATAACTAGACTATAATAGAAAATTGAATTTCAATAATAATTATTATTATTATTATTGTTAGAAATCCAATTCGCTGTTGTGAGTTGGATTAGGCAAGAGCCTAGCTAAACCATGAATGTAAAGAAGAAGACTAAATCCATAATTAATTATGATGAAAACTTGTTTTTCTTATATATAGTAATGTATATATAGATATAGTAATAAAGGCCTGAACCCTACCCTTTTTCTTCTCAAAAAAGGAGTAGGCTAATAATTGTATTGGCCATCGAACTCGATCCGTATAAAGTTTGGAAGAATATGTTTGTGTTCAAAAATTTGAAGTTCATTGGTCAAATAAGCATACTAAAGTTATCGTCAAACATCCATAGATAGCCATGAGCCACGAGTCAAGTCAAAACTCGCTACGCTCGTTCAATCATAATACTGATAAATCCTAAAGTTCACATAATGTTTTAGAGTGGTACCTTTGCACTATTGTTACACCATACTCTAAACCGATTAAGCAATGATAAAAATTCATTTTTACTGTGATTAAATTGTTTGTTCTATTCTTGGATTTCTTGTTCCAAAACGATCTGCGCATTAACTTTTTGTTGTAAATCAACGACTAGCCGTCAGTTTTATATTGTGTATATATTGTGAATAACTTCTAAAATAACGACTGCTAGTCGTTAAATTTACAACAAAAAGTTTATTCTATATTGTGATTCTGGTAACTTATACTAAGGTATAGTTTACTGACATTATTATAAGCAGTGAAGCTGGATGATATTATAAACACAGTACCTTTTTTGTCTCCTATTAGATTATGCTGTAATTTTTAGAATTCCGTAAATATCGTACATTTCAGAAGTTCAGAAACAACTACTCACCTCTTATCATAAGTATGAATGATAAAACTTGCATCTCACAGAGGTTGCTGAATCTTGAATGAAATTAATTTCTTAGAAATTTCAAATGAGGCATGGATTTATATTTGGAGTGTGCGTATCATTTGTACAGAAATGTATGCGGTTTACTTAGAGATTTAATAATGAGACCTTAAAAAGGAATCTTGAGGGAAATCATGTTTGCATTGAACTAAACCTATTTAACTATTCAATCAATAATTATAATCAAATATTATGGTACTAGTAGGTCTTTAAACAAAATATCTTTGGTTTTGTTAACAGTTCTGAAAAATAGAATAAAATCAAGACTTGATCAACTATTCCTATAAAATACTACCCAGGGAATCCACTCACTATGGAAAAGTGGGAGTACTTATAGACACTTCTTAATCTGAGCTCTCATAATAAACTTCTCCCACGGAGACAACAAAAACTTTTTCAATAGAAATAGATGAAAATGACTGCCCTATTATTTTTTCTCGTTACAGTGTTTCACTGCATGATTTTTCATGGTTGCTCATGGATAACAGTCAGTACATTCTCAATTGAGAATAAGACTGAATACTGATTGAGTTTTTCAAAATTCTCAGTCATTCTAGTGCTACTCCAGTAACTTATCCTTTAATATTTAAAATGATGGGAAGTTGAAGCTTTAGTTAGTTACTCATCTATTCAAATTGTTCATTAATTTAGAGCTACCAAACTTTGTCTAATCAGTTATTTTCAAGAATAAAAAAATAATTGATTTCCAAACCCATACGAAATCTTTAAATGATATTATTTATGACTTATAGTTTTTCAAATGATGATTTCTGGTTTTTTAATTTCTTAAAGAAATATCAGAACTAAAGAAATAGGTACTGCGCAATTCGGAATAGTTTATTAGTGTGAAAAGATAAAATCATCGATAAAAAATGCATAATATATTATTCACCTCACTCTTTCATCTTGCATATTTTCTTGCATTACTCATGAATATTTTTACCTATAATTCTCATCAGAATGAAATTTTCTACTCAAATAATAGATAAAATATTTGATGGCCTTATTATAAGAATGAGCAGGAAGCATATACCGAGTACGGTACTGAGTTGAAAATTTTTCTCATACCAGCTAGCCTTTAATTTACAGTAGTTTGTTTTAAAATAGAATTTCAAAGAGTAAGTGCTTAATATAGTAGTGATGTATTACCAAATTGAATTTTAAAAAGTAATAAAATGATTTTTATTTCATAACACAAACATAATTGTTATTGGGTATTTTGTTATCACCTTAATGCTCAAATGCACTAATGAGTCTAATGCATCGATTAGTACACCGATGGTATTTTCTAATAATTGAAAATGGTAAGTGCATATTTTCCTCTTCAAGAACAATATTTGATAACCGCTTTGAAAACTCTTAAGACATTGCATAGGTGGATTCTAAATATGACTTAAATTTATAATAAATTGGTACCGGAATAATTCAATATGAAATGCGTATTAATAATTTCAAATCAAAATATGAACACGAGATTATATAAAAATATAATTTAAAAGAAAGTTATTTCATAACATAAAAATAATTTTTATATGGTATTTTATCATCACCATAACATTCAAATACGCTAATCGCATTAATCAACATTAAAAACAAAAGAATTTCTTTATAAATATTACGGTTCTATTGTATCGCTTTAATTCACATTACTTTGAATTGAAGATCCTCAATGCGATTATTTAATCACAAATTATTCTATAATAATTAAAGCATCATAGCTATCAATATCTGTACATGATTGTTCAGGTTTAAAACCAGTATCAGAGCTACAAAAACATTTGACAGTTACAGAGGACGCAAACTATTGGAATTCAAAGTAATTCATTTCATTATCAATAACTTTTCTATCTAAACAAGTTATATGAATAAAATTTTAAGTTGAATTTGACAAAAAATTCTATGTCTACGCTTGAATGAATCAATTCAGACATCAATTTGAACTGACGTAGATAACAACCTTGTGTGAACTACCTTCTAATTGAATTACAAAATAGCAGTCTCTTCAACTTGCTCCAATTTCACTTCACGGTTATAAGTTGTGCAAATGAAGTGAAATATTTCTTAAATTCGTTCAATTAGATTTCTGCTTTTGAGCATTTTTCAGCTAGGAAGTTCTCATTGAGAACGGAATATTTCTCATGATTTTAGAAAGATTCTTCAAGAATTAAATATTAAATCACAGCCTTAATTGATTAATGAATCACGATTTACTTGTTGGGGCTTCAACATCACTTAATTCTCCCCCATTCAATTGCTTTCTTATCTCAGTGAACGTTTTACCTTTTGTTTCCGGTAAGAATATGAATGTAAGAATGAAACCGATTAGACAGAATATACTGAATACTAGATAATTCAAATAGAGGCCGTATTCATCGGTGAATACTTGATAGAGTTTTAAGCAGAGAAAAGAGGCTACAGTGAAGCTTAGCGCACAAAAACTACTTGCGATTCCTCTTGTATTTGTGGGGAATAACTCTGATTGGAGAGTCAAGGCTACTGGACCTAGTCCAAAAGAGAAGAAAAATGCAAATAGAGAAAAACATGAAAAAATCAACCAATGATACTTGGCTAGATCATATTCTGAGTATTTGTTCATATAAAAATAGATGCAGACTAGAATATTACACACAAAACATCCGAACGAGGATGCCAAAATGAGCGGACGTCTTCCAAGAGTGTCTACAAATTTTGCAGAAATAGCAACTACAATCACCATCTGGAGTCCTATCAAAATTGTGTATTCGTTTGGACCCAGAACGGATCCTTCATCATTCACTCTGAATGCTTCTGTTGCATAGGAAAGGATAGCTAAAAATCCGCAGTAAGCTTTTGTTACACTGATTACAACAACTAAAAATAACGCTTTACGATCGGCTTTTGTTTTAAAAACGTCACTGAAAGACACCTTAGATGGTCCAGACATTTCTTGCTCGATAACTGATTTCATTTCTTTTAGCTCCTGTTCGATCTTCACAGCTGGCTGGTTGCCTCTGAGTGTTGTCAATGCCAACAAAGCTTTGTATTCGTTGTTTTTAATAAGATAATAGTAAGGAGATTCCACTTGAAAATAAAACAAACCAAAAAATATTACCGACAATGCAGCGTTTACATAGAGAACGGTTTCATATGAAAAATATGGACCTATACAGTATTCAAACAACAATCCAACGTGGAACAGAGTTTGAAATAGTGTGGTCAATGCCCCTCTTATGTGGTTTTCAGCTATTTCACCTAGATACATTGGCACTATTGTAAAAGTAATACCGAGCGCCATTCCTTGTAACGTTCTTGCCACATACAGAGCGGGCACTGAGTAGATTGATAGCATTAGAATCCATGATGCCAAATAGAGGAAAACTGAGAAATATATGCAGGGTTTCCGTCCAATTTTATCTGACAGGATGCCACTGATTGTTGGCGTGAAGAACGGTCCAATCTCAATGAAACTGACCATCCAAGAAGTCTGCTCTGAGGTCATAGGAACTGGGCTGTCTGGTCCCTGTAGTATCTGGAGTATTGGTGCTACCCATGCTATACAAGTTGCTCCAACCATAACTGATATGGAACCTGTAAAAAGACAATTAAAATGATTTTCAAGTAGTAGAATAGAGTATGACATTGGTCATTTTTTTCAAACTTTAATGAACAATGATATAAATAATGTAGAAAATATGAAGTTGCTAATGGATGACTTTTAAACACTTCATTCATTTAATAATATTGTATCCACCCAAACCTCGATCTAATAGACCATTCACAGTCCAGTATGTGAAAAGCTATTATCTCGAAAATTATTTCTGTAAAAGATGTTCCAAAATTTATTTAAAAAGTGGATTACTGAAATAAATACTTTTTATAAAAACCAGTTTAGAGGGTTGAGTAATGTTTCCTTCTCTTCTTATGTAAGAATCATTGTATGATCAATTTTCCATGCATACTGGTCCTTTTTGTAATCAGCATAGCCTATTCATTTATGTAGATTGTTCAGCAGACATAAGTTTATGTTGAAGCAGCAAATTACAGTTAATAGGTACTTCTTGAAGCATCTAATTGCAGTTATTAGGTAGGGTATTGTAACTCTTTCACAGTGTTTATTCAATATTTAAACTTAGGTCAATATTTTTTTCTGTAACATGGATCAATTGGAACTACTCCGTAATTATTGAAAGATGAGTTTATGCAGATACAACAGAATCAGAGTAGGGTCACTCCTTTTTGATAACACAATATTTTTTATAAAAAGTACAGTTTGCCTAAGTTGCAACTCAAGACTGAGAACATGCTTGAGAAATTTATTTTAGAACTTTTGGCGAGGAAAAGTTACCTCAGAAAGAAATTTACAAGTATTGACATAACACATATCTTACATCTTTCTCCATACCGGTACCCCTTACTCTGTTTCAAGAATACCCCATGAAATAAATTTCATTTTCTCACTACTCAAATGATTTATTTGGGATCCTCAAGCATTTGAAATTATGTCGGGTATGATCGTTTCAATTTGAACAGATATCTGAACCTGAGGATGATTGAAAGTATAAAATAGAAAACTTATTATTTATTGAAAACAGCACACATGTAAAGTATGCATACACCATACAGCTGACTATTGTCAATAAGTTTGGAGTTATTCAGAAACAATCTTATTACTAAAAATTGCTGAATAACGTGTACTGTATATGACTGTAGTTTATGAATTCTACTATACGGTACTATAATATATTTTCTCACCAAGAAAGTTATAATTGTTCTTAAAGTCTCAATTCTATAATTAAGTTATTAATTTATTAAACAATAATTATTTCACACCCAGAATTTTTCTAAAAACTAGTCCAAGTGCATTAGAAAATGCTGAACTTAAATTAGATACGGTACGGTAAGTATAGTTTTCACATTAAAAAAGAAATGATAAAAAGCGTCATAGCCACTAATGATATGCTGTACTGCTCAAAGTATACTGCACTTCATTACATAATACTGTATACTCCATCAACATACTGTACGGTAATCTCTACTGAACTGATCATTGACGTTATCATCATTAACACCTTGATGTTATCAGCTTTATTATCGCTCACAGTATCTGGTGGTTTGGACCATTCCATTGTAGGCCAATTGCGGGTTACCATTTTTTTTTTGTAGATTACGTCTTGTAGAGACTCCAGTTAAGGAGTATAAAACAAGGCAGATTAACAATTATACTATCTTATACACTATAGTTACCATAATTACTATAATATCAATTAGTTGAGGTGAGGCTTAATTTTGATATGAAAAAGGAACTCTTGTAGGCTACACTATAAAAAGCTTTATCAACTAAATATTTTTTTTAATTGTTTTTTTTTTAATATTTCTATATTTTTAAGACTCTTTAAGAACTGCGGTAGCTTGTTGTAGAGTTTCCTACCAATATAACTAGGTTTTTGTTTGAATAAGCTTCTATTGTGACTTCCAATGCTCTTCCTCATAGCATGGTTCAAACGGCGAGGTAGAACTGTCAGTAAATGTCTCTCCGCCAAAAATAGCCTTACTATTTAATAAGCTTATTATTTCAATCTGATCATTACATATTATTAAAAAAAATGATGATTTGTCTTACCTATCAGGCCTGCTACATATTGGTTGGTTGCGAAGTTTAGCATCATCCTGGAGCAGGTAGTAGATTCCTCCCGTTTGTTCAATCTGCAAACGCAAGAAAAAAATCACACACACTTCCAATGCTTATCAAAAAACATTTGCCTACTGAGCATAATAAGAAAATCCTTCAGTAGTGTATTGTCCTCCACAGCAGATGTTACACAATTGAACAATGTGCATGGAATGCAGTATTCTGTTTCAACAGATCCAATAACGCTGATGAATCACAACAACCACTAAATAATAGGCTACAATGGAAATTGAAATGCTTCTTTAATTTTGAGAAGAAGCTAACGCACTCTGACACTTTCCTTGTCGCTCTTTCTCCTTCTCACTTTATCTCAAGTAAAAGATCAATCGTCTCACTTTCTCATAACTACCCGCACTCAATCATTGACATTGACCGATCAATTGTGTGAACATCGTTGCATTTAAATCAGTCTGACACAAGTAACTTACATATCAAGTACACTAGATGACTAAACGACTGCGTTCAAAGTTCCGGAAATAGTAAATCACTGTTTGGTTGTATCTGCTACTTTTGGTGCAGTAATCATCCTCATTCCGTCACCGCGACTATCAAGTTCCTGTCCTTCCAAACAAACTTTATCTTTTATTGAAGGATAAATAAAAAAAAAAAACATCTGAGCTGGAAGAACTAATCAGCTGATCTGTATATTATGAACTATAATAATCAGTAGCGTAGCAAACATTTTGAAATGATGGGGGGGGGGGGGGTTATCGGAGATTTTGGGAGCCTTCCAGGGGTCCAGGGGTCCTCCCCGGGAAAAGTTTGATAAATTGTCCATCTAAAATCGTATTTTAACAGATTCTAGACTCATGACTAGAGAAGCTTGAACCCATTCATTTTAGTCCACATTATGGGAAATTTTTAGGATTTTCGATGCTGGGAACTTTTTTTTAAGGGTCAATAGGCTAACAGTAAAATATCAAAACTGACACCGTATGCTCATTAAATATATATTTTCACTCCCTTTTACTGGAGATACTGGAGGGATGCATTTCACTTCTAAAGAGAAGCTTCATCAGTCTCTTTTATCTTTAGAAGTGAAATGTATCCCTCCAGTATCCCCAGTAAAAGTGAGTGAAAATATATATTTAATTGAAATACAGTGTCAGTTTTGATATTAGATTGTTCATCAAGTATTTCGCAATGGAAAACATCACAGATGCTAACAGTAATTTTATACAAGTATTTATTGAAAAGAAGTTGAAACTTATAAATTTAATAAATCAATATTTCATGAATAGTTTTTGTTTGAGAGCTTGAACCTACTTTTCGTATATTGTTAGTTCATGGATGAAATATAAAAAATACTACTTTTATAGTGCCAATTTAACAAGTTATAGTGGTTTCTAATTATTATTACAGTCAGGGCCACACAGACCGTTTGGGGCACAGGACAGAGTTTTGGCGGGAGGCTCCCTTACCCCTTCACTCTATAAATATCAATTTTCAATCAGTGACACGATTTTCCAACTAACATTAATTAAGTCTTCCAGCTATGTCTAGTTGCCTACTGTACCGTACTCAAAAGTATCTGTGCAACTAATAAAGAATTGTCTTTTCGGTTTAAAGATGAAATTCGAGTGTAGGCTAACCAAAAACCATTCAATGAAAAACTTGCGGAAACTAGAGGAAAGGACAATGAAACGACTTCAATTTATACAACCAGTAAATTGAGAGAATGGAAGGAATAAGTATAGATAATTTATTATATTTATCTATTTTGAATAAGTTACAAGCAAAAGTATGACTGGTTATTTTAGAGGGGATCATCACCTTCAATACATTTGATTGGAGAATAATTCCGTTCAGGGTTTACCTCGCCTTTTGATCCATGTTATAGACAACTTGAACGGTCCACAATTTTAAGTAGGTTCCGAACCAGCGGTTCAAGTTATAAAGGAGCAAATAGCGTCAAGAGCTGCCCGGTCACCCATCCAAGTAATCTTGAGTTTTGAGCACTCGTGACTTCAACCGACCGAATTACCGCGAATAAAATACAGTGTCAGTAGCTTATTGCGAATAATATTTGAGAAAAATACCATGACCAGTATATGCTAACCGTGACAGTTCCGTTTGTACTAGTCTCTAATAACTAGTAGGCTAACAAGTCTGTTCTAAGCTCCACAGTAGGTTTAAATTAGACTGGCAAGCTCGCTTATAGAAAGGTCAAGTAGGAGCCAAAATTATTTGTCAACATTAAAGACGCTTTCGTTCAACTTGGCAAGTGTCTTCAATTTGCTTGCATCCCGCAAAATATACTTAACTCGATCATTATGATGATTGTGACATAAGCAAGCTTCAATCATAATTATTATTATTGAAATGACTTCAAAATTAGCAATGTGCCAATGAAAAATCAATGATTTATTAAATTTATACTTTATCCAATTTATAGTTTTCATTTTAATAAATACTTGCAAAAAATTACTGTTTATAATCCTTAAATTGCTTTTCCAATAGGCTATAGAAAATCCCAAAATTTTCCCATCATGTGGATTAAAATGAATGGATTCAAGCTTTTCTAGACATGAGTCTAGAATCTCTTAGAATGCAATTTAAGAGGGATTATACGTACACTGTCTCTCAACTGACAATCAATAGCAGACTATTGAAATTCTCATCTATAGACTATTCAATATTATTTATCTCAGTAGCCTGTTATAGTTAGGCACAAAGGCTACTAACAATATTATCGTTTCCCTCCGAATTTGTTAAACAATGTTTATGCATACAGAAACAGAAAATGCCAAGAAACTCTTTATATAAAGTACACTACTGTAAATATTATTTTTGAAATATATAAAAACCAACTACCATTTTTCCAGCTTAAATGCGGGGTTTCAGTTGAATAAATAATTTTCTGTAAAGAATAAAATTAAGAGCCTGATGTGCTTATGTTTCAATCTTATCAAATTATTGTTGGATGGCCATGGCCACTACTACTATTTAGGCTATTTATGTTTTTCAATTATTATCAAATGAAAGTTATTTCTTGTGGAACTGAAGCGGCGAAGAATATAATTTTTAATGCAGTTTCATGAGAAATACAAATAGTTTTTAGCAGTATCAGTAATATGTAATATACCAATATTTGTGATACCGTACCATTAGAAATATTGTGAATATTTCTATTTTCCAATCATGAAAAAATGGAATACCAAACGGTACAGTACTATAGATGTAATTTCCGACTGAAAATCTATTCAATATTCAGATTCAAACTACGATCTAGGCAAATGGTTTTTATTTAAGTACCCTAGTAGTTAATAGTTAGGAAATGAAATTGATTCAAATAAATAAATACCAACGCAAAACTAGTATTTAAAAAAAGTAAATAATTTAAAACGTTCATCGGTTCAAGAAATGCGTTTCAGGAGTAGGCCTATAGTAGAAAATACTAAATGAGGATAATTTAAAAACCGTATATCGGTGTGAAATACAAACTGATATTAAATTTTCATGTGAAATTTAACGACTTGCAGTCAAATATTCATTACGAATAAGTATAACTTACTTAATCTGTAGGCCGAGCGCTTTCGAATCTTTGAGATCCATCTTCAGAGGCGTGGGTTCCTAGATCAACATGTCAGTTTTTTGGTTAGAAGAGTTGTTTGGTTTTTGTAAAATGTGATCAAAAAGTCTGTGTGATTTAAAATTTAGTTGTTCATTGAGAATGTTTTGTTTATTGTGTGTGGTGTGTTTGTATATTTCACATTGTTCCAAGGTGTTGAGTTCGTGTCCTTTAGATTTTATATGTAGAAAAACTGTACTATACAAACTGATGATGAGCCAGAAAGTATTTCAAAATGTATTCATCTTGTGTGATCTCCTAATGGTCAATCAGTTGAAGTGGGGTTCTACAATATATACTTTTGTTAATGTCTTCTAGATCCTCTGAGCATTATATATAAGGCTATTTGTATTTGTACCTAGGCAAACACTGCTTTTTATGGAAGCCTAGCACTAGTAGAAATTTTTATTACAGTTCATATAATATAATAATACCGAAGTTCAAACTGCAATTCAAATTACTCCATGTGACTTAACGAAAAACTTACTTCTCAATATTATCTACAAGGTCCATGACCAACAGAAAGAAATGTTTCTCATGTCAGAAAATCGACGTTTTTATTGCTTGATAAAGCATAGAAGTGTTATTATCTCCATATTGTCTGTATACGTTTGCTTATTTAGCTATCTTGTGTACTTTTTTATGGTGAATCAAATCTTAGTAATAGTTCATTCACAAAAAATTCAATTGTTGACGGTTTAAACAATGTAACTTAAACAGTGTTTCTAACCTATTATCTAATAAATTCTACAGACAGATACTATAGTTTTAGCTATTCTCCATAGGTCATTGTAGACAAATAATGATGAAGATAAGAAAGTTTTGAGGTGATCGATAGTGCAAACTTCTGAAATATCGAAGTTTAAGATTCAATACGTGCTCTCCCGTGTTGATCACAGCAATGATTTATCTAAGAAAAAGATCTAGGACAAGATTTCAAGCAGACTGTAAATTAATATATATTTTTTCATTAAAAAAATATTCTGTAGTCTATATTACGTTCCATTTCATATTGAACAGAGCAACACAGTTTGGGAAAATATACATTTAGCTTTCATGGCAATAAATTGGAATCTTCTTAAATAGAATGATCAGAAGTTTTTCTTGGGGAACTACATACGGTGTTGATACAGAGCTGCTCTCAATTAGTGGAGATACTAATGCTATCATACTCCTAATGACCCGTGAAAATGTTAAATTCATCATTCCGTTTGATTTCCAAAATTTCTGTCTGAAAATTAAGTGTTGATTAACGAATATTTTACTTTTTTTATTGAATCATTGAATGTACCGGCATATAAAGTCTCTACTCATCAGCAAAGGGGACATGCATTTATTAGATTTACCCCGAAATATGTCTGTCATTAAACTAAATATCTGATAAAAATATCATTTTATCAGTGTGATAGTTTGTACAATACAATGAAATTCAAACAATTGAAGACCTTTTAAAATAGAAAGTATTAATAAAATTAAGCAAGAAATACTTTTGCTTGCAGACAAGGTGTAAAAAATTGATGAATACATTATTCAACGCAATGAATTATGTTGAACGTTTTCCGCTATAAGTACATGCACTTGATAATTCATAGACTGTCTGTCACATTGTAGTTGATGCCACTTGAAGAGCTTGTGAACATTGTCAAAGGAAGTATATTTCAAATTGCTTAATCAAGTGGCTTAGATCTACTAAGCACCGTTATGTTTACTAAGTACCAAAAACCTGGAACAAAACTTATTGATAGCCTGTGTGAATTTTAGCCCTCGAAATCTCTGCACTCCATTTAAAATAAATGTTATTTTATAACTGTATAGTATGATATTGAAGCTACGCCAATCAATCCTAGCATAATTCACATGCTAATTTACTGACATTATTTACAGTTCTCATGGTTCACATTTACAGTATGTGGCTCCGAACCCTTTCTTAATTTATTTCTTATCTAACGTTTTGATGAGTTTTTTCTCTAAATGCATTGACAGTTCGAAAAGAAAGTTCTACCCAATAGAAACTTGATAAAAGCGCAGTGTCGTTAATTGATTCTTCAATATTATGCTGGATATTTATATTTTGAATTTATTTAATCAATGAGTTTAAACCTTAAAACCTTTTCATTCATCACCTACAGAGATAAATTCATGTAAATACATATCCCTCTTAGCCTACACAGTGCTAGTCATAGCTCATAAAGTTTTTTATCGCACAAATCACTGTTGCAAGGAATTGAAGAATTCGAGAATTTGGAGTGATCAATTTTAATCAAGTTGATAGTTGATGAAATACCTAATGAGTTTAATTTCTTATCAGAAGTAAAGTTTGCATTAATAGAATGTTTAAAAAAGTCCAATAATGAATAATGTATGTTAACTTCTACGTTATAGTCCAGTCATTTTATACATCCCTGCTTGCAAAACTTATTGTGGTTCTGATTTTTTTGGTACCGTATGTTGTTAGGTCACATGAGTACGGTAGTCTGGAACTAATTTTTCCCCGTAGAAAATCCTGTTCTAACCCCACAATTTCCGAAAAACCTAGAATATTTTGGTTTTTGCAAAATTTCTTCAAAACCATACATCGGACGGATAAAATGTTGTAAGTTATAATAATTTAAACTCAACAGAAATACCTATCATTTGACATCAGTACGGATTCGAAATGATATAAATTGACTGAGATACAGTATTTCAAATAACAGAATTTTTTCTCTAAGAATGAGAAATTTCGATTTTTCATTTGTTTTAGCATACGTAGGCTATATATGATGAATGATGTAACGCACATTTGTAACTTATGGCTTTAATAGAATACTGTTTATGGTACAATTTGAAACTAATTTAACTTTTTTATCTGCAGTAATTTTCGAGTTGGATCCGTTAAAAGATGTTCATATAGATTCGAAAACCCCAAATTTGAGTAAAAGTCTCAGCCAAATCCATTAAAAAATCAATCTCAATATTTTTCTTTGCATTATCGCTTCCAAGACCTCAGACCAAAAACTCTTTGCTGCCCAAAAATATGTTCAGTTTTAATGTGGAGATGGGTAGAGGGGTAGAGGGGTAGTAGTGGAGAGGGGATGGGGTAACATTTGGACCCCAATTTTGGACCCCTACTCATGAACAGTTTGTCGCTCACTATCGTGTAATACATTATTCTATTCAGCTCATCAAGACAATCCAAATTCATATCTTAAGCCGCGTCTCCACCAACCGAACATGTCTGCCGAACATTGTTGGCGAATACAAAAAATGGACAAACATTAAACATATGGGTCACCGAACATGTTCGTGAGTTCAATTGAAATGTTCGGTCTGTGAGCGAACAGTGACGACCAACAACAGGTTCCCGCCTTTATCCCCACCACACCGATCATAATGATCGAGAAGGCGTCCACACCAAACCAACACCAAACAATGTTCGGAGACATCAGATAATTCCAGCGAACACTGTTTGCCGAGCATGTTCGGTTGGTGGAGACGCGGCTTTACATGTACAAACCATAATTTGGAATTGTAATTGAAAGGGACATATTCATGTTTCTATACTTAGTAAAATGGTGACTTTTTATTTTAGAATAGCTGCAACTCGGAAACTGCATGAAGAATGCAAAATCGTCTCAATTATAGTAGACAACGGCTCCTCTTTTCCATATCATTGACATCAATAATTTTTATAACACTGTTTTGAAGAAGCTAAACTATTATAGCTGACAAACATTATGTGCATTACCAACAAGATTGTAAAAATTCTAACTGATAATCGCTAAAAAATTAAATCTCAACATAAAGATTCCGATGTTATGATGTTGAAGATCCATCTTGTTTCCACTAATATGTAATATAAACTTGAAAAAAACACTTTTAAATGGAAACTAACTCACGTTATGGCGTGACGGCCGTTTCGCTCTGTTGTCTAGAGCATCGTCAGACGACCCACAGTACACTGACTTAAGGTATCATAAGATACCTTAAGTCAGTGTACTGTGGGTCGTCTGACGATGCTCTAGACAACAGAGCGAAACGGCCGTCACGCCATAACGTGAGTTAGTTTCCATTTAAAAGTGTTTTTTTCAAGTTTATATTATAAAGATTCCGTTTGCGTAGTACCGGTACGGTACGCTCTTTGGACTAAAAAACACAACTTTGGGATCCAAAGAGTCACCTACAGTCGAAATCGGAAATGGTAGGCCTACTATAGGCTACATGCATAAAGATTTCAATATTTTCCACACAAAGAAAACCGAGACTGATCTTGTAGGCCTACCTACTTTATTTGCAAGGGACGAAAATTGTCAAGTGACATTAAACAAGAATAAGAGGCGAATTAATTTATTGTATGATTTGTCACTGATTTGGGTACAAAATGAATTCTTTATATTGATTTATTTTGGAGTAAATATAAAATTATCCTGCAACCTAAATTTTTTACACTATGTATTTTTTAACACTATATAGTTACCGGTAATTTGATGATATTTTACATTTGCCAAGATATACTCACCTGATTATTGTGTTAACTTTTCATGTGAAATTTAACGACATGCAGTCAAATATTTGTTAAGAATAAGTATAATAACTCACTTAAACTGGCCGAGTACTTTCGAATCTATGAGATCCATCATCATAGAGGCCTCTGATGATGGATCTCATAGATTCGAAAGTACTCGGCCAGTTTAAGTGAGTTATTATACTTATTCTTAACAAATATTTGACTGCATGTCGTTAAATTTCACATGAAAAGTTAATATTAACAACGCAGTTCGTCATGGAACAAGAAATCCAGGAATTTGATTATTGTGTTTGAGATTGCATTCATACTTTACTTAGAAGAACCTTTCATAAATAATTATTCATATTCAAACCATTCGCCTATTTTTGCTGTAAAACGACTATACAGATGTGTTATTTAAAAGTTAGTAGAGGATGAAATACTTCTAAAAGAAAGTGGTCAGTTATTTAAATTGCTCGTATGAAGGCCATTTCATTCTGATTAGAATAATCACAATAAATATGTAAATGCAGTTCATTGCCACAATTGCATAACTGAGCATCACTGTAGCTCATCCTTCGTCAAAAGCAAATTTGAAAAGAGTATTATAAACTTACAATTTGGAAGCTCCCAGAAGGGGCTGTTTTTCTCTGATGTTCTCGTTGGAATCCATTTCTATGTGATTTATTTTCTTCTTGAAGGTTTTCACAAATCAAATATTTGAAAAGCACTCGAATATAGAGAGAATGCACAGAATGTAACACTAAATTTTAAAGAAAACTAGTTAGTTGAAAGCACTTTAACATGTTCAGAAATTTACCAGCGGATGAAATTAACGTTTAAACACAAGGACCAACCGTTCCAAGCCGTGCGTAGGCGGCAAAAGGCATTTTACACTACAACCATTGTAATCTCAACTTTGTAACGTTATCTCCGGAGTCACGATAAAGTTATTCTTCTTATTCGCTCGATGGAAAGCGTACGTTTATATTGACAATGCTGGTGCAATGGAATCGAATGCAATAAAAATTACGAATAATTGGGTTCCTTTTCAAACACAATTCATATAAAGTCCAAAATAGAGTATAAATTAATAGAGCTTATTTTGAAGACTACAAAATGAACTGTAAAAATCGTTTCAAACTATTTTCAAGACACTAGAAATCGATCGTGTGCAGGGCCCAACAAATCTATGGCTTCACTGTAGAAGGACATCATAGTACTGGCCAACAAACTCGTGGCCTTCAGTTGAGTCCGAGTGGAATGATAAAATCCAGTTTGGAATAAATTTTGAAGCACCTCTCCCAATGTATCACACATTGATCTTTTTTCTACACGACATTCTGCCTACCTCTCTCCCACAACTTACTACTTTGTGTAAAACCTGTTTCAATTAGCTCATAAATTCTTGAATAAATTAAAAGTTACCTACATAAGATTAAGAGCGGAATCGTTTAGAATCGTAAGAACGGAACTTGTATCGTCAACTTATTCGTTTTTTAAATACTTGTAAGTTCTTATATAGATGTAGATGTAGGCTACAAGAATAAGGCGCTCATTTTGTTCTTTTCTCGCTGACTTTCAGTAGTGCGGATATAATATTAGACTTATATCTGAATGAAATGGATGATTTACGGACGGGTATTAAAGATGTGGGAGGACTTCCTCCACTCAAAAATGTTAGATTGGTCTTGGCAGTTTAAAATGATCATTTTGCGAGGGGGGGGAACAGTCTTACGTTTATCTACGTTCTGTGTAGTCTACATGTTAAAAAATTATTAATATAATATCAAATAAAAATGTAATAATAATAATATTGTATTAATTAAATTACGATTAAAAATTAATACAGAGCTTACATGTATTTTTCCCGCCTATTCTTAGCCATTTAACTTGATTGGAACGTTTTTGAGATTAATTGAACATTAAGATAGTTTTTGTTATATTTAGTTAATGATGAAAAGACCAGCAAGTCTTGGAAACTTTCCATAAAAATAACTTCACCGATTTGAAAGTAGATTTTGTCGATTACAGACCTCTCAAACTGCATTACAGCACCATTTCTAACTCTCAAAATATTTCTTATTATATGTGGCAAATTCACTGCTTTGTTGACGCCTAGGCCTACAGTTTCCTTCAGAAAAATTAAGAAACAGTATTGTTTAGTTTTTAAACTTATAAATGAAAAAGAATTTCCCTTTGTTTTATATTTTGTTTGATATCTATATACTGTTATATGTGTGAAATTTTTTTTTGGCAATAAATATATTATTATTATTACTACTAGTATATTGTCTTGCAACCGTTGATATATATTTTTTTTTGTAAAATAGCCTAGTATTTTCATCCCCGACTGAAACAATAATCCCCGACTAAACAGCTTGAGCTCAAGTCGTTCAACACAACCGACTTAAACCAAACATTGTTGGGTTACAATCAGCCTATTATTGTTATCATCGCCAACTATTCAGTATTCTAAATCAAGAAATGGTCGATATCAAAGTACACAAATTGGAAATAGTTCAGACACTTAGAACATCAGAAGTATGTTTCTCCTTTGCGAGATCTAATCCAAAAGATAAGATATTACAGCATACAGCCACCGGTTGACTAGTTAATTCCAGTTTTTATAGCAATCTCAATATTTTCTAAATATAGAGTATTTTTAACTATTCCAATAAAAATATGCATGGTGAATTCTGGATTAATCTCTGCACAGTTGGAAAACAAATGATCTCAAGTAAGTGCATTATTTAAAATGACCAATATTTTTTTAGACTAAAATGCAGAGTAAAAGGTGTTCAGATTAAAGTAATAAATAGTGTATTAATTTCTTATTAACGTTCATAAGGCATATTCAAAAACGCCCTTTTCAAATATGCGTAATATTACTTATAATAATAATAAGCGTATGGCTTTTACTGGTGGGGAGACCCTTACGGGTAGTTCCACCTCGCCGTTTGAGCCATGTTACGGGGAACATGGTGGACCTACTATTTTAGGTGGGTTCCGAACCACCAGGTAAGTGATAATAAAGCTTGTAACATCAAGTCATTGAAGCACGGTCACCCATCCAAGCGCAGTCTTGAGCGGTCGTGACTGAACATCGCGACCACTTGAACACCACGCTCACCGCATGACCAATCACCACCATATTACTTATGAGGAGCAGTTTCAAATAATCCAGCAAATGAGCTGATTTATTAGAAAATTGAAAAAATGCAAAATCATTGTTCAAGTTGCAATATAATTGGACAAAGCAAGACTGTAAATTTTCAGTGACTCATAAATATTTAGTGTAGTTCAACGAAAAATATTTAATCTCATCTAAATAGACTAGGAGAGAAAATAGCATAATTTTAGCTTATCTTTATTTGGATAGTAGTTTAAAATAGACTACTCTGGTGGAATAATTCAATTCATTTGATAATAGATTAGTAGGCTCACCACCAGCATATATAGCAAGAGGGTATTATATTTACTGGACTTCATTCCTAAAAACAATACAATTCAGGTACCGTACAGCATAAGGTCACTGAGTCCCTATCGGTTTTTAATGTAATGTAGAAAAATTCCAGACCAAAGGGGGAAAATTAAAGTCGAATTTTAAAGATTAGCAAAATATTATGTTTTACATTCACTGCTATTTGCCCGTAAAAGCTCCTTTTCAATAATTTATAAAAGGTTTCAAAGCCCAATAATTATTTTGCACTATTTGATACAATTTGATACACTGACTCCTAAACAGGTGACATTTTACTCAGCACTCAACATACAAATGTTGAATCTACGCGTCAAATGTTATTGTTGGTTGCATCAACATAGATCAGAGGTTTATTTATATAATATGACACTGATATGAGGTTTACCCTAAATGCTGGGTCGATGGTCATGGAAAGATCAATAATTTATAGCAAAGTTCGGTTAATTGAGCCAGTCTTTAGATTAAAAAATATATATACATAATATATCGTGCAGCGTTGTTGAAAACAAAAGTCTAATCTACAATGAAAACTGAGAAGAATACTGGAATTTCCATTGGAATATAGGCTAGTGTGTTTAGCTGTTTAGTGATTATATAAATATAATTATGTGGGATACTTTGAGCTTTCTAGATCACTTTCCAGTCAATTCTAGCATTTTTTCAACTTATGTTACCTGATAATTCAAAATTTAGGCCGTTACTAAACGGTAGGCTATAATTAGTAAAATTCTATTAAAACAGCAAATTCCTAAAGGCTGCATATGCATAAGTTAAGTAATCTATGTTTATTTCGACTTTCAGCAAATGAAATACCTGGATTTCTTGTTCCATAACGATCTGCGTTGTTAATATCAACTTTATATAGTAAATTCAACGACTTGCAGTCAATTTTAATTGAGAATAAATTATATTTTTATTCACTCCAGGCCAAACGTTTTCGAGTCAGGGAGACTCATCTTCAAAGGACCCTTGATCGGTATGTCGGTTTTGTGTTTAGAAGAATTTGGAAGGTTTTGTGGTTTTTGTATAATGTGATAGAAGAGTTTGTGTGATTTCAAATTTAATTTATTGTTCATTGAGGATGTTTTGTTTATATATTTCAAATTGTTCCGAGTTATTCAGTTTGTGTCCTTTAGATTTTATATGTAGAATGTGTAGGTTGGTAGTGATGTCACTGAATGTGTGTCCAGTTTGTTTGATATTGTCAGCAAAAGTCCATTCGATTTTTGTATTTAAGGCTTGTAAATGTTCTTTGTAACGTTGTTTGAATGCGCGGCCTGTTTGTCCTATGTAAAATGTGTTTCTTTTAGAGAAGTTTAGTTTTAGATCTCTAGGAGATCGTATTTGTTTGTGTTTGGTATGGTTTTGGGTGCGAGTGCATTTTTTTGTTTTTTGTTCTAAATGCGATGGTGTAGCTGGCTTTTTTGAAGATTATTGCTAGTCTGATTGATTGTGTATTAATGTTAATGTTTAAATGAATATGTCTTTGAATATGATATATAGAAATAGACTAAGGCTGTATTTATACATGCGACTTTCTCAATTTATTATCAAATATTATTTTGTACACCAGTAAAATTCATCTATTCAAACTAGCCCTAATCATGCGGCTATAATCCCCCGTCGTAGACTGTGGCCTACATTTTGGTGATATTTACAATTTCTGATGCAACACTAGAAGTCTTTTTTCTAATATGTGATGATACCTAATTAGTTCAACAAATCTGTTCAATTATTAAAGAGTGACTCCTTTGTTAGAACGTTCTATTATAATCTATTGGTATAGCGAAAAAATATATTTCGTTTTTTATTAAATTCATATGTTACTAGTAATTGGACTAACAATCAGTTAGTGGCCTAACAAAAAAAAGTGAAAATGATTATTTCCTTTTTTAGAAAAAAGTGCCATAGTACGGTACTTGGAACTGAAAAAATGGTAAAATCAAATCGATCTACTAGTGATGACCAAAAGCAGGTGGATAGAAAGTGAATTTCGAAGCTATAAAGGAATATTCCAAAAACAAATTAATATGAGATTGTGATAGATTCAATATTCATAAGGTTTACAAAGTGGTTTTTACTCGTAGAGCAGTAGGTAAATAAACTTCTTCAAAGTGGGTCATTTTCCGATAGATTATCGATTTCATCTGAAACCTAATCTTATCAGTTTTTATTGATAACACACGGTTGACTCCTTTTTTCTAAGTATAAAAATTAAGCAAAAAAAGAAAAGCTCTACTTACTGGATAATTTTAATAGTTTTTGATAGAGAATTTTCCTCATTTTGCCCAAGGAGAAGAGCAGCGTCTTGTTTATTGTTTGTTGCATCCATTTCAATCCCAGACATTTTCACAGTTGTGTTACAATAAAATAAAACTAATAAAGCTAAAGAAAATAATATCACAGGGTATATGGAACTAATGAATTTGTGAACTAGTGAATCCTTGTGTGAAACAAGAAGAATCACACTCGGCACACCAGGTCAACAATTTGAGCGTTTCCTAGGTTATGAACTGAGTGGCACTGAACAGGTTTCCAATAGCTGAATAATAGCGAGTAGCTAGTTCAAAAAGCGTATGAAAGCAAGTACAACGACCAGGTATAGACAAAGCATTGTCTGTATACACGAAGGTAGCAGCTGTTGATCTCAATGTCAAATGGCACTACTCACTAGTGAAAGTATTACTACCGCTTCAGATAAGACTTTTTATTCGTTGGTAAAAACGTGATTATGGCACAGTTTATAAAAGGCTACTACAGAACCTGTAATTCTCTGAACAGTTTTTATAGATAACTAAATGTTCATGCTCATTTTCGAGTTTGCTTGATTAATTTGAATGTAATTCTAAACCGTTACAAATGATAAGGAGTAGTAGGAAATAATAAGAGGCATTTTGTAAAATACCCAATAGTACCACAAATAATTATTCCATATTAAAAAAAATGTTGAGATAATTTGATAGCAAATTGCTGATACGTGATTGAAACATTACTTAGAATATTAAGCATATGGCTTTTATAGGTGGGGAAATCCTTAAGGGTACCGGTAGTTCCATATCACCGTTTGGGACATGTTATGGGGAACTTGGTGGACCTACTATTTTAGGTGAGTTCCGAACCACCGGGTAAGTGATAATAAAGCTTATAACATCAAGTAATTGAAGCATGGCCACCCATCAAGCGCAGTCTTTATTATTTATGACTTCTGAACACATTTTCAGTAAGCTGATAATAGAATATGTTTGGTTATTTTAATTGAAAAGAATACTACTGTACTAATGGTTCACGTTCACAGTCAGCTAACCAACAAAAGTGTCTTTTTACTAGCATTGTATCGGTAAATTTTATTATATGACTTTTTGCAATTTAAAGAGAAAATTTAGTAAATGACTAAAAGTATGCCGAAGGAAAATGGTTGAAAGAGGTTATGAAACTTCGAACAATGCCTGGGCAGCCAAACTAAGGCCGTGGTCAGACTGCATGCGTACTCCGACGAATAAATGGACGTGCGTGCTCGCATCTGGACGTCAGAGTAAAACACACGTTGATAAACCGGTTTGATTGGTCACAGTAGAGAAGAGTTGGTCGTACGAGGTCTTGCGCACACGCACGAGTCAATTCTGGAAGCAAGTTTGTTTGATTTTCTTTACGTGGTCGTCAGTGTGAAAATGAAAGTTGAGGAGTTGATTGTGCTTGTGTTTGACCAAAATCCATTGTGGGACCAATCCACAAAGGATTATCAAATAGAGATCTCAATGTGACCTTGATACAAGTCCAAAAATTGCTTTGTTTTTCAATTTTTTAGCTGATTCTGTTTAAAATATAATAAAACGTTTCTATAGTGACATCCGAAAATTATTTTTTTCGTAGATCAGGAAAAAGTAGCTTGAATTCTCCTTGCGTCTCCCTTGTTAAATTAATATCATTCACCCAGCTTTCTTTTTCTTCATTAACAAACAAAATGCGCAATAACAGATTGTCTAACAATTGGTCAATGCCATTGGAGTATAAACTCGCAGGAGTAGGAAGTTTGCAATGTGACCACTCTTAATCTGACGACCTACTCGTACGACCTGCTCGCAAAACGATCTACTCGTCAGTCGCATGCAGTCTGACCACGGCCTTAACATTCATGTGTTCAGGGTTGAGAACTCATCTTTCAGTTTTAACTTTTTTCAGAAATTCGAAGGTTGGTTTTGTTTGCTAAATTAAAGGTAATCTATTAAAACAAAACCTTGGTATTATGTTCAAGATCCAAAAAAAGCTGTTAGGTGTATGGAAAGAGTAAAAATAGATTAGATTCTTTTGTAGGCCGTTGTTCAAGAGACTTCGTCTCCTAACTGTACCCTGCTTGTACGTGTATGAAGCTACTTTATATTGTAATATTATAAATATTATATTGAATTCTGATTGAGGGTTTTGTTATCAAACTTATGAAAAAAGTAATGTTATTATATAATAGGCCATTCGAAATAATCAATATAAAAAATATAGATGGATATAAGGTTGCAGATGGAGAACATACTATAGGAACGAATAATTTTAAATTGTTTAAGGAGTGAAGATACTCATGTTGCTGTAAATAAGCTATGCATTGTTGTTCATTAGTATTTAAGAAAGTTTTTTGTTGTTCTTGTTTTAAATTTTGTTTTAAAACTTAAATATGTGCAAAGTTTAAAGATTTGGTGGGGGTATTTGTAATATTATAAATATTATATTGAAAGATCTATAAAAAGTTATCATATGGAAGAGAAGAAGAAGGTTGCCTAGTAACTTGGAATAAATAACGAATAAAAAACATCAGTTGAAAAATGAGACTCAATGAGTGAATACCTAAGAAGAAAAGTATTTTCATAATTATTATTATTATTATTATTATTGTAAATGTGTGAATAAAAATATCAATTACCCTGAGTTTAAGAGTAAAGTAATTAGTAACATTACAAAGTTGGCGCAACAACGAATGGGCATAAGAATCCAGCAAAATAAACTAATCAAAATAGTTAATAGAAGACTACGTAGTGGTAATAGTGGTAAAGAAATAGAACAAAAAAGTGCAAGTGCGGATGAAGATAAAAGTGGAGCCAAAGAAAACAGAAAATAACGAGGAATGTGAGAGTTATGAAAATACCATGGATGAGATAAATACATCAACAACACAGAACATTAGTTTGGAAACCATAGTAATGATAATGGTAGACATGAAGCAACAAATATCAGGTATGAATAATAGATTTTCAGATATGGTAGGCCTATAGACAAAAGGTTTTCAAATAAGTTCTCAGGTATGGAAAGTAAAATATCAAACATGGACAGCCTTAAAAATGATATTAATACGATCAAAAACGAAATGAGAGTTGAATTATTGGAAAGAGTGGAAGAACAAGATGAAAAAATAATAGAGAAAGCGTTCCTAGATTTTTGTTTCATGACGAACTGCGTTGAAATTGACTGCAAGTCGTTGAACTCACTTACAAAGTTAAGAAAAAGTGTTGTTAAAAGAAAAGGTAGGGTTGAAAGAAAAGGTAGTGGGGGTTTAGAAAAAGAGAAACAAGTGGAGAAAGAAAGGGAGAAACAATTGGAAAGGAAACAACGAGCGCCGCTTTTTTGAATTTGATTCACAAAAATAAAAATTCTATTTCGGACCTTGTGATTGGTCCACAGCTGCCTCCAGAAATGGCGCCAAATAAACGAATACGTAACGAGTATGAATTGTTGAAAAATAGGAGAAGTAAGAAAAAAAGTCAAAGTCTTCATCAGATCGTAAGCATTCGAAATCGTCACATTCAGAATTGCCTAGAACTAGCTCGAGTAGTAGGAGAAAAAGGAGAAGTGATAGAGAGGAGGAGAGTCCATTGGACGCATAAACAGAGGAGAAGAGCTTGCGAAAGTGGCGATACAGGCGGGGAGGAAGAGAGAAGGAAGAGGAGAAAACATAAGGAGAAGGAGAAGACGTACAAAGCGAAAAAACGTAAAAGGAAAGAAGTGGAGAAGAGTGAGTGTAGTAGTGAATCGTCTTCGACGTCTTCTGATTCTGATTGAGGGGTTTGTTATCAAAATTATGAAAAAAGTGATGTTATTACATAATGCACCATTCTAAATAATCAATATAAAAAATATAAATGGATATATGGTAGCAGATGGAGAACATATTATAGGAACGAATAATTTGAAATTGTTTAAGGAGTGAAGATACGCATGTTGCTGTAAATAAGCTATGCATTGTTGTTCATTAGTTATTTAAAAAAGTTTTTTGTTATTTTTGTTTTAAAACTTAAATATGTGCAAAGTTTAAAAAAAGATTTGGTGGGGATATTTGTAATATTATAAATATTATATTGAAAGATCTATAAAAAGTATTTTCATAATTATTATTATTGTAAATGTGTGAATAATAATATTAATTGCCCTAAGATTAAGAGTGAAGTAATTAGTAACCTTACAATATGTAAAAAGAGTGATGTTAACCAAAATCTGGACGTACACGATTATAGGACGTCCAGGTGTTGTACAAGTCATCGATTCTTGTATTCATTCCAGTTTGAATTAATACCTTCAATATTTCATTTTTATTCTATTCTTCTTCTGTAATAAAAAAAATAGAACTTCTTGTTTGTACAAGAAGCCGAAGAGATTATCACTTGGTGAGTCACAATAGTAGCTTATTCGAACAAAAATCTAGTTATATTGGTAGGAAACTCTAAAACAAGCTACCGCAGTTTTTAAAGAATATTCAAAATATAGAAATATTTTTAAAACAATTGAAAAAATATTTGGTTGATAAAGCTTTTTATAGTGTACAAGAGTTCCTTTCATATAAAAATTAAGCCTCACCTCAACTAATTGATATTACAGTAATCATGGTAGCTAGTGTATAAGATTGTATAAAATTATTATTGATCTGACTTGTCTTATATACTCCTTAACTGGAGTCTGCTGATCTAAAAAAATCACGTTATTTACGAGTATTGTAGCTGCTATTTTTTCATTTATCTCATTATTTGAGGATCTCATTCTATTAATTCATCCAAAGCTCCCACGAGTGAGTTGATCTGAGTTATTAATCATTTTTATTGTTAAAACTGATATCACAGATTGTGATAGTAATGATATGATTTATGCGTTAAAAAGATTTGGCTTTATAATATTTATTTAAATTTAAAAAAATGATTTCAAAGAAACTGACATCCAATCTGATTGTAAATTATTTTAAAGCAGCAATCTCCGTTAACAGTTTTAACATTTGAACGATATTGACAGTTTAAACCATTCAACACATAGAAGAGATGAATCATGGCAAAGTAATAAGAACATCATACTTTAGCAGCCATATTTAATAAAATAATTAATTATAGAATTTCCATTGCAATAGATAATGTAACATTTCAATAGTTATTTAGATAGTTACAAACTCTATAAACTTAGAAAATACGTTATAATAAAACATTTAGAGCTCTGTCTGAGGGATATTTACATTCATATTCAAGAAGCAATATTTTATTTAAGTTTTACTGTAAAATGATTGAGAAAAAAAAAACACCAAGTGTATTTGAAATTCAATTGGACACAAAATAATAGATGTTAACGACAAGAGTTGTCATTAAAATTGCCCGTCAGCTCGTTGATACCCCACGAACAACTGAAGTATTTTTACTAAATATGTACACCCTGAACAACCAAATAATTTTAGAAAATTTAAAAGTTGTTTTAAATATCAAAATGGTTGACGGTTAACTTAATCTTGAAATAAATTGTTCAGGCACACTCAAACTGGAATACAGATAGAGTGAATTTCTGTTTGATTTGTGTTCATCAAACTACAAAACTAGCTTTAATAATCTATTATAAAGGAAAAAACTAGTTTTAAAAGCACTAGGAAAATGCGATTTTTTTAACTAGCGCGCAAGTTTACAACAATATTTGTAAAACATATATATTTCTTTTTTATTGCTGATGATTCCCATATGAGTTCGAGACTTGGGTAATGAGTTCGAGACTCGCGTGGGTAATGAAGTGAATGATTACACATAAATGCCTGACGGTGGAGCGGGATTCGAACCCACGACCACTTAAACGACAGCAAGCTGAAGTTGCGACGCCCCAACCAACTGCGCTAAGCGGCCCGCCAATTGTTGTAATGTTTAGTAAAATGCATTGATATTATACGGCAATTGAAAAGTATGATGCATCTACTTGCCTCAAAAAATCCTTCTTTCAACTTGCCACTCACTACTGAAACGTCCGCCGTCACCTAAATCTAAATCACTGGTAGAGCTGAAGCTTATAGGCTGCATTAATGACTCAAAAATGAAAAAGCTACGATAATATCATACAGAAACTGTGTAATCTCATTATAGTCTATTAACGACGTCGTATTATATTTATTATAATACTATACTCTGTGTATCAAATACAATACAAAGCTTTAAATGTAGAGAGCTGATTACATATAAGAAAAAATATTATTGAAATTGGATTTTTGATTAATAAAAAATGAAACAGAATAGGAGAATAAAGAGAATTATCAAGTTTGACGATTTTGACACATATTCTGGTAAGGAAGCACATATGAAACAATCATAACAAAGAGTTACCCAGTAAAATTATGCTCAACCTCACTCTACAAATTTATATCTCAAGTTGGGCTTGTCCAATGAAAATTTCTTCTAGATCTTATTTCAATGTAATCTACATTGTGTCATCTAGCCTTCATTATCACCAAATATCTTTTAACAGTTTTTTAAAGAAATTCAAGAAATATTTTTCATTTGATTAATAGGAGCATGGAAGCACAATAGCGTAACGTGAGGGGGAGACTGGCGCTTCCCAAACAGCCAGTGAATATTTGCAAAAATTTTGCTGTGGGAGCAGCAAGTTATATTTTTTATGAAGAAACCATTCAACAAGAAAATGTTTTTGAAGAGCTAGTTGAGAGTAATGGGGAATAGTGTTAAGAAAAAATACAATAGCTGGGCTTTTAGAAGTTTATTAGATAAAAAAAGATCAATAACAACATTATGGTACAACAATATTGGGTTTACTCATGTCTTTAGGTAATAATTATTTTATTCAATTAATCTGTTCAATATCTTTACTGACCTTATTCTAATTTGGCACATTGAAGATTCACAGAGTGTGAATCACACACTTTTACACTTGATAGAATACAATCTAGATACTTTTCTAAAATATTTATCAACAGATATTACATTTGGGTTGTTCATATACAATAGCTTTGGTACGGTACTTGACGTCTACAATATTATGTTTGTTTTCAATATATAATATTATTATATAGATTCATAGCGATTATTCATCAAACAATTATTCTGCATTTTATTAGAAAATTTGATTATGATGCTCATTCGATCGAAAATGCATTTAAATAAACATTATCAAATGCACGTAAAATCTATGTCAATATTGTTACTTACAAGAAGTCGATTAGCCTACTTATCAATATTAAGGGTTTGATAGCAAGTATTCATAATATATTGTTTAGAATACAATGAGCACATAGAGGAGCTATATTACATTGAAATCTACCGTACATTGGTTATTATCTGTGATTTTACTTTTCTTCTGTACAAAATATAGACTATATTATATAAAACTACATTATGTAGATATAGTTCATTGTATTTTAATAATACTGAATGTAAAGATCATGGAATTTAGCAATTCCATTTGAAAGCTCAAAGTAAGAACAAAATCAGACATTCGAGGCAGTATAATAATCAATTTATTTCAAGCTTACTGGTATGTTTTACTTATCTGGTAAATTCTACACCAAAAGAGGGGAATTACGTCACATTGTCAAATATTGTCAGGAAAATAGGTACTTCAATTTCAACTAGATAAATAATTTAATACTTTCTTTTTTATTCATTACATATATTAGAGGAAGGGAAATTTTGAAATAATAACCAGTTTCTGAATCAGTTATGGAATACTTCTTTGAAACCATTTATAAAAGGATCATCATTTGAATTATTTTAAATAAGTATTTATTTAATACAGTGTTTGATTGTTTCTCAAACGCAAGTTGTAATACATAAATATCAGAATATCAAATATCGATGGACAAAAGAAGAATTAAGTAAGACAGTGATAGAGAAGTCAAAGAAAAAAGAGAAGTAGAAGAAAAGAGGAATTAAGAAAAAAGTTATTAGACCGCTATGATTTTCATATATCTTTTATTACAACTAAGAAGAATTATTGTTTTGGAAATAATGGTAAGCAATCAATGTATTGGCTGTTGCCATACGGTGGGTCGACTATGTAAGTAAACTTGAAAATAAACTTAAATTACACAAACGAATAATTTACAAATAAGCATTGTCACTCACTGCTACATGATTATTTATTGTTAATTAACATTTACATGCAAAAATTTTAACCGCGAATACCTGTTTTATAATACAACTATTTTATTCAAGCGCAGTAAAGAGGCTCAAATCTTGAAATTCAACCAAAAAACATTATTTGAAAACGTATCAAGCTTCCTTCTCATATAAATATGTTTTAAAATGTACAAAGGTAACTTTCTCTAGAATTATTATTTTTAAAAACGAAGAAATAATCATTGAATAATGAAAATAATAGTACTAAGTATCTAAATGAACGTCCCTAGTTAGATTTCAAAACGATTTTGGATCGTTATATTTTCAAGTATAAGCACCAGTCAGTTATTTTTCTTATAAAAATTGTTTATTACAAATATCAAAGTCACATAAGAACAACATTAATCTAACATGGATTTTCCCAACACTATAGGTACCATTTTTATCTACATTCTTCTTTTCCAGTTATTAGACATGAAGAGCTTATTTGTTTCCCTCAAGATAAGAGTTTTAGAGAAAAGAGAAATAGAAATTATAAGAGAATATATTTTTATAGATTGGATACCATAACATCCTATTCATGACTCAATCCAAAGTCATAACAATTTTAATTAATAGAGAAAAAATTACTTTCCTGCCCATTAGTAAGTAACAAGACAATATATTTTTATAACGCGGTAACAATAACATTTATCATTTCTGTTTTGTTCCAATTCAGAACGATTTTGATTAATATGGTTGATTTTCATCATTTTTATTTTTGTGTGTTTCTTAATAAAATTGATTTTAAAAGAGAACTATGCCGTCGTTGTTGATTCAATTTGCATTATTTTTCAGAATTGAATTGTCTAAAAATTGTATTAAACATTTTTTATTGTTTATAGGCAATTAATGGAGTTAACTTTCTATGTGAAATTTAACGACTTGCAGTCAAATATTTGTTAAGAATAAGTATAATAACTCACTTAATCTGGCCGAGCGCTTTCTTTACATGTTTTCTCCGAAATATTAGACCTCCATTAAGATTTCAAACTTAGATGAAACTGTAAAGAATGGAAGATGTAGTGTTAAGCACAGATGTATTCATCATTAATATTATCAGCTGTCTTAGTGATGGGAGTTTGTTATTTGATCGAAATAAAGACTCACTGGAGAAAACATTCACTTAAAGGTTGTTGCTCATATTTCATATTCTCATTTCATATTCTACTCAACATTACATGGTTTAAAGGTTATCGTCATGGAACAAGAAATCCAGGAATTTAATGGAGTTATTGTACTCTAAACGCGAAAAAATGTTATACGACCTTAACCTTCAGTGCTTTATCCCAATTTTCTTCTAAACTATTGGAGATACAGTTCTGGGACAATTTTTATTGGGTTTTTCAGCTCATTTTACATAAAACTCGTTCAATTACCAACCTCATTTATCGCCCTAAAAAGTTCAGTATGACTTAATTTCACAGCAGGAGCTGAATTCCAAGCAAAATCTTTCACCAGCCGTAACTCACTAATAAATCATTTCCAGACTCATGTTAACATGATTTTTTCCCATTATTTTTATGAGAGGAATAAGCTTGTGCAGTATCGCAAATTCCTCCTGAAACACCCTGTCGAAAACAGTCCTTTCCTTACCCACATGTACTACATATACCCATACTACTGCATATATGTTCTGACGTGGGATTAAAACGAGAGGTTCACTATTCACAGTTTTGAAAAGAGATATTCAATGTAGTAAAAAAGATTTTGCAAATCAGTCAATACGATTCCTAGCCAGAAAACAGTGACAAGCATGATTTCTATTAGGAATTTCGGTCATTAACAAATATAGTATATAATTTTACTTTTCAATATATGATAGTGAATGAGCATCGGCTTACAGTCTAAACTATCATATCGGAGCCATCAGGAAGTGGAAGGGGAAGAGGTGATCTTTGGCGTACATCGCAACTGCCCGGCCATGCCCGCACCGGACTGGGCACGTCGATCACACTCCGCGGAAGGGCCTCCACTGACAGGCTCACTGACCCCGGATCGTTTAATCCATTCGCTTTCAACCGTTTCTGGGCTGCTATAGTCGCTCTCAGTGTTTTACGTTTCTGTAAAAAAGCACATCAAATGAATAAAACAATTGCCGGTTTACGGTTTTACTAACAATGTCGAAGGAAATGGTATTTATCTATTTGGAGTTCCAAAAAATCCGTGACTCCAAATAAACGACATATTAAAGACTCAACAAAAAATAGAGTATTGTAGTGAGAATGAAAATAGAGAGAAAGAAGGACAGTGGTTCTCGGTGTTATCTGCTATGTAAATGTCTACTTCTAAGCAATTAATTACTCTGCTTTTGACACTTTTATGGTGTTTACTTGGTAATTTGTAGAATGTTCTAGTTGTTTTATTAGACATTAATGGAATCTTATCGAATATTGTGGAAGGTGTGAAGGCCTTTCATTGTTTATTTTAGAAATCGGTAGAAGTTGATAGAAAAATCGAGAGATATCTCAATTATGGAAAATGATATAGAGGGAGACTTTTGTCAATTAGTTCAGTCTTGTTTGAAACTCGTCGTGATAAGTGGCAGTAGTGACAGTTCCCGTTAATACAGACAGTGAAATCCCGTTGGCGCTATTACAAACCATACAATGAAATTTCGTTGTCTGTAGTGATAATTCTCTTGACAGTTCTATAGTGATAATTCTTTTCCCTTTTTCTGTATTACGGACTTTTGCTACTTAAGTTAATTGTTCTTCCTCGACGTTTCTTTTTTAATATTATTGGACAGTTTATTGTACAGTTATTATTTAATTTAAGATCGGCCTTTTGACATTTAGTGATTGATGTTTGTATGGTAATATTGATAACTCATTATCAGTTGAACAATATCGTTTTATCTGTTTTTAGTTGCTTATTTTTCTGTAAGAAATTACTGAAAAGTGTGAGTTGTAGATTATTTGTGTTAATAAAGTGCAAGTGATAAATTTAAGTGTTGCCAGCGTTATTTTAGACATAGAACCCGTAACAGTATAAACTAATTTTTCCCTTTACCAAGCGTTAATTACATTGGGCGAGTTTACTCGCGAGCTGGCGAGTCAGAGAGTGGAGTAGTGATCATGTACAAATAAAACTTTCAACTCGCTTATTATTAAACCATATGACTAAAACTACTCGCAGCTAGTCTTCTAGCAACCATGATAATGCATGGTTAGATTACTAGCTGACAAGCACAACTTGTAAACTAATCCGTAAACATGTAAGCATGTAAACTAGCCCGGCTTTCTGCTAGTTAGCTGGTAAACACGATTACAAAGAGCGAGGTAACAATCAGATTGTAAATTCGCCAGCGAGTAGCTTGTCAACTCGCTCAATGTAATCGACGCTTTGTTGGTCAATATCCATTTAATAACATTGCATGGGTGGAGACAGTATCAGAAAAACTGAGATTTATAAAAAAAAGAGATATCAAAAAAAGGTACGTTTCTCTAGCGACGCGACAGCGTTATTGCTCTGACACAATGAAGTCGTCAACTTTTCAAGTTGCAGGCTACACACGATCTGCGCATTTAATGTTTATATAAACAGTAAGAGACTATGACGTAATTGCACAAGTTCAATAATGCTGTCACGTCACTAATTAACGCACCTAATAGTCCATAACGCATAACAGGCATTTATAAGGGCTTGACCACGAAATGAAAGCTAACTTTTTTAAATTTGGCAAAGACCTTCGTTACGGCATTCTAAAGAACCGGTGGAAAATCGACGGTCCTACAATGTGAGCTAATCAAAATATATTACGATACTGTAAAGTTCAAATGTCAGGAAAATAAGTTTATTTTGCATTAAGATATTGCGTAGTGAATACTGGATGAAAAGGTCAATGACCTTGAAGCCTTCAACTCGACCGCTCGGCATTTTGACTGTCCATCTGTCTATCTGTCTGTATGTTACTCGATTACGGCCAAACGCCTTGACCAATTTTCATGAAATTCAGCATAAATGTTCTTTATTATTCCTAGGCAAAGCTATGTATCTATAACATTTAAAAAAAAAAAAAAAATGGTGGCTCAATCTATTTAAAATCTTCAATATGGATTTTCTAAAAAATTTTATTTGTTTTGGAAGGGGGTTTCGAGCTGAGTGGAATGGTGTAGATTAATTTTTTTGATAAATTGAGCGTTTATTGGGGTGAGGGTGGGAAAAATTTACTTTCCAAAAACGCAATTTGTGGATAATTTATGTTTCTTCCGATTGGAAGTGAAAGATAACAATATAAGAAGAAGGTTGACACTGAACCACTGTTTAAATATTAGTGGTGAGGGATGAGTAAATTTAAAAAGCTCAAATATTAAGATAATTGGATATTTTTTTTATGTAGAGCATAAAAATCTGGACAATTCCATTAAAAAATTTGTAAAATGTAAATTTCACTAAAAAAATGATGGTGGGGAGTGAGTGAACAAATTTTGGAATTTCTTGTTAATGGTTAATTTTTGCTTTTTTTGATTGGGCTTTCAACTTTGAGGGCGGCTAGGAGTGCTGATCGAACTCCCCCGAGACAGAGGAAATAAGGCAATAACTTCTTTAGAGTGTTGATATGATACTGAACTGAAAAAAAACCAATTTATTTTCTCTCTACTTGAATATAATATTATAATGGAGTAAGGCTTCGAGGTCATCGGCCTTCCATGTACAGTTGTCGGCGTTTAGCTGTGCACTCGTAATTTTGAAACAGCATGATAATGAAGTGAGTTTCACGGGTGATATCGATGCCTTTCTGTAAACATCAGACTCGGCAGCTAGTGTGTGTTTGCAAAACCAAAAATGATCAAATGATTTCAGTACAGGTAGTGTCGTAGGCTACTCTCGTCTCTCTCTGCCAGAGTGAGACTACAGGCTAGCTGCCGGCTACTGTAGTATAACACATACACATATCTCGAAAACGGTTGATCATACGAAAAAAATGCAAATAATTAAACTTGTACAAATTTAATTATCTTCAAATTGTATAACAGACTCCAATAATCTGCAACGTACAGAAAACTAGTTATTTGCAAAAAACTGATTCTCGTGATCTTTGACCTTGAATATATTGAGATTAGCTCACATGATAAGGACCATGATAAATCAATATTTTCCACCCGTTCTTTAGAATGCTGTAACGAAGGTCTCTACCAAATTCAAATAGCTTTCATTTCGAGATTTGGCCCTTTTATCGCACAAAATACCTGGACCAAAATGATAGAAGCAGATCAAACCTGTCTGCATTCTGATTAATAGAACTAGTAAAATCCAGGAATAATTTAATTATTTAATAGATATTATTTATTAAGAGATTTTAAATGATAATGATATTAATGATTTCAAGGATCCCCTACCCGTAGGTAAATCAGCCATAGAGAAAATGATGATAATAGTTTTTAAAATGGAAAGTAATCTTAACTAGATCTTTGAATGTTTTACCTCCACTGTTCCACGCCATTTGTCAGCCGCATGACGAGCTAATTCCATTCTTTTCTGTTTGCGAACTTGGTGCTTTTTATAGACGACTTCTATGACTATTAATCCCACGCCACCCATTATTCCAGCTGCCACCAAAATGAATACCCCAGCCATATTTTTCAAACCAAGAGTGTTTGGCGTTTTCTCGTACTGTTCGCATTTTGAAAGCATATTGCCCAGGAGTATCCAGCGGTTGTCCAATTCTTCCATAAAACCACCTGGAAGGGAATAAGAGGTAAATAAGAAAATTCAAACTATTTTCTATGTGAAAGTTTTACTGATTACAAAACACAATTAATAAGTAATGAAAAGTTTTACTGCTCCATCAAACCTTTGAGAAGAAATAATGCCAAGAAACAACTTTTTGGAAACAAAACTCTCTAACTCTCTTGAGAAGTACAGTAGGAAAGAAATTTAAAAATTCAACTTCAAACATCATGGATCTCATCTTTTGAAAATGCTACGTTCTCTAAATATAAGATTAAAGAATCTAACATTAAAACTGATATTGTATTTCTAATTGATTTTTGGTTTTACTGACTTAAAACTGGAGGACTTGAAATTTTTGGAAAGCTTCATTTTGCTTCTCAGAAGCGGAATGCATCCCTCCAGTTTCAAGTGAGTAAAAACATAAACCAATGAGAAATACAGTGGAAGTTTTAATGTTAGATTGTTCCTCAAGTATTCCAAGAATAAACACAAGATAAGATTAAAGGTAACAGAGCCACTAATTTTCCGCACTAAAATAATATTTTAAATTCATGCCCTAAAAACCATAAAATAATCATTTTTCCAATGTCCAAAAATCTGTAACAGTCAAGATGATAGAATATTCAAATATGAATATGTGCAATGGGTAAATCTGTGTTGGATAAAAAACAAAGTACTCACTCTCATGGAAATCCAGAATTGCTAACGTCACTTTATCAGCCCAAGGAGATCCTTTCTTCAGACCAATCCCGTAGCCTGACCGACCAAATAGTTCTCCTGCTGTGACTAATTCACAATCCTGGGCTGCTTCAAAATCAAGTCGTGAGCTGTCCCATATGAATGCCATCAACTTCCTGCAGCGGAATAAACATTTTGACTAATTTATTAAATTAAAAATAAGACAGTAAAGTATAAGGCATTATTTGAATTACATTAAGACAATTAAAAACAAATCCAGATAAATGCACTCACTTGAAAAATTTTGAATGAACATTCCCTTTTATGCAACATTCTACAATAATTAGCCTGTTTTAGACGTATTTTTAAATAGAATCATTTAGTTTGCATATTAAATTAGTTATTGAATTTCCAAAAAATATATGAAAAAGTAATATTTTTTTGAATTTTCTTCTAGTTTTAAAAGACATTTCTTTAGAGTTATAATTTATAAATATCAAAGATTATAAAGTTTATAAATTTCTAATTTTTTTACGGACTGTGAAAACCACATAGATTTGTGTCTATGAGTTGGATGATGGTGATTGATAAGATGGACCTAGTTTTAGGTGGGTTCCGAACCATCGGGAAGTGACTTTACAGCAGAAAACAGTCTTTTTTCTGGCCAATCCAATCGGCCACCCTTACAAATTAGATCAATAGGCTAAATAAACAACTGTTTTTTTATAAACATACCCACCCAGTTTTAACATCGGCAATTGCTTGTTCGGCTGAATCATAATTATTGGCTTCCATTGTTCTGTACATATTTGATAACTCAACTTGTCTTCTGAAGTACATGTCAACAGCCGAGCCTTTCACTGTAGCACAGGTCAGATTCTCCATGGTATTTCGCAACTTGAAATTGGAAAAAAGGTAGTTTTATCCAATAAATAATATTACAATAATTTATTAAACACATACATAAAACATGCATATTTTTTAGACAGATGATGCCAGCATAAGTCTTAAGAATGACTTTTGCGTGGGTAATGAGGCGAATGATGACAAAACATATCCAAGGCTGAACAAGATTCGAACTCGAAAACTGTCAAACTTGAGACTGTAGGAAGCCAGCCAGATAATCACAGACAAGCGCTCCAAAAACTGCGCTACCAAATCAAAATAACAGAAAAATAAAAACAAACTGATTCTTTATCAAACTAGTCTTAAAAAAGTCTCCACTGCCAAAGACTTTGAAGATTTCTCTCAAACATCCTAAATTACCATAATTAATAATTTCAGCACATGATAGACATAAATCATCGATTAGTGAGTTACAGTAATTTTTCAATTAGGAATAAAGCTAAACTATTTTATGAAGACCAGCAATATTGTTTGGTAGTAAAGCTGGTGAATCTTGGAAGATAGTTTATCAGATATTAATCAGTGGCGTCTGCTCAGGGTGTGCGAGTCGTGTGCCAATTGAAAAGACATTTATTTCTTTAGAGTTATAATTTATAAATATCAAAGATTATAAAGTTTATAAATTTCTAATTTTTTACGGACTGTGAAACCCACATAGACTTGTGTCTATGAGTTGGGTGATGAGTTGGATGATGGTGATTGATAAGATGGACCGATAGTTTTAGGTGGGTTCCGAACCATTGAGGGACATAGTATGATTCTCCTAATCCGTGTAAGTACATAATTTGTATATTGTTACAGGTTCTATCACTAAAATAATGCTGGCATCACTTGAAAGTAACACTCGGACTTTATTCACACAATTTTTAATAATAATTAACTCACAAAAGACATCAATGGGTAATTATCACAAAAGAAAATCAATAAAGAAACTAACAGTTCAATAATGTTCCACTGATAATGAATTTTCTATAACAAGATTATAAAACTATTAAAACGAATTACTAACTGTCAATAATTTGATAATATATGACTAATAAACGTACAAAACACTCAATAAGAAACTAAGCAATTACAAAGCACAATGGCTGTCATAGGCTATTGGATATCAATCATAATTATAGCATTGGATGTATATAATACCATGAACAAAAATGTCTATTATCACATATGAAAGTAATGTGCTAATGTCTGAATAACAACTGACTCCCTGCTTATATGCATAGCCGCTTTTATAAGTTTGTTTGTACTAGAACTCTCCATTTCCAGAGAGTTCCCATTCGAGATATTTGTATAAAAACAGATAATGTTTGGAAATGCTCGAACATTCCAGTTGCACATTTGACATATGAGAGTAAAAGAGATGAAGGAAGGACCGAGACTAAGACAGAAAAACGAGTGCATGTTATCAGTGTAACTGGAAGTACTTTTGACATAATGCAGTAGCATAGAAGGATGTTCTCCTCTTCCTTGCGGTTCCCAACAATATTTTGTTTAAATTATGACTATTTATTATTCAAATAAACTGCTAATGCAGAAAAGTTGACTGGAATATCATGATCTATCCTAGCTGGAGGTTGGTACGAGAACAATAGTGTAGCTGTAGGCTATGGACTGATTCAAGGTCAACTCATTGCAACAGCTTTGCTAGTTGCTAGAGTGCCCGCATAAAGAGACTTGGTCACTGCGCTTGCGCATTTGCCATTCTCTTGCCATTAAAATAAGTGGCTAAGGTGCATTGGATTGCAATGAGTTGATAGAGAATTGACATTTCTTTTTGACAGCTCTGTAACAAAATGTTTCTTTCAACTCATTCACTGCTCATTCTCGGCTCTTCCTAGCCGGGTTTGCTGCTGTGAATGTAGCATTGCATTGCCATTTATCCCAATAATTGAGTTTATAAATAGAAAATTTCAATGAGGTAAAATGAAGAGTTTCCAATTTTTTGGGATGATAATCATTGAATTACTCAGTATGTCAATAAAGTTTGCTGAAGTATTATCTGCATTTACAAATTTATGAAAAGCAGCATTATCAAAGATAACAGACTGTCAGCTTGATTAAGATTTACCGTTGTTTAAAAATTCTATTATATTATTCAATTTCTGTATGTATGTTTGCATGTCCAACGGATCTCAAAAACGACTTCAACGATTTTGATGAAATTACGAATTACCTTCTTGGTGCATAAAACGATTGCGCTAGGTCTCATTCCAGTGAAAACTCGCTGAAGGACACAAAAAAGAGAAATCTACCCTTAAAGGAACAGCTGAGAAATTTATTTACGTTGTGTGGAATGCAAAATAAGACTTACGCACAAACTGTGTAGTTGGAGCCTTGCAGTAAGTAATTCAGGTAGCATATGACTGAAGAATCAAAGATCAGCTTATTTCCATTATTTATGAAGAATCAAAGATCAGCTTATTTCCATTATTTATAAAGATCCATTATTTCTTTGATGGGGAAAACAATTTTTCTAGTTAAAATTTAATCAAACAAAAATTAACACTTGAATTTTTTCATAAGTTTGAATATTTTAAATTGCAATAATTCTGGGTCTAGGCAAGTTAGGAAGATGCGATTTGTGCTAGGCTCTAGGGATAGACTACTTGAGATAGACTTTTCAAATTAATTTCTTGTCCGACTCATAGTTTGCTATAAGATCTAAAAACGGGAGAGATTTCCAAAATTCGTGAACATTTAACTAGCGGTACTTATAATATGGTTTAGCTCAATTTCAAGAGTTTGTTTTTTTGAGATTTTGATGTCAATGATGTGGTAGAGAAAGATGTTATACCTACAATTTGAGACCAACTTTGCATTTTTATCTTGATTAGTTACCGTGTTTGAACTTTTCATAACAAAAAAAAACCGTCATTTTCCGAGTACAGTATAGCTACTGAAAGCTAATATTACACTTCCAAGTAGAATTAAAAATTTTAAGCTAAATGTGACATGTAATATGAATTTGGATCGTTTTAATGAGCTGAGAGGAATGAGTCATGAGATGGGGTGTGACAAGCTGTTCCTGGGTGAGGGGTGACAACGGTGTTTCACCTGTACCTACCTACAACTACCTTGAAAAATTACTGTTCTACGGGCTGATAAGCTCGAAATTCAGATTCAGTTACATATAAATTCTGATTCAAATCATAACGTCTCCATTATTATTGATTTGCTTGTGCAGTAGCTTATGATGGAAAAAGTAATGATAAGGAGGGGGAGGAGTTGCTTCACAGCTTATTTATTTGTAACGCCTTGAGATAAAAGTCAGGAGACGCAACAGTGATTAAATTATATAATATTCAAAAAAAGGAATTGATAAAGTGAATGATCACATAGCATTTCCACCGATAGATAACAATTAAAATACAGTAAAACATCAACATTTCAGTTCCTTTCATCATTTTTTCTTTCGACGTTTTTATTTGGTATTGCAAGGTCCCCCCCCCCCCTTCAAAGCAAATATTCTGACAGTTGTTTAGTAAGTTCTGGAGGACAAATTAATAATTTTTTATTACTTGAATAACAGTATTTGAGCAAGCATAAGAGTAAAATTATTAACATGGCTTTTTATGTGAGGATAGTTCCAACTTTGCGGGTAGTTCCAACTCGCCGTTCAGCCTTGTTATGGGTACATGGTGATCTGCTTTAACAAATTATATATTTTCAAATAAAATTGTCCAATTGTAGGTTATGTTATTGTTCAAATCTTAGCATTCGTCTATTGATAAATTTAAAAATGAATAACTTTCAAATGAACCACTCCCTTTCACATATGCACAATTTAGTCACCAAAAACAAAATCCAAAAAATACATTTTACACGTTTAAATTTTAACACTAATTTGGAGCCAAAAATGTTCACAAACTTACACACTAATATCTTGAGTAATATAGAAAACATTTGAAGTAGAAAAACCCCAACACATAGTATTATAGTGGGGTATATTAATTTATTAATTAATATTAATTAATTAATTACAATTTCGTTTTACAGCAGTAGAGTAGAATGAAGTGAAATTATTGGATATAAAATCAATAATTTAAAAGGCAAAGATTACTCAGAAGCTATTGTAACTTATATTAGTGATAAAAAATTCAAAATCAATTGTTGAAAATGAGTGTCACTCACCCTTGCGTCGTTGATGCCAGTAAGTTTTGTTTTTGGCCTCTCCAACACGAGGAAGGCAGCCAAGTTGGCAGTATAAGAGGCGACAATGATCATCGCAAATCCAGCCCAAACCATGCCAAGTACACGTGCCGAGAAACTTCTTGGTGTTCCTACATAAATTTTTAAAAATAAATGGGAAGTTGGGAAAATTTTAATTGTGCATTGAGTGCAACAAATTTCATAATAGAGGTTTTATTTGTGTTATTGTCCTAACAACAGAGTTCAAACTTAAATAGTCACGACACTAACAATCCTGCCTTTTCTCTTGGCTATGCTCTTCTTTCCTTTGTTTCGTCCATATTTTCCACTTTTATTTATCTCCTTCACTTTAAAATTTGTATTATTGACATAGTCTCTGAATATGTCTCTTCGTTAACAATCATCCCTTATTACTTTTGTTGTTATTACAGGAGCTTTTATGTACAGTATTTTGAAAGTTTAGCATCCAAGACTAAAGAATATAATAATGATAATCATTATACTATTCGCTTATTAATTATTCGGTGGTGGTATTTAGTAATAAGAAATCAATGATTATTAAAGAGTGCTGCAAGAGAATAACGTTATGATCTATTTACAGATTGAAAATGAATCAATTATTTTTTTTCGATGAGTTGAATTTTATAATAATAGAAAATTCATTCCTCTTTTTCGGTAGTCTCAAAGCGCAACACTAGAAAAAGTAATCTTGTATTCCTGTAAAAAGGTATAACAATTTTGAACATATAAATTGAAATTATATGATCCTACTACAATATATGCAAGTTATTTTAATCTTGCATATTGCTCTCATAGCAAATTCATTTATCCGCACGTTTATTAATAAGTTATATAGTGTGCAGATGCGTACCCAGGGAAACCAATGTGAAATGTTTTATTTGAGGAAATCTGTTGCGAGAGAATTATTAATCATTTGAGATGGAATATTGATGAATAAAGATGGAGGAAATAGTATTTGATTATCTTTTTTTGTATTTATATTGCACTGTATTTAATTTATAGCAGCTTTATTTGTAAAAGCGTCAGGTTGTAAACAAATAAAATTTATTGGTTGTATTTTTTTATCCAAGTTCAATAAATACAAAGTATTTTATGTTACTAAACATATTATTTCACATGTCTAAAAAATCATACTAAATAAGAGGAAATATTACTGAACATACTATTTCACATGTCTAAAAAATCATACTAAATAAGAGGAAATATTACTGAACATACTATTTCACATGTCTAAAAAATCATACTAAATAAGAGGAAATATTACTGAACATATTATTTCACATGTCTAAAAAATCATACTAAATAAGAGGAAATATTACTGAACATATTATTTCACATGTCTAAAAAATCATACTAAATAAGAGGAAATATTACTGAACATATTATTTCACATGTCTAAAAAATCATATTAAATAAGAGGAAATAACAAAGAGTTAGAATGAATGGAGCCAAAAACAGTACAAAGCATCTGAATTTGAATAAGCTTCAAGACGCTTATCAAGATCAAGATTATCTAACCTAACCTAACAAATAACTCACCTTCACCAATTCCACTGTTCAATAAAACTCCCCATGCAAACCAGATTGCACTGGAAAGATTGAGAGCGTCTTCTTCAGTACCATCGGTATTGGCCAGCTTGAACCTTCCAAAAGGTGAAAATCTATCCAGAAGGTACAGAACAAGTGCAACCACATGAACTGATACCATAACCAGAATCCACAGGGTGTTGCTGAATGGCTGAAGAAATGATACCAAGGTCGACGACCGTGAAGGCTGAAAGAAGAAAAAATAGTTGACACACAAGTATAAAAAATTGTATTTGTAAAATTATCAATTTAAATTCGGGTGTCAATATCAAAATTTTTCACATTTTTCCAGCTGAATTTAGTTTAAAGCTGCAACAAGCTCATGCCTAATTTCCCCATGTGCGTTTGTTACTGCTATCCAAAAAATATTTAAAGAGCAAACTATTGCTATATGAAACTATATGTTATGTACATTGCAGGACTATGACCTTATATGAGATATGCAACCTGCGTCAAACTTTGCTTGTGTAGTTAGCTCAAAACATTCTTTTAAAGTACTGATGAAGAGTCATGACATCGAGTCCGGCTGTCGGAGACTCTTCAGAGGTAGCTAAAAAATTATATGTTTTAATTGCAGAAAATTAAGAAACTTACTTTTTTCTCGAGTATCGTGATTCCTTGGTACTTGAAAGGTTTGCTAAATTCAATGAACTCAGCTCTTTCCGGATTGATTGTGAGTGGTGCGACAATCATATCGGCTCTGTCTGCTACTAATTCACCAATCAGGCCAGTCCATTCCTTTTTGCCAGCTGAAAGAGATAAGCAACACAGATAACTACTAAAATGTTGATTGAGGATCGTCATTCAATCTAATATTAAAACTGACACTGTATTTCACTTTTATATATTGCTTTACTCACTTATATTGGAGATGCTAGGGGGGTGCATTTCACTTCAGGCTGACAAAGCTTCTTTTCAGAAGTGAAATGCATCCCCCTAGCATCTCCAATATAAGTGAGTAAAACAATATATAAAAGTGAAATACAGTGCCAGTTTTAATATTAGATTGCTCATTAAGTATTTTGTCATTGAAAACATCACAGATCGTCATTTACTTGTAAACATAATCGTTGCATATAGTATGAATGATTTTAAAATTATGAAATTTAAAAAAATATATTCTACAACCAACATGACAAGCATGGCAATTTAATTGTGTTACAAACTGTTTTTTATTATTGTTGCAGGGTCATTGGTAAAGTAAAACAGAGCAATAATTCACTAAATCAAGTTCCAACTGATGCGCAATGAACTTTAAACGCCTGGATTTCTTGTTCCATGACGAACTGCGTTGTTAATATAAACTTTTTAAGTGAATTAAGTGAAACCTTGAAGGCCTTGAAGATATATTTTAACAACTCGAAAACGTTCAGCCTAAAAAGTAAGTAAAATACTACTTATTCTTAAAAAATTTTCTGCAAGTCGTTGAATTCACTTAAGAACTTTAAACTTTGAATTTTAAGTACAAAAGCAGCATTTGTCGTCACACCTGTATTATTCTTGATTATGTAGCTTCCAAACTGTCCATCCGGTGATAGTGAAACATTGTAGGTGAAATTTATTGTTTTCGCCAGTTCTCTAAGCAAATCCATGCAGTAGCCTTTGCAGCAGAATGCTCTTGTATCTACAAAAAAAAAACACATTTTTTCAATATCAAATTAATAAAACTTAGATGCAATTATTAAAAGAGGGCCAATTTGAAGTGAAAAAATAAAAACACTACTTGTTTATCAAAAGTGAAAAGAATAGTATAATTTAGAAGAGTATCTTGTTGTACCACTGAGCTTGAAAATTAATGAACAAGATATAAAATTACCGGCCCAAAAAAAAAAAATAAGTGGGATTATACTAAGCTGCTGGAGCATAAACGCTGCTGGAGGCAACCCGTAAGCGTCTCACCTCCGTAATCAGTCAAAAGGTTAGTATAATGCCAATAATTCCACCATAATGGTGTACATGCAGAAAAGGAATAATATTATATATTATTGGAAACACGGTAAGGAGTAATATAGTACTGTAAAAGACTTTAAAAACCTCAATAGAACTGAATTACTAATCTCAACCAAAGATACGCACCCTCTTTTGGTGTTGTATTAAAATGAGGACATGGAATTTCATCTGGTGCACAGTCTTCATCAATGTAGTTTTTCAGCTCTCTCACATAAACAAAAGGTTTTTCTTCAATTGTTAGAACTTTGATGTGTTTTGGAATTTCAATGCCAGCTGGCATCTTCTCTGGCCTTCCTGGCCAAACAATGTTCTCCTTTTCCAAGTGCAGTTTCATGCGATTGTGCTCCTGTTCAACAAACAAAAATCATGTCAGAATTAATTATTGTGAGCTAGTTATTTGATAGTGCTTCACTATCGGTTCTTGATGTTTGCCTAGATATTAATTTAATATTTCGCCTAAATTAAACATGCTAAAATTCAAGGCAGAATTGGTATGGAATTCACCATAAACATTAGGAGGATAACACACAGTTATTGGATATCAAAACGCAGGTATTTAAAACTTTATTTATAAACATTAGGAGGAAATATTTATTTTATTCAATTATAATTATTATTTAGTGTAATTCTCGGTTCATACTATATTAATAGAATGTTCATACAATGTTAATAGATGGTTGTACATGTTTCCGTTGCATTTCTACCAGCTGAATAGGTTTTTTTCTCTTTAAAAATTACCATGGTTGATACTGTATATTTATTTTTTGTTGAATTAAATTATATTCTGTTGAATTCCAATGATAGATTTTCGAAATGATCTTTTGTTCGTATCCAAGTCCTTTTGAGAGGTTCACATAGAGAAAATAACAATGCGATTCATTGATAATAACGCTATCATCAGCAAACACATTTATTTGTTCATTTACACCAGTGGCACATCGAGCTTTCAAGTTTTTGGCAATTTATGTTTTGAGTAATATACGAACGTGTGTCGGAGAGAATGTGATGTGTAATTGGTTTTACTTTATTTTAAAGTCAGTAACGAGTCACCTAGTGTATCAATAGCTACGGCTTAACGTGGCTATTTTGAAACTTAACTAAGTTATATGCAGAAATATTCTTTTAACCACCACTTAGGCAATTTGAAACTTTTAAATAGGCGCGTAGATATAGACGTTTAATGAAACTCGCTTACATTGTTGTATAGATATTGTCCAACTACCGTAGCATGTCCAAGTTCTTGGATATTTATCACATCGTATTCGGCATTTATTCTATCCCCATTATCATCAAAGGCTACTTTGCCGGTATCCCCATGCAGGAGAATTTGTTTCTTAATATACCTGAAAATTTTCAAATAGAAATGAAACTACAATTTGCTTACAAAATAATATATATAGAGTGGATAATATATTATTAATATAATATGCTTGCTTGTATAGGTAGTTAATATATAGACTATCAACTATTGAATATAATATATGCTTGCTTCTGAGCTATTATTAAGAACTTTTGAAATAACAAAATAGCATTCAATTTTTGTTTGATGTTTTAATTGTTTTTATTGAATAAAATATGAGCTTAATTGTTCTCAATGATAATCCAATCGCTCACCACCCGACAGTAAAATCGATTTTTAATATTCAATTATCAGCAAATCTCTTCCAAAAATTATTTATGAGAAATCTATTCAGATTAATGTTAAGCTATTCATAATAATCACAATAATTAAATAAATAATTCATGTTGTATTATCAGAGCTGCTGTAACGTACAAATTGCATAACTTGAGAATCTACCATCTAATGATCGTAAAAATCTAATGATGAGGGATGAGAACAAAGCGTTAAACTTATTTTGACTACCATTTATATTGTTGATAATTCGCTATTTTCAAAGGAAGGCATCCAGTGCATTAATGATTGTCTTGGCAGCTGATAAAGACAACAAATCCCTACAACGAACAATATAATAAAGTAATCTTTACAACGATCTTCCAAGGTACGGTATAATTTTTTGGAATATTACTTGATGCAACACATACTGAAATAAAAGTTTTCCAGTCTCCCAAACAGATCCTGAATTGTCACAATCTTTTGGTGCCTCTGTGATGTTTTCTGTCTGATTCATGTCTCTCAGAGCCGAAGCAAGAACGTATCTGAAGCAATAGAAACAACCAAGCAGTTATATAATAATGGATAAATCTAGTAGAACAATTTAAAAGAGATCATCAATTGAACAAGAAATTATTTGAGTTGGGAAAAAATTGTCAAAATAATCTCTTCTCGATTAGGCCAAGGATATTATATTTAATGAGTTCAGTATTCAGGAGAGCTGAGAATCTTCAGCTCATTCTATCTACAATGATCATTCATATTTACAAATTAAATATGTACAATGTTACATAATCATGATGTTGAAGATCCATCTTATGTCCACTAATATATAATAAAAACTTAAACAACACTTTTAAGTGGAAATTATGACTTACGTTATGGCGTGACGGCCGTTTCACTCTGATGTTAAGAGCATCGTCAGACAACCCACAGTACACTGACTCAAGGTACCTTTTTTGAGGTATAGTACCCTGAGTCAGTGTACTGTGGGTCGTCTGACAATGCTCTTAACATCAGAGGGAAACGGCTGTCACGCCATAACTAAGTCATAATTTCCACTTAAAAGTGTTTTTTCAAATTGTTTTTGTTACATAATCGTTGATTTTCTCCTTATCATTAAAAATCACATAGAGGAAGAGTTCGTCACTAAATAAGCAATTCTAAAGCACACAATGATATGCCATTTAGGTTTCAAAAATCTCGAATTACGGCTATCATCCAAAAAATAGTTATAATTAAAATCTCTAAAAATACATTTGATTTCAATTATGAAGTCAAGAGACTTGAGATATTAGTGATTATATTATTAGAGTAATACAAATAAATAAACGAATATGCGTATGGCTGCAATTAGTAGGGAAAACCTTCAGTGGTTAGCCATTAAGCTAAGCTTAGCCATTTGAGTCAAGGGGTAACAAAGGAAACATGGCGAACCTACAACCTCATACGGGTTCCAAACCACCGCAATTAAGTGAAAATGAACCAGAAACATCAAACTATAGTTTGTTGGTCAGCACCCATCCGAGCAAGGATGATTTTATTCAGTATAGTTACATTGAGAAATAAATGATACAACTTACATGCTGTCCTTTATGTGAGCTCTTTCGTCAGTGGCATGTTCCAGCTTCAATCCCAAAACCCCGACAGGAACATTTTCTGCATCCAAAGCTTGCTCGGTGACAATCCAAACGTAGCCTTCATCAGTCATATTCAGAAGGCTCGCATCTCTGAATATTACCTCAGCATCTGATTTACTGTAACAATAGCAAACAAATATTTAAAACCATGAGCTAGACAGATTTAAAAGGAGATTAATTAATTACTATCTTTACTCCAAGGATTAAGTTTATTGAGCATCTTCTGGCACCCGGAAGATTTTATTTGAACTTATTTTATTCGAACTTTCAACATGTATCTTTTCAAGATACAAGTACAAGTTATGTCATTGGTATATCACAGTAATCTGTTTTGAAACTTTTGACATGTTGTGACAAAACCAAGCAAATATTGAAATAAATTGTTATTGACATTTTTATATTTTTTTATTAGTCAGTTTATTTGTGACATATTGTTGTTATTTAATAAATCTCAGTCTCATTTTGTAATAGCCGTTTTTATTACAAATAAATCCCAGAACCCACGGTGGAAAATTGTTACAATATGTTCTCTGTCCTATATAGATCAACATTTCCAGCACAAATATTTGCCCTATAGATTATTTTCCAGCTCAAACAATTAAGCTTAGATACTGCTACACCTAATGAATTGTGATTACAAATAAATCACAAACATACAATAACTATATCAAAAATAAAAATTAAAAAGGTAATAATAGGTTATTGTTACATATACCTTACCTTGCATATAATAGATACACTCTCGCATGTGCACTCTTATACTCGGATAGTTGTTCTGTGAAACTAACCAGTCCAGGTTCAAATTCAACAACAGAATCAATCTGAAAACATTCACAAATATTTTTATTTGTATGATAAAAACTGCTTAATATTCTGTTTCATATTGAATAAAGATTCAATCTTAATGTTATTGGGTGTCATCCATATTTTTCCGTATTGCTTACAATGATACACTAGTGGCCGGTTGCACAAACGTTGGTTGACGTTTGATCGCCATCACTCAGAAGAATCCTTAGGCCGCGTACATACCAAAAGCAACTGGTGATAGCAACGCAAAGACAACGCAACGGCAACTTGAGTTGCCTATGAATAACACAAGCAGTTTAATGGGCCTGTGTATACCAAAGCAACTGTGATGCGACGGTGATTCAACGGTCACTTGACTGAGCAACGCAGGCAACTCAAGTCACGACATGCTGTAAACTCGAGTTGCCAGTTGCCCAGTTGCTCTTGTGAAGTGCAGACCGCACGTAAATATGGCTGATGAACAACAAGAAAATATTAAATTTTCACTTTCTTTTTCATTTTTTCAAAAATTTTCATTTTTTTAAATTTTCAGTTCTTAGAACACTTTAATGGTTTATAAATGACCATAATAACAAATCATACAGTAACAGGGTGATAGACAAAGCTTTACAGGCTGTGGCAGATGAGTTTAAACTAACAGGTAAGATATAACAAAGTTAACCAATTTGTTAAGTTCTATAAAATATTTTATTACAGTTCTTTATTAAGCTTTGTATCTGAAATACATAGATAATATTGAAATATTAATCTAAGATTTGAATGCATGTGCGAGAAAGTTTGTACCAGTCCAAAGTATAGTTTTTTGTAGGTCAATATTGTCAATAGGCGTACAAGTTTATTTACAAATAGAAATCGAACCCTATCAAATATGTGTTAAAATCTTGCACTGGCCGATACGTGGGTATTGATTGTCATGTTTCAACTTGTAAAAATAGTGTTCACTGGAGCTTAGATGGCATAGTTCCAATGGATGGTATTGGGTTGGATTCGACAAAATAACGTGCAATTTTGTCCTTGTGCTTTTTTCAATAACGTGCTTTTTCTAAGCACATATAGAAGAACTGCCTCCTCCTCGGACGAAGACATCGGTACAATAAGTGACTGGAAAACTTGTTAACTTGGGTTTCTTTTGTATGTACACGTGGTGTAAACCTAAAAGAAACTCCAGTTGACTGAGTTGAGATGCTGTTGCGTTGCTATCACCAGTTGCTTTTGGTATGTACTCGGCCTTATGGGTGATCGGTGATCAAACTTTGATAAGCGTTTGTACAAACGGCCTTGAAAGCCAATTCGAAAAGATCTATTCACATTCGATCAAGCTTCTTTTTCTTCTTCTTTCTATATCCCTTATGTGTCGCGTTCCTTCAACCATTCTCTAAACCTTATTTTGTTTTTTGCCATTATTTTAACTTTAATCATCATTTTTGCCGTTCCTGCTGCTATGTTCTTCACATACTTATTCCATTCCAATTCAAATTTCGGAACAGTGTATCAAGGTCAGACTGGTGAGTTTACTGGAGAAGCATATAGCATTCTGTCACCAAATCAATATGGATTTAGAGCCGACTGCAGCACTAATGATGCTGTTCATCATGTTATAACAGAAAAAATCAAGGCAAAAGGAAAACCGATAGCAGTATTATTTGATCTGAAGAAGGCGTTTGATACTGTATCACACGATGTGCTGTTGGGTAGGCTGAGAAAGTATGGCATGAGAGGAGTAGCTTTGAATTTAGTCAAAAGCTATCTAACAAACAGAACTCAGTGTGTAAGAGCAAATGTGCGCTTGAGTAGCAGACTGGTGATGGAGTACGGAGTACCTCAAGGCACGCTTCTCTTTCTTGTTTGAATTCGCTCTATGTGAGTTATTATCCCTCCAAAGAACTATGTAGGTAGAAGGGCTCCTTGGGTTCCTAACAACCCTTTTGTGAAAAGAAAACGAAAAAAGAAAGTTGAAAGAAGTGGGCCAAGGTAGGTCTGATAGAAAAAGAAGTGGCTCAAAGCTAAATCAATGGAAAAAACCATTCTAGAAATTTAAAGCTCAAAGCAGAGAAAGAAGAAGAGGAAGTGAGGGGGAAGAAGGGCTTTAAAGAGGCTGTTTGCAAGTAGCAAGCTACTGGGCGATGAGATCGCCAACCCCTACGCTTTCGATCCAGCTTCCAAGAATTAATTTGTGAAATATTTTCGCTATAAGTATATACATATAGAGAATACACATATACAGAATAAACCGTTAATCAACATTGATTCTGCAATAATGATTGACAATTACTATTTATTGTAAAATAGGTATTTCGACTTGACTCTAAATTTTTTCAAATGGATATTTAAAGTTGTGCAAGAATTAGGCTTAGATTGTTGTATTTCATACTTGGTATAGTATCTTATATTTCAAATGCGGGTTTTCAATTGAGCCAGGTTTTAAATTCTGGAGGCATGGAGCTGAAGATGTAGTTCTTCTTGAACAAGAACAAATAAACAATAAATTAATGATGGCAGTCAATGGCAAAAATTACAACAAGTCAATCAAGTTGAGGGAATTTCTTTGGAACATTAAGATAAACTTACAGCAACTTTGATGTCAATGTCATCAGCCAAATTTTGAGAAGTGGTCTGGAAGCGCCCGAGTAGAGCTCTGCCATCAGTATCGGAGCTATGAATGAAGATGACCTTCTTGTAACCGAAATGTTTCAACAGGTCCACCCACACGTCAGCCTGATGTGAATAGGGAGGTACAGTCCTCAGAAATGAGACATGGATATTCTGAAATTTCAAATAAAAATAAGGATCCTGTATATAATCTTTCTCAAATTCTATCTTTAAAAAATGTCTTATTAAATTGGAAATTTAAAACTAATAGACTAAAAATTCAATTACTAGTCCAGTAAGAAAGAAAGCAAATTGTATTCGATTTATTTTATGATTACAATACAACAAAAATGAATGCTTGTAAATCGTAATCGTCAAGTGTACAACAATATTAATTATTTTCCATTCTTTTCCGAATGTCTGGTATTTTGTAAAAAATGTTCATCCCAGTGACATATCCCTTTCAGAAAAAAAAGAAAATTAATTGATTCAGAAATAGAAATTTATTGAAATGAATGTAAAATTAAATACGCTCACCTTGTCTGAAAATGCAGAATCTCTTGAGGATATTCCTATGACTGGAATATGATAAAAGCCACTTGTATATGAAACGGCTGCAGGTGAGAGATCTCCAGTTAGGGGATGCGATACTACAACTGCATATACCTGTTGAAGAAAAGGTAAAGATTATTAAATTTGCTATTTGCCGGGTAACAATCCCTATTAGATTTGTTTAGAAAGTACATGATACTCAATTCGATTAATAAATTAACAAAAACCGTTTAATGAAATACAGTAAGTTCAAGACAATCTGAATACCTTTTCAGAAGACCTTTCAGTACCTAGTCTTTTTCATGTTTTTGAATGAATCATTTAATAGATCATTCAATTTATTATACGATTAAAGTTTTAGGTAAGATTTTATCTTATCGTACTATAAGTTTAAAGAAATTTACTTTTTTCTTAAAATTTCAAGTTCACTTGTATATTTTTTCTTATTGTTGAAAGTAATTAATTATAATGTAGCCTATCCCCACAACACACTCTTCTTTTAAATTTTAGATTAAAAACGCTGTTTCTGTTTTCCAGTAAATTATTATTTGCTGAATTTTAAAATGAAGTTTTTCTTCTCATTTCAACAGATCGTCGTGCTAATAAACAGACGATTAATCTTTTCGTCGATTCAGACTGTGGGTGGCGATTCTTGAGGCCTCAATAGTATGTTCTGGTCCAAAGAGCTTACAAACAAACGAGGAACTGCTTTCCTCTCCGTGCCAACACACTTATATCAATATGCAAAGCTCACAATTCTGAAGCTCTATGCTTAACAGACTCCCACCAACAAACTGATACTAGAATGACTGATAAGTAGTAAATTAATAATAATTAATAGATTCATCATTCATATCAGTTTATCTCTCACTCATTGTGAGAAAAATAAAATCACATCGGATAATGTGACTTTCTATAAGTTCTATAATATTTAGATTTTCATGTGATTTATGCCTTTCAATGAGCTTACCCGGTGAGCAATAAGATATTTGCAAACACTCAACGCTGTTCTTATTGGATTTGCATCCATCTGGATAGCAGTGGCATAGTATGTGACTCCTCTTGGTACATAATGACTGTCGAAGTTGACATGCTGAAAATTTTAATAAAATTTATTTGAATAAAATGTTCGTGAATTATTAATAAAATTTATCACAATAATAATACTCGACTGGTTGACTATGTTCAGTCAAAATTAAATAGTCTAAACTATCAGCAAAATTCAATGAGAAATCTTACAAGGAAATTCAAAATTTGTTTTTGAATACAGAGCAAGAGAGCGTTACATATTTTTAAATAAATAATTCATGCCAAAACATTTAGCTCTTTCATCTCTGGGTGAATACGTTTATAGATCAAAGAAATGCAATACATCTCACCAAGAAATTTAAATTTATTATGTATTGCCAATGAATATTCAAATTTAGTGCTTAAAAGCCAGAGTCACCCGTAACATAATGTATTCATAACTTTCAGTCAAATTTGATAGTTTTAAAATAATATGTCTCTTGAAGTAGAAAAAACATATTGATTCAATTAATTTTTCAATAATCATTGGTACAGTAGAAATAGCTAAAAGTCAATATATCCTATTCAACTAAGAAGTGAATAATCTTCAATAATCTTTCATTGATTTGCCTTTCTAATGATAATATTACAACTAAAATTAGGGCTTTGTCAGTCTAATTTTTTTAATGAGCTAGTTGTCTTACAATGTAATTAAACCAATCATCACTATTGTAGTCTACTATATTGTACCTACTATTTATTGCACTATTGTTCGAATTGTCTCTAAATAGTCTTTCAATATAATTTGTTCAAAATTATTATAAGTTGATACAATTTTTCAATTGCTGAATCAATGTTCGATGAACTATTTCAAGAATGCATTGAAAATTCATAGAAAAGTAAAACTTAATATAATAATTCATTAGTCGAATGTATAATAATTAATTATGTACTCACAGCTATGGTTTCCTGGAAATGAAACTCGCTGGCATTGTTACTGAGTACTCCCCCAATGTTGAAATAGGTGGGATTTTTCGATGCAGATGTCAAGAATGGTGAGAATATCAAGGAGCTGAGAAATACACTACTGATTACCAAAGCTGAAGTGATGAACCCCATCTTTTACACCTTATCAATCCTATGATAAGGTTTAACCTGAGTTGACAAAAAAATATATATACATTGATGGGTTAGTCACAAGAAAGCCAAATTGATGGGTAGGCTACAAAAATAATAGAATGAGAACGGTATACATTCTTTACAGGAAAAATTACCAAGAGATATTACATAAAAAAGTGTTTATATCTAAAGTGAAATCTCTGAAATGACAGATTTAATTTAAATGCTGTATGTATTATCATTTCATTTCAATAGTATTATGAAGGTTTCCATTGTTTCTAATATTACTTTTTGTTTGCCAAAAAATGAAAAATACGATTCTTTCTACAATAAATTCTTTTGCATTAAATGTGTTAGAATAAAGAAGGCGAGTCAGTAGAAATTCTGTATCAAACTTATTTAGGTCAATTCCTTATTATAATTAATCTCCTGGATTTCTTGTTCCATGACGAACTGCGTTAATTTGAATGAAAAGTTAATATAATTAATCTTCAATTATTTTACGCGAATTTTCTTATTTTATTTGCGGAATTTTATTAAGCAATTGGTTAATGACTCATGTTGTATATAATGAACAATAATCAATATTTTGTCAGAAATTATTGCGAATGCTGTAACTGTTATCCGCCTTGATTTCCAAATCTTCGAAATCAATCTCGAGACATATTACTATGACATTTATTTTTATACAATACCGTTTCAAAAAAAAATATAAATGATTTTGACAAATAACTAATCATTTCTTATCAATATTTTTATTTTTAACAAGTTCTAATTTACTATTCTAGACGAGAATGATTCGTCATATCTTATAATTTTATACAAAAGTAGTTTTTAAATGAATTAGTAATATTCTATGGTCATTTCATTTGGATAAGTTAATAAATAAATAATGATGTGAGAAATGATGCCACAAAACATAAATTAGAAGAATAAATTACCTTCAGAGTTCCTCCGACTGGAACATGGCTCCATTCTGGGAAGGGCAGATGCAGTTGTCATGGCAACAGAGAGCCCGACCTGCTATTGATCTCTGACACTCTCCGCCTCCCCCATACTAAATTTTATAGTACATTGGTGGTGATATAGATTTGAGGAATTTCGCTTTCAAATATTTTCAAGTGATGAATATAATGGATTTCACTATCCACTAAAGTGTTTTAATAAGACAATGAGGAGAAAATTCAATTGAAAACACAATACAATGTAAAATTGAGACAAAAATATAAAAATAGAACTTCAACACAATTATTATGCAATACAAATTGTCAACAAAACAGATAGAAAATTGAAACTATGAATAAGAAAAATTTAAAACACAAATGACAGACCACTAATTAAATAAAAAATAAGACTAAAATAGCTTAAAAGCAAAAGCCTATGCTTCAAGACAGAGAAAATAAAAAGAAAATGGAAAATTGAAACTTAAATGTAAAGAATTTCTAGCAATAATAAAAACAAACAAAAACTTGAACTAATAACTTGAATGAAAAATATCAACTATAAAGAATAATAATAATAATAATAAAAAGTCATTTGCTTGTTAATTGGAAATTGCATGCATTAAAGAGTGCGATAAAACAATCTGCTCTAAAATATTGCATTTAATAGCTTAAATTTTACTATCTGTATTATTGCGTTATCCTGATAATTTAGTTTTCCTACAACTGCTCGTAAAGTCGTTCTTTACGTACTGAAAACTAATTGTAAAATACCTCTTTACTGCTCAGCAAGCGGTAAAGTACTTTACGCTCGCCAGCTGTTTTCTTTACGCTTCTGTTTTGATTTTGATGTCTTCTCATTGGTGGATCGCGGAATCCGTGAATTCACATAACCTCAAAATGGCGCACGCTAACCAAATCCACATCACGGTCTGTGATGTTACAAACTACAAGTTTTTATTGTGTTGTAATCCAGAACTGCAGTTGTAGGAAAAATATTGTATGCAATTCACGCGTGACGCTTCTTTATCACTCTTGCAAAATTACTGCGCTCCGCTATGCGTCGCGCAGTAAATGTTTTGGCTCGAGCGATAAAGTCACGCTTCACGCTCTTAATACATAAATAACTATTATAAGCTTAGATTGCTGGATTGTTTAGGTGTAAAGAGCAACTAGCAAGAGAGTGAAGTATGGTAAAGATTACTTTTCTCACTGAACTGGCCTCGGTCTAGGCTAAGCCCACTAGAGCAGTAGGCCTACTACATATACATTCATTGTACTAATTCTCATTCATTTAACTTGTGTATTGTTTCTCATATGAGTGCTTTTTGGGCATTACATGTTGCACTCATAAATTAGTGTAAAACAAAAAACTATAATAAGAGAGAGTAGGGGTATGTTTGTTGTTTTTATCTTACGTATTTCACATAAACGGCAACGATTTGGAACACTAAATTTGGCAATTGCTTCCTCTAAACTCGATTCAGCGCACCTTGAAGTCCGATTTTTCATTTCCTTCCAGAGTTTTTAAAATTAATGCTCAAATTTCACTTATGGACACTATTAGTTTCAAAATTTGATGCTGGAAGCTCATGGAAAGTTGATAACATGACACGTCACTATGGTGATAATGTAGATGATACGCCGATATTTCTAAAGCCAAAGCAACAGATTAGTTCTGTATCAATATTACAGCTGCTAATTACCCAGCGTCATATACGAGCTTACTTATTGTGTGTATTGAGTTTTTCCTGTAATACGGCACATTATTCTAAAGAACTCAACACAAAACTATGAGGGTAGAGATGCAAAGTTGCTAAAAAGGTAGTTTACTTACAAAAACCACTAAAACTTCACATCATCAGTGCAAAAAATAAGTTATGAATTACCAATATTTTGAACTTCTCTTTTCAAACAGATGAACTGTATGGTATTTCACTCACCCTTCCCAATTTCGTAATTTTGTGACAACTACCATAAGTTATCCACCAGGAAAGAAAAACTCCAAACTGGATTCCCGGGCAAGACCGGTTAAAATGCTAATAAAAGCTTGTTACTCCATCAAAAGGATAGTGTAAATTGCACACTTCTTGGCTACTTCCTGCGCCCAAACTATTATTTCTTTATTTGTGTCTGAGACGAATATATAATTATATAATACACCTCAAGAACAGTAAGGCAAATTTTAATTAATGAAAGAGGTTGAGATTTGATCAATATTATCTCACTAAATCGTAGCCTACATTAATGAAGCTGGCTGAAAATTATAATTTTCACTACTAGGAGGCGAAGATTATTATGGGAAACGAATCATGCAAACAAAACTAGTCATTTGAAGATGTATGGGGAAAAATTAAGAAACTCAGAGTATTAAGTTACAACTCGTTTATTATAAAATAAAACGCATGTATACAAAAATAGTTGGTACGACTAATACATTACACTACAATTTGAACTTTCGTATTTATGAATCACTCCTTGTAGAATTATTTGCATATTCTATATCATTATTTCTAATTGGGAATCATGTTTGATTTAAATTGTTCAAGAAAATTATAAGAAAACAAAAATACAAATATGTTTAGCCCATGAAAAATATCTTGTGATGGTCGCTCTTAATGAGAACTGAAATTTGTTGCTATTTTTCACTACATAATGAATTTATATCAAATATCCTACTGAACTTGATACAAGGCAGAATTTTATGAAAGCTATTCCCTTGAACTTCCTGAATTTTAAAAATTGATAATGTTTTGAATTTTCATTCCCTTCTTTCATTTTTAATTAGAACCATCTTTTTTTAGTCACTAAATTGTTCATCGACGTGAAGGCCATGAATATAATTTTTCAAGTGAATTAAGGCTTTGAACTAAAATTTAGAGAGAAAATGAGAATCAAAATTAACCTATTTCTACTGAATACCGGTACTTATAGCTATCATTGCTGTACATTACAATTGATAAAGTTAGATGTGAGTAATTAACATATATTCTTATTCTATCTCTTCTCCTAACTCTTATTTTACAATTTTCGTGTTTATTTTGTGTGTATTTCCTTTCATAGTCCTACTCATCCTATCTACTCATTTCTATCTCCTTCAAAAATTTTCTGTCCAACCTTCTTCATTCGAGTTCATATTTACTTTAACTCCATTGATTTCCATTTAACTCCTTTTATTTTCAACTTTATGAATTCAAAGAGGTATATAATGCGACATTGTATAGACTTGTTTCTCTAGTCTATTTTGGTTGCAGCCTAAACGAACATTCCATTCAACATGTTTCTGCCCAGAGTGGACTATGCAAAGAGAGGAGAGGTGTAGGTAACAATAAATAGATTTAGTAATATTTTGTGACTTGGCTGGCTTAGGTCTGGAGTCGAGTTTTCAGATCGCACCTGAAGGGCTTCTGACATGATTTAACGACTATTTTCAATAGACACGCTTAACGATCCTCCAAGGCGAGATAAAATATTCCCGTCACATCTGGCCTTGAACTCGGACATAAGGGTTAGCAGTTCAGGAAGTGCATAATACAATAGTGCATCACTATTATGATACACAAAATTGATCGTTTGAATTATAATTACTCACATCTGAATTTTCCATTAGTAGAATCACCTTTATGCCCCATCAAATAACAAATAACAAGAATAATATAAAAGTTCCATTAAGAATAACAACAAACAATTATTTCCAAGTATTATCAAACAAACCCCGAACAAAACTATTGAGATCATTTACTATTTGGGATAGTAATAACAACAGAAGTGCAACAAGTCTTCTAATCATTGCTATTGGACTGTGAAAGCCCCGATCGTATAAACGAAAACATGAGTCCTTTAATGTTTTAAAAAAAGCCTGCAACCTTCTTTAATGAACCCGTAAAAATATAATTATGAAATAGTTTGATCATCAATACAAATTAAGGGTTCTATCAAATAACATAACGTTTTATGGGAACGAACTCAACTTGAAAAATCTGTACTAATTAATGAAATAGAACTTAGTTTTAAACTAATAGCTTACCGTACACTGGGTTATACATCAATTAGTTTCATTCAACGGAAACAGCAAATTCACTTGAAACTCTTCCAGCACCCTAGTTTGGATTTACAATTGTTCGAGAAAGCTATATACCACAACACTTATAACTAAAAATAATAATTATAAATTTATTCCACATAGCTCAGTCATATTTATAGAACATAATTATAAGTAAATATTGCTTAATAATATACCAAAGATAATATTGCACGTGATGAAACTGTGCAAATCTTAGGAAATAGTACAACAGCTTGCACAACCTACAAATACACAGATTATGCTCAATGCTCAGATCAGAATTATTCATTATTTTACATTAACAAACTAATCACGAAAAAAACATCAAAAACGATTTTTCCAGCATCTTTTCAGCAAAAAGTCAACACATTTCACTACAATATAGTACGGGTAGAATCAGGTATGATAAGATCTTTTAAAAAATATCCTTATAATAATTAAATTCAAAGATGACGAGGGAATGTGGAGTTAAATGTTATTTCCAAGCATTCTAGGAGCGAACAAAGTACGAAAAATAAGAGAAAGCTTACAATAAACCCAATAGGTAAGAAAACTCTATAGTTAAATCATGTTTGGAAAAATCTTACCTCAAACCTTACTGACTTTACGCACAAAATTATTACAGTGTACAGAGAACTAATATTGAATTGAATAAATTAATAAATACATAATTATCTGTTATAATAGTATAGGAGTTTAGCAAGCGAAATGTTTTTGATATCAAATATGGAAAAAATAGTTTACCTGCCGTCAATAAGTAATATTAATAACACAATAATCGTAAAAAATACGTGAGAAAATTGGATTCCGTTGAAATGCAGTTACAGTTTGCTTGTTAACGAATCTTCAAAGACATTTGTCAACGAAACTGCTCCATTGAACGCTGAGTGTAATACATCATCCATTGTTTCCACGAAAACAAAGTCGATCGTTTCCTGAAAGCCAAAACATCAAGTGAGAATAAATGTCATTAAATTTGTTATGGTTCCCTTAACATGCATTTTCTATTTCATAAATTTTGGGGAAATATCATGAAAACGATTTTTTCAATACTAATATTACTTGAGTCTGAGACTTGCGCTTGGGTAAAGAGATTTATAATGACCCAAAATTAGCTGTCAATTAAGGAAATAAAAAAGAAAAAATAGCAGAAGCTAGACATTCGACACATTTGTCGTACTTGGCATGCTGAATAACACATCAAAAAAAGTCTCCGTCGATAAGCCTCCTGCTCCAGCGCCATCTAGGAAAATTGCGGCCAAAAACCAGTTTTCTTTTTTCACAAAAACTATTTATCGCACAGTAAAAAAATATTTTTGACTCAAAAACTATAAATTTTGTCCTTTGCATTTTTTTTTTGTTACTGATGATGCCCACATGAGACTGAGACTTGTGCGTGGGGAATGAGGTGAATGATAACACATAGATGCCAGACTGAGGAGCGGGATTCGAACCCACGACCGCTGAAACTACAGCGAGCTGTAGTAAAGCACTTTTTTTCAACCCATGACATACAATTCTAAATTCAACAGGCCCTTTTTAGAAAATTGTGTTATACATAAAGTTTTGCCTATTGGTTTCATATTATTTTCAACTAGTTGATGTTAGAAAATTCTCACAAAATCGATAGCATATAATATCTAGATTATTTTGATGATGGTGAGTTCAGTTATTTACTTTGCTGGAATTGTAAAACTCAAAATTTCCCATACCACCATCCCTACTGTACAATGATGAAAATGTACACTAATTAACTAACAATTATTTAAAATGAGGACAACAATATCATGAGAAATTATTATGATTACTACACAGAATGATGAATTGAGCTTTGTCTGCGATTAAGGTTTTCTTATGGCCGCCATATTGGATTATGGCCGCCATGTTTTCGTATTTTCTCAAAAATTATTCCTAAAAATACAACTACAGAAAAGGTGTACGATTTAAAGTTGCAGCACTCTTCTTCTGAATCCAATGATGAGTATAGTTATGTTGTGTACTCAAAATCGAGGATAACGCTGTGGATAAGCGACGCGTTACAACGGAAATAACGCTCTGGAGTAATTGTTATTACTTGCTTGGAGCACTTGTAATTTGTTCAGGTTTTTTTGTGAAATAAGTTGAAAAAATGAATAAGTAAGTTAGAAGTCGGTAACTACAGTAATTTTTGAGATTTTCAACAAAATATACTAAAATGACCCAAAAACACTTATTTTCAGTTTGAAGTGAATTAACTTCGATAATAATACAAATAACTTTTATTTCTTTCTCAAAAAACTTTCTATCTACGACCATGTCATAATGTATACATTACAGTTTCACAATTGATGCCAAAACAGCTGTCTTTTCGAAATGCTTTTTGAAACCCGTTGCATAATGAGCTCATTATAGTACAGGTTCTACATTATAACACGGGTTCTGGACCAATCAGAAGCATTTTTAATGGAATCAATATCGTAATTCAATATTGTGAAACTATCAGCTGATTTGATCAAACTGCTACACCAGCTGCTTTAACCTAACAATCTACTATAACTTCTCGTATTTCAGATGAGAGGTTAGGTATCTCTGACAGTCACAGGTAAAATGAAATTGTTTTAATTAAATGTATACTAGTGGTCGTAGATAAAATAGTGTATGCAACGATTTTATTTGGCCATTAAAGCACTCGTGAGATAATTATAACACTCGCATTCGCTCGTGTTATAACTTACATCTAACTCGTGCCTTAATAAGGGTCAAAATAAAATCGTTGCATAAACTACTATAATGATTCAATTCTGAACAAAAGATGTCAAATAATCCAATAGCATAAACACATCCAGAATTCATAAAATCGGCTTTTATTTAATCAAAGCACACTAATTTTAGACAGCTTGCAATCACCCAAATGAATCAATTTCAAACTTGAAACACTTGTTTTTCGGGCCATTTTTGCATAATTTATTGAATATCTCAAAAATGACTGTAGTTACCGACTTCTAACTTGTTTTATTCAATGCTCCAACACAGAACGTGAACAAATTTCAAAAATGCACTACAAATTTCTGAATGAGTACGGTAAATTGATAGGGGTCATTTGCCAACTTCCGCCATCTTCAACTCTGTAACGAAGCTATTCCGGAACTTTGCTTATATGAACCTTCTCATTATTTTAAAGGGTACAACAAGCCCTCGAAGTACTGTATTGGTAACTAAGCAGAACATTCTGTATAGTTTCTAATTCTTTCCTTTACTTAGATTATAAAATAATAAAATGTTACTCGCCTTCACTTCTTCTGGAATCTCTGACAGATCTTTTCTGTTCAATTTGGGGAGGATAACTCTTTTGAAACCTTGTTCATAAGCCGCTAATGATTTCTGTTTAATGCCACCAACCTAAGGAAAAAGATGACGATTGCCACAATACTAAAACATGAAAAACTACAAAAATGTTTATAATTCATATCCAGCAATGACACAAATCAACTATACACAGTCTTCCTGCAGAACATAAGTGATTTCTAAAATTATTGTAGTCAGCAATAACCTATCCATTGTATATTTTTCAGTTTAGATCCAGCTAGCAACGCAGACGGTTCTCTATAATATCTACTATGTTATTTATGTATCAAATAAAATAAAAAACCGTTTTAAAAATAGTTCATCTTATTTAATAATCCAACTTCCATACAATCATTTGCATATACGGAGAAGGACTCTCTGTATAGAGTTTCAAGGACTTGAAATTGAATAAAAATTTATTCAGAGAACCTACAGAGGTGCTTGCGATGTCAATTCGTAGGGAAACACACCAAGTTTTGACTCGCACAGTTGTCAGTGCGAGATTGCGCTGTGACTAGCGCTAGCGGTAGTTGCGTCAAAGATGGCTGCCTTCACAGGACTCGAGCGTGCTAGCTGTTTTTTTTTTTTTTTTTAGGATGAAGCCCACATAGGTCTGAGACTTGTGCGTGGGTAATGAGTTGGATGATGGTGATTGATAAGTTGGACCTACAGTTTTAGGTGGGTTCCGAACCACCGGGAAGTGATTTTACAGCAGAGAACAGTGTATTTTTTGCTGGCCAATCTAATCGGTCTAAAAAATGGTTTAAAAAATCAAAGCCGTGATTCAATAAGTTATTAGATTTATTATTTCTTAGGGATGCATCAACGATATCGTGTACGTACCTCCTGTGCCTGAATTTAGTAAAAGAATTTACGCCGCCGCTGAGCAAGTTCATAGTTTGGAAGGAAATTGACTACCGATGAGATGTGTGCAGGTTAACCAAAAAAAGCCAAATAAAATATTAAGACAAAAAAATTATGTGCTTCCATTTAAAACAACACTAAAATCAGCTGTACAGCTTTTTTTTAATAAACTTACAATCATTTTTCCAAATTGTCAAGTCCTTTTTGAAACACCATGCACATTGGAAGGGAAAAACACGCTTTAGCCTAAAACTTTCTTTTCATGACTTTACAATAAAAAATCATAATGAATCTCAATGCATATAATGCATTACAATAACACAGTGCATATAATAATTAATGCAAAAAACTTCATGAATCTCATAAATAATACATTTCAAGTCACAATGAAACATGAAATGAGAGAATAACTAACCGGAAGAACGAATCCTTTCAAACTAAGTTCTCCAGTCATTGCCAAGTTTGATGCCACCGGAATATTGAGGAAAAGCGAGACAAGTGCTACAGCAATTGTGATCCCAGCTGAAGGCCCATCTTTGCTCACGGCGCCGGCTGGAAAATGGATATGCACTTCAGAATCAAATGGAGTTGTCAAAATTTGCCCTGCTTCAATTTCTCTTTTTTCTGACAGTATAGGTTCATAGACAGCGAACTGAAAAGAAAAATTTGATTAATTAAGTTATAACAAATACCTTATAAAACAATAAAAAATTAATGGATTTTGTAAGGACTCTGTTAACGAATTGTCATTTCCCGATTGATATAATGTTTTAGCAGTTCTTGAACAAATATAACCTCACTCCATCCCCCTTGTCGCTTTCTCCTTTCTTCCTTCTCTTTTGCTGTAAGCAACCCCGTGATTCTATCCTCGCTACCAGAGATAGAAATAACCTAGTTACACCATACATCAGACTGCATAGATCATTCAAAAGCCATAATTACCAGCAATATTTATTATACAACAAATTACCCATGAGAATAAAAAATCTACCTCACAAAAAATTAATGTTCACAGTATCACGTTGGCTTAAGCAACAGGCTTTTTATACAATAGACGAGTGCCTTAGCCATGAATCAAATAGCTGGATTAGTTGTTAAATGTTAGTGTTATATATTAGGTTTAGATGAATTAGTTGTAAACAGGAAGTAATTGTATTGTTTAACTATGTTAAATACAATAATCTGATATAGTTTAATACAAGAGTGAATTGTATCTCTAGTCAATGTATGTAATACTTTTTAACTATTATTTGTAAAAACATGCGACTGGTCAGTGCATTGCGACCTCCTCAATATTAACAAAGCTTATTGTACACTGTACTTAATGGCCAATAAATATTCTTGATTCTATCCTCGCTACAACCGCATCTTGTTAAACCGCAAGTAAATCACCCTTGATGTATGTTCACAATTAATACTTCAACCGCGCTCCTGAGAACTATACCCCGCATATGTAAACTCGTCTTACCAGAATGTTTTGCAGGGACCTCTAATCAGAATAGGAACCTCTAATAAGGTACTTTATATTGTAGTCATAAATAGAAGAATATATTAAAAAGTTTGTTGAAATCAGTGAGCATGTTAACGCCTGATAAAAAGTTATTTACCTTGTTGTAATTCATGCGCACCCACTTCCAGGCCAGTTCAGCTGACTCCTTCATGACTTTGCCCAACCTGCCCGTGAGTTGAAGTGAGGCGTCACCTCTCTCTCTCTTTTCAAAAGCAGAGCATTCAACTAGAAGCACAGTTCCACCAGTATAGCCGGAGCTGGCCAATCCTGCCGAAACACCAGGAACGCCCAACCTAGCCCCCAAGACACTGTCGTCGTAGAGGGGAGGCTGGAAAACAATGCAACTAAATTATTAAGTACATTAACATTAATTTTCTCATTCAAAAGTTGGACAAAAAGTTTCAATCTCTGAAGATTCAGTGTCAATTTATGAAAAATTTAGGGTAATTATTGAGTATCCAAACGTTTCGAATTTTCCGACAATTTTTTTTGTGACACACCCCAGGAAGCAATAATCCATTGAAATTTTTTGGAGGTCGCGATGTTTTAACAAGAAAATTTAATTTTCGGAAAAAAATGTTTTGATGAAATATATTTTCATTTGAGCAATCCATTTCAAACATATGAGGAGCTCCATACCATAAAACGATATAAATCAAGTGAATATGACATTTCCAAAACACTACCGCCCCAAACACAGTGCGCCTAACCAAACATTCCCTTGGGTGGCTAACAAGGCCAGGTGTGACTGAACCACCTCATAGCTTCAGCACTTTCATGCATAAAACAACACTACTATGATTTATTTGCTACTAGCTCCGCACCACACTTCAAACAGGTAATTTCTTTTAAAATATTATGTAAAAAAAGTTCTATGACTTCCTTTTCACTAAGGCGTAGGCCTATTGAGGCTATATATATATATATATATATATATCTATATCTATATAGATATATTTTTGACAGAAATATTCATACGCGGAAAAAGTTCCATCAAAGAACTCTTATTTAAATGCCAAATAAACGTTGCCCCCCCACAAAATTCAAGTGTATTATTACTTACTAGTGTGTGATGAGTGTGTGGGGAAAAAATTGCTGAAACGTTTGGATACTCAATAAATACCAAATTTAGTTTCAGTCATTCTTTCAAATTAATTAATTTATTTATTGTGACAAAATTACAATGACTGTGAAGGAACAACAGACTCAAGTCCAAAACAGCTCTCTTCACAAATTTTGAATATATGTTACATTGTCCAAAACATTGAGGTTAACACAGACTAAAAACTTGGATTTGCTGAAAAACTGCACTCGAAAAATAACAAAATGATTATTTTTTACTTAAAGACTATTAATTTAGAAGTTCACTCGAAACAACACACTAGAAACAGTTAAAAATAGTTTTATTTTTTTATTGAGGCCACATAGGACCACTTTAGTCAATATTTCAGTCACTTCTACGTCCTCGCATCAGTCTAGATTCTGATTTCTTTCTCAAATATTCCTTCATTCTATCAGATCGTTGTTTTCTGATCTCCTCTGAAGCCTCCACTGTCCTTTGTCTTTCTGGTCTTTCAATGTTAAACTTATTTGTTCGTAAAATTTTGTTAATTTTTATTTTATCTGGAGCATTTTCAATTCTCAGACCAATTTCTTGAAGATCCTTTAAAAATAGTTTATAATATTGAATTTTGATAGAATCTTTTGAGCCGAAAATACTATCTCGTTGCTATGGAAAACAACAAACATCATTAATGTTTATTAAAACAAGCACAATGTTGGCCAACACGTTTCAATTTCTATTAATTTCATAATGATAATAGTCTACAGAAAACTGCACATTCTCAAGGTAAAGAATACTCACGCCTAGAACTTTTTCAACAGCCGCCCTGTCCAAAACAACTGGAAAATTAAGAGAATTGAGACAAATGCCAGAACCCGGGGCAGTTTCCGGCAGTTGATTGTTTCCAGCAGTTGCACCCTGTTCAGCCACTTTGAATGCTACCGACCGGCATAAAGCACTCAACCTTTTCTCCAAATTTCTGACACCTGCTTCTAGTGTGTACGAACTAACTGTAAAATAAATTATAGCGGCATTTAGAATGAAAATGGAGATAAAACCCTTGAAATTTGATTAGCATTATTAATCGTTAGCCCCTTATTATTGAATGGTTGATAATATTAGATTTAAGGTTAGAATGCTGTTTCAAAATAACTATAATTTATATTATTATTATTACATCATATTCAAGAAGGAAGAAACATAAGATTCAATTATTACAGTGGAATCATTTAAGTGATGAGCCTCAACATAATTGAAACACGGCCGATTTATTCAAAGATGGAATAATTTTCATTTTCCCCTAAAAATCTCCATTAATTCTACCTTGGTAACATGCACAAAAATCCAAAATGGCCGCCATGATGGGCCCGAAATACCTATTTCAGCCAATATCCCAAAAGTGGTTAGTTTTCCCAAAAAATTATTTCACAAAAGTTGGAGCTCTTTTCAAGTTGATTAATTTACATACCAACTTTTCTTCTGACACGTACAGTATAGCCGCAATTGGCCCCACCACATTCGTCCAAGTAACCCCAGAAATGAAATTTCAAAACTTAGGCCAAATTTGACATGTAATATATTAATTTGAACCGCCTCAATGGGCTATCATTCAATGGGATTTAATTATTCGTTCACAAGTTCAGTGTCTAAGAATGTTTGTACAATAAAGGGCCCATTTTTGGTCCTAAAAAAATGTATCACGTTTCAAGGCGTTATAAATTATAAATTAACTTTGCTTGAGGTGCTTCTGATAACCTCAGAAAAAGTATTAAAAAATCGTGAAAATATTTAGAAATTTTCACTTTAGATCCCCACTTTAATTTCAGCATTTTTTTGTATGCACAAAACCTTTTGTACAGCTTATTCAATAGATACTGAACACAGAAAAGTAAAACTGGTTTTTAATTTCAGAACAACTGAATCATCCCCAGAGAGATTTTGAATTATGAATTTATGATTGATGATGTTCAAGATATATAGATAAAAAAATGTTACTTCAACCTTCTTTCTAAGAGTGCTGATCTTGACCGAATATGACAGGGCCAATTGCTGCTATACCGTACCTATGTCAGAAGAAATGTTGAAGGTTTTCGAGATATTGACTGAAATAGATATTTCGGGCCCCATCAGGGCGGCCATTTTGGATTTTTGGGCATGTTGCCAAGGTAAGATTAATTTATTGGGATTTTAGAGGATGATTAAGGGCACTCTACGCTATCATTTTTTTTAAAAAATCGGCCGTGTTGCAATTATGTTGTGGTTCCTACTTTATGTTGTTGTGAATCCTAATTCTCTTAAAGTGACTGTGCTATTATGAACAGGTTCATGATTTTGAAAAGCCAACATTGAAAGGTGCAGCCAGGAAGCAGCATCAAATAGTCAAATGATTGATTTATTTGGATTAATTTTATTACTTAGAAACACATCCAGATGAGAAAGAGTTAGCGCAGATGCATAATAGTTTCTATCTAAATATGATGTAAAAATCAGTTCATAATAAAAATGTAAAATGTAAAGTGTAAATTTCCAGGTCGCAGACTAAAACAGTACAATGATTGAGTTATTTGAATTTCAGACACAACTATCATAAATTTTATTTCTTCAATGCCATATTAGGAGAGAGAGAGAGAGAGAGAGAGAGAGAGAGAGAGAGAGAGAGAGATTCAGATTCAGATAGCTTTATTTGAGTAAAAGTACATTTATATGTCTAATGGCTATAACCTTACAATGAATGACATCACCTAGATTGATCGAAAAGATATATAACAATATATACAAAGACAATACGTTTTTACTGTTGCAAATTTGATTACTGACATTAAAAAGACTGTTTGCATAATAAATGAATATTATAATGTGTAGGTGATGCATTTACACAAAAAGGCGGAGTTGGGGCAGAATAGCCCTATCTTACACTCAACCCAGAGAGAGTGTGAGAGAGAGAGAGAGAGAGAGAGTGTGAGAGAGAGAGAGAGTGAGAGAGAGAGTGAGTTAGTATATAGTATACATGCTTAACAAGCTCTTATTATTATTAAATGGCTCATAATTTCAAAACAGGCAAGATTAAAAAAATTCAATTGAATTTCAAACACAAAACTATCATACATTTTATTACTCTAACATCATATTTAGATAGAAAACAGTGGCCATAAATGCATAACAGGTTCCCTTATCATAAGGATAAATAGCAGCTCAACTATAAGGCATCAAGAATAAATTGTGTTTCCAGTAAGTTTCCTACATATACTTAGGGATAGCGAACATTATTGTCGATTGTAAAAAACAACCCAATACTCACTTATCATCTTCAAACTGTCTAGAGGAACAGACACCAATCCGTCATTCAAACCGTTATCATGAATGACTTTTGGGAGCAGGTGATTTTCGGCAATTTTCAATTTCTCATTCTGTAATTTGTAAATATGATTTATAAAAAGACGCATTCTCTACACATAGTTGCTATACATTAAATATCATTTAAATATGGGATTTAAAATATAATTACAAACCAATTTGCTAAAAATTCTTACCTAAATTTAGAATTTTCAGGCTAAATATTTATCCTAAACATAATTTTAGGTTAGAATAAGTAATTTGTATTTTTCTAGCTAAAAATACAAACCCATTTTTAGCAAAAAATAGAACATTGGAACACATTTCAAAATTTTTCTGGACTCGTTTCAAGATGTACATCAATATTTTGAAATTCTCATCTGCAATACACAACAAGTCAACCAATAGCTCAGATAATCAATTAGTATTGGTCTCATCAGAACTAAATTTGTTTCATTTTCTATATGCATAGTTTTTGTCTTTACAAAATAAATTATGTTTAATAAAATTATAATTTATATAAATTATATTTATGAATTATAATTCACTAACCGTGGAATACCCACTTATGTTGATCACTTCCAGTCTATCATACAAGGCGAACGGAATATTCTGATGGCTGTTGGAGGAAGCAATGAATAACACCTTCGATAAGTCGAAAGGGATATTCACATAGTGATCAACAAAATAGCTATTCTGCTCCGGATCCAAGACCTCCAGTAGGGCTGAAGCAGGATCACCAGTATGTGATCCTTTACCCTGAAAATTCAACAATTAGCGATTCATCAAATGAGTAATACACTAAATTTTACCAAAATACAATACTAAATTTAACAACATTGAACGGATAGCCTCTACAAGCTTCCAACAAAACTTTTATAAAGCTCACTTGAAAATATTTCACAGGTACTTAGACAGTGTTATAGTATAGATAGATATCACAAGTATTTAGTATAGATAGATATCACAAGTACTTAGTATAGACAGATATCTGTACTATCTGTTCTAAGGCGGGAAATTGTTTTTTATAATTTTTTGTAACTATTGCGAGAAAGAAACTGAATAGAATAATTTATACAGTTTAATCAAATGTTTTATTATCATTGTGTTTGTAAATAATTTAGGGAATAGAAACTGAATTGAGTAATTTATCAATTTCAATAGAATTACTCACCATTTTATCGACTTCATCAAGCAAAATCACAGGGTTATTGACACCAGTGGTTTTCAGTGCTTGAATTATACGGCCAGGCATAGCTCCAACGTAGGTCTTCCTGTGGCCGCGAATGTCGGACTGATGACAAACACCACCCAGCGCAATTTGGTGAAATTTGCGACCCATTGCATTGGCAATGGACCGAGCAATGCTGGTTTTTCCGATTCCCGGTGGTCCCACAAAGCACAAAATTGGACCTCTAGAATCATTCTTCAACTGGCGCACAGCTAGAAACTCCAAGACTCGTTTCTTTAGTTTTTTCAGTCCATAATGCTTTGAATCTAGTGTGAGCTGTGCCTTTTTAATGTCGATAGCTTCCTCGGTTGAGTTCTGCCATGGCAATTCTGCCAATAGTTCCAAATAGTTTCTTATAACACCGTAATCAGAGCTATATCGTCCAATATTCGTCAGCCGCTTGAGTTCTTTTGAAGCCACCTCTTCTGCGTGAGGAGGAAGGTTTGCTTTCCTGCAACGTTCACAAATAGAGTTACAAATCAAATTTAGTTATTCAAACAGTTCATATTGTTTCAGAAACTGTGTTTTTGCAAAGTCAGTTCATCGTTTGGAGAAATTTGATATTTTAGGCACCCATCTGATTTTCTATGACTACATCTTTAGCTCAATGTTTTTCAGCCGTGCATTACCAGTTCCTACTTGCATAGACAAGTCACGTTGTGGTAGCAAGTAATGGCCTCGAGCTTTTGCCCATGTTGGCTCATTATATACCTAATATAATTGTTAAATAAAACTATGAAAAAACGTTTTAATGTGTAAATAAGAACTCATAAATATCATGTGTGACAATTTGGTTCACTCTGTTGTAAGAGCATCATCGAAATGTGCTGGTACCTGACTTGTTAATTGTCGGATGATGGTTTTACAATAGAGTGAAACAATTGTGAGTATTAAAGAGTCACACATGATTTGTGAGTATTTCCACGTAAAAAGTTTTTTCATAGTGTAATTTATTTCTGGAACCCCTACCAATAAATGTAATGTTGTAATCTTTATATATAAAACTTGTGTACTTTTGTTCTATTATGTTCAAGAATGTTTATTTCTATTATATGTAGAATAAAGCGATTTTCGATTTGTTTTTATTACTTTCTTTTACTCCCTCCTACCATCACTAGAATGAGTCGACCTCACTATTAGTTGGCTTAGGCCCGATGCAAAATGGGCGTTTAAACTTCGTTTTGGTACATTTTTTCAATTTCATGGATTCGTACGCTCGTACTTTTAAACTGAGTTTCAAGTAAACATACTATAAAAATTGTTGTTAAATTTAAACTAAGATTAGATTAAACTCTGTTTAACGCTAAATGGGCATATGAGTCTTGTTTTGATCAATTAATATAGAAATTTGACAAATTACTTCAATCTGTTTGAAAGATCACCAATATCAGAATCATCATCTATTGGGTTGCCACGGTTTCCAGCTCTTATACTCTTTGGATGATTAGCGATGTTTCCTTGGATAGAACGCGAACTAGGTTGAACATTCGCATGACCTAAAAAGCAGAAAAATTAAGAATTAAAATTAAATCCATAGTCATCTAATTATCTTTCATACATAATTTCAACAGTTGGTTCATGGAATATAGTGGAGATCCGAAGTCCAACGAATAATTACAGCCTGCAATATACAGAGTCTGTTCTGAAAGTAGGACTGTTCTGAAAGTAGTATTTGTTTTTGAAAAATTCATTTATTAAAATAGTATAAGCGATAAGCATTTTTCAACATAGCACCCTTCTGCATCTACACACTACTTCCAACTTGCTTTCCAGTTTTTGTGAACCTCCAGGAACACCTGGACCCGAATGATGTTCAGCACCCTCGTCACAGTCTGTTTAACTGCCTCTACCGAGCCGTAATGCTTCCCCTTGAAAGTCAATTCCATTCTGGAAAATAGAAAAATGTCTTGCGGGACCACGTTGTGGCTGTAGGGGGCTAAGGAAACGTTGTCACCTTATGCTGGTCAAAATACTGCACAATTCTGAATGCTGTGTGGCTTGGGGCGTTGTCATGGTACAATTAATTGTTGGCGATGGCTGGGGCGGTCAAGTTTCCTGTTACAATCTGAAAAACTTGGTTTTGAGGGGTGCACAAGTCATAAGCAATCATTCTTATACTCATTCTATGATCACTGTTGTCAATTGAATGAATTTTTCACTCATGATGGCCTTGCTGGTCAAAGGGTGTTTGGAGCGGTCGTCGCCTTCCACTGTTTTCCTAACTTCTTTAAAAACCGCTCATAAACACCCGATCTACCAATACCAGCATCACTGCTTAGTCAGTCGTGAGTCTATTTCCCCGTTATTCCAAGGTTTACACAAAATTTAATCCCATATCACTGCTCCAGTAAAAGCTCCATGATTCTCTGTGACAAGGCAATTTGATCGTCATATTACATATTCTCATCAATGGCTCAAAGCAGCTTCTTGTCAATTTTTCATAGAATTCCCAATAACCCTCCTGCACCTATCGAACACCACAAAAAAATCAGTCCTACCACTTTCAAAACAGACCCTGTATATAGTCATCTCTTATCCGTTGTCAGCTGTCGGTCCCGGCTGCCTAAAACAGTCGTTAAGTCACGTCAGAGGCCCTGAACTTACTCAGGTGCGACCTGATAACTCTGACACCAGACCTGAACCAGCCAGGTCACACGATATTATTATTATTATTATCCGTTGTATGACAGCGTATCTGCTTGATTATCACTAACCAACTCTCATAATACAAACATGCGAGTTGAGAATAGTGATTATTGCAGCAACAAGTGGGAAAAAGACTCTAACTCTAACTAAAGTCCTAACTCTACCTATTGATGTACTTTATTTTCTTATTTTATAAAGTTTGTCAATGCACAAAAGTTAAAATGGGAGAGACAGTAGAATATATGTTTTAGAATGCAAGAAGAGAACTTGAGAACCTACATTCACTTTAACACGAATGCATATAAGTTATGATTATGCAGAAATAAATGTTAAAACTTGCATGTTGTCCAATTCAATTAAATCGGAATATCTATAACTTGGCATACAATCTATTTTATAATTTTATTACACTGGTCTATACACACATATCAATAATGCAACAAGTTCATTTTCTGTCACATGGAGCGCTAGAGTTTCGTCTACAAAGGACAGTATGTAAACGTTTATACATTACATTAGCAAATATTGGTTACAAATAAATATAAAATTATTAGAAATAGCAAAAATAATCACAATAATAGAACACTTTACCTCCATAATTATTTTTGAGTAGTGTAATAACTTTTTTCATGCGTTCTTTGATTCCTAATGTTTCCAATAGATCAAGTTTTTCAGCTCGAGATAGTGGCACTATTGATGCACACATATCAGCGAAAAAACTGGGAGCAAGTTTTTTCATACCATTCTGGAAAAAGAAAACTTTTGACTAATAATTCCAGAATTAATTGGTACAATCTCTCATTTCCAATCTGATATTTCTTTCAGATCCATAGTAGGCACCCATCTTCTTAAAAACTTGTGAACGTATGTCATAAGAAAAATTATTTATTGACCTAATAAACACTAATTGAGCATTTAAGGTGACTAAATTCATTTATTCCCAACAAAACAATGAGTGAATAAATGCATGTTATATTATTATAGAAGTTTATGGAAAATTTGGCGCCGACTTCAAAAGATTACTTATATTTTTTTGATATGTTCTCAATTTAAAGTAAATACTTTATTTTAAACTTTTTAGTGAGTATTCAATTTTTGAGTATCATTTCTATGAAGTCGGTTTCATTTTTTGTTTTATTCTAGTTCTCAAAAAAAATGTAACAAACTTGAAAAAATCACATGTGTCCTACAGAAGAAGGTTTGTGTGCCTTTCCTTTTTCCTTTAAAATATCCTTTAAATGCAAGCAAATTTTGAAAATCCTTACACATAAAACGTTTTGAAGTGACGGCGCTAAAATTTTACAATGCCTTACCAGAAGATACTAAGGTAAACCAATAATAGGTAAAACACGGAAGGAGATATTAGTAGCTAATCCTTCAAGTCAGAAGATTTCCAGGACTTGAACTTCAACAATTCAAATATTCATGACCTGTGATACTATTGACAACCATTTATGTTAGATACGGTACTTGACAAGGCCTATTTTTTTACGGGCAATAAAATTTCTCATTCTTATTATTCTTGAAATGATTGTACAACTGTACAAGACACCAAATTATCGTGAAAAACGAAAATTATATACGATTGGTAACACTACGGTTGGCGATTCAATTTCCTGGTGATTTATTCATAAGAAAAGCCGAATATTATTTTCATAGAAAGAGCCAGATGAATTTTTCATAACCTGAACAATGGTGCATTGTATGGAAATGATAATTTCATACAATTATTGCATGCAAATTCAAAACTGCAGTAAAAGTAATATTATTGAATAACAACAATCAACACGATATTGCAGAATACTATGTGAACAATTAAACAGAAATATAGATCCTCGAGATTGTATCATAAGCGAGTCGTAAATAAATGACAATTATTGGCTGAGACATTGCAGTTAATTTCACTCAGCCAATAAAATCCGTTTATGACCATCGATTACCATACAAAGAGCTTGCTGACACGTGTATGGAATCCAAATAAATATGTAATATTCTATACATTAAATATTTATAATTTTCATTCAGAGTTTGGGCTCAAAAACATCTAACTCCTAATAATCTCTCCATTTACGAATTTCGATATTAAATTTAGCTCATCAAATGGGATGCAAATTTCTATCAAAATTCAGACTACTTCACACAGTTTTTGGCTCATTATGGAGGTTCGCACAAACTCTTGTACGTTTTTGTACCGTTCGGATGGTTTACACTCAAATATCGTAGAATATGGGAAAACACATATCACTGACAAGTCTGAAATCAAAAGATCAAACCTGAATTTTCATCAAGTCCCTCATGTAAGCCCGCTCAAACCAACACTCTTAGCCGTTTCATGAACCTACCTTGAGGCACTCTCAACTCACGGAAGACCTGAAAAGCATTCACTCAAGAGTTTTTTCAAGTCTCCCTTAAGTTGAGAGGAAGCATCAAGGTACGTTTATGTATAGGGCACTCTTTCTCCCACATGACATCAAAGACACTCTAAGGCGTTTACAAAATGGAGCATTCAGTACTAGAAAATAGTCACCATGCTAGAATTGTGTTTGAGACGGATGAGAGCAGTGTGAATACCACCATTCTACAGCATGTGTTTGATTATGCGATGGTGATTATCACCGTTGCATGTAAGCTTCTTTGTCACTCTCACAAAATTACCGCACTCCGCTAAGCGTCATGCGGTAACTGTTTAGCTTGAGTGATAACGTCGCGCTTTGAACGCTTTTGTGATCATGAAAATGTTTACATACCTTCATTGCAAGTAAATGGGCCGAATGTGTCACCAAGTGCAAGACATCGAGCACCAAACCTTCTAATTCATTTTGAACTTTAGTGAGCTCGTTCATGTCTTCAAAATCTGTAAAAAAAAATGCCGTTTTGACTATAACTAGTGATGTAAAATACTTAGGTATTTAAAACTCGAGGTAAATACCCTGGGTAATTACCCAGGTAACCACCCAAAATTCATAAATACCCGGGTATTTTGGGTATTTATGAAATCGAGAATGATTAATTGATGTTAACCCCTGAATATGTTATTATTATCATTTTATTAATATATTGAGTTAGGCCTCTTGTACACGGCGCGTTCTCTTAACCGTGCGGTGTGTTAGCCGTATGGTTAACAAAACGTGCAAGCTTCTACATGGCACGGCAAAGTTGCTATTCAAGACAACGGCCAGGTGCCGCTCACCATTATTCCTCATAAGAAAAAGGTTATCCTTGCATACTATGTATATAGAAAACTCAAAAAAAAGAAGAAAAAAGTAAAAGAAGATTTTGGATACATCCAATTTTAGAAAAACGGGAGGAATCTGGTGCATTTCATACACTTGTAGAGAATCAACTGAGGAAAGATGAAGACAAGTTTTACAATTATTTTAGAATGCAGAAAACGACATTCGATAAATTGCTTAGAAAAATATCCAACTAACTAAAACACAAAGATACCAATATGCAACAAAGTATAAGATTTGCTGTAACTTTGAGGTGAATACAAAATCAAATTACAAACTTCATTTAAATTCATTTATTCATATTAATTTATCATTTAACACAAACTTGAGCCGCTTATTTTTATAATTTTCGATAGTCTTATCCCATGTTTCAGGTCTTTCTTGAACCAATATAATTAGTAATTCTTGATTCATGTCTATTTTACTCGTAAAAAAATCTGCGTAATCTATCACATATACCTAATCATGTAAAATAGGTAATCTGTCACGAAAACGTGAAAACTTCCGGCGCCGTCGACACGCTCGCATAGACTGCAATACAACACTGACAAAAATCATGCCTTGCGCACACACGGTGGGGAAGCACGGCGTACACGGCCATAGCGCGTGAAGTTTCGTTGTCAACAAGCTCCCATAGCAATCCACACAACACTGACAGCCGTGCCTACATACGGCGAATTAACCATAGAAAAAATTTCACGGCGAAAAAACGTGAGTGTACAAGAGGCCTCAGTCTATAACAACTTATTTACCATTTTTTATACCAAAGTTTGTAAATAAACAGGATTTTTCGTGTCTAGAATTGGCATAAAGAGAAGAAAATAGGTAAATAAGAGTAATTCTACTGGCGAGATTGTGACACACAACACACAACAAAAGACTTGTGGGTTGTTAGTGTGGAGGGGGGGGGGGCAGGTGTGCAGTAATGCAACCCTGGAATGCCCAAAACTGAAAATTCCCTATGATGTGAAATCAAGACAGCACCACATTAGAAAAATAGTGAACTTACTTCTACTGTCATCAAGTTATGTTATAATTTTTATTTTAGAAAATGCATTGGAAGTAGGCCTAACAAGTAGAGATAATATTAAAAATAATAACAATTTTAAATGTAGATAAGTATGCAGGTATTCAGTGTTGCCTCTTAGCTCCAGTCTGGATAAACCTATTTTGAAAAATTCATTCTGTCTTTTGGTCTAATTTTAATATTAAAGCGTTATCTCATAGAGTTTATGTTTGTTTAAGTCATGTTTTGTTTGAGTTAAATAATGTTTTATTTTATCAAGTTACCAAACAAAAGATCTTGAACAAAAATCCTTTTAAAATTAAAAACTAAATTCAATAAAAACTATAAATACCCAGTTTTTGGGTATTTACCTGGGCCTGGGGTAAATACCCAATTTATAAATACCTACCCACTGGGTATTTACCCGGCCCACATCACTAACTATAACTTTTCTTTTGAAGGGAAATAACTTAATAGTGGATTTCTTTGCAAAAAAAAAAAAAAAAAAAACTTGAACATACTAACCGTTTTCCATTTTTTTGTCGATGGATGACACAATGGCGACTGGGTATGGTTCTTCCATAACAAGTTTCTCAATTCGGAATCTTTTATGACCAACAAAGGTTATTGTAACCAATGACTGCGGACCAAAAGTTGCACGAGTCACTTGAGCTACTGTACCAATTTCACTGATCAGCTTTGTCGGCTGCAAAAAACACACATCCAAACTTTATTCATGATGATTGATATACATAAAATATACGGATATTTATGGAGCAAGAGACTAGATTCCTAAAAGAGAAAGCTCTAGCTCTAATGTCCAAGTCTGGACGCGCCTCAAAAGGTAGGAAGGTCAGGTTAGTTAATGCTTCTATTGAATGATAGCCTAACTAAATTTTCAAAATTTACATTCGTTGAGTATGTAGCATAAAGGGTAGAAAATAATGAAAAACTAACTCAATTTTCTACAGAGCTGAAACTTTAAGAACAAAATTGCATTCCTGATAATAGTAAGACCAATAATTGTTTTTAGAGATAAATGAATAATTTAGTCAAAGAATTTAATTACTGTTAATTGTACTGTTACTGTTAACTGTAACTAGACACATCATGGTCAGCTATCATGATGAACCAAGTCAAATTTAGAATGCAGTTTAAGTTGTTAAATAGATTCATAGGTGTATATTATTCGTACAGTAAAGATATCGGCTCAACATTCTTCAAACTATTTCAATTGGGAAGATTCTTAGGCTTTTTGTAGGCTAGAACTTTTTCTTAGGCTAATTTTTCTTCAAAACTTGAAACTTCTCAGTGTGAAATATTTTTCTGGATCTTGTCTTTTAAGTCATCAAATTAACTTACCTCTAACAAATCCTCTTTTCCCTTGACATTCTTGACATAAACCAATCCCACTCTACTGTACGGATTTTTGTCCAATAATGCTTTTTTCAACATGTATACACTGAAAAAAGAAAAACCATCATGAAACCGACAGGAATAGAATAGGATAGAATATTCATTTATTCAACACCGTATAAAGACAGCATTACACAATTAAATATCGTCAATAATATTAATCACAATTCTAAAAACTTAAAACTAAACGTTTAACACATTGTGTCATGTATGACTGTCATTCAGAAACTCCTCTATGCTACAACCCCTTCTCAACTAGAAATCCGTACAAATCCTGTTTAAAAGTTACAGTACTGTAATTTAGAAAATCGGGTAACCTATTTAATAATTTCACACCAGTATAACTAGGTTTTTTTCAAAAAGATCAAGTCTATGGGACTGTAGACTCAGGTTGTTTCTACGCCTAGTGTTGTAGTTATGAAAATCTGAATTTGTTGTGAGACTCCTGATATTTTTTACAACTTTAAAAATAAAAATGGATGGGACCGTGAGAATAAATAAACTTTTACATGCATCGCGACAAGTTTGATTGAAACCTAAACCTGCCAGATATCTGACAGTACGCTTTTGCATAATGAATATTTTATAATGTTTTGCAAAGAAGTGCTTCCCCAAAGTTCTATGCCATACGCAATAAGGGAATAGATAAGGGCAGAATAGAAGGATCTTCCTGCGTCATGGGACACATACTTCATGATGTTTCGCAGAACAAATAAATTACTACTAATATGGTTTGCTAGTCTATCGATTGAAAATTCCATGAAAGGTCCTTGTCAATAATCAGCCCTAGAAGGTTTACTTCTGTTTCATTTTCTACAATTGAATATTCAATGCTAATTACTGGTTCAAAGGCATGTTGTTTGAAATCAAATTGAATAAATTTAATTTTCTTTGGATTTACAGACAAGAAAGATTCATTATAATATTGAACTATCAAGTTCGTGAGCAGAATTGCATTAACTTCAAGATCACTGAGATTACTGTCACTAAACATTGCCAATGTTGTGTCATCGGCATTCAAAGTAATGTTCACATTTACTGGGACAGAGGATTGCAAGTCATTGGTAAATAAAGCAAAAAGCAGTGGACCCAAAATAGACCTTGTGGTACACTTCTTGTAACATTCAAATGCATTGAGTCAGCTACATGAAATTTCATTCACATCTGACTTATTGTAAGCCGATGACCATGTCTCATCACCCAAAGAAATTTTCAGCTTCATTATATATAGGCCTATATATATATAGATATATTTTTTTTTTAGATTACGTCTTGGAGACTCCAGTTAAGGAGTATAAGACAAGTCAGATCAACAATATTATACACTAGATACCATAATTACTTAAATTAGTTGAGGTGAGGCTTAATTTTGATGTGAAAGGAACTCTTGTACACTATAAAAAGCTTTATCAACTAAATATTTCTTCAATTGTTTTTTAAATATTTCTATATTTTCAAGACTCTTCAAAAACTGCGGTAGCTTGTTGTAGAGTTTCCTACCAATATAACTAGGTTTTTGTTTGAATAAGCTACTATTGTGACTCACCAAGTGATATACTCTCGAGAGCAGCTGTACATAGGAGTGTAACAAGGTATCTGATTGGCATTGGTATTAGAAACATGAGCAAATTGTTTATGAAAAATCTGTGCAGTATGGTCAGATAGAAGAGTATGAACAAGGGTCTGCACGACATAGGATTCTTTGTTAATATTTGTAACAATGTTGTCAATGGCTGTCCTACTTTCACCTGAAATTCTTTTAGGCTCTTTAATCGTGCAGTGTGAATCAAGCTGATGTAGAACAGTAGAGCATTAATTAGCTTCCTGTGATCAAAGGAATTATTCATGTGATCAAAGGAAACATTTATGTTATGTTCACCAGCAACAATGATCCTATCAGAAACCCTTTCATGCCCCTCAAAAACCACTTTCACACCGCTAGGAAACTTATACAGACCCATAATGATATAGCAATTATAACCAATCCTAAAACTGAATCCACAAACTTCAATATTTTTGGTGCTTCATGATCAGCAATATTCAATATTGTAAACTTTGAATCAATTGTATCTAAAAATAACTAAGATTTACAAATATAGCTACACTTCTTTTTTCATATTGACTCTGTAATAATTACGGTAATTGTGCCGCAGATGTTAGCAAATAAAAAATCACTTGAAACTTCACCAGATTGTAGTATTATGTCTCCTGATCACAATTATCAAGTTTTTAAGTGTCGGTCTCAATTAAATAATTAATTATTCAATATTGAAAACCTACCTTTCGAACAGAGCCCCAAAATGACTAACTTCAGCAATTAACTTTAATTGAGTGTTTAGAATGCATGAATCTTTGTAACACAATAATTTGCATTTTAATTTATTAATTATTTACTCATGCAATTTATCTACTTAATAATAAAGGCATTTTCAATTTGTTCCAAAATCTCATCACTTGATGCATCGCACATAATTATACATACCTGTAGCCAGCTAGCCACAGCCTGGGTTTTAGCACAGATTACAGAACAACAGATTTGGTTGTCTGTGGTTTTAGGCTTTTGGATGTGCGAACATTTCGCGCATGCGCAGAAGCGTAGTTGCGTGAATGGAACGAAGTGGAATGGAAACTGGAATGGACCTGCTTAACCAAACCTTTCCTAACCTGGCTAGATGTGACTGAACCACCTTTGAAATACCTTTAAATATTTTAAATATTTACAGAGGTGGTTCAGTCACATCTAGCCAGGTTAGGAAAGGTTTGGTTTTGCAGTTCCATTCCAGTTTCCATTGATGTTCTGATGTAGATGGCACTGATATAATCCATTGGCACTAATCCTTGATGGCACTCCATTGCTCTAACTATCTGTTCGTCTATGATGTTATGCTTAAGGTACTATAAAGGCTTTTCAGAGCCGTATTTATGTTCAAAAGGTGAGTTTTTAATATTGAATAATTAATTATTTAATTGAGACCGACACTTAAAAACTTCATAATTGTGATCAGGAGACATAATACTATAATTTGGTGAAGGTTTCAAGTGATTTTTTATTTGCTAACATCTGCGGCACAATTACCCAGTAGAGCATTAATTAGCTTCCTGTGATCAAAGGAATATTATTATAAGCGTACTAGAGGCGTAATTGAAGTAATCAAATTGAAGAAGATTTGTACTTACTTGCCATCGCCAACAATGTTTATGGTCGCACTACGACCTGGTAGAAAAATGTCACTTTTTATTGGCACAACTGGTAATTTCAATTTCTCATTATCCATTTCAAAAAAACACAATAACACTGAGAAATGAGGTTATACAGAATGACGAAGTCAGCCAAAAGCTGAGTAACGAGCTACAGCCAACACAATCGCCTCTCTTTCAAATGCTAGATGTTGAAAAATGTACTATTGTAATAAAATGAGAAGTAATATGCTAGCCAAAATAGAATTGTCCTAAATTATGTTATAATTATTTTACAGAAAGATAAATTACTTTACAGAAGATAAATGATCTATATCACAGATACACAAGAGTTACTGACGACATAGCAAAAAGACAACAGCCCACAGCTGATGAGCTGAGCCAATGCCTTCTACAGTACAGATCCTTCAACAATGCTTTTTAGAGTACAGATCCTCTATGAGGCATTGGCTGAGCAGTAAAGGGTCGATTACATTGGGCGAGTTAAGGGTCAATCACATTGGGATAGTAACTAGCTAAAGGGTCGATTACATTGGGATAGTTACTCGCTAAGCGAGTAACTGAACGTTACTAAACGACCGTGCTACAGCAGCTTAGCATTCCAAACCGAATTATATAAATAATTTAACTTTGAGAATCACCACCATACTATGGAATTTTAAAGAAAATAAATAATATTGCAACAGAAAATTAAAATATGAAGTTAACCAATAATTATTCAATATAATTTCATCAAAACAGTTCAAAGAACACACAATGTATCTCATCTCAATTGTTATGTTGGCAGCCTGCATGATTAAATGTCGGCTTTGGCCACAATAATATTGTATTTTGATGTTGGCTTCTCTGCCAGCGAGTACCAAATTTGACCAAATTCAAAGTTGAGAGACTGTCTACTTTGGATTTGGTCAAATTTGGTACTTGCTATCAGGATAGCCAAAACCAAAATACAATATTATTGTGGCCAAAGCCGACATTTAGCCGGGCAGGCTGCCAGCATAACACTTCTGGAGTGATGTAGCCAGTGAGGGGGGGGGTTCTGGGGGTCCGGACCCCCCTTCCAATCCAAAATTTTATATAATTTTCCATTAAATTGAACGTAAAATTATATAACTATACTGTTCCTTATTTCTTATTATTAAAATTACAAGTTAGTAGGCCAATAATTGGTTATTCAGATTCATATTCATATATACTAACTACTTACTTATCTATGGTGTGGTATGAAAATGCAGAAGTGCACAATCTGGCAACACTATAACTTATTCTAGTATTATGAAAATTACGTCCTCAGACATCATTGAAACTTACAGCATTGATGAGTTAGCAACAATCTGAACTCTACACTACCGTACAGTACTTGGATTAATAATTTATAACATTACCATCTTTTTACAGAAATTAACCATAAGCACATAGCCACTTAGTAGTAAAAGACAAAATATCCACCAAAAGCTTTTAATTTTTCATTCAATTAACTAAACATATCAGAAAGATGTCTGGACATACTAAGACAAAGCACTGACGTTCCAAATTTGACCAAATCCAAAGTAGACAGGCTCTGAACTTTGAATTTGGTCAAATTTGGAATTCGCTGGCAGAGTAGCCAACACCAAAATACAATATTATTGTGGTCAAAGCCGACATTTAGCCGTGTTACAGCAGCTCAGCACATTAGTACTAGTCACTAATAGTCATCACTACTAGTCAAGTTAAAGGTAAAAGTTTTCTCTTGTTGTTTTTCACTTTGGGAAATCACAAATTGAATATATTAATTCTTGTGATATATTAATTATTAAATGTTGACTGCCAGCATACCAATTCAAATGATATTGTATGTTCTTTGAACTGCTTTGATGAAATTTTATTGAATAATTGTTGGTAAACTTCATATGCTAATTTTGTGTTGCAATATTATTTATTGTCTTAGAAATTCCATAGTATGGGGGTAATTCTGGAAGTTAATTTTTTATATAATTCGGCTTGGTGTGCTGAGCTGCTGTAGCACGGTCGGTCTATAACGTTCCTACTCGCTACTCGCTTAGCGAGTAACTATCCCAATGTAATCAACCCTTTATCTGACGAAATATTTCAAAATGGCAGCCATTTGAAATTTTTAAATTGAAATAACTCGAAAACTGCAGTAGTTAGGCTAATAAAAAATTGTAGGAGTCCAAAAAGTTTCATTTTTTTAATTTGGAACAAAATAGCATTGTCAGTTTTTTATTTGCCTCATAAAATAACCAAACTTTATACGAAAAAATTAATAGCAGAAAACGCAACTAGTCATTTATTATAAAAAAACGTTAATTAAAGGAACATTTATGTCTATGAAGAGCAAGTACTGTAGGCTACTTATATAATTTTTTCAAATAAATTTTCTTAAAAATACTGAGAATAACACACTCATAAGTCATATTATTAGGCAAAAAGTAAACAAATTAGGAAAAAAGTCACAAAAGGTGCTCAAAATGACCATCATTTGAAGCAATACAAAATCATTGACTTGCGTACTCGTTCAAATATCCCTGGGTTGTTCCTAATTGAATTAGGCCTACATGAATGTACAATTCTTAGACGAAGAGTTTCAACATCGTTTAATTGCCATTGAATAGACTTCAAGTACCCCCAGACGTAAAAATCTACACGATTCAAGTCCGGCGATCAAGGTATTGGCCCACCTCTCCCAATCCAATTTTCCCCATAATTATTGTTGAGTAGCTGTCTTACGTGCAGCGTGTAGTGTGCTGGTGCACCGACATGCATGAAGTAGCAGTTATTTCTTATTTCCAACGGGGCACATCTTCCAACAATAGAGGAAGTTCATTTTCAATGAACTCTCTGTAGTTATTCCCATTTAGTGTAGGTGGTAGGAAGTGAGGACCCAACAAGCTGTCCCCGATAATGCCAATCCACACATTGACTTTGAAGCGTACCTGGTGATTTCCCTCAATTATGGCGTGTGGATTTTCATCTATCCACACATGGTTATTATGCATATTTTTAATGCCATCTTTCATAAAGGTAGCTTCATCAGTATACAAAACTGAAGCAGAGAACATGTAATTAGCATTCTGGCTCACATACCAATTGCAAAATTTCACTCTAGCTCGGTAATCTGCAGGTGTAAGTGATTGAACCCGTTGTATGTGGTATGGATAAAATAACTGTTCGTGCAGCACTCTCCACACTGTTGAGTGTCCAACATGTAGCATAACTCCTAGCTCCCTAGTGCTTACATATGTGGGTTTTCATCAATACACTGTAAAATATCTTCTTCTAGAGCAACTGTTCTTACTTCTCTTTGTCTTCCTTGGCCTTCTGGGCTAGAGTTTAAAAATCCAGTCTCAGAGAGTTTTCGAAAAATCGAAGCAAAAGTACTATGATGTGGTTGTTGTCTGTTAAGAAATGCTTCCAGATACAATCGCACAGCTTCCCGGCCATTATCATTAGCTCGACCGTAAATAGAAATCATATCTGCCTGTTCACGGTAAGAATATTTAACCATTTTTAATTACACTTTTACCAATAAAAAAAATAAACTTTTATACTTAACTAACAAAAATAACTGAAAATAACTGCTTTCAATGACAGAAAACTATGTGAAAAATAAACAAAAACGTACGTAGTTAACACTCTCTGTAGTCAATTTCTTAATAATTTATGAATAAATTGTTTTTATTAAATAAAAGTTGATTTTTTCAGCTGTTATTTCATGATTCGAATTTTTCTCTGTGATATCTTCAGCATCTTGTTATGGAAAAAAATGATAACCAATAGTATCGATAACTCAGTTATTTTATGAGGCAAATAAAAAACTAACCATTCTATTTTGTTCCAAATTAAAAAATGAAACTTTTTGGACACTTAAAACTTTTTATAACAACTGCAGTTATTGAGTTATTTCAATTTAAAAATTTCAAATGGCCGCCATTTTGAAATATTTCGTCAGATAAGGTTGATTCATTTTTTTTTACACCAGACCTTCATCTTGGCCTTGACCATGCAAAATTTCAACAAAATTGGTCCAACCAATCTGAAAAAAAAATGGCGGCTAGGGGGAAAACAAAGCATTTTAGGACCAATGTTTACTGAAACTTTTTTCTTAATTTTAATGTCAGAAAACCACTCACGAAGTTTGACGGTTTATTTTAGAAACACCCTGTATATCACAACAATATATCTACAAATAGTAATGTAAAAGTGCCTGAGTGAGAGCCCCATAGGTAGTCCTGTTTGGAGTCCTAAATTCTTCAATAAATAAATTCCTGTATTTAAAAACGCAGGCTAGACATCTATGCTATCAATTTTCATCTCCATTAAAAATTTCCACTATCTCATTCCTAATTTATCTGAACTAATATTTTATTGACTACAACCACATATTACAGAAACAACATATAGGCTAGTTCTTTCGTCTGCGCTACAACCCAGTGGATGAATAAGAGTTGTAGATCTTGGAGAAAATATTCCTTTGTCTTTATGTCTCATAACATTGACAAACATAAAATCAAGCCAGCAAAAAATCTGTAGGCTTTGAGTATGGAAATTAAATACAGCCGATGCTGTCCTAAAGAAAGAGATAGGCTACTGGCTCTTATGTCTCAAGGCCATTTAAAAAATAAAGGTAAAAGCTACCGAACAGTCGTCTGATTCTGGTCTGAGAGTTTTGTGGATTTGTGAATTAGGAAAAACTCGTTTACTTGACGCCATACTAGGCTATACTATACCGCTCTAAACGAAACGTGCTACACCAAAGTGCTGTAATCAACAAAAAAAAACACGGCATGCGTTTTCATTGTACACTTAAAAAATAAATCTACGGGTAAATGGCAAGAAGCCACAGCTACTGAAGCTATTAAAAAATTTGAGTTTCTTTTAATATCGATGATGATAAAATTACCATCTACTTCATTATCTACGGCAGGGGTTCTCAATCTGTGGTACGTGTACCCCTTGTGGGTAGCCTATGCGGAAAGTTTCAGCGGGTAGGCCTACGTGGGGCAGGTTAATGAAAAACTGAATCATTTTTATTTATTTCCGTTTCGTAATCATAATTTAATAATGGAATCTAATTGAATACTTGTGTGGTCGAGTTACTTGGAACGAACAGATGCAATAGGTTTGTACGAAATGGTTGGACAATTGCAATTAATTGAATAGTAAGCGCTGCTTGGCAGTAGTGCGCCACGGAGGGCATTAAGGAACTACCTATTGTAGTGAAAATGAAGAGAAAGAAGGAACAGTGGTTCTCGGTGTAACACTATGTTTAAAGAAGCAAGCTCATCCTTCTCATTGATTTTTTGTGATGCGTTTAAAATATTATTGTGTTTTGATGTAAGTTAAATAATGTTTTCAATTTAACCACCTTCAACGCCCTCCCCTCACCATGATAACAAGGGGAACGCAAAATTTTAAGTTTATATTAAGGGGTGTACAGTCTTTGAAAAAGATTGAGAACCCCAGTTTCTACCGGTTCTAAAATATGTATCAGGTGCTGTTCTGTTCGCTATCCAATATCACTATCTATAATTCTATATGTCTCGCTCTCTCACTCACTCTCTCTCTCTCTCTCTCTCTCTCTCTCTCTATATATATATATATATATATATATATATATAATGATATAATATGTTCATGGTAATTTTTCACAGAGATCTCTCCAGTACAAGCAGACAAAGAAGAAGAAGAAAAAAGGAAAGATAAGAAGATCAGAGCTCCACTTGACCATCAATAATATTCATCGAGTGTCATGGTTGGACAATTGCAATTAATTGAATAGTAAGCGCTGCTTGGCAGTAGTGCGCCACGGAGGGCATTAAGGAACTACCTATTGTAGTGAAAATGAAGAGAAAGAAGGAACAGTGGTTCTCGGTGTAACACTATGTTTAAAGAAGCAAGCTCATCCTTCTCATTGATTTTTTGTGATGCGTTTAAAATATTATTGTGTTTTGATGTAAGTTAAATAATGTTTTCAATTTAACCACCTTCAACGCCCTCCCCTCACCATGATAACAAGGGGAACGCAAAATTTTAAGTTTATATTAAGGGGTGTACAGTCTTTGAAAAAGATTGAGAACCCCAGTTTCTACCGGTTCTAAAATATGTATCAGGTGCTGTTCTGTTCGCTATCCAATATCACTATCTATAATTCTATATGTCTCGCTCTCTCACTCACTCTCTCTCTCTCTCTCTCTCTCTCTATATATATATATATATAAAATGATATAATATGTTCATGGTAATTTTTCACAGAGATCTCTCCAGTACAAGCAGACAAAGAAGAAGAAGAAAAAAGGAAAGATAAGAAGATCAGAGCTCCACTTGACCATCAATAATATTCATCGAGTGTCATCAACAATATTTACAAATAATTACGATTACGTTACATACAACTATCTAGGCTGAAAGTAAGAATGACAATAATATTTTGCAGTAGGCCTAACTACTTCATACAAATATCAATAAAACTAGTTTACAAATTATTAAGCACCTTGCCGATTTTTCTCATACTGTATTATGTAAAACTACACTAAGGGGCCAAGTAGGCAAACCAAAGTACACTTAATTTTCTAGTAACTAACTTAGTTCTGTGAACAGTAGACCCAACGAACCCATAAGACCAATGGGTTAATGGGTAAGATAATTTGGTCTTATGTGTTCGCTGAGTAGACCCCACGCCAAAAACTGAGGGTGCTTGCAAAGAGGAGCATTCGTGTTTCAAGTCGACCGTTTTGCATTTGTCTGTCTGTCTCTGTTTGTAACGCATTTATAGCTGAACGCGTGGACCAAATTGTATGAAATTTTGCAAGGACCTTCCTTTAAGAAATGCCCAGCGATGAAAGTGTAAAGATTTCCAAAATTTGCTTGCATTTGAAGGATATTTAGAAGGAATTAAAGGAAACACACTCAGGCCTTCTTCTATAGGAAACATAAGATTTTAAAAATGAGCTTCTCCATCCTCCATCGTAAGCAATATTGGAATCAGATTACAAGATAGCCCTCGGGTCAACTGATTATGGTTATCTGGTTAAGCCATCATATGAATTGAGTTATCATTTATAAGAATAATATATTTTTGTTTGAAGAAACAAATCATTTTCATTATAGTGGCGAAGGTGATATTGTGGAGGGTATCCATAATGAATAATAAGACGAAATTTTCACAACCATATTTATTAAAAATATTTAGAAACTAGTTTTAATATTTAAAAAATCTTGAAAGTAGTTTTAAACTGTGGAAGGGTATAGTCTACTTGAAATTGTTTGAAAAATTCTCTATTTGAAAAAAGTCATTAATTTCTCAGTATAGACTGTAGATATACTTTAAAAAGGGACCTAATTTATTATAAAATAACAAAACAAAAGTAATTTCATTTTTATGAAGCATATTACTATTATAATTTTGTCTAATATAATATTTAAAAAAATAAATTAAATTAAAATTGTAGAGTTTTAATTAGTTTATCAACTAATTAGCATTTCCCAAATCAAACTAATTTCATAGTTAGTTTACACTCAACTTAATTGATATACTGCAAAATAATAGCCTCTGAGGTTGGAAGCGATGTCGTTGCCACGTCATCACCAAGGCTGCGTTTCTATTTTCAGACAGCTGATTGCTCAAATCAGATCAAATTTCTCATCTCTGATGAATGAATTTATAGAACAATACTAATTAATTTTGCATAATTATCATTTACTTATTAATCACGTGTTATTATACTTGCTCGGAATATTGGAAATTATTTGTTCAATAAATAATAAGACGAAATTGACAGCCAAATTTATTAAAAATATTGAGAAACTAGTTTTTTCAGCAAATTTTACATGAAACTCAATCAATTAACAAGTAAAATGAGGGTAGTACAAACTTCTGAATAAGTGGATTTATGGGAATAGCTAAAATAAATAAAAAGACGAAGTTGTCACAACTACATTTATTAAAAACTAGCTGGCCCGGCGAACTTCGTACCGCCAAAACGTCAATGCATCTTACAATTAATTTTAAACTTTTCCAGAGCACTTTTACATTTTTCACAACATTCATGAAACCGCACTGTCCTATATTTTCCATATCTAGTCCTACTAAACTTCATTTCGCTAAACTTCAATCATGCTATCAAAAAGAACCACACGCTTTCAGATGTAGAACATCATAATAATGTTAGCTACCATCAGGATCATCACTATTGTTATAGTTTGATTCACTCCAATCAATTATTGAAAGAATAATCTTATGCTTAGTTCATTTACAGCTGGTACCCGGCGCATGCGCGACATGTTTTTAGAGCTATAGGCACAGACGCTCGTCTCAAGTATTTTCCACAACCGTTCACATTCCAGTACCGTATTTGAATTTTTAGATAATGCGCCGGTGCATACAACCAGCTGTTATTAGAAATAGTCATTATTATAACAGCTGATTTGTTGAAAATACACATGTTTGCATAATTTTAATGAAACCGATTAAAAACTTACTCCATAAGAATAACATGTAAACTTTGAAGGATCATAGGGCAGAGTCCTGAAGTCGGATTAAAAATTTGATAGGCCTATAACCTGGTTCTGACAATAACGAACACAACAAAAAAATCATCAAATTCGGTGCATGCGTTAAAAAGTTATTGAATTTCATAGTTTGAAGATTGATTTTTATTTATATAGATAGTGAGATACTAGTTTCAGTTGTTACACCATTATCAATCTCAAACACACTCATGTTTGTGGAGTTTGTTTGAGATTGATAATGGTGTAACAACCAAAACTAGCATCTCACTATTTTTAATAAATGTTGTTGTGACATTATATACATTATGGATATCTTCCACAATATCACCTTCGCCACTAGGCTACAAAGAAAGGGAATAGCTAAACTCTGCAAATTTCTATACTGTAACGAAGCATTTCCGGACCAATAATGTTCAAATGGACGTTTCCATTATTTTTGAGATTTTAACCCAGTAGTCCCAGGGTCGTACTGACCGGTTTGACCGTATGATACTGACCGTATGTTTGACCGTACCATACTGACCGTATGACCGGTTTTCCAGGACAATTTTACCGGGGTCCGCCAAACATCTACTTGAAGAGATCGTCGCCGTAACGGACAGAATTACTAAATCTGATATCTATATTGTTAAATTGTTAGGCTAAATTGCTAATATCTTTCATTACAATTACAAATAATTTGTGACTAATAATTTACTTTGACTACAATACGATCATGCCAAAAGCCTGCGTAATGATTTACGATTATGACAATACGATTGCCTACTATGAAGTTTCTGTTTAAATGAAAATTGTATCTCCTTCTGAAGGAATAAAATATATTATGCTCTAAATTAGTAAACCATCTATACATTTGTAGAATTCAAGAAATTATTTGAAAACAAAGCTTAAATGATCCGATTAAGACTAGTTTTCCTATTTATTTAAGCAAAACGTAGCGGATCTTACTACCATTAACAAAATAATAAAATGTGTCTTTGGGATATCGTCACGGTGGAAGGGGGTTCGCAGTGGTGTGGTGGAGGGGAGTAGGGCGCAGTACCGGTACATGAGGGGGCCCAGCCTATAATATCTTTACCGGGGCTTTCCAAAGCTGGGTATGGCCCTGACTAGCCCACGAAGTTTTGGTAACTCAACACAATGCGAAACACGCTGTATATATCGAAGCATTTCCAATCCTATGTTTATATTTTGAACTACAGTATTTTCATTATTTTGGTGTGTACAACATGCCCATACTATGCGAAACAACTGCATACTAATACGACCGATCGAGCGATTGCAACCCTAAAGTAGTAAATATGTACCAAAGATTCTTACAAAAATGTATTTTCAATGGTATTTTTAACACTCCATTTATCAATTGATATTCTATTCATGTATTAAAGTAACTGCATCATTTTGAAACAAATTTTAACCTCTTTCGTCGTAGCATATTCTCGCACTAAACCCTGTTGCTCTGAACCCTTTTTGACAACCACGTTAACCTTAACTTTGCCAAACTAACCGGATATGCAACTTGAAACAGTAAGGAGATAATTATTAGCTGTGATTTTTGAAAAAAAAAAATGATATGCTTATTTCATTTAAGTTGGCGGGCCGCTTAGCGCAGTTGGTTGAGGCGTCGCAACTTCAGCTTACTGTCGCTTCAGCGGTCGTGGGTTCGAATCCCGCTCCTCCGTCTGGCATATATGTGTTATCATTCACCTCATTACCCACGCACGTCTCAAACTCATGAGGGCATCGTCTAAAAAAAAGTTAAATTGAAATTATTATTCTCTACAATATTTTCAGGTAATTTAGCCTACTACTGTAGCATAATCACTGAAAAATCAGCCAGTTCGGTAACTAGTAACAACTTTGAGATAAATTAATAAAATGAATGATGTATCTAAGAAAATCGAATTATTTATCAACTAAGAATTTATTTTCAATAAAGAATTTGAATTTGAATTTGACTAGTACCCTATGTCTAGTCCAAAAACTAGATGTGCAAGTGGATTGACAATATTATATTTGTATCAGTTTGGAAGTAAAGTTGGAGTAAATAAAAAGGTAGGAGAAAGTTGATTTATTAATTGAATCTTTATTTCTTATCTGATATGTCTGAAAAAGCAAAAAAGAATGAGCGCATGTGACACACAACACATTTTTATCCTACATGGGAAACCATAGGGGGACATGATTTTCTCTTCTTTCCAGCACACCCGATCACGGAAACACCTGTTAGTAATTTATTGTTGTAATTTCGTTCTTTTTTCATATTTTTCTACCTGTTTCATGTGTGTTAAATAAATAAATAAATTTGGGCTTAAATTTAAAATTAGATTGTATAAAACTTAACAAGAGAATACAAAAGTAGTCTACTTTGAAAGTAGGCTCCTGTTTTTGAAAAGTGGAGTTGGTTCTTATAAAAAGTTTTTGAATTATCCAATAATTTAATTTGATTATAATCTAGTTCAATATCAAATTTATAAGGCCTATTCAGATAAAAGTAGTTAAGATATCAAATCTTCTAATAAAATTGAAACATCCTTTTGCCAATTGTGTAAAAAGTATAAATTCAAAAGAGAAAATCAGGTTCTGAACTTTACAGTAACAAAGGATCCTCAAGCGTCAATTGACGCAAGTAGGGTTCGGTAGGGGGGAATCGGGGGAACCGAGCCATGTTCAAGTTTCTCTTCTTCGGGTTTCTGTTCGCCTGGTAGCCTGTGCACCTCTTGAGATGACGTTTTAGGTGCAATTTTTAGAAAGTCAAAGATGTTCGAACGCGTCCGATGTGAGCAAAAGTGGAGCGTCGAAAATGTACGAACATCTTTGCCAATGAAAACGTTGAGGCAGGTCATGGTTTGGACGAGTCCAATGCGGTGCCAGACTGGTGGGGATGGGGGAGTCCGGTTGAACGAACTCAGACAAGGTCCCGCCGGTGTTGGGGTAGGACGTATGCAACTGCATAAGACATTAAAAAACCGAAAAAAGGCTTGTGACGTTACAACGGTGACGTGAAAGACTTGGGTATGAGCTAATCAAGGACCAAGAAAGAAGGATAGTGTGTTGGAAGAGCAGTTCATAACCAGAAGCAGATTCAATCCCACGATATCACCTTGCTAATACGAAATCAACTTCCAAAAAAGTAAGTAATTATCGAATTTTGTCATTACTATGTTTCTAATAGCTCGAAACTATTCCATAAAGTGAATAAATAAGTTTTAGGCGTACAGAAATGAATTAATCTTTTCATTTAGGTAATATTTAGCCTACAAAAAAGTGTTTGTAAAGTCTGAAGGAGAACAAAGAAACATATTTTCCCCCCAAAAAAGACTTTTCCACAGGTGATAACTTTTTCATATTGTTTTATCATATTCTATCTTCATCTATAAAGCATGTTTCAGTAACTTTTCTATTTTCTCTATTGATTAGTTCAATGAACCTATGCGCGTCGTGAGAGAAAGTGAAAAGGGGTTACTCGAGTTCATCGGAAAAGCCAATGCACTCTCATTTATGACGGAGCTAGATGTGACGTCACATTACAGATATATTGATGACGTCCTGCAATTTCAAAGTGCATCCTGACCTGCTCAACACGAATATTATTACACACGTATTGGTTTTCGTGACGTACTATTTTACTTCAATACGTAAACTTTCTTGGACTTCTTGTTCCATAACGATCTGCGTTGTTAATATTAACTTTTTATTGTAAATTTAACAACTTGCAGTCAATTTTAATTGTGAATAAATAATATTCCTACTCACTTTTGGCCTTGAAGATGAGTCTTCATGACTCGAAAACGTTTGGCCAATAGTGAGTAGGATATTATTTATTCACAATATTAAAATTGACAAGAAGTTAAATTTAAGTGTACACAAGTTTTTAATAGATATTAGCTTTATTTCATTATTCTGAAACTTGAGTCCTATTATTTTTCTTTCTTTTTCCCAAATTTTCAAATATTCTTTTATTATTCAGTGTCAGGGTTTCAGCAGCATATAACGCTTCTGGCTGTATAACTGTGCAGTAATGTTTCAATTTGGAATTATTATGTTTTTATATCATAAAATTATTATATTATGTTTAATCAAAATTTATGTACAAACCTGGAAACCCTCAAAACATTATTTTCGGGGGTGCCAAGGGGGGTTTTAAATTTAAGAATTTTACTGTCTGCTGTATCATGTGATAGTTTATTTTACTCAGCTTGCTTAGGCGGTTCAAATCAATATGCCAGGAGTTCAATTGAAAAAATATCTTTCGTAGCTACCCCAGTTGTGTATTTTTCTCTTCATTTTCTCCATATCTTTAAAATATGGAAAAAGTTGTGTTCATGTTTTGGCTCTACAGTATTATTGATCCTATGCGGAAATATTTTATTCCAAACCATAGTTGTTATCAAAAAGACACCAAGTAACCCAAAACAAAAATTTTTTTTTAAATTATGGGGGTGGGGGAAATTCTACTTTTTAATGGCAATTCACATTTGTTTAACTTTTGATAGCTAATTAAAATCTATAACTTACGGTATATCAAACATTAATTTTTCTTTACATATTATTATTTTTTTTCTGAGGATGAAGCCCACATAGGTCTGAGACCTGTGCGTGGGTAATGAGTTGTATGATGGTGATTGATGAGTTGGACCTACAGTTTTAGGTGGGTTCCGAACCACCGGTAAGTGATTTTACAGCAGAGAACGGTGTCTTTTTTGCTGGCCAATCTAATCGGTCACCGTTACAAACAGGACCTACGAGAACGCAGCTTATCTCTATCTGATTGAACAGATACCTGCAACGCCTCGCGGCTATTATCTCACATGTAGTTTTGTGTAGATATGAAAGAACCTATATGCGGTACGAAGTTCGCCGTGCCAACGCACGGTTCGCAACAGCCATTTTTTGTCTTGTCAATTTACCGATTTAGTTTTTATACAAACCATAGCATCAAATAACTTAAATAAAGTATAATCATCAAATAAATCATAGTCTAGTTCAGGTCAGGGGCGTAGCCAGGGGGGGATTGGTCGTCTTTCACAAAACTAATTATTATCAAACCTCTACTGATAGGGGATCATTACTCCCCCCCCCCCCCCCCCCGTAAACCACTCCGAAATTCAATCCTGATGGCTACGCAACGTTACTGGTTCAGGTCTACATTATGATTCACCAACTCATATTATGACGTTTTTTATTGAAGCCTGCCTGCTTCAATTTACTTCTAATAAAAAAAGATAAGTACCATGTAATATCAGTTTTTCAAGCCAACAAGATAACCCTTCAATATTCAATGAACTTCAGGGCTAGGCTACATTTTCTTTAAATTCGATTAATGTTAATCTTTTGTACAGTTCTTTTAGATGATCCGATAAATATCTTATTACTGTGCAATTAAACTTAACTGGACAATCTAGCTTATGAAATGACTTATAAGCTACGTAACCTATTGAAGAAATCACCTAGCATCTACCATATAGTGTTCATGTGTTGAACTTGCTTCATTTTTACAGCAAATAAATATAATAATCTTTACTTTTTCATGTAGAATAATGTCTATATATTTTTTTAGATCAAGTCTTGGAGACTCCAGTTGTTAAGAAGTATATGGCAAGTCATATCAACCATTATATATGCATACAATCTTATACACTAGTTACCATGATTACTATATCAATTAGTTAAGGTAAGTCTTAATTTTGATGTGAAAGGAACTCTTGTTCACTACAAAAAGCTTCAACTAAATATTTTTTCGATCGTTTTTTAATTATTTCTATATTTTTTCAATACTCTTTGAAAACTGCGGTAGCTTGTTGTAGAGTTACCTACCAATATAACTAGGTTTTTGTTTGAATAAGCTACTATTGTGACTCAACAAGTGATAATCTCCTCGGCTTCTTGTATTATAATCGTGTACGTCAAGATTTTGGTTAATACCGGTATCACTCTTTTTTGCATAAAAAGTAGCTTCTTACACATATAAGCAATGTTTACAGTTAGGAGACCAAGTCTCTTGAACAACGAACAACGACGGCCCACATGAATCTAGTCTATTTACTCTTTCCATACACCTAACAGCTTTTTTTGGATCTTAAACACTTTATCAAGGTTTTGTTTCGATGAGTTTCCCATACTAAGATACCTAATATAGTAATGTGACAGTATGAGTCCATGGTAAGCTGTAAAAAGTAACTTTTTGTCATTTAATCTAGCAAGCTGTCACAGGACAAATACCCCAGATGAAATTTTACAACATATTTTTGGACCCCAAAAATAATATCAAATGTACGGACCCCAGGTCAATCGTCTATCCAACAGAACCCCTAGAAATAATAGAAACCTATCTATGTTGGTAGAAAACACTACAAGCTATTTTTTAAGAATTCTTGAAAACAGAGATATTTAAAAAACGATTGAAAAAACATTTAGTTGATAAAGCGTTTTATAGTGTACAAGATCAAAACTTTCAGCTGTTTTCTCACATTTAACTCTTTTCACTTCTTGCGTATAATTTTTCTTTAGAGCTTTGTAAGTATGTAAAAAAATCTTGCCATTTTATTCTGAATTTCAAAGTCTCTATTAGAATCTCCCACTACAATAACGTTTGTAAAACAAGTAGTAGTAATCTCTAAAAGCCTAAACCTCCTGAGACCTGAAGCTGAATATGGTTTAAATTAATTAGAGACCGGAGTGACTAATACTAGTACATCGGCAAACACCAGCTTGAGACCCAACATTCTTTGTCACCAGACTAGAAGTAAGACCGAAGTGCCTAGTATTAGTCACTTAACTTCAAGATTCATTGACACAAGTAATGTCTGGAGCAGTGAGCGCTAGGTCGCTATTCTAAAAACACGCAAAAAAAATGTTCAGGTCTCAAGGGTAATTTTTGCAAGTGACTAGTATTAGGCACTTTGGTCTTAATTCCTAAATATCCGAAAAAAATCCAGGTCTCAAGTAGTATAAGCCATAGTGGCTAGTATTAGGCTCTTGGGTCTCAGGAGGCTAGATAATTAGCAAAGATTGTTCCATTTCCCATTTGGTGACCTGTAAATACCTAACACCGCTACTTCGAAATTACTGTCTATTTCAACTCTCAAACCTCTAAATCCATTTTCACAGCATATTTCTGTACGTATTCTTAATTAAATGCTTGCATATTCTTAGCATTTTTAGTGAACATACCCACTCCCACACTCCGATGAGATGCCCTGTGATACGATGCTTTCAATGAATAGTTTGGAATATTTAGTTGTGACAATTCATGCCCTTTTAATTAAAATCAATCTCTGGTAAACTAAAAGTAATGAGCAGCAGAATATATACTATGTTTATATACTATGAACTCTATAAATACATATACAGCACTATGAATATATATATATACTGTGACATAGTATATATTCTGCTGCTCTTTGCTTTAGTTTCAGTTTACCAGATATTGATAATGGTGTAACAACCGGAACCGGTATCTCGTTATTTTAATAAATATGTGGTAGTGACAACTTCTAGACTTTTATACAATAAAAACCAATCCTTGACAGATTAGTACACCCTATGTCAGTAGGGTGCTCTTTTAGCATTGATATACTTTGATATACTCATAATAGACATTTACAACATAATATTATTAAACTAAATATACTGTATATTATCAACTATGAATATATAAGACCAACTATTAGGCCAATATTACTATCTTAATATTTAACCATCATTAATTTTTGGGTATTATCTGTCTTGATTAGGTATTAAATTGTGTATTTATTTATCTTGATTAGGTATTAAATTGTGTATTTATCTATCTTGATTAATTACATATCTTCATGGCTGAACTGCCATAGTGCACTATAACGATTCTTTTACAGGAAAAATCATTATTTTAATACCGAATTTCCATGCCTCATATATCAAGTCGTCTTTTGTTGTTTTCTGTGTTTTTTAGATTATAAATTTACATAATTGATTTTTCCTTTTGTTCTAAGGTGTAGTATGCAGCATCATCTTCTGCGAAGCTCGTTAGCCTTGAGGTGGCAGTGAACTTCACTTGTAAAGAAGGTCCAAAGGAAGGATCAGAAACTGGATAAAAAGCCGTTCAAGGTCCTAAACATCTCAAAAGTGATAATTGGTAAGGTCTCATCAGTATAGTTGCCCTCTTGCAGTTCTGTGTACATTGCTTGAAATTTTAAAACTGTTGATTTTTATTCAACAAAACTTATATGATTCAACTTCTCTTTTCATTATATGGGATGGTAACTAGGATATTCTAGTTCACTAAACCCTACTAGCCTTTTTGATCTAATCATACATGAAATTTAACAAGAGAATTATATAATCTTTATTAAGTAGGCCTATTGTCACTTTAAAAACTGGTTTGACTAGTTTGGTTCAAAACTTTATACAGTAGTTCTAGTTGACAGAATTCATACTTACAAAAGTTATTCTTATGTTGGCCGAGACTTATCAAGTTATCATGTGGGCCGAAAGAGGTTTTAAAAAAACTATATCTATTTCTCACTAGTTCTGTCACATAGTAACTATGGCAGGGGTGCCCACCCCCCCTAAGCCTCATGACGCACCCCCCCCCCTAAATTTAGCACCAAACCCCCCCCCCCCCCATAAATTAGGCCCCCCCCCCCAAAAAATGCGAAAAAAGCCCCCCGTATTCTTTCTAAAACTAAAAGAAGATTTTTATAACTATTGAAAAAATTCAAACCCAGTCGATAATATACAAAATGTATGTATATTTCTTGAGATTCTTTACATAGGTAACATTTTTTTGTAAAGGTAAAAAAGAAATATCAATGAAATGAATATATGAACTTCTGCTCAATAAACTTAATTGCAAAATAGCTAAATAAGAATTTGAACCTAAATGGTTTTTAAACAATAAAATATTATTACAAATACGCAATGTTCAATAAAAATGAAATACCTATAAGTTTATGTTCGGTGTACCAATTAGATTAAGGTTAAATAATTCTACAAAGTTGTTCCTTTAAAGGAAGTGAAAACAATGAGTTAATAACTTCATTTGTAAAACACAAAAATTCAAAATACTAAGTCATTTATTGGACAGTAGTTAAACAACAGGTTATTTACTTAGTGTAGTATCTTGGGAGAATTTATGTATGGATGAAGTACATAACAGGCACACATTTCATGTATAGTTATTTACAACACACAATCGAAAGAAGTGTCTTTCAAAAACAAAATAAAGACATAGTTATGAAAAATTACTGAATTTTTAGTATTTACAAAGTTTTTCAAAAGCAGTTCTTTCTTATTAGTAAGTAGTTATCGTAAAATACATGAAAAACATCAACAGTTTGAAGACAAACATTTTAAATTTGTAGACTGTGACCATCTACAAGTTAGCTAGGCACCTTCTAAGTTTTTTTTTTTTTTTTTTTTTGAGGATGATGCCCACATGGGTCTGAGACCTGTGCGTGGGTAATGAGTTGGATGATGGTGATTGATGAGTTGGACCTACAGTTTTAGGTGGGTTCCGAACCACCGGGAAGTGATTTTCAGCAGAGAACATTGTCTTTTTTGCTGGCCAATCTAATCGGTCACCGTTACAAACAGGACCTACGAGAACGCAGCTTATCTATCTGATTGAACAGATACCTGCTACGGCTCGCGGCTATCACTTCCCTCTAAAATCTATTGTTAAATCTATCTCTCTAAACCCCACATAGAAGTTTTTGGGATGAGGAAACAGAAAACCTTTCAATTATTTCTTCGTTAGAAATAGACTCAAGTACATCTGCACAAGTTCCTGCACAAATCCTAAACATTATTATTTTAGCTAATTCATATTCAATTGTATAATAATAATAATAATAATTATTATTATTATGAATATATTTTCATTAATTGACATTCTATCTGGTGACTTCTTAGTATATTTTTTAATGTTGTCACGTTAAACACGGTTTCAATCAACTTTACGACCCCCCCCCCCCCAAAACGTTTTTTGGAACCCCCCCCCCCCAAGAATTTCAATGACACAGTCTGCGTCATAGCCCCCCCCTGTGGGCACCCCTGTTATTAATATGCGGTAAGCCAAAAGTGAAAAAAGCGGTATAGATAATTATTATATTATTATAACAAACAACAAAATTACTTTATTGGAATAAGATATTAACTTGAAAAAATAGTAATAAGAAACAAAATTGTGACAAAATTCAAACTCTTCAGATAGATTTTTTAATAAATGCCCCTTCCCCCTCATAAGCTGGACTAAAATGACGCCCTTGCTTAGACCTAGTTTTTTGATATGAAGGTTTTTGCGTTTTATTCCCATGATTTTTTTTGGAGGATGAAGCCCACATAGGACTGAGACCTGTGCGTGGGTAGTGAATTGGATGATGGTGATTGCTGAGTTGGACTTACAGTTTTAGGTGGTTTCCGAACCACCGGGAAGTGATTATACAGCAGAGAACAGAGTCTCTTTTGCTGGCCAATCGGTCACCCTTACAAAGAGTGCCCAGGAGTTTCGTAGCTTATCTCTGATTGAACAGATACCTGAAAATGGAAAGCAGAAATCCAAATCACGCACTATTTCCACATCAAATTCTACTCTAAAGAATTTTCACATCATTACAAGAATTTAAAGTTACTATTCTTTAGACGTCCTATATGTTCTGCTGCTCGCATGAATACTAGCTCAAAATATTAAGTTTAATTCAATTTTTTCACATAATTTAAAATAAATTAAATTACACAACAATCTAAATAAGAACTGCGAATGATAGGATGATAAAATAATAGATGCCTACATGAGAAAATAAAAAAATTAAAATTAACAACACCTATTACTTGGCCCCAAAAGGGATTGAGAACAGAAAGGAAGAATAGTAAAAATTCATGAAAAGCGGTAGTGAGAGACCACCAAGATTAGTAGCAGATAGATCTGTCTACTAACTTTGGGTGTCCCTATAACTTCGCCAATCGCCAGAGCCTTGTCGGCCGCAGTCACTGTGGTATCCCACCGTCAGGGGACATCTCAACACTGCCTCCAGTCAAGAGATGAACCAAACCGAGGGCACCCAGGACGTACGTTTCCCAGCCCACACGAGGTGTGGCATCAACACCATTCGAGGACGTAAGGTTGACTTGCCCCCCTTCCGGGAGGGGCCTTGTGGGCCACGCGAGGTGGATACTGCTCCTAACTACAACCCATTAACGGAGGGAAGTAGTGTTGGAGTTGAGAGGCAATCCCTGGGGTACCTCCAGAGATCACCTCTGTCCTGCCAACCAAACAGTATCCCCTGACCACATTTTCTATTAATAAATAATAATTGTTTTAAAAAGAATATATTTTAATATAAATCTCATTTGCTGGGTTTTCTGCAGTACTCCTCTGATACAACAAATAGACATCAAAAGCTATTCTACAAACTGACACCGTAGCAACACAATAGAACCAGTACCGCAAACAATAACCCCCTCCAGCAAACAATAACCCCCTCCCTAAACACCAAAAAGAGAACATCATCAAAATACACCAGAAGAGCAGAACTTCAGATGTAATTCAAGATGGACAAAAAGAGCCTCTCAAAATTCTCCATCGGTTTGTACAGCAGAGAACCCAGTATAAGATTTTATAAATGAAATTCATACAAAAGAGAAAATAATTTTGAATAAATCATAACATTTAAAAAACAATGTGTCCTATCTATATAACAATAAAATATTATTAAAAGTGGAAATTAAAGTAAATGTAGATCATTCAATATAATGTACTAAGAAAGATGGAGAAGCCCGTGGCCTAGACCTCCCACCTTTCTCGCTTCTTCCTTCTTCTGCCCTTTTCATCCTGTATTTTTATTTATTATTATTTGAATTTTTAAAAGATTAAGCCTTGAAAACTCCACACATGGAGTACAAGACAAGTCAATACCAACAGTATTCTCACATTACATTAGTCACCATCGATAAAATTACAGCAGTTGAAACTTGAAATTATACTTAAATTATAAATCATTATCAACTAGATATATCTTCAATTGTTTGAAGTGGGAGCTGACATTTTTTAACAATGATTGATACAAAGTGTCTGGTAAAATCAATGACAGGAAATACACAATAAAACAAATAAACGAAGTAACAGAGAACTGCATGCCCTACCTAGTAGTGGATTGTACAAACTGTGTTTCAAAATCATGCCTTGAAGTATTAAGACTAGTCAATACAAACAGTATTCACAAATTACAATAGCCACAATCGATAAAATTACAAAAGTTGAGACTTGAAATAATCTGAAAAGGTCACTTGTACTCTATAGAAACTTTATCAACTATATATATTTTCATTGTTTGAATTTAAATAGAAAATGATTTTTTTGCTATTATTAATACATAACGTTTTTTAAATCAATGCCATGAAAAACACAATATAACAAAGAATTGTAACAACATAAATGCATGCCCAATTACAAGTACAATATAAAAAGTTGCTAAAAAATATTTTTTTAATTCCCGACATACTTAGAAAAACGTTCCGGTATAACCCTGAAATCTGCGTTCCAGAATTTGTGCATAATTCCTTCCCCACCAGTAGAAAAGCAAAAAACAATTATTATTTCAACATTAAACAAAAATTATTGCATTTCAATTCTGATTAAAAGGTTTATAATACCAACGAACTACTGAAACTGTGTATTGGTAGCCTAATCATGTTTACAGAAATTTTCATCAAATTTCCTGCATCAATATGAAAACAATATAATCTTTTGAAGAATATTATTCTATCATTTTCAACAATAATATTTTTTCAAGTAACTGTCCAGCTAGCAGTTTGTCTGGATCATCAAATACCAAGCTTCAAACAAAAATTCTGTTCAGGTAAGCTACCGGTACTACTATATATCTTATCAGTTTTAGTTTTGGAGTTTCCATCCTCTTTGATAGCAATTAGATGAACACTTCTGCTGGCAAACTAGCCTAGAAAACAATCAGAGATAAAAGAAATTTTCAAAGCATAAAGTCCACTAAATAGTTTTAAAACAACATAATTTAATTTTTAATTCAAATAATCAAGAATAGTTTAGAATTGGATAGCATTTAAAAAAGCTAAGTCGGATTGGCTGGATTTATTATCTGATTTATTGATGGAGATTCAGAATCATCACTCATGGAAACATTCAATTATTACTGCGTTGAGATATCTGGACAAATCTCAAAATGCAATGCTTGAAACTCAGCACTGGATTAGATATTTGAATTGCTCTGAAACCGAATCTGTTTAGCTATGAAGGCTATTGTGATTTCTTCAGTTATTTAGAATAGATTCTACAAGAGAATAAAAACAGTTAATTACCTAGTAGATGAAGCTTAAAAAAAGACTGTAGCACGAATGGAGTTGAATCTGTTTGAGAAGAATACCCGAGAAGAAGTGGTGATGACAACAACACAGTGTGGCTGAAACAGACTTGAGCAAGAGTGATTAAATGGGGAAAATTCCTTATTTAACAATAGATAGTATCACATATTTGCACTCCTACCATCTGCAGGCAAGCGCCAATAATCTATCAATAAATAGTATCAAATTTTTTGCACCCCTACATCAGTAGGCAAGCGCCAATAATCTATCAATGAATGATTTCAAATATTTTTGCACCCCTACATCTGTAGGCAAGCGCCAGTAATCTATCAATAAATAGTATCACATATTTTCATTTCCTAGCAAGTACAGGACAGCACCCTTAAACTACCCTTGAATTATTGCTTCCATGCTTGAATGTACCCAAGTGAACTCTATTCTCAGTGTGGTAGAGCTTATGACATTTTCACTGCCAAAGCATTGCCAGAGAGAATGGCATAAACTCTAAGCACAAAGCCAGTAGCTGAAGCTAAAGTGAGAGCCACTTCCCCAAATTTTGAATAATCAATGTCTAATCTAATTTTATCACATTCACCGTACATGAATAGGCAAGAGCCAATAATCTATCAATAAATATGGTATCACATATTTTTGCACTCCTACCATCTGTAGGCAAGCGCTAATAATCTATAAATAAACAGTATAATATATTATTTTGCACTCCTACATCTGTAGGCAAGTGCCAATAATCTATCAATAAAAAGTATCAAATATTTTTGCACTCCTACATCTATAGGCAAGCGCCAATAATCTATCAATAAATAGTATCAAATATTTTTGCACCCCTATGTCTGTAGGCAAGCGCAAATAATCTATCAATAAATAGTATCAAATATTTTTGCACTCCTACATCTGTAGGCAAGCGCCAATAATCTATCAATAAATAGTATAATATATTTGCACTCCTACATCTGTAGGCAAGCACCAATAATCTATCAATAAATAGTATCAAATACTTTTGCACTCCTACATCTGTAGGCAAGCGCCAATAGTCTATCAATAAATAGTATCAAATATCTTTGCACCCCTACGTCTGTAGGCAAGCGCCAATAATATTTCAATAAATAGTATCAAATATTTTTGCACTCCTACATCTGTAGGCAAGCGCCAATAATCTATCAATAAATAGTATCAAATAATTTTGCACTCCAACATCTGTAGGCAAGCGCCAATAGTCTATCAATAAATAGTATCAAATATCTTTGCACCCCTACATCTGTAGGCAAGTGCCAATAATTTCAATAAATAGTATCAAATATTTTTGCACTCCTACATCTGTAGGCAAGCGCCAATAATCTATCAATAAATAGTATCAAATACTTTTGCACTCCTACATCTGTAGGCAAGCGCCAATAGTCTATCAATAAATAGTATCAAATATTTTTGCACCCCTACGTCTGTAGGCAAGCGCCAATAATCTATCAATAAATAGTATCAAATATTTTTGCACTCCTACATCTGTAGGCAAGCGCCAATAATCTATCAATAAATAGTATCAAATATTTTTGCACTCCTACATCTGTAGGCAAGCGCCTCTAAGCAATTGATAAATAGTATCACATATTTCCACTTCCTAGCATGTGTATAAGAGCCCCAGAAAATTTTTTGATTCTTTCAAATCATGATTTGTACTTTTGAAACTGGTATATAAATACCATATAAACTAGTTATATATTTGTTGATTTAGTGCAATTTTATTTTATATTATTCAGATGTATTTTTTATATTTTTATGTTTCTATTTTTGTTGAGGAGGATATATAAATGATTTGATTTAGTGAACTCTATTCTCAGTGTGTTGGAGCTTATGGCATTTTCACTGGCAACAGTAAATACGGCATAAGCTCTAAGCACAAAGCCAGTAGCCGAAGCTAAAGTGAGAGCCACTCCCACAATTTTTGCATAATCAATGTCTAATCTAATCTCTTATCACAATTACCAAACATAAAGGTGCTAACACCTGCACTCAACATATGTCGGAGACATCATTACTCCAGGGTTTTCACCTGGCAACCGGCATCTCTTGATCACAGGGTAACACAGTCCATGCACAATGAATGTGACATGAGAATCCTGACAGGGACCTAACAGCAAATCCCTATTTACATTTGTTAGCCTTATATCAACCCACCAGCTGCAATGAAATGTACCACACCATAATAAAATGGTTGTGGCGACTGAGCAGTGCACCCTGTTCTCCTTGTGGAACTAACAAGTAGTCACAAGGCCTTAGCGAGGAGAGAGACTCTCGAAGCATCCGTGAGAGCCACTGAACCCAGCCAAAAAACCATCAAGCGCGATAAGATTATGTCATGGCACAAATCAAGAGCCCGGATAGAAAGTGTGATACATGATTAACAACTGCAAATGCCCTACAACCCAACAAATCTCCATTCACGATTGTTAGCCTCATAACACATCCCACCAGCTACAATAAACAGTACCACTCCATCATAAGACGGACGTATAGCAGCGTTATCTGACAACTGCGGTCATGAACTCTACAAGAGAGACATGGACTCTCAGATGCAGACCCTGCCATCGAAGCCACAAATATGACTTTGTGGCACAATCCAAGAGCATGGTTGAAGAGTGTGGTACTTGACTAACAACTGTAAACCTCCTAGCATATGAAGGAGAATGGTGGGAAACTTCTAACCTAACTGACTATAAAAGCAAGATACATAATACCAAATCTCCAGTTTCACGTCCTGGCCAGTTTGTACTCCACCATCTTAACCTACTGAAGAGGTTACCGTGAAGTTGAGTCTTTTCATATCTCCTTCTTGAAGTAGGTTGAACTGATCAGTCATCCTGTTGAAAAAAAAAATAGTTCAGTTAAGCTATTACAAATTTGGAGGTGTGTTGATTGCTTCAATTATATCAAAATATGTGGTGGTGTTACATTGATAAAAGTTTGTAAAGTTGATTGGAAATTGATATGTGCTGGCAATATTCAATTGACTATAGAATGTGTTTGAAGTGATGATGTTGATTAAGATCAAGTATCTTGAGCATTAAACAATGTGTCCTAATATACTGATACTGCATCATATGTTTTGCTGGATATAGTTGAAAACTCAGAAATACTTGTTCTTAAAAATGGAAAGCCATACAAAATAAACCAGTATCAATACGGCTCCAACAATAATTATATTGAAATTTTGATAGGGTAAAACAGCCACTTCATTCATCAAGTATATCAATGAACAATCTCTGCCCTTGAGAATAATGTTGGAGGATACTTGGAATGAATTAAAATTTCCTATTCAATCCCAATAAGACTATCATTAGTATATATTAGAATTAATTGGTGATCCAATGGAATTGAATTTGGAATGAGTCATTTCGATTCACTGGCATGGAATTAACATCATGATCAATTTAATATATGGTTCATGCCTGGTTTCTTAGTCGTTTAGAAAATCATTCAAAAGCTATTGATTCATTAGAGGCCCTAAGGCTTGTTTCACACATACCCAGCAGTTAGGTAACCATTATTGTTTATCCGGTATGATTACATAGTCCCATATAATGCAATGTTCGTACAGCTGGGCAAACATCACCAGTTACCCGACTGCCGGGTGTGTGTGAAACAAGCCTTAGGGCCGCTAATGAATCAATAGCTACTGAATAATTTACTAAACGACTGAGAAACCAAACTTGAAAAAATATTTTACAAACTAGCTTCAAGTTAATAATCTTGCTAACTATATTCAGCAATGCCTGAAACGACGTCAAATAGTGGAACCCAATTTTATAATATCCTAAAAATAATTGTGAAATAATCAAAGAAATTGGTCAATTTGGGTTGCAGCAACATAATTTTGAGAAAATGTTGGATTAGTACAGTAGGCCTATCTATAGTCACTGAACATGTCAAATTGCAAGTGGGATGTGTATATATTTGAGTAGTGAGTAAGTGGAGTTTGAGCATAAGGACAGAGATTAAAGATAATAATTAAATGAGACTGAAAAACATTTTCTCATTGAAAAGAATATGGATTAATTATCTATAAGGATTGGAATAGTTTGAATCAATTATTGGTAGATCATGGTTCAAATCAGTACGGTAGCTGCTGGCTTGTAAGAAACATTTCTTGAAATCGTAAAATTAAATTAGCCCAGTATGCATACAAGTTCTAATAAGAGGTTTATCGTTTATCAATATAGTTACTAGTTACTTGGATGATCATCATGATATAAAAGCTCATTAAAATTCCACTAAGAGGCTACTAGTGTGATAACTAATTTTAATTTGATTATATAATATCACTATCAATTTATAATAATTATAATGTAGGCGACGACCAGTTCTGAACTTATTTTTCAAACAATGAATTATTTCTTTTTTCAGTCAAAAACAATTTAAATTCTCTGCTTTTGATTTTTGAAGGACGTTTCCATTGATGGATAGTTTTAAGATTGACTTTTGAAGCACACTGTCTGGAAAATAATGTCCAAGGGAAAATAGAAGCAATAATAAAAATAAATTCATGAGAAATTTGAAATCAAGCAGCATTGGTAGATTAAAACTAACAAAATGAGAAAATGCATGTTCACTGAGAATGTCCCAATAAAATTTATAAATTCTAATGATCTATAAAATAAATTGGTACCGTAGTCAAGGTCAATGTATAATAATGAATAGCGAGAAATCTACCTAAAAATGAATAACAATTCTTTCTTGGTTTTTATATTAAAAACTGTAGTTAATTAATAGGTTCTTAGCTTGGCTTTGAAATAAGTTAATAAAGGGGAAAACTAGTAGAGTTTACCCTACCCGAGTATTGAAACATAGTTATTGAATTAGAGTTGGTAACTGAAAATGACTAGACAGATTTCAAAGAGTTAGTGATGATGAACTTTTTAGGTTAAATTTTAGCCATTTCATTTTAGTTATTTCTCACTTCAAAATAATGGAGCAAAGCTATGCAATTAAGAAACTATGGTATTTAAGGGTGTCTTAAAATAGACTAAATTGCAAAAATTGATATGAAACTGCTTACCTTGTGAAAGATATCCAGAATTGATTTTCCATTTATTCATCACTAAATCATTTGAGCACTTCAGTATTTAATCAGTAGGCACTGTTTAAATAGCAAATTTAAGGTAACATTCCAGTGATGTGTGTTGAAAAATCTACTGGAGCACAAAACAGCTCTTCTCTCTATCAGTGCTAGACATCAACTGATGAAGGTTTGAGGTTTGATGATGACGTTGAAGAAAATGGAGGCAGTCAGCTGATTATGAAAGCCGGTAACTGGTAGCAATGCCAACTTGATTATCATGTGGTTGTAGTTGGTATTACTGGGACTGTTTTTGTTTACAGGAGACCGAATCAAAGTGGACCCGGTTCATCAGCTGATGTTACCATATTAACGCTCTCAAATCGACAATATTGTCCTAATCGACAATAACTATAATAATTATTGTACTTTTTAAAACTATATATTTTTGGATTTTCAAAATTTTTCTTAGAAAAATAACAGTTTTAGATCAAATAGTATTGTTACTAGTAATACAGTCGTCGCCCTTCCACTTCTTGATTGCCCATTTTGTGCCAAAAGCGTTTTCAAGCCCCCCCAAACAATTTTTAAAATCAGGTTGAAAAGTAGATTATTGGTTGAGTTTATGGGAGCCTTCTCATTTACTGGTAAATGTTACTGGTGGAGTCTGATTGGTCTATTCAAATTCTTCAACATCTTTGAATTTTAATAGACCAGACGACAGGGAAGTGATAGCCGTGAGCCGAAGCAGGTATCTGTTCAATCAGATAGGGATAAGCTGCGTTCCACTGGGCACTCTTTGTAAGGGTGACCGATTAGATCGGCCAGCAAAAAAGACACTGTTCTCTGCTGTAAAATCACTTCCCGGTGGTTCTGAACCCACCGAAAACTGGTTAAGTGGTAGATTGGACATAACTGTCCAAACTTCGCCACGTCAACAAATAAAAAAGTCATTCTATTCTAAAACTGTAGGTCCAGCTCATCAATTTTCATCATCATCATTCAACTCATTACCCACACACAGGTCTCAGACCTATGTGGGCTTCATCCTCCAAAAAATGACACTGGTAACATTTACTGGTTTTGAAATCTTGAAATTTGGTATACATGACGAACTGCGCGTATTACTAATAATAATTACAGTATTTGACTTTATGAATAATTGCACGACTATGAAGTCAAATATTTGAGTAGAAAATTAAAATATTTTACTCACTGAGCACTGCAGTGGCGGCCGGCAATCAAAAATTTTTGTGAAGGACTCTTATACTAAATTATTCCACAGAAATTAAATTATTTTTTAATATTTGGATTTTCTCTTAGTGTTGGAGACACATTTCGACCATTATGCTAGAAATGGGTGATCACATAGGGAGGTCGGCAGGATGGCTGTAGTATATTCGTCATTGAATTGGAAGTAATTTTATTTATGATGTTGAAGATCCATCTTGTTTCCACTAATATGTAATATAAACTTAAAAAAACCACTTTTAAATGGAAATTAACTCACGTTATGGCGTGACGGCCGTTTCGCTCTGTTGTCTAGAGCATCGTCAGACAACCCACAGTACACTGACTTAAGGTATGAGTTTGAGGGTTATGTATGTTGGAATGGTGCTGGGGTGGGGGGATGAGTAGGCGGGAGGTTTGAAATTGGGATTATTTTGTCAAATAGAGTGTGTGAGAAGAAGTTAAGTTGATCATTTAAAATGTTGTCAGGTTCCTGCTTTGCATGTTTGTAAATCTCATATTCTTCTAAAACATTGAGTTTATGGCTTTTGTGAGTGAAGTGTAGTGTGTCTAAATTAGTGTCAATGTCTGTATAACTGTGGCCTGTTGAAATGATGTGTTCAGCAAAAGTGGAATGTGTGTTTGGGTGTGAGATGGCTCTTGTGTGTTCTTTGAATCTAGTGGTGAGTGTCCTGCCAGTTTGTCCTATATAGAACTTGTTGCAGTCATCACATTTCAATTTGTAAATTCCAGATCTGTTGTACTTGTTTTGAGATGTTGTCTGAAAATGCAGGTGTTTTTTGAGTGAATTATTTGTTCTGTAAGCTATTTTATGAGTTTCCTGAATGAAGCTGCTATTTTATGAGTTTTTTTTTGTTGAGGTAGGTAAGTGTGATGAATGTATGGGGGTTGTCATTCTGTTTGTTGCTGGTGTGAGTGATTGGTTTTGTTGATATTCTGTGCAGTAGTTTGTCTATTAGTGTGTGTTTGTAACCATTCTGTTGTGCTATGTATTTTATAGTATTCAATTCTGTAACGTAGGTGGTAGAAGTAATCACAAACTCATTGTAATTGATGAAATACATTTTATTAAAAGAACGAATAGCGTAAGTAAACTCATTACATCATGAAAATTCAATCGACAATAGAGACATAGTACAGTAGGCGTTGTCTCTCTGGTGTGGCACAGTCTTGCCAACTGCATAAAATAAAACTAAAATTCATGTACAAGGATATATGACACCTCCCCCCGTAATGAAACCTAGGGTGAATACCTTTCAGGAGGTTTTCTGAACCTAACAGGTCTAGCCTGTGGCGTATGGTAAATAGTATCTGTCACAATCGGTAATTTTGTAGAAACTGGCGTTGAATGTAAAACATTCTTGAAAGAATTAGAAAAGAAAGTAGAATCATCAACATCATTGCTTGTAATAGCTTTCGATTGTTCAGAAAGTACTGTTGATTTAGGCACAATTACATCAGTATCATAATGAACATTAGGTATATCAGTTGAAAAATCCTTTAAATTAATTTTACAATCCTTCATTTGATTAGCATGTCTCCTAATAGAAAGATTATCATCAGTAATGATATTGTACATAGAAGAACCAATTTTATCAGCTACAATACCGGTACCTGTATTCCATTTACCCTTATTATTGTAAATTCGGTACATAACTCTATCATTGATATTGAAACATTTATCTTTAATTGTCTGTTTTTGCATTTCCTTTCTTTGAGTATCTAACACTTTGTCAGTAATATTGAGTAGCATCAAATCTAGTCTAGTTCGAATATTTCTTTTCATGAGTAAATTACATGGACTTTCACCAGTAGTAGCATGTGGTGCTTTTCTGTAGTTCATTAAAAAATTATTTAATTTGAACCGTAAAGTAGAATTTACAATCATACCTTCGCAACATTTAATTAATCCTGACTTCACAGTTTGTACAAAACGTTCTGCCTGACCATTGGATGCAGGAAAGAAAGGAGCACTGGTAATATGCTTTATACCATTATTAGTACAAAAGGTTTGAAATTCACTAGAGGTAAACTGAGTACCATTATCTGATACTAGTGTAACTGGTAAACCAAATCTAGCAAAACATTCACGCAAATTTTCAACTGTTTCTTTGCTTGAAAGAGTTTTCATTATGTAAGTTTCAACCCACTTACTGTAACTATCAACAATTATTAACAGCCATAATCCTGGAGAAGGATTAGCAAAATCTATATGTAATCTTTGCCATGGTCCTGAAGGAAATTGCCATGGATGTAAATTCACATTAGACTGTTGTCTAGAATGACGCACACAATGTATACAATTCTTTGTAACAAGCTCAATATCAGAATCAATATTTGGCCAATAGACATAACTTCGTGCAAGGCCTTTCATTTTTACAATTCCCAAGTGTCCTTGGTGTAGTTCCTCAAGTACTTTAGATTGTAAAGATTTTGGAATCATAACTCGTAAGCCTTTCATAATACAACCTTGTTCAACTGAATATTCAGCAATATTGTTTGTATTTTCACCATTTTCAGTACCTGAAATTTGTCGAAGTAATTTACACATATCTGGATCTTTTCTAGTTTCATGAGCTATTTGTTCCCTTGTAACCGGTAAAATATTAATTTGATTCATTTGTACAATTTGAACCTCATCAATAGTATTGTCATTAACCATTTCCATAGGAAATCTTGAGCAAAAATCAGCATTCAGTGGTCTTACGGTATTGTATGGTGTAATCAAAACCTTGTAAAAATAATGAATAATGTAATAAACGTGTAGCACTGATGGATGGAGTAGCAGCATGAGCATTTAAGATGCTTTGTAATGGTTTGTGGTCAGTCAGTAAAGTAAAATGACGACCAAACAAGTAATTGAAAAATTTCTTAACTCCCCAATAAATTGACAATGCTTCCTTGTCTATCTGGGAATAATTTCGCTCAGCTGCAGTGAGACATCTACTAGCAAAAATTATGGGCCTTTCCACACCTTTTTCATCTAAACATGAAAGAACCGCACCAATAGCATATTTACTATAGCATCAGTAGCAACAATTATAGGTTTAGTGACATCAAAATCCGCAAGAGTAAGTTTTGTTTCAATATCTTTCTTAATTGTTTGAAATGCAGTTTCACACTCTTGTGACCACGAAAAAACAACATTTTTCCTGAGTAAGTTGTATAAAGGTGAGAGAGAATTAGCCATGCCCTGTATAAACCTTGAGTAATATGTAACAAACCCTAGAAAAGATTTCAACTCTGATACATTTGTAGGACGTTTTGCATTCTTAACAACTGCAATCTTATCATCAGTTTTATGTATGCAATCTTTGTCAATTTTAAACCCTAAATAAGTAATTTCAGATTTCAGTACTTCACATTTTTCCCATTTAAGTCTAATACCATTTTCACGGCACATACTAAAAAACATATTTTAAAACAAAAAAAGAAACCGACTTCAGTGAAATGATTAAATACTCACGTACTAAAAAGTTTAAAATAAAAGTATTTACTTTAAACTGAGAAAATTTTAAATTTCATACAAGTAATCTTTTGAAGTCGGTGCCAAATACTTTATGTAGTTGATAAGAAATTCTATCTAATATCAAAACTAACAATGTATTTTTTTGGAGGATGAAGCCCACATGGGTCTGAGACCTGTGCGTGGGTAATGAGTTGGATGATGGTGATTGATGAGTTGGACCTACAGTTTTAGGTGGGTTCCGAACCACCGGGAAGTGATTTTCAGCAGAGAACATTGTCTTTTTTGCTGGCCAATCTAATCGGTCACCGTTACAAACAGGACCTACGAGAACGCAGCTTATCTATCTGATTGAACAGATACCTGCTACGGCTCGCGGCTATCACTTCCCTCTAAAATCTATTGTTAAATCTATCTCTCTAAACCCCACATAGAAGTTTTTGGGATGAGGAAACAGAAAACCTTTCAATTATTTCTTCGTTAGAAATAGACTCAAGTACATGTGCACAAGTTCCTGCACAAATCCTAAACATTATTATTTTAGCTAATTCATATTCAATTGTATAATAATAATAATAATTATAAATATATTTTCATTAATTGACATTCTATCTGGTGACTTCTTAGTATATTTTTTAATGTTGTCACGTTAAACACGGTTTCAATCAACTTTACGACCCCCCCCCCCAAAACGTTTTTTGGAACCCCCCCCCCCCCCCCAAGAATTTCAATGACGCATTCTGCGTCATAGGACCCCCCCTGTGGGCACCCCTGACTATGGGTTGTAGTATGGCCCAATTTAATAAATTTAATTTAATTATGGTGATGGTGAGGAACCTCAACTTCCTTACCGAGACCACTTACATTGTTGCGGCCCCAGGCAAACATATTTAAATGAATATAATAAAAATTAAACGTCTTAAATAGTAATTCAACATCAGAAAATACAACAATAATGGTTTAACGTCTGATAATTGAAATATTTTCAGTGAATGAATGAAGGTTATGATATTAGTGATAGTGTTTTATAAACACTTATTTTAAGTTCCACCTGCCACTAAAAGATGTTGGGTGGATGCGGAAATAAAAAGAATCCACCTCACGGCAGCAACGTGGTTTGCCCAGGCTCAATCAAAATTGGACAATTTGTAAGAATTTACCCTCCTGTACTTAATTTTATATTTTTAAAGTATCTGATCATTTTTGAGTTCACATGTATATAAGACTAATTCAGAGTAGACTGTACCTATTGCTGTCATTGCTAGCTAATTGCAAGTGCTGTAGTAACAATCTAGGATGTCATCATTCAACACTTTTTGGCATTAGCTATTTGTAAAATAAATGCATAAAGTGGGACTTTGAAAAAATCATTTCATCAGAAGTCGCACGGTAAAAATGTACACCAATAAACTGCTGAGTTATTCTAAATAAATAGCCAAAAAATCAATCCTTTTGTTGATCATGCACCAATTGGTAGGTAAAAATGTAGGGCGAAGGTACTCTGCAGTACAGCAAACAAACACTATAATCGACAAAAGCTCTCAGTTCAGAAGAAATTTGTCTGTACGAATTACAAATTTACTGGTAAACCACGCGCCCACTGGAGTGTCAAGCTTTAAACAAGGTTTGTTTCACAGTATATTTTCAGCCCTCATTTCTGAATGTAAACCTAATTAATTACTACTGTATAACGAGCTATAATATTCGATTTCATACATTACTCCAAGTTGATAATTAAAGCCTGCTTTGAGGCAAGAGAGGGCCTTTCAATAGATGTCATAAGATTATGCAAATCATGCACATTCAAAGAAAGATTATATTTTTTTATGTAATATTAATTTGTAAATATAGTTTTTAAAGATATTTTCTTATTTTGTTTTCAGGAAAGCTAAAATAATGACGGATAAACTGGTTGAACGGGTTAATGAGAGTATACTTAATCTACGATGAACCTTTGAATGATTTATAAAATACATTAGGCTATAGTTATCTGTACTTATTATTGATTAATTAAATTCTTATTACCTAACTGTTGTTCTTACTTGAATTAATCCCTAGCATACGTCATAATATTAAAAATAATAAATTAAAGTAATTAAGCATTGTTTCAACATTGAGGCAATATTTTTATTTTGCTTTTGTCAATATTTTGATAAAACATTCTCCCAACATTGAGGCAATATTTTATTTTGCTTTTGTCAATATTTTCCAATATTTTGATAAAACATTTTCCCAACATTGCTACATTTTCAAAATGTTGAAGGTTTCAAAAAAATATTTTAAAAGTATTGACAAACATTTTCAAAATATTGTCACAAGGTTCGAGCATGGCTTGAAAAACTTTAAACTTCATATTTATTTTTCAATCTTTCATCGAGTATATCACTGCAGTCTCGCCCATGACTATGGATGTCAAGAGCAGTAGGCTACTCTACCTTTCCTACCGTTATTTCCCCTAACTTTATTTTTTGTTGCTATTTCCAAACCTGATTATAACTTTTAGTTTGACCATTTTCCATGTTTTCCCCCATTTTTAGGTTCTACTTTTTTGTTTTAATCAGCGGTTCAGATATCTTACATTAGCTTCGTTTATTTTTGATTTTAATATTTCCATTTCCTATGACATTGACCTACATTGACTCTTAAAATTTAGAATTTCGATTTTATTGTCTTCCTGGTGCAATTTTACAATGAGTCTTGAAACTTGTGAGTGGGTAATGAGGTGAATGATGATATGATGAAAAAACCCAAGCCTGAACGGGATTCGAACTCGAGACTTCAGAATCAAGTTAAAACCGTATACTGTTTTAATAGTAAATGAGATTATTATTCAACTTTTTGTTGAATGGAACAAGAAATCCAAGAATTTAATATTATTTAATTTGAAAAAATATACATTGATTGTAGAATAGACAGAATTATTGCAACCTATATTACAACAAAAGCCAATGCACCCAATAACAATTTTACATTAATATACAGACATCCTTATTACAATAAGTGCAAGTTTTCTTCAACCTAAATGCAATCAATTAATTTCAAAAAGTATTTGATAAATTGATATTTTTCTCATAGAAACTGTTTAATTGTTTCTAATAACATTCAATATGCAGTATAACACTGTACATTAACTGCACCATATGATGTGAGTGACATTAATGCTGAGTGATTGTGTTCTAAATTCTTAAAAAATAAGCGCCGAGAATGCGCTTAGTTCTTAGAAATAATTCAGTATCAACAGTTGAACAATGTACCTAAAATAACAGTTTAATCGTACAGAAACCAGAGCATGAGTTCATTTTTCTTGCGTTTTATTTATAAAAGTTTAAGATTGAGTATTGCTTAGTTTATGTAGTACTCGACGGATTCAGATGTAGTTAATAATAATCAGTGTATGGCTTCTATTGGTGGAAGACCCTTACGGGTAGTCGAAGATAGTTTTAACATTAGTTGTAGATGAAAATGCTGATCATGCTGAAGTTGCAGTTTCAAATTTTCTAACTAATAATAATTATTCGATATGTTAGTAACAAAGTGAATTAATCAATGCTGACCTTGCTAAAAAATCAACCAAGATTCAATGAAAAATGAATGTTTGTGATTGACCTATCTGTGGCAATATTAATAATAAGAAAAATAAAGAGTGCGAGGTTTTGAATCAAGTTTTAATTATAGATAAAATTAATACTGGTTGGTTAATAAAACGAGCCTGTAAAACAATATAGGATTCAAAAAGCTAGTTCACGTTTTTCTCCGTTTTGATTTCTTATCTGTTATTTTTTCTCTCTTGATTCCCTTGTCTTGAAACATCTTCAGGTCGGCACAAAACAGAATCTGTAATGAATTCAATAATAATACAGAAATTAGATACATATTGACATGAATTTTTTCTCAAATTCTTGCACATGATTATAAGAGCAAATGTAATTAACTCTGGTACCTATTTCGAAATCCAAGTTTTCCTAATGAATTTGTGATTGTATTGAAAAAATGTTCTGAGCACAAACTCATGCGAATTTCATAGTAGGCTGAATAATGAAAATGTGAGCCTTGAAGACTATGCTTGTGCACACGAAATTTGAAATATTTTCAATGTAAAATCTTTAGAATAGTATAGTGATTGGACGTTGGACGTTCCTTTTAATTTCGAAAATTAAGCGGACTTTTCGAAAATTCTCATTCAATGAATACTTGCTTTTACAAAGATAGATCTTGTATTTATCACAGGTATAAAAAATATCTTGTACTAGCAGGTTGCCCGATTCAATTGAATCTGGATTATCTGAATGTGTGATAACCTATCTGCAAATTGAATTTAATAGTATATTTTTCTCATTTCTTCTTCGACTTCCTTCATCCTGTTACTTCTTGTATCTTTTTCTCCTCCCTCTTGCCTTTTTTTTCTTCTCACTCTTCCTCCTCTCCTCCTTCAATCCCTTACTCTCCAACAGCAAGTAGCTGTTTATTATATAGGATTGGGGAATGATTGAGGGGATAATTTTAATCTCCGTGGAACATAATGCAATAGAGAAAACCCCTATGATTGAGAAATCATTTGACTAATCTCGAAAACAGTCTTTTCTTTCTTATATATGTAGTTGCAAAGAATCTCTGATGAATGACTCTCATATAAGCCGAGAAGAGCTGATCAGATTCTTCAAAGTAGAAACATGACAAATAATAATAGTAGTTGTGATTGTTGTAAACAATTGAAAATTGATGTTTTAATTTGTACAAAACTTTTGATATTTTCTATCAATAAGAAATTTTTACTATGTTCAATTTTGTAAATACTGTACATTTATTATTTAAAAAATTATTAATTATTATAATTTATTTAATTGTAACAATTATTGTCATGGATAAATAGAAAATTATATTATATATTTTTGTTTTAACAGGCTTACTTCTTGCCCATTCCTCTTTAAATCCAATTAGCATTTAACATTGATATTATTTCTTGAGAAAATCTCTGAGCTATGAATGAATGAGTTATTTATTCAACAAAAATGAATTGAATCATACAGTTTACGGAGTTTCAAAGAACTACAGGATTCAATTATTGGAGTTGAAAAGATGGATGATCAAAAATCTAGATATGATTGATTAAATGTTAAATAATACATGTGAATTCCAATGATGTTTATATTTCTCGATTATATTAAAACAACAGGTTTTATAAATATTCATTTCAACAACTTTGATAAAATAATTCAATAACAGCAACTTTAGAACTCTAAAAGATTTGCTAATATCATTTTATATCAACGTTCAATGTCTAACTTTTTAATGGAGTAACAATGAAATGAATGTATATATTTCAAGTCTCTCTAAGTCTGTGACTGACAAGACGGCGAATAGGAAATAGGAATAGAGGCCATAATTGTCTGATACGATAACTTACTATTATGGTTTCTTTTGTACAATATCATATTGGGTAAGATAGACCGTGATGGATGCCATCTCGCGTTAGTCACATACAATGAATTGCTTATCAAGTACTTACAGTATGAGCCCATCCAGCTTGATCACCATACAGAAGTCGGAAATGATCTCCAATTTCATCATAAACTTTGGTTGTAACCGTCTTAGCTGCCTTCAAATGCGGTAAGTAAAGCTGTGATGCTATTTGAAACACATGCGTATCAACTGGAACGGATTCCAAGTGGTCGAGGGACATCAGACTAATGCAGTCAGCAACCTGATAATAAAACACAATCAGAAAATGTGTAAGAAAGCTTTATTAAAATAGTAAATAGACATAGAGGAAGAGGGATGTGAGAAAATAGAATATCTGAATACTCATTGAATATCTGATCACTATTGATATGATAGAACTTAATTGAGCACTTTTAATAATAGAATTTTTAAATTAAATTATCAAAATTGAATAAAGACGAATGAATTACAAAATCATTTCAATAATGCAATCGTAATGTATAGTAAAAATGAATCAGTTGAATAATCATTTCGAAAATGCATGTTATTCGATTATTTGCTGTTCATTTCTACATTCACATTCAATGGATTAAATGTTTCAGCACTGTTAGATTGTGTCATTCTCATACTTTCAGCAATAACTACTGTGATATACTATTCAATCCAGATGCTGAGAGATCAAGGACGAAAACTGTTTCAATATTAAAAATCTACATTTTAGATCAATAAGGGTGCTTCACATCTAGATATCTAGGTAGCAGTGGTACTGTGCATACGTTGTCTGAACAGGCTCTGCGAATTTTGAAGCATAGAATTTTAATTCGAACGGATAAGTAGTATTTTTGTTTATTATTATTAGTATTTATAATATCTTAATAATTTACATCATTAACTTGTCTAATATAAGTTAAAGTATTTAAATAAAAAGTCAAATTCTATTTTCGAGGTTAGGTGTACCGATATTGATCAATTTTCTTGTAATTAAATAGTCTCAAGTTGACAATTGTAATAAATTAAGTAATATTTCATTAAACATTTAACTAAAATCAATTGAAAACAATTTTTAGCTAGGAAAATGAGTCCAAACAAGGCATCTAAATCTAATTGTTCAACTAAAACTCAAGTAGCTACGCGATCTCAGCAATTATTAACGAAAAAATCTCCAACAGCTCTTAAAGCTACTGTAGATGTAGAAGAAAAGGTTGCTAAACTATTGAGTGATCACACCAAATTGAAAACAAAATTAGAAACATCACTAAAAAATTCTGAGGAAGAACGAATAGGGTTAGTGGATCACATAAAATCTCTGGAAGTTATTGTAAAATTGCAGCAGGAAGACCATAAAACTGAAATACTAAATCTCACGAGTCAATGTAGGTCTATGTCAGAGGAAATCGAAATATTAAAATCAAAAATAAACTTGGCTAATGTAAGATCTGAACCTCTGATCAATACAAAAAAAGTAGAACCTAAATCAAATGGGGAAAAAATAAATAGAAATGGTCAAACAAAAACGTATAGTCAGGTTTTGCAAACAGCAACCAAAACTAAAGTAAGGGCAAATAACGATAGGAAAGGTAGAGTACTGCTCTTGACATCCAGTCATGGACGAGACTGTAGTGACCTACTAAATAAAAGATTAAAAAATAAGTATGAAGTTCAGAGCTTTTTCAAACCAAGTGCCCCTATAAACGCTATCGTAGAGTCAGCACAGGAACAAACTAAAGATTTTGGAAAAAACTATTTTCTAATAGTACTGGGTGGCTCAAACAATATAAATGAACCTAATCTAAAACATCTTCCTGAAATAAATGAAAAAATTAAAGAGATTGTGCCACTCAGCCAAAAAACTAATGTAATAATAAGTACAATTCCGTATAGGTTTGATAGGCCAGAGCTAAATGAAGCCATTAAGTCAACAAATAAATCAATTCATAATACAATCAACAGCCTAAAAAATAAGAATTCTAAGCAGTTGGGGATTTGTTTTCTAAATGAAAGGCTGAAAAAACAAAACTTCACTAATCATGGTCTACATCTAAATCAATCTGGCAAAGTAATATTTTGTAATAGGCTGGCAGAGCTGATTGAAAGTCGTTTGCAATCTACTGTCAATAATTCTCCTAAACAATCATCTAACGAACCTTTTTTAGTAAAGTGGCTCAAAACCGGGAAGGGAAACTAGTTTCAGATGATAAATTCATATCTTCAATTGTATTAAAAGACGTTAATCGATCAAAAAATCAGGATAGCATTAGTGGAAGGAACTCTTGTAGCAATCTGATAGGCTCTCAAGATTCTAAGAGATTAAGTAAATCTACTTCAATATGCAAAAGCAACGATAAAGTAATAAGGGATGATAGGGAAGTACCGGTACTCACTGTGTTCCATCAGAATATTCAATACATTCGTAACAAAATAGATAGAATCGAAGTATTTTTTAAAGAAGAGGCTCCTGATATAGCTATTTTCACAGAGCATGGTTTAAAAGAAGATGAATTGTCACAACTTAATATTCCAAACTATTCATTGAAAACGTCGTATTGCAGGACATCTCATCGAAGTGGGGGAGTAGCTATCTTCACTAAAAATGCTAAGAATATGCAAATATTTAATTTAGAATATGCAGAGAAATTTGCTGTGGAAATGGATTTAGAAGTTACTGGTTTGAGAGTAAAAATCGACAATAATTTCGAAGTAGCGGTGTTAGGTATTTACAGGTCACCAAATGGGGAATGGAACAATTTTTGTGAACTATTCAATAGGCTTTTAGAGATTACTACTACTCGTTTTACAAACGTTATTGTAGCGGGAGATTTTAATACAGACTTTGCAACACAGAATAAAATGACAGAAGATTTAAAGGATATTATTTGCATGAATAACTTGGAAATAAAAGTTCATGAATATACCAGAGTCACAAGAACATCACAAACAATAATTGATAACATCCTTACTAATATAGATTACTCTAAAACAAGATTAGGCGGCTCGGAACTATCTGATCATGACTATCAAATCTTAGAGGTGGGGTTGCAAGGTCATAAATCAATTAAAAAGAGTAGAGTAATGAAAGAAATTCAACAATGTGAACAGGGGAATATCGATTGTTTGAAGCAGAATCTGCTACAAGAAAACTGGAGTAGGGTTTACAATAGCAATAGTTTAAATGACAAATATGATAGTTTCATTAATATTTTAAGGTTTCATATTACTATGAGTTGTCCAGTTAAAAAAGTCCCTGTAAAGAACAAATTAGACAAGATTGAAGAGTGGATAACTGATGATATCCTTGCAGAAAGAAATAGGGTTAAAGATGCATATGATGAATTCAAACTATCTAGAAATATGTTAAGTGAAGATAATTACAAAGCTCTAAAGAAAAACTATATGAAAAAAGTGAAAAGAGCGAAATGTAAGAAAACAGCTGAAATTTTGAATAATAGTGTGTACTTTAACACAGCAGTGTGGGATGTAATAAACAAAAATAGGCAAGTAGCTCATGTAGATGCTTATACTAGTGTCCCCAGAATAATTAACGAAAATAAAAAATATATTGATGATAGTGTAGACATTTGTAATTTCTTTAACAGATATTATCAACTGGTTGCTAAGGATCTTCAAAAATCTCTTAATACAGGTATTAGTGATGCAAACATGAGGAATACTGAGGGGATTCAGAACGAATTAAAATTCCACCCAGTATGCCAAGACGAGTTGTCAAATATCATTGATAGTTTAAATAATAAAAAAACTGTAGGAATGGATGGGGTATCCAGTAAAATTCTGAAAGAATGTAAAGATCAATTGTTAGACCCTTTGATTCATCTGATCAATCATTCATTAGAACAAGGTGTTTTTCCAGATAATTTAAAAGAGGGGAAGATCTTGCCAATCTTCAAAAGTGGCGATAGAGAAAAGGTAGAAAACTATAGGCCCATTAGTATTTTAAATGTAATAAGTAAAATTTTTGAAAGAGTAGTTCTAAATAGGTTACTTCTGCACCTTCAAGAAGCTAACTTTATCTGTGATGAACAGCATGGCTTCCAGAAAGGGAGATCAACAAAAACAGCCATAGTTTCTCTAGTTGAAAAACTAATAGATATATTAGATTCAGGTGATAAAGCTACTGCAATCTTCTTAGATCTGTCAAAGGCATTTGATTGTGTTAATCATAGAACTTTATTGGAAATACTGCAAAATGTAGGTGTAAATGGGGTTGAACTGAAATGGTTTGAATCATATCTTATTGGGAGAAAACAATGTGTAGAACTAACTACAGTAGTTGGTAATAGTATAGTAAAGAATAAATCTAATAAATTAGAGGTGCAAGCTGGAGTGCCTCAGGGGTCAATACTAGGTCCATTGCTTTTTTTGTTATATGTCAACCGTTTACCTAAAGAATTAATTAGTGGTAGAGCCCTCTTATTTGCTGATGATACATCACTCATTTTCAGCAATTCCATTCTAGATAATTTAGAAATAAGTGCCCATATAGGTGTGCAGTCCATTGTCCAATTTTTAAACCAGTTGAAATTAACTATAAATAGTAAAAAATGCCAATACCTTCAATTCAAAAACAAACATAATTTAAATGAAGATAGGGCTATAAACGTGTTTGTAAACGATAATCAATTAGACCAGGAAGAAGAAATTGCATTTCTAGGAGTTACGTTGGATAGACGATTGACCTGGACTCCATACATTGAGAAAATATGTAGTAAAATTTCATCTGGGGTATTTGTCCTGCGACAGCTCGCTAGATTGAATGACAAAAAGTTACTTTTTACAGCTTACCATGGGCTCTTACTGTCACATATTAGGTATGCTATCTTAGTATGGGGTAATTTATCAAAACAAAATCTTGATAGGGTGTTTAAGATCCAAAAGAAAGCGGTTAGGTGTATAGAAAGAGTAAATAGATAAGATTCATGTAGGCCGTTGTTCAAGAGACTTGGTCTCCTGACTGTACCCTGCTTATATGTGTATGAAGCTACTCTATATGTAAAAACGAATGATATTAACCAAAATCTTGATGTACATGATTATAATACAAGAAGCCGAGGAGATTATCACTTGGTGAGTCACAATAGTAGCCTATTCAAACAAAAACCTAGTTATATTGGTAGGAAATTCTACAACAAGCTACCGCAGTTTTTGAAGAGTCTTGAAAATATAGAAATATTTAAAAATCAATTGAAGAAATATTTAGTTGATAAAGCTTTTTATAGTGTACAAGAGTTCCTTTCACATGAAAATTAAGCCTCACCTCAACTAATTGAAGTAATTATGGTATCTAGTGTATAATATTGTTGATCTTACTTGTCTTATACTCCTTAACTGGAGTCTCCAAGACGTAATCTACAAAAAAAAAAAAAAAAAAAAGTTTAATAATCTTAATCGCTATATGAAACACATATGGTAGGATGGTGGTATTCACGCTACTTCAAACTATCATTAACCATTCCAAAGCAAGTGCTTCATTTCGCGATTAAGATTATTATAAAGTCTTAGATGTTCCTCTGCGCAAGCGCCCTAGAAGAATGTTGCAAACTTACGTTCTCTGTTTCCAGAGTTTAATGTGAGCTATTATTGATTCTAAAATCAGAACTTGGAAATATGGGTGAAAATAAAAATAGAATCTGGATCTAGGAAGGCTGCATTGCCTATGAAGATCGTATAGAAAGAGATAAAATTGATCAGTTCACTATTTATTCATTTACTATTCAAAATATTAATATATAGTAAGTAAACATTGAAAATCCCTGTTCTGATCAATTTCAAGCAAGAGAAACTCAATCACTTTTATAAATAAATAATAAATCACTTACTTTTGCCCCTATTCCAGTGAGTTTCATGAGCTCCACTTTTGCTTCTTTGTAGGACATTTTTGTTAATTTATCAAGCCAGCTGTCTCCGCCGAATTCAATGATTTTCAGAGCAGACTGATGGATGTACTTAGCTCTATACCCAAATCCTAGTTTTCGAAGACTTTCTTCTACACCTTGTGCAGCCAGAGCTTCCACTGGTGGAAAACTGAAGTAAGTCACTCCATCCACATCACATATTCTATCGCCATAAGATGTACACAGCTTTTCAACCATGGACGAAATCCTTTAAAATTGATAATTTACATGATAAATGAATGATAATAGAATCTAACACATATGTACAGGAAAATTTCCAGGAAAGAGAATAAATGAGAGGTTTTGATTCAGACCCGTATTTAAAAATCTACCTTGAGGCTTCCTTAAATCAAGGGAGGCTTGGAAAGCATTTGGAATAAATGATTTTCAAGTCTTCTTCAAGTTGAAAAGTTGAGAAAGTCTCAAGATTGATTAAGAAATACGGCCTTCAGATCCAGATGGAATGAGGAAAGAAAGCTGAAAAAAATTCTTGCAAAGGACATAGAGTATTATTTCTCATCTCCACAGTATGGGAATTTGTGTGCAAACTTATGACTAAAAATAAGAAATAAACTGTTGATCATCATTACACACACACAGGTATCAGACCTATGTGGGCTTTATCCTTGGAAAAAATACAATAAGTTGACTAAAAATAATTTATTTCTTTAAAGGGCATCAAGATTTTACAAATTATTCATTTCAAATACATGCATGAAAATTGCAAATAATAGAGGGGACATCTCTAAAGCCGCGTCTCCACCAACCGAACATGTTCGGCAAACAGTGTTCGCTGGAATTATCTGATGTCGCCGAACATTGTTTGCTGTTGGTTTGGTGTGGACGCCTTCTTGAACATTATGATCGGTGTGGTGGGAACCTGTTGTTGGTCGTCACTGTTCGCTCATAGACCGAACATTTCAATTGAACTCACGAACATGCTCGGTGACCCATGTGTTTAATGTTTGTCCATTTTTTGTGTTCGCCAACAATGTTCGACAGACATGTTCGGTTGGTAGAGACGCGGCTTTAGACACATCTCTACCTTGATATATGATTATTTGTAGAGCAAATAAATGAAAATATATTCTCTACAGGATCTTGTATCAAAATTCTTATTCCATAAAATTTTTCTGCTGCCTCCTTGAATACTGGATTAGCATTTGACCAATTATCATACAGTTCTTTAAGAGATGTGTCCAGTGTAAAAACAATGAGATGTCAAAACAAACCTCATTGAATGCAATAGATTGTCTCAAATCAAACAAGGAAATCACAAAACAAAAGCTGACACGCTATGCTAACAAAGAAACGAAGACAAAATAGATACAATAAGAAAACGGCATGAAATAACAGTATAAAGAATAATAACCGTAAAAATTAGTCAACACTAAACAAAGAAATAATAGAATAGCTAGAATCAAAATATTCCCATAAAGTTGTTAGGCAATATTTCTAAGCTGGGCTCCAATTCCTCTATTTGAAAGCTGAAATGGAAATGAAATAAGATGTTCCACCAGGTGTGTCCGGATAGTACGCTCCAACATACAAACTCAAGTAAGGCTTGGCTGTAATCAAATTTAGCCTCCTGAAATACAACACACGAATAAACGTCCACTCTTATTAAATTATAATTATTTGAAAGAACTAATAATTACAGTAATCAATTTACATCACTTCAATAAAGACTAGTGTCAATCCATTTTGTTTTCCCCTGGACTGAAATATTTAGTTATTGACAACTATAATTTGAATTATTGAGTGGACTAATAATTCGAATATTGCTTTAAAAGAAAGCAACAAATACAGTCAAACTTCTGTACAACGAACTCCCAAATACCGAAACATCTAAATAATTTTCATAGCGACCCTTGGCATTGAAATTTTGGCAAGATGACTTCTCATCAACGAATACGTCTCTAGAACAAATTTTCGCCTCGATAGTCTATTTCGTTGTACAGAAGTTCAAGTTTAATTAAAAATAACTACTTAAAAATTGGTTTACCTTGATATATGATTATTTGTAGAGCAAATAAATGAGAATAAATTCTCTACTGGATCTTGTTTCAAAATTCTTATTCCATAAAATTTTTCTGCTGCCTCCTTGAATACTGGATCAGCATTTGACCAATTGTCATACAGTTCTTTAAGAGATGTGTCCAGTCTAAAATAATCAATTAGCAGTTTTTCATTCTCAATAAGCTCAGCTTTGGTGAAGGATTTAGTACTACTGTTATCAGATTTCTGCTTTTTCCCTTTGGATGCTTTAGTGCATTTGTAGACATTATATGCTAAAGAATCTTCATTCCGTGTAATTTTCCAAACTCTGTTCCTGAAGACTCCCGTCCACTCATTTTCTTTTGTTTCTTTCCATCTAAAATGAGAATCAGAATTAACAATCAAAATATAAATAAGATAAGTTTGAAGCAATCCTATCCTAATAGGATTTCATTGGACAGTCACCGACCTGGGGCAATTTACAAATAACAATTACAAATGTAATTATAATAATTATTATAATTACAGCCGACCATCTGCATTATCGGCCACTTATATTGCTAGTCAGAAAAATAAGCATCTGCTTCAAGTTTTCAACAGCAGATTAAGAGAACATTTTTGATTGGTTTCCTGTTTTTAACAGACTTCCAAAAAGGAGGTTCTCAATTCGACCTGCTTTTATAGCTTTGTACTTCAATTACGCGAGCACTATTAAACCGATTTTAATAATTTTTGTTTCAAATGAAAGAGCATCATTCAGCGGTGGTCCCATCCACGTTTCGCAAGTATCGACCCAATACTTAGCCCATTGATGTCTTCATTTGAATTTTATCCAAATAGGCTAGTTTCACACATAACCAGTTTGGGTAACTAGTGTCCTTTAACAGGCCGATCATTGTATCATATGGAGTGCTTCACCCTTACCCGATTTTTTAAGCAATGTAATTATTCCGAGTGAATAAGATCGGTTATCCAAAGCCGGTTATGTGTGAAACAAGCTTGTAATGTCCCGTTTTGGACAATTAGGTGAACTATACAAATTGAAAGGTACCACAGTTCATATGATAAGGTGTAACAGCAATGGCTGATCAGAGAGGAATTTAGCATTTGACAATTTGAATCGAGAATAACAAGAATATAATATATCTGTAGATTTAGTTATGTTATGGAGTTGTAGGAATAAGTTTATGAAATTTCAATTATGAGTTGGAGTAAAAAATGTTTCAAAGATCGTCAATTTAAAAAAAATTAGATGAAAAATATTTGAAGTTATTAATTTTTCAGTGTAGGTAGACTCTGAAAGGGGCCGAATTAAAATGATGAATCAAAAGCCATTTCACTTTTATGAAGCCTTTTGCTATTCTAATTTTCCTAAATACAACATTCTACGTTTATAAAGAGTTGTAGAATTTTACTTCGTTCATTAACATTTGTTATAGTTATATGTCAAATTGCTGTCTTGTGTTGCAACAAAGCAATAGAAGTGATAGCAGAGAGCCGTAGCAGGTATCTGTTCAGTCAGATAAAGATAATCTACGAACTCCTGGGCCTGCTTTGTAAGGGTGACCGATTGGATTGGCCAGCAAAAAGACAAGTCTCTGCTGTAAAATCACTTCTAGGTCGTTCGGAACCCAACTAAAACTGTAGGTCCAACTCATTATTCACGCACAGGTCTCAGTCCTGTTTGGGATTCATCCTCCGAAAAAAGAGGGACAGTCGATATTTTGTTTCTGGTCAATCCTCAACAGCCCAACCCATACTAGAAGACTGCAAAAATTAAATTTTCAGACTAAAAACAAAGCCTTGTAACAAATAAATGGCTCTGAATAAATTTAAAAATTGAATTTTCTTTAATGTTATTGTAGTTGACAAGTTTGATGTTTTTTTATTAAATAATTGGACGAAGAACAAATGAAAACTGATCATTTTACACAATTGTTTCATTAATCATTATATTTACATTACAAATTCAACCAATACCTGAAAGATTGTCCTCCGTTCAAAGTAAATCTCAATTGTAATTCTTGTTCTGGACAAGGAAGTGTGTATGCCATTGTTGATGAAAATAATCCAAATTGCAACTTGATAAGGTGAGCACCTGAACGAGACCAAAGGCTTTTTCCGAAATATGATGTCACAGGTAAGATCATTAATCACTAGAGAGTAATGCCATCACAGCCCTTTGTTTTCTACCTGAAATGTGGTAATACAATTATCACCTGTACATAGGAGTGGCCGTAGCCGAGTGGGTTAAGAGCTGGTTTGCTAGCCCAAAAGTCCCGGGTTCAATCCCAGTTCTGACCGAAAGTTTTTACCTCGGGCCACTCCCGTGTTTCGGAGGACACGTTAAGCTGTCGGTCCCGGCTGCCTAAAAAAAACAGTCACGTCAGAGGCCCTGAACTTATTCAGGTGCGACCTGATAACTCTGACACCAGACCTGAGCCAGCCAGGTGACACGATATTATTATTATTTTACCTGTACATAGAGGAAATGAAATGCCATGCGATAGATATTGCAGAGGAGCTAAAATGTACATATATTATTTGTAAAATTATATCAGTTTTCAATAGAGTGTGAGCAAAACTACGCTAACGATGTCACTAAATCTAACTTGTCTACTCTATGTCTCAACTAGCTTTTTAGCATATTGAATTTAGAGCAAGGGGCATAGAGGGGCCAGGTTAGAATTACTATCATTTTTAGCGTAGGGTTTGCTCAGATTTAATTAAATTCAGTATTTTTATGGTGTACTATAAATCAATCAGAACACTTTGTACTCTTTATGCTATCAATGAAAATAAGTATAGTACATGTAAGTTAAGACCAAAAATATGTTTATTGTAACGCATTAAACTCAATTACAAAATAATTCATATATTATCTCAAGAGGACTTATTAAATGTGTGCTATCGACTCATTTAAATGTGTGCCGTTTAACTATATTTATATTGGCATACAAGAAAAGTGAATAACAATCAAAATTTTGAACTTAAATTACAATATCAAAGCAAACCATAATAGACTTCTTAAATCTGCAAAAACGTAGCATTTGAAAAATGATAACGCAAAGTAAATAAGTAAAGAAAGATGACTTGTATTGTTATTTATTTGTGGCCTACTACAAAGAGTGAAGTGCCTGGTCTTTTCTTCTCAACCTGAACTACCTGCCTGAGAAAATAAGTGAAGGTGTGATTATTTTTTTGTAGATTCCGATTTGGAGACTCCAGTTAAGGAGTATAAGACAAGTCAGATTAACACTAGTCATACACTAGATACCATAATTACTATATCGATTAGTTGAGGCGAGGCTTAATTTTTATGTGAAAGGAACTCTTGTACACTATAAAAAGCTTAATCAACTAAATATTTTTTCAATTTTTTTTTTAAATATTTCTATATTTTCAAGACTCTTTAAAAACTGCGGTAGCTTATTGTACAATTTCCTACCAATATAACTAGGTTTTTGTTTGAATAAGCTACTATTGTGACTCACCAAGATAGTGATAATCTCGTCGGCTTCTTGTATTATAATCATGTACGTCAAGATTTTGGTTAATATCATTCGTTTTTACATATACAGTAGCTTCATACACATATAAGCAGGGTTCAGTTAGGAGACCAAGTCTCTTGAACAACGGCCTAAATGAATCTAATCTATTTACTCTTCCTATACACCTAACCGCTTTCTTTTGGATCTTAAACACCCTATCAAGATTTTGTTTTGATGAATTACCCCATACTAAGACAGCATACCTAATATGTGACAGTAAGAGCCCATGGTAAGCTGTAAAAAGTAACTTTTTGTGATTCAATCTAGCGAGCTGTTGCAGGATAAATACCCCAGATGAAATTTTACAACATATTTTCTCAATGTATGGAGCCCAGGTCAATAGTCTATCCAACAAAACTTCTAGAAATGCAATGTTTTCTTTCTGGTCTAGTTGATTATCGTTTACAAACACGTTTATAGCCCTATCTTTATTTGAATTATGTTTGTTTTTCAATTGAAAGTATTGGAATTTTTTACTATTTATTGTTAATTTCAACTGATTTAAGAATTGGACAATGGACTGCACACCTATATGGGCACTTATTTCTAAATTATCTACAATGGAATGCAAATAAGAGGGCTCTACCACTTCTTTAGGTAAACGGTTGACATATAACAAAAAAGCAATGGACCTAGTATTGACCGCTGAGGCACTCCAGCTTGGACCTTTAATTGATTAGATTTATTCTTTACTATACTATCTGGTTACTCTACTATACTATACTAATTACTGGAACTTCCAAAATTACCACATACTATGGAATTTGAGATGATAAATAATATTGCAATGCAAAATAGTAGACCGGCTCCCAACTTTTTACATAGATAATGGATGTGACTAGCGAACACGTTTATATCGGACGAATTGCAGATTCGCCGGCGAGTAGCGAGTGGCGCCGCCCTGCGGGATCGTATCTAAAGCAAAAATATATTGACCAATGCTCGCATTGGGCTCTCTGGTCGGGGAAACTCGGTCGACCTGTAACGTTCCTATTCGCTTAGCTGTAGGTGACGAACCACGAGAAATGTATCGGTCGACAAGTAGTGCTTTGGAGGCTGATGCCATTTTCATAGAGCGTCTAACCTAACCTAAGCTCACCCCGTGTCGTCGAGGCTTTAGAAATGCAAGAATGGCGCAGAGGAAAAAGTTCTTAAATGGAGGACAAGTACCTAGAAGTTTTACAACTGTAAGAAACCAGACAGCTCACCACCACTGGACGGCATGTATTAGGGTACGCGCATATTGAGGAGGTGTAGGTGAGGGTGTAGCTCGCCATGACCGCTAGGTAAAACAAATACATCATCTGTTATAAGTGCGCGCATAGCGAGCAGGTCGAGGTGGAGGTCCGCTTACAGCATTACTTAATGTCAGGCTGTGCTTGCTTTTACTACAAGAGAAAATTTATCATATTCCTATCTGCATCTCAGGGGTCGGCCAGGCGCATCTATGCCTCTAACAAAACATTCTAACCTTACCAACTATGTTTAAATTTGAATCAAGCCTGAAATATTCCTGAGAAATCAAGAAATAGATCAGCAACAGACTAGAATGATTCATGTGCAACTGTTGGCAACTTTTTCAGTCAGAGTTGGGCCTAGGTTTTTTGCAGCAGGAGTTTAAATGGATCCATCTTACCTAAGAGAAATAATAAAGATAGGACACGTTTAAAAGAAGACAAAATATTTATTGGATAACTTATAACATTCTACTGAGTGAATGAGTTCTTTGATAGAGGTTTCACGATCCAAGTATCTAGTCAACATGACTGTCATACAATTCTACATTGAATTGAAGTCGAATTCACATTACGGGAATTTTCTGAATAACTTATTTATTGTAATCCACAATGTTTCATTATTCAAGTATGTCAACTGCAATGGTTTGAAACTGATGATTTAAAGCTATTGACAACAAAACAATGAAATTCAGTGAATTTTAATAATAAACAAGAATAATAAGCATACCTTTCCTTCAGCGGTCGAAATAAATAGAAAATATAATGTGCATGAAATAGTATTATTTTTGGTCTGAGTGTATGCTAATCAAGCTCTTCACATCTTCAGAACTTTTAACTTCAACACTTCAACTTCAGGTCTTCGGGTCGGACTTCTAACCTAAAACCTAACATTTTTAAATGGCGCCAAAAAGCTAAGACATAATCAGCCAGCGTTGCCAACCATCCAGAATAGCGTATTTTATTGATTCCACTCAGCTTGCTGATGTTGTTCAAAGTCTAAAATATGTAAAAACATGTAAAGACGTTCGCGGGGGCTTACATTTAAGAATTTGAACTGTCTTGTTATATCATGTAACAGTTTATCTACTTAGTTTGCTATCAAATCAATATAGTCTAGCAGATGTTCAATTGAAAAAATATCTTTTGTAGGTACACCAATGTACTATGTATGTCACTCTTCATCGCCACCATTTATCTTGAAAACATGGGAAAAGATTGTGTTCATGTTTTCTTATGTTCAACATTCTACATTTAATAATTAGTTTTACTTGATTCATTAACTTTTGCTATAGTCAGATTTTTTGTTTAATATGCGTGTTATATTGGTCATATTTATTTGCTGAATATTTCATTATAAGAAATTTCTCATGTTCTCAAAGTTTCAGTATTCAATCAAAAAGCTTGAAATAAGACATTTTCAACTAAAATAATGACTTCAATGAAATGATACTCAAAAATTGAATGCGTACTGTTCTGAAATTTACCAAATAAAGTATTCACTTTAAACTGAGATAATTTTAAATTTATTACAAGTGACCCTTTGAAGTCGGCGCCAAATATGTTTTGAGATGAAAAAAAACTATTTAATATTTTAGGAGTTCATAATAAATTAAACGCAGACTTCTAAATGTTACTTGAAAAATTACAGTTTCCTTTTTTGTTTAAAAATCTGTTTTATTGCTTGATATAGGGCTAAGTATTTGGCCGATCCTTGCAAAACTTGGATAGGACCACCGCTGAATGATGCTCTTTCATTAAAAAAAATTATTGATATCCGTTCAATAGTGCTCAAGTAATTGATGTAAAAACATAAAAAAACAGGTCGAATCGAGAAACTCCTCCTGTTTGGAGCTGGGTTAAAAAAGGCTACATCAATTATGTGTTGCTTTTCATTACACACACTCGCCGATGCAGCTAAACTGTATAGTGGTGGAAGTGGACTGTTCCAGTTGAGCATTGAACTTCAGAATTTGATTTGGTGGGATGGGCATATTGATATACTAGCTTATTAAGGAAAGCAATTACAACCTACCTCAATACTTGATTGCGTAGAACGCTCCTTGGATCAAAACATACTGTTAAGGTCTTAAGAGTCACCCACAGTCAGTAACGGTCAAAGGGACTGTAGGGATAATACATCTAAAGTATTCAAGCCGGTGATAGCTGGAAAGTCCCCATGGATGGAGATCACTATAATTAGATAAACGCTTTGTAGAAGATATTGTTTATAAAGTAGGTAGCAGTGGCACTTACTCAAAGTCCATTCAAACGGCGAGAGCTAGAGTGACACTAATTGCATAAATTAAATAATAAGAGAGCTCAAACTGAGACAGAACTGATTTTCTCTATGCTCTCAATCTATTAGAGAAAAAAACAGTCGTCATGACAGAGGCACTGAACTTTTTTCAGGTGTGACAGAACTCTCTCTGACATCAGGCCTGAGCCACCCAAGGTCACACGATTATTATTTTTTATCTACTTATTTCAAGCTTGATACTTGATTTCTCCATCTTTGACCAGCAGAGCTGGATTGATTGCGTCATGGTGATGGCGATAGCTAGCCAAGGTCGCCAAAGTTGTCCTCAAAGAACTCCTTTAATGAGTTATAAGCTCTACCAATGAGCCAGGCTTTAATTTTGGTTCTGTAGCTGTTGTTATCCAGGCACTTTACCGCAGCTGGCAGCCTATTGAACATCAACATCTTGATGGCCAGGTTGGGGAAACAGTCCTTCTTTTTGTTAAGCCTGCAGTATGGAAGGTTCAACAAAAGGCCATGTCTAAGATTCAGGCCGTGAAGCTCTGCTCTTGTGTATAAGATGTCCATGTTGGTCTTGATATGGAGTAGGCTTACAAAGATGTAGTGGCTGTACACTGTGAGAACATCCAGCCGCCGGAAAATCGGTCTGCAGTGGTCCAGATAACCAGCTGAAGAGACTATATCCTAACAGCCTTCTTCTGAAGAAGCAAAACAGCATCACATTTTGAGACATGACCCCACAGCTGCAGGCCATAGATAAGATGACTGTGGAAGAGCCCATGATAGATGGTGACTAGATGCTCCTCCAACAATAGTGGCTTAAGCCTACGTAGCAGGTAGACAACATGTGACAGCTTCTTGCAGACATTGTCAATGTGCTCATTCCACAGTAGCTTTGAGTCTAGATGGAAGCCCAAAAGTTTTACTGTCTCTGGCCGGCAGTGCTGACTGAGGCTACACATCATAGTCTGTGTCTTCTCAGCATTGATGCTCAGCCTATTAGCCCTAAACCAATCTCTAGCCCTGTCAAAAATCTCATTTGCCCCTTCTGTTGCATCTTCTGGTGTGTTGCCCCTTGAACAGATGGTGGTGTCATCAGCAAAGAGTAGTATATTGCCTAGTAAGCTTAGATCATTTATTGCAATATTAAATAATACTGGTCCCATGACTGAGCCCTGCGGTACACCATGGACCACTGGGAGGGGGGAAGATGAGGCTCCTCGTATTGAGACAATCTGCTGACGATCTTGAAGATAGGAGCACAGCAAATGCAGAGCTGGTCCTTGAACACCATATTGCTTCAGTTTTTCTTTCAAGATTTTGTGAGGAACACACTCAAAGGCCTTACTCAAGTCAGCAAGAATAAGGGACATTGATCCTTTTTCCTCAAAGGTGTCCAGGATATTGGAGATCAGCCCAAATATAGCAGTCACAGTTGATTTCTGCTCTCTGAAGCCATGTTGGGCATCTGCAAAAAGATTGTTCTGCTCAAAATGAGACACCAGCTGATCCTTCATAATAGTCTCAAACACCTTGGCCAGTACAGGTATTATGGAAATTGGTCTATAGCTAGAAATTAGTTTAGGGTCACCCTTTTTATATATAGGAACTGTTCGAGCAATCTTGAGAGCACTGGGAAACACCCCTTCTTCAAAACAGGCATTAATTACCACTGAAAGGGAGTATGCTATCTCATCAGCAATATATTTCAGCATAATCACATTCATGCCATACACATCAGGGCTATGTGAATTTTTAAATGATTTTATGACTCTTGATACACAAGATGGGCTAACATGTCTCCATTTGATCAATTTATTCCCTGCAGTAAAAGCCTCTCCAAAGTTCAAAAAGTCATTGCTCTCATCTGATGGTGTAGAATCAACAATCCGATCCACTTCCCCTAGAATAAATCTGTTGAAGGCATCTGGACTTGCTGAGCATTTCATAGTTGCTGTCCTGGCCTTGCTGGTCTTACTAACCAAGTCCCAAGCTGCTTTACATTGGTTTGAAGACTGATATTGGCCTGTCTCTTTGCAAAATCAACATGCTGTCTATAATGTTTTTTAGCTCTCAGGTATGCAGAGTACAGATTGTCTTTTGTTAAACCAACAGCAGATTTTTAACCATCATGCAAAGTGACAACAAACTTCCTCAAATCTCTCAGGTGACTAGTATACCAAGAATTTTCCTGCTTTTTACATTTTTTCCTATTGATGTCCATTGGATTTGGCTTTTGAGTTCTTGTTGGAAATATAAGATTGAAGTTGTACCTGAAGCAGTCAAAAAAGTCATCAAACATCAGTTCAGCCGGCTTGCCAGAGATGATGCTGTCCCAATCCACATTTTTCAGTATCTGCTCAAATTCACGCAGTCTCTCTTCATTAATAACTCTAGTCAGATGAACATAGGCACTATCCCAAGGTGCCTGATGAAGGTTATTCTCCAGATTCATGTCAACATCCAATGTTACAGAGCAGTGATCAGCAATCACTGGATCTCCAACAATAACAGAATACTCCCAGGAATTCAGAGTTGTGGCCACCATATCCAGGCAGTTATGTCCTCTTGTGGGACTCAGATTGGCGATAAACAGGCCATAGCTCCTTAATAAATTGGCAAAATATTTTGTCTTGTCATTTTCAACATTAAGTGGGATATTGAAGTCTCCCCCAAGTATGATATGTTTGCCTAATGCGCTAAAGGCAGAAAGGCACTTGTCAAGTTCGTTAAAAAAATGTCAACATTCCCACTGGGTGAGCGATACACAGAAACAATGACTAGTGAAAATTCAGAAATTTCCACACCTGAAAGCTCAATATTCATTTCAACACAGAAAACACTCAATTCTATTGGCTTTGAGTTGTACTTATCAATAACATACTCAGCAACACCCCCATTCTTATGACTAGTGCGTGTGTAGACCGATTTCAGAGCTAGGTTACTAATGTTTTGATAAGCATGCACTTCTTGATCTGTTAGCCAATGCTCACTTATACATAATATATCAGGATATAAGTTTTCTGTAAATAACGAGATCAAATTCATTTTGGTTCTTATACACTGAACATTCAAGAAAGAAACTCTTCTACATTTCTAGGTCTTCTATTTCTAGGTCTACATTTATCTTGTGTGGGTGTGTTGAGGTTAACTTCAGACCGTTCTATCCCTTTTGCAGTCCGCTCATTCGCCTGAATAAAAAACGTTTTAAAATCATGTTTTTTGGCCAAATTGAGCTATCCATCAAATCATCCTTCCTAGCAAAATCCACGCCAATCTTAAAACTATCATTAGTTCCCTTACTTTCTAGCTTTTCCACAACAGCCTCAATTCCTGATAGCTTGGTGGATAATAATTTATTTATTGCATCAACACTTGTACCCTTTTTAACTTTTCCGAGATAAAACCAAGCTTTTTTATTCCCAGCAGCAATGCCAGCAGAGTCCTCACAAGTTCCAACAATAATCTTTGACAATAAGGTATGCCCCGGAGTTGATAAAGATTTCACCATACCATCCCGTTTCACACTTCTAGTGTCCACCTTATTGTTTCTCTTGCTAATGCTGAAAACCCTTCAGTTTTGAGTTTTGAATAATTTACTATTATTATCATCACGTGAATGATAATAGATATTTATTGAAATGATTCCTTCAAAATTATATTTATTTAATAATGTTATAATGATTACTATTTATACTGTAAGTAGGGATTTGGAAAGTCTCACTTTAGGGTATTATTGTGTTTAAATGTTAGGCTATACTAGACATAATTTCTTCTGGAGCTCCAAAGATACTCCTAGATGCTCCAAGTAGCCCTTTAGCACCTACTATGCAAAATAATGTGTAGGGTATCTATAATAATAATTAAAATACCAAACAAATATAAACAGCATTATATTTACATTTCTTTATACGAATTTTGGTTCTTATTTTAATTACAAATTATATAAATATTTCCAATATTTACAAAAATAATATTAAAAAATTAAAGGAATGAATCAATAATACATGGCAATACATTATTTAACGATAATTATCTTGATTACTATAAAATCAATAATATTATATGTATTTATGTTACTTTTTAACAGTTTTAAAAACGGTAGAACATACTGGAATATTATACACAGTTGAACATTTTTCATTGCATCAGTGATTTACGTTTAACCAGATTTAGATGTCGGTAGATCCTCAAAGAGAGTCTTCAAAAAGGAGTTTCCATTGATCAATTTGGTCGTAGCAATCACAAACTCACAAGCTGGAAGAATAGGAAGTTGGAATGATAACTTTTAGAAATAGATGACTGTATAGTAGCTAGCGACTAACCTTCTAGAGTCTAGACGGTCGTGCACACCAAGGACCGTATTTAAGAACCTAATTTGAGGCTTCATTAACTCAAGGCAGACTTAAAAAGTCTTTAAAAGACGAATTTTCAAGTCTCCCATGTGATAAGAAAGCCTCAAGGTCGGTTTTAAATACGAAACAGTGCACGGATGAAATAACTTAATATGGTACCGTATTAAAAGTAAATTAAGTTTAGGGTGTACTCCATGCTTTGCTGAACAATCCCTGTCACATTTTGATACACAATCTTACTGTTGAGATCCTTTGCCAATGTACAAAGCATATTTTTGCCATAGACTTGTATGGTAAAGCCGTCCACTAAACCTGATTAGCACATCAGACAACATCATGATGAATTAATTTCACGTTCACTTTCTGATGTCAATGTCTTACAAATATATTCTTTACTAGAGCTATGATAAATGACTGGAACTGGATTGCGCTTCATAAAATTAATTTTTTGTTAGATTTTAATTTGATACTAGAATTTTCTGTATCTTGACAAATACATAAATAAATCTTTTGAAGTTCACAAAGCGTACTAATTGTAAAAAACGTAACAATATTTAACTAGATTGGATTATAGGCACAGCTAAGAAAACAGTCATTGAACCAATACTGAATGCTAAAAGAAAAATCTTAGCCTGCTAACAGGAGTAAATAAAATAATTAATCTAACTGAAAACAACCTAATTTATCGATAAAGAAAAGTTTTTTCAGTAACACGCATTCACACAACACACACACACACACACACACACACACCATCTTTTATTTTATTATTAAAAAGGCTACATCAATTATTATCATTAGATATAATGATAATATCATTATACTGAACACCAATAAGGCTTAATCAAAGTCTTAAACCTTGAGAATAAATATGAAAATTAGATGTTTTTTAGAATAAAATTCTAAATTTAACAAAGGTTTAAGACTACTAATAAAAATGTGTAAAGTAATTTGAACAGTGAATTTATTTCAACTTAAAATCCTAAATAAATCTTCAACCTCATCTGGCGATCGAATCAGCAATCAAACCCTCAATTTAGTTCTGAATGAATCAAAACCTGCTGTGTTTTTAATCTCAGTTGGAAGGCAGCGGACAATCTTTACAAATATGACTACTATTTAGTATTAACAGTACTTCTAGAGACAGTATTTCTAGTAAGCATCAGTTTAGTCCAACCTAATTGATTAATTGAAAATTGGGCAAATAGGTTGAGGTAGAATGAGTAATATTTGTTTTTTGCTTTAGTACACAGTCAACAAGAGATAGTAGTCAGCCTGAGTGGCTAGGATCATTTATACAAACTGTTTTCTTGAAATATTTTTTCATGAGATTTTAAAATAGTAAAGGAGATACTTACAGTCATCTTTTTGTGAAAGGAACCTTAAAGCTGAAATTTCAGCAAATGTACAACCACCAAGGAAAAAGACGAGAATGGTTTTGGTAGAATCGCCATGAGATGACTGACTGCTGATTGATCCTCCTAGAAATAAAAGTGACGCATAGCATTTATTAAATAAGAAAACGGCTACATACAACCCAACTGATTTTTAAGGTATCAAATTTAAATCATTTATTTAAAAAATTTTCCGTAAAAATAAGTTGAAGTGAATATCGTAAAAATATACCGATTTACAAAAAAATGTATACGCTTCTTGAAAGTGTACCTATTCAGAACAAAACGACTATATTCAAACAACTATAAGTTATGCTTGTTGTTGTGGTTTAATTTATCAATCAACAGATAGCCAATATGTAGTGAATAATAGTCAATCACGTTTAAAATGAAGATGTTCATTGGATAGTCGCTTTATAACTTGCATAAATTTTCTTTGACCCCTCTGTATAAAACACATTACATTATTGAAGACTAAGTCTCTTATTAGGTATTAGTATCGTTCAACTGATAGTAGGAATTCATTTATACTCTAAAAATCACAATTGAAAAAAAATTTTGGTGTTGTGAAATCCATCAGTATTTATTTATTCATTCACATAAAATACAATTTAAAGTAAAGAATAAAGAGTTTACAGCCCAATACTGCTTCTATTACTATTCAAATCTTTGTGAATTATACTTACATAGCACTGGATATTTTCACTTGGAAAACCAACTCATTTTATTTACTTTTTTTTTATTGCTGATGATGCCCACATGAGTCCGAGACTTGTGCGTGGGTAATGAGGTGAATGATTACACATAAATGCCTGACGGTGGAGCGGGATTCGAATCCACGACCGCTTATACGACAGCAAGCTGAAGTTGAGACGCCCCAACCAACTGCGCTAAGCGGCCCGCCAAGCGACTCTGCGCTAAGCGACTCTCTTCAAAAGATTGAAATCATAGGTGTGCACCTACTGTACTAGGGTACGTGCAGTAGTACATACAATAAATGCATCAAGTAAGTGTAAGGTAAGATAAAATCTTTAGATAAATGATATCCAGTTCAGATGAAAGATTGATGATACACGAGCTAGAGATGAACACGCTCACACACATGAAATACGCACACTCTGATAATTTCGAAGCTATACTCACTTCTAGCTGATTGTCCTTTGGGTAATACTTGGTATTCATCAACTGTTGGTCCAAGAAGTAGTCCTAAATTATCACTGAGGTTCTTCCATCCGGTTGGTTTAACCAAATGCTCCGCAAGACGAACAGACAACGGAGCGTAAACACTGTGAACGTAGCTGATATCACGAGGCGCCACTTCACTGCCATCCTCCACAGTTAGGTGCAGAACTTTCCTTAGCACTGTGTAACTTCTATTTCCTTGCTGAAAGGATGCAGATAATAAATTAGACTGATAAACCAGCACTTGACTTTCAGTGACATAAATAAAGGTTTAAATACCTGCGTTTTGGTATCCAATAATTATTTGTTCACTACCGGTTTCAACCCTTCCATGGGGTCATCATCAGGTGGTTTACAGACGTTATTTTACCATCGCCGATTCGGCGATTCGTCGTTATATAAAACGTCGAATGATAGAAGACACACAAAAACCCATATCAAGAAACGAATAGGCCTATACGAAAAACAAGACGGGTAACACGCTCGCGTCGACTAATAAGTCCGGACTGCCAGTGCAAAATTGTAGTACTCTGCTCGATTCCTTATCACTTGAAGTAGCCCCTAACACCCCTCCCCATCATTCAACCTAATCGCCACGTCGTATATATAATTTAATGCAAATGACAATTTATCGTTTAAAATATTTAATTGGTCCAGTTTGACAGCTTTATAGATTTCAAATTCTTCCAGTGTGTTTATTTTATAACGGTCTTTTTAAAAATGTATTAAATTATGATTTTTCAATTTAATGTTCTGCAAAATTGGATGATGTTCACTTTTTGGGTATATGCTCTTGAAATCGTTTTTTGAAAAACGTTGAAGTTGACTATTGCAAGTAAAAAATTAAAAATACATTAAAAATAGAACACGTTGTGTAATGTTTCTGACAATAGAGCAATCTTGAATTTAAACAAGTATTATATATGGTCCCGTTCCACCTAGTGCCGGGTCTGGGTGTTAACAACGCCTCTCCATCTTCCTCGATCTTCCCACATCTCTCATCTTCGATCTGCTGCCATCTGAATCCCCTCCTCTCCACTCCATCGACAATTCCATCACTCCATCTCCGTTTAGGTCTTCTTGGACTTCTTCCTTCCATCCTCTTCCATTGTCCTTGGCAGTCGATATTCTCCCATTCTCTCCACGTGACCAAACCAACGCAGTATCATACCTTCAACCTTTTCTCTCATGCTCACCATATTCCATACATTTCTTATACCCTCATTCCTAACCCTGTCTCTTCGGGTATCTCCCTTTATTGCCCTGAAGAACCTCATTTCTCCTGCTTGGAGCCTATTCCACTCTTTCTCAGACATTGTCCATAACTCTGCACCATACAAAATGATAGGAACATAGTACATTTTGCACATAAAAATCTTCACCTTTTCTGGTATTTTCTTAAACCAGTCAAAATTTTTCACTGCTGGTATAGATTTCCTCCCCTTTGCAGTCCTTTTGATATTTTTTAAACCATCACTTCACTCTGTTCCTTGCTAATAATCAGACCGTATTCCACCATGTATCCAACTGTATTTGTAACTCCTCAACAGTTTTCCCCCAAATCATCATACCATCTACAAATATCAATTCCTTATCTCTTTTTCTCTCTCTCTCTCTCTCTCTCTCTCTCTCTCTCTTACTTGTCGATTCATTCCTTCCATTACAACATTGAACAAGGCTGGCGATGGGATACTACCCTGTTTTAGGCCTTTCCTCACTTACAACCATTTTGTGTTACTACTATGGGTTCTCATTTTGCATTTAAACAGAGCCCCTATCGATTTCTTTTATTCATAACCTATCCTATCACTGCCCACGTGTGCATTAAAGTCTCCCATCATAACTCCAGCGTTGTGGAGATGACTTTCTAACTCATCTTCAAATCTTTCCTTTTCATCATCAGTACATCCTACTTGTGGCACATAAATTTGCAGTCTTTTTGTTTTGAACTTGAATGAAATTATCATTGGTCTGTCGGATTCATACCTACATCATCTAAATATAGTGGCACTCTCTTCTCAACCCATTACTGCAACTCCATTCCTTCTCCCCTTTTCATTCCCACTCTAGAACACTTTTCCTCCACCCCTCAAGGTTTTACCTTGTCCTTTCCATTTCGTCTCACTCAATCCCAACACTGCCAACTTTCTCTCCTTCATCAATTCTGTCAATTCATTCAATTTACCCTTTAATGTTAAAATATTTAGCGTTCCTATTCTCAAGTCGATCAACGTTTTCCGTAATTCATTCTTTGTTTAGCATACCCAATATCTTTTATCTGTTAATTTGATCCGGTTCTGAGGCATATTATAAGTTGTTAAAGCGATTTATTTCTTCACTACCGACGTGCTATGCCTGATATAGCTGCAGTTGGAGTACTTCTTAGTCTGGTCCCTACCCATCGACCTGTCCGGCTAGGGTGGCCCTACCAGTAGTTGAACTACCGCCGGCATAGCTATTTGGTCCTTGGTACAATAAAGGTAATAAAGAATTTGCAATATTACTGTACAAAAATCAATCACTAACTGTTAAAAGGCCGATCAAATATTAAATAATAACTGTTCAATAAACTAAGAAGAAGACTCTAAAAACATAACAGTTGAAACACTACAAGCACTTTTGAGTCACTGTATAAACTGTTAAAGAAGCCTGGATAGTAATCTGTCACAATATACTGCGATTATTACTTTAACAACAATCGTTCATATAACACAATTAGTATACGCGCTCACTGGTAATACGGTTTTTATGAGCGGAAACGGGAACTGTCACTTCTGCCACTTTATAACGTTAACGATCGTATCATAACTGACTGACTTTTATGAGAGCCTCTGCCTTTTATTCATTTTTAAACATTCCAGGGAGGACTAGAGGGCAATCCATTTTTCTATCAATTTCTAAAGTAAACAAATGGACCGCATGGCGCGGGAAACAGGAGAGGAGTAATTAATTGCTTCTGGAAATCAATATTGACACAGACAGATAACGCTGAAAATCACTGTTCCTTCTTTCTTTAAGTGTCCATAACAATAGCATCAAAATGGTATACAAAGTAGTAAAAGCTTTTAAAATTTTGAAATGCTTCTGACAATAAATAAATCTTGAATTCTAAACATGTAATTACCAGGTTAATAGTACAGCACCAAAAGTGTATACAAGGTTGTACACAAGTTGTATTATATCTTCAAGTACCTACTGTATCTCCTTGAATATAAAGATGCCTTCACATTCCTTGTATATTTGTCACAATAAATAAATAGTACAAAATGAGTAACCAAAATTTATAAATACCTGAAGTTTGAGAATGTTAGCTTTCTCTAGATTTGTCAAAGTGAGAATATGCTGGAATCCATATGTTTGAAGGATTTCTCTTTTATAAAATTCCATAACTTTTGGTTTCAAACCACTATTTGTTACCGACTGAAGACAAATTAATCTCAATACCTGTAAAAGAAAAAGTTTGTAAACATTTAATAGACAAAAAGCAGATTTATATTTTTGATTAAAACAAAGGTTGTCGACTAAATCGCAAAAATAAATTTATTAAATTCGGTTATTTTTTTTAAATTATTTATCGCGGATGATGCCCACATAGTCTGGAGACTTGTGCGTGGTCAATGAAGTGAACGGATGAATGATGAGAAACATCCATGGCTGAATGAGAATCGAACCCAAGGATGCAGGAAACGAAGCCAGCCAGAGTCTTATCTTATCACAGACAAGCGCTACAATCAACTGCGCTATCAGAGTAATAAATTATTCTGTAATAAAAACATAAAAACACTTTTAAGTGGAAATTATAACTCACGTTATGGCATGACGGCCGTTTCACTCCGTTGTCAAGAGCATCGTCAGACGACTCACAGTACACTCACTGTACTACACTAAGTGTGGGTCGTCTGACGATGCTCTTGACAACAGAGTGAAACGGCCGTCACACCATAGCGTGAGTTATAATTTCCCTTGAAAGTTTTTTTCAAGTTTTATTATATATAAGTGGAAACAAGATGGATCTTCAACATCAAAATTACTCTGTACCAGAAATAAATTAAATTTTATTCATTAGTTGCGCTTATGAGTCTTAGCACTTTTTTGATCACGTTCTTCAATTATTAACCAATAATTAATTTACTGATATTACAATTGAGCACAAGTATGTGATTGACAGTCACTAGTTAGATTCCCGATCCAGCCAGGCAATTTTTATTGCCACACACCTCATTCCCCACGTACAAACCCTGGGCTTATGTGGTAGTTATAGCACTAAAAAAATATATGAAATCAAGTTTTCTGTTATTTTATCAAGAAACCTTAAATAGCATTTGAAGTAAATGTTTTCCTGCTATTCAGAATGATTTAATTTTATTTCTTTATAATACTTTAAAATCACTAGAAACTAATTATTTAAATAATTTACTATATAAAAGATTTACTATCTACTTTTACCAGTTCACTCACTTTTATCAGAGGTTCCTGATGAGCAATGCAGTCCTCGATATAAGGATGAACCTTATCAGTGTCGACACCAAGCATCATTTCTTGTTCCATTTGCAGAGACGATAGGAACTTTTCCGAATCAGTGACTTGCTTTATTAGTTCGGCAATTGCAGTATCTAGAACAATATCAGCAATCAGGATAATTAATTCAAGTTTATAATGAAATTAAGTACTGACGTTCCAATTAGATAAAATATGTACTTTTGAAGAGATAGATTAGTCACTCAGGTCTGATGTACGTTTTCGACTGCATGCTCAATTCATTTTAAAGTTTAGATTAGTTGGTTATTTGTATGTAATAACTGCTCTGTGGGTACATTGTACTTCTTTCAGCAAGTGTGAAACATAAAATAATCGGATTATTTGTTAGTCCAAACTTCGTCACATCATACAAATAAAAAAGTAATACTATACATTTCTATTTTGACAGCCGGGACGACTGCACATAATTTAAAAGAAAAAACATTTTTAAAAACTGTAAAACCTCCCAAATACATAAATAATATGCATCCTCATATACTTATTTTTAATAAAAAATAAAATTCATCTTCACAAATAGTCAAAATATTTTTTATTTTATTATATATATATTAAACAGAAATAATTACTAAAACTACTGCATAAAATTACTTTTCCAGTGAATTTAAAAACTTAAATATTTGTGTACTCAGAGTACATCTCCAGCCGTGTCTGAGGAAGCATTGCATCAATGCGAAATGGCCATCAAACAAATATGTAAGTGTTGAATTCACTAGAAAAGTAACTTCAATTATTATTTATGTTTATATTTCTTACTAAAAGAAAGCACATGACGAACTTTTGAACGGGATAGTCCATCCTAACGTAAGTTTTATGATTTAGCCGTTGAGAATGAACTGAACCGTTTCAACAAATTATTTTTTGAAAATAAAATTGTTCAAGATTAGATTATTTCAAGGTTTAAATATGAGAAATCGTCCATCAATGAAGTTTGAAATTAAATAATTTTTTGACTCTTGGATTTCTTGTTCCAAGACGAACTGCGTTAATATTGACTTTTTAGGTGAATTTAATGACCTTTAATGACCATAAAAAGTTCAATGACCCATTAAATTCACTTAAAAAGTTTATTTTTCAACATTGGAAACCAAAAGTGACAAAATAAAAATAAAAAAATTTAATTAAAAAATGCTAATTAGTTTAATTGTAACTTTGTAAAAGATTCAATAATTGAATACTCACGAACAGCCAGAGACTTCTTGGCTGCCAATAACTGAGGTAGTCGTGCAACAAACTGCTTCATTTCTTGAACGCCTTGTTTGTGTCTTTCCTCAAAATCAGAAGCTATTGTTTTAGCTTTTCGTGTCAAAACTGGCCCTACACCATTGAAGTTTTTATTTCTGTGTGAAAAAGGAAGTGGTCAAAATAAATTCAGTTACCTTACTACTCCACACTATTCAATTTAAAACGCTCTAAAGATGGCTATAGGAGCATCAATAAAAAACTATTAATAGAAATTTCAGAAGAATTTGGATATCCTTTTTTTGACGGTGATGGTGTTTTGTTAAAAATAAAATCAAAATTAATATTCTTTTTCTGGAAAAGACTCGTGAATTATTGTACTTCAACGTAAAATGTTTAGTGAAACAAACCTAACCTAAGATTTCGATTCTAATTTTAAATTTTGTGAAAGCAGTTTTGGCCAATACCCTGTTTTTTTTTTTTAATTTTTTTGGAGGATGAAGCCCACATAGGGCTGAGACCTGTGCGTGGGTAATGTGTTGGATGATGGTGATTGATTAGTTGGACCTACAGTTTTAGGTGGGTTCCGAACCATCGGGAAGTGATTTTACAGCAGAGAACGTGTCTTTTTTGCTGGCCAATCTAATCGGTCACCGTTACAAACAGGATCAACGAGAACGCAGCTTACCTCTATCTGATTGAACAGATACCTGCTACGGCTCGCGGCTATCACTTCCTCACTTCCTGTTGTATTCACATTGATTGTATCTTATATAAATTAATAAATGAATACATTTTAACCATGGAGTTGGAATACTATGGATATTGGATATAATATTGTATACAAAGAGATAAGAGTTATTGAGATAGAAATACTTATAGCGAAATTAGTCTGGAGTCATGAGAGTACAGATAATATTAAATCACAGGCAGACTCCGAAAATCTTCTAATGTTCATGTGTTTCAGAGTTCAATAAGGATAAAAATAGTGGGACGTTTAAAATAAAAAATGAAAAAAGATTTTTAATCAAATAAGGAACTTTGGAAACTGTAATTATTTGTCTAAGATTGCAGTAATACAGTATTAAATCAACGAATATAGTATTTTCCTACGCTCAATCCAATAAGTTTTAAAAAGCAGGAAAAATATTCTTAGCATCTTAAAGTTTCTTTTCAATCATTTTTAAATTTCAAGTAAAACTGGTGACATAGAACAAGGTTGAATGATGTAAATTCTATTATTTATTGTACCCATAGTTTCGAGTGTACATCTTACATTTTTAACAGTGCTGTTCATTAACTTGGTTTGTACCATTCTTTAACATTCAATTTTGCTCCTTGTTACTATAGAATTTCAATATTGGTAAAAATCGAAAAATATTTTTCTGTACCTGATTTCTGCGAATAATTCCTCTGATGAGTTCAAAATGACTTGTTTTTTGCCGGCCATTATTTCATTCGGCTCATCGTCGCTGTTGAACTTATCTGCTGGTAAATGAACTGTGGCTGTAATTGAAATAAGATTTTCAAATAAGAATATAATATAATAAGTTATTTAAATCGATTTACAATAGAAAATATGTTTGATTCGTTTGATAAAATATAATTATTTAATTACTCTTGCTTGCACACTAACAAAACTTCTTCACATAAAAAATCGTATCAGAATTTTGATGAAGTGCAGGGGTTTGTGAAAGCCAAATTTCTTCAATATAAGAGCATTTCTCAGAAAGTCAAATATTCATTTACTCTTTATCAATTCAAAATCATTTCACATAAAAAACATAGGCTTATTCCACATAAAATAAGCGTTTAAGGGCCAGAAACAATCATTTTAACAAAATGATAATTTGTTTTCTATAACATGATTAAAACAGCGAGGTGGGACAACCTGTAAAGCTTATATTGGGTTTTCAACAAATGAAAGAAAGCGATACACAAGAAAAAACTTTAAATGACAATTAATTCAAAGGGAAGTTTTAAATTGTGCCACAACAGTTTATAATATTATCACGATACTAATTGCAATTCATGTTTCATAATATTACTATGCTTCTACTTGAAGTATGAATGAATAAAAACAACAATAAATTGAACTAAAAGAATAAAACACTGTTAAATGTTGTCAATTCCACTTCTTTTGAAGAAGTGGAATTGACAACATTTAACAGTGTTTTATTCTTTTTATGGAGTTCCACAACATCAACCAAAATTACTACAAATAAGTAAAAACAATTGAACTGTTTAGAATAATCATTATATCTCTGAATCCTTTGGAAGAGAATCAAAAGAAGAATTTCGAAAACTCTGTTGATCCCATCAAGAACAAAATAAACCATGAACAGCAAAGACGGTTTTTTGTTTGCATGTAACAGCCACTATCTTCATCAAATTTGAATATTTCCACTCCAATATCTTACAAACCAATAAGTCTATGTACCCTGATTAAAGTTCTAATGCTCTAATCTCTCACTGGGTTCTCTCTCTTACTGTGCATTGTTCATAACAAAATTCCGAAACAAAATGTGAATCATTGAAATGTGTGCCATTCTTTTAAATAATTGTGTATACAGATTTAGCATGTAGCAAAAAAGACCATATTATGTCTTCTGCAATCCTGAATAAAAATATCTGTTGATAAAAATAAGTTCAAATAACTTACTATTATGAATCTCAAATATTTCATCAATTAAACCTTCATAGGTCAATTGAGTGGCTAAAGGTGAGAGAAGATCAACAGCTCGATCTATTAATAAAATGTGATCGATCTGCGAGACCGTGTTCTGAGAAGGTTGCTGTGGTTCGGAAGATAGTTTCTTCATTAATTCATAAACCAGCTTAGCAGCATCGCCCTTGCCTGAAACTCTTGGTATCACTCCACATAAGTCCTGTAGGTTCATAATTGCTTGGGCTGCTTGATAATAACACGATGTATCATTTTCAAGATGGTATTCCTGGAATTTAAGAATAAAACGTAATGATAATTAATAAGTAACAAATAATATAACCTCTAGTCAAGTATGTCAATATTATTATGATACACTATCAGTAACATACAATTGAACAGAAGCAATTTTAAGACTGAGCAAAGCATAATTGTTTCAAGTTACTACTTCGCAAACTACTTTGGAAAAGATTAAATTCTCGACCAAACATCTCCAAATTCACTAGAATGCCATCATTATGTATTTTCGCGGTTCATTTCGGTATTTCTCCTCCAAGAATGATCAATTTTCTGTCCAAGCATGTCCGATGATATTTATTAGGAACTGTCCAAAATTAAGGAACTAAGTACACTGTTTGCCCTTTTAAAAAGATTTATTCAACTGACAAAGTACAAGAAAAGGTAAGCTTAGGAAAGTGCAACTTCTGAGAGCTGGCAACAGACTGGTTAAAAACAATGAAATGCTCACTAATACAAAAATAAAAGTTCAGCAGGAAAAGTGTATACAATACAAGATTAGGAGTAGGTTACCAAATGTAACTAAAGACTCTCTTCTCAAAAATGACAATTTTATTATTCCTAGACTATTAGATTTTAATTTCTCATTATAACAAAACAATCATAATAATATTAATGTATCGTTTTGTTTATAATAAACTTTGAATACAACAATTAATCAAAATACCTTGAACGCAGATTCCAATTCCATGGAGATGAGATCATTGTCGAATGGGAAAAAATCGATTGGCAGTTCCTCAAATGTGAAATTTCCATAAACTCCTCGACTCTGGAAGTAATAATAATTAGCGTTGAGGAGTTTCTATAAAGAGCAAAGCCCTTGATCAAGCAACAAATTTCACTAGATGAATGGAAGCATAATATCTACTATATACTTTTTCAATACTACGATACACTTCTGTGTTAAATCATATTGTTGTGGAAGAATGAACAGTGATTTTCGGTGTTATCTGCTTGTGTCAACAAGTCTTCCGGTCTAAGCTAATTGTTTCCACACTCTCTTTGCCTTGCAGTTTATCTAAATGTAACTAAAATGTTTAATTAGAATTTCATAGAAATTGATCGACCTCATTGAATGTTCTTATCATGACAATTAAAGTGGTTAACTGAGTCATGTGGACTTCTCTATCTGTTTATTTAGAATTCTATAGAGACAACTTAGTTTGTCTAGTTCTTTCTAGATTGTGAGAAATGTATAAATAGGAGAAACTCTCGTTCAGTAGTGATTCGATCTTTAATGCGATAAGTCGCAGAAGTGACAGTTCCTGTTTACCAGTAAGCGCTTATACAGACCATGATAAACAAACGTCTGTTGTTACAGTGTTAATCGCAGTATTTTGTGACAGATTATTATTCAGGCTTACTTAACAGTTTACACAGTAACTCGTAAGTGCTTGTAGTGTTTCAACTGGTATGTATTAGACGCTTCTCCTTGAATTGTTGAACAGTTATTATTTAATAGTAGATCGGCCTTTTAACAGTTAGTGGTTGATTTTTTCAACAGTAGTGTAGCAAAATCTTTATTGCTGAACATTATCGATTTATCTGCTTCCGATGACATGATTTTGAGTAAGAAATAACTGAACAGTGTGAGTTGTGGATAATTTGTGTTTATAAAGTGCGAGTGTTAATTTAATTGTTGCCAGCGTTATTTTAGAGAAAGAACCCGTAACAATATTTTCTTTTACATTTGATTAAAAATATTCTACAACTAGCTGTATTATGTAAACTGTATTAGTAGTTGCACCCAAGGTAATTAGAAGACAAGGAAGTGTTCAACAGCATGACGTGCAGTAGCAAGCTACAGTAAATTATATTGCATAGATCCTGCAGCTGTAGACATACTCACTTTGAGTCTCTTTTCACACAGCAAGCTTTTTCTTGGTAGGTAGTACAAATAAAATTCCCTACGTATCCCACTCTTCTCTTCCCTGTAGGAAAAACAAATAAGCTCTTATGTAAAGCAGTAAAATTATTATCATGAAACAGGAATACATGTAATAAGAAATCACTACACAAAAAAAGATTATAATGGTACAAAACATAATCCATTCAATCAATCGTTTATTTATTTACAAGTTCCAAATAAAGGTAAAGGTTTTGGGTTTTTCGGCAGGTGCCAACATAATATAAATATTACAAAATGTAAATCAATTGACTTGACTTCTAATAACATCAATAAAAAACAGATCCAATTGATTGAGGAATGAGTTAAAACAAAAATTTTCTACAAAATGACAATTTAAAGATAAGTTAACTATAACTTATGGATAAACCCGTAAGGGTCTCCCCACCACGAAAAGCCATACGAATTTACTTTACTTATGGATAAAATAGATAAATTAACTAAATAATATAAATCATAAATAAATATTATCCTTAGCATTGTCATATAATAAATCTTCAGACAAATTCAGTGTAGCAACTTGAGCAATGCTCATCTGTGAAGTAGGAATGATCTTGATATTTTTATAATAGCTATATAAGAAAGAAAAAATGGCATAATATATGGGAGAGTTAAAGATTATTAATAAAGCATTTTTCTTGATTCATAATTGATATATTTTCTATAAATGCATTCAGTAAATTATTTGGAGATGTATGTACTAGCTCAACTCATTGCTAGCGCACAGACAATTGTCTATGCTAGCAATGCCATTATACAGTTTTTTACTTTATATTAATCACATTATTTGATTACAATGATCCAATAGTCTGTTCTTAGTTTTTAGTCTTTTTAACCATGAAGTCAATCTAATATTTTAGTTTGTAATATGGATTCATTTGTGTGTTGAATAATCTAACATGTAATGTAATATAAGGCATAACATGAAACATTTCATTTCAAGGCTTAAAATGAAATGTATTATACCGAGTGTAAAATTTTGCTTTACACTGACTGCAAGAGAAGAAACAGTGGATCAAGCATCAGAAAGGTCAGTTGAGGTACTGAACAATGCTAAGGCCTGGTTCACAGCCAACAGGATGAAACTTAATGAAGAGTAAACTAACTTCCTGATCTGTACCCTACAGAGGGTGGCAAGAGTCTATCCAGGGTAGTATACCTTCTCAGGAAGCTGAGATACATTGTCTCTAGGGAATACCTTGTCACAGCATATTACTCCATAGCCACATTATGTATGGACTGCTGCTGTGGGGTCATGCACCTGCTTGCCACGATGTGCTGCTACTTCAGAAGAGGGCAATCAGGACCATTACTTTCTCAGGTCAGAGATCACTGTAGGCCACTCTTCAGAGATCTGATGATACTCACCATACAAGGCCAGTATATCCTTTCCTCTCTAATGTATGTCAAGGATAATCTGCAAACGCTTGTGAAAAGGAACGAGGTTCACACCTGCAACACCCGTCATGCAACAGATTTGGAGGTTCCGCGCAGCAGCCAGGCTAACTGGTACGCAGAGAGGTTTCCCATCGGCTGCCATAAAATATTTCAACAGACTCCCAGTGGAAGTAAGGAATGCGCCACGCACAAGATTCTGCTCTCTCATCAGACAGAAATTAAAAAATAGACCCATCTATTCATTGACTGAGTTGGCTGATGAGCCACTACTTTAATTTAAAATCTTCTGACACGGTCTGTCTGGTATCCCCAGTCAAGGACGACGACATCAAGTATTCAAGTAAGTATAACACTTCCCGGTATTTATTTTTTGTGAGTTCTTCATTGCATTCTGCATATCAATACGAAGCAAAGACACATTCCAATACTGAGGGCTTCCAACGCACATGATTTGTGTTTGATATCTGTATTAATCCCAGAACAACAGAATTTTTTAAAGCATTGAAATCATAGAGTGCAATAAAGAATCTCCTGTCTTCTAAAACAGACTATTCTCAAAATTATACCCAAATACCATGTTAGTTTGATGATTTAATGAGGTTTACTGTTTGTTGATCATACCCATGAACATTGTCAGCTATCATATCGATTAAATGAATATGTGGCCGCGTAATGAAGATAATATTTTTCACATTGGTTGATGGAAGCCGTCCGTGCCGTAAATGATACATCTTTTCCACCTGATGATCCCGCAGTACGCTGTATTTGGCAATTAAACCCACAGGGCCAGCTAGAGACTCATCCCAAACAATTGCCTGCAAAATTGTAGATAAAGGGTCAGTAATGTAGGCTACAATTAACAATTGAACTGCTCAACTCTACTTGTTTATAAATGTGGCTTCAACTTTAAGGAAAGGTTATGCTAAGCAGTTAATGTCTTATAGTGTCAATCTTTAATAATGAGTCAGGCCCTAATTGGCAGGATTACTGTGATAACACCTACTTACTGTATAAGTTAACAATCAATCAACTACCAACTATGAAGACTAAAATTCACTGATTATTGATGAAAATATGTGGTGAAAAACGAAAAGAAACTGAATTAAATTCCTCAGAAGTCCATAGCTGAGGGAGTCCCATCATTACTCAAAAGCCTATTAATTGTCAATAGGTTAATAATTTTTTTTTAGGAAAATGGAATAGAAATGATCACATGCCAATAATTGGAAAATATTTAGCCAGGAGGTGATTATGAATCCAGCAAAATATTGTGATTGCTAACCTTTGTTCCGTCGCATTTTTCGAGAAGTTTCAGTAGGTTTTTCCGAGCTACTTCTTGAAGCAAGGCAATATTAACTTTCCCACCAGCTAAATGATTGGCCATGATTTGTTATTATCTACTGGCTAAAGAACCCTAATAGTATTATTATTATTATTTATAGAAATAGAAAGCAATTGTAGGAGATTTGAGAAGGAATGATATTACTAATTTGAGGTTATGTCAACTGTCAACCATCAACTCTAAAGCTGTCAACAACAGCTGATTCGATATCAACTTCCGACTATCGAAATGAGTAGGGTGCACACACAAAGAAAGCTGGTTTCCCGGCGCCAGCATACAAGCGGTTCCTAGCATACAGTCTCTAGGCGTTGGCTGGAAGCGCCTTCAAGCGAGAGAAGAACATAATTTGCATGTCCGTACTCCGTACAGCATGCACAATAAATTAAAGCTGGTGCCGACTTAACAAGCGCAAAAAGCGCGAGCTGCCAGCGCTAACCGGTTTACAAGTATGAAGAAAACATTCTTATCGGCGCTTGTTCAGGCTCATTCAGCTGCAGTGGCGTACCGAGGTTTTAAGCGCCCTGGAGCGGAAGTGTCTAACGATGCCCCCCCCCACCAAAAAAAATCAGTCTAACACTCAACCACCCGATTGGCTGATATTAATATAGTGGTAATTTAATGAACCAGCAGCTTTTTTTCCGCCTCTAACTATGCCGTATTTGTTAGAGATGCGAATCTCCAAGGAATGATTTTTCGCCAGGCCAGATTCTGCTTTTATCAATTTCCAAACAGCTTGTTTTGGATTTTTTCACTTTTCTATAAAATTATTTGCAGTTATTTTTTCGCATTTTGCAAGTCATCCTTATGAATTTTTTTTATATTTTGGAAATAGTATTCAAAAGTGAAGTATTTCAGTCTTGTTCTTAATATAAAAACCATTGAACTTTTTGTGGATTTATTTTTTCAGAATAAATTCAAAGTCTTCATTTAATTTGAATTTGTTATACCTTTTGCCACCCAATTTAAATTGTTTTGGCTTTGCTACTTTTGACTCGACCGTTTTGCATTCTGTCTGGTTCTAAGCATTTACGGCTGAACGCATGAACCGATTTATTTTAAATTTGACATGAATTGTCCTTTTAGTCATGCGCAGCGATGTTTACATACGGTTTTTTAAAATTGTGTTGCATTTCACCCTTTTGGCCTTCATTATAGTAATACATTTTTTTGTAAGTAAAAGGTAGTTTTCTATCAAGAACGGTGCGCCCCTCAGAGCCTTGCGCCCTGGAGCGACTGCTCCACTCGCTCCATTATCGGTACGCCACTGTTCAGCTGGTAAACTGATTCTGAACAGTTATGGATACATAGAACAGTATTGGCATCTATTCAAATTGATGACTTGATTTCCAGCGTTTTTCAAAGATACTTGATAAATCCTTTTCCAAATAATATAAATAGAATTTGCATATTTTTTTCTAAATCCAATCAATTTTCCTAAAATCTAAATTAGCTGTCTATTAATAATTAGCCAGCTGAAAAAATAGCTTCAATATAATGCCGATATGAATAAATTAATTTTAAAATCTGAAAAATATGGAGCTCATTTACTTGAATTTTCATTTACTTAATAATTAATTATGTATATGAAGTGCGAACTTTTGTAAAAAAACTGAAGTGTTTCTCTATAATAGGCTTAAATTGTGTATTAAAATTGTGACCGCAGAGAGAAATCTCGAGCCCCTGGTCAATCGTTGCCGCGGGCCCACACCACTCCCCCCCCCCCCCACACACACACGCAACGGTTGATGGTTTTAATCATATTAATAACACTTATCACACCAGACTTTAAATACATTATTTCTAAGGCCATAAAGGACTTTTGTTTTCTTTTCTTTTTCAATTTATTTGAAATACAACATGAATTGTGAAATTATTGGAAAAGTACGTTCAGCAATATTCTCTATTATATTATAACGTTATGACTACATAAGTTACATTTTAGACCAGGCCCCTGGGCAATGCCCCCGCTGGCCTGGTCATTGGTATGGAGGGGTAGGGTATGTGTCTCTTTGACTTACAACTAATTCCGTTTCTGAATTCTTGTGAAATAAAACCTGTACTGCTATTTAGGAATGTGAAAGCCAAATATTTAAAACTTCAACATTTGTGAACCATGTAGAAATGTATCTCTATTATTAGCCTATCTAGATTGAAATGGATATTTCTTTATTGACATAAAACATAATTTTACAATGTATCATCAACGTCAAAAGATATAATACAAACATATACAGTTCAAAAACAATACCACACAAACCACAAGTATTTTAACTGTACTTTTCATATCAATATTTAAACATTTCTGATACATTAAATATACACTCATCATTCAATATAAATTTGATTGTAGTTTTAAATTGAGTGATGGAAAAAGACTCAACGCTTAGAGGCAGTGAATTATATAATTTGTTTGAGGTAAACCAATATCTCCTAGATGTATAGATCTGTAGATCTAGGAGGTATTGGCGGGTAAACAGCCAATTCTTCTGAGATCTAGTGCACTGTAGAAGCTCCATTCTAAGATCATTTCTATGTCTTGTGTTATAGCTATGCACATCACTATTAATTTTGAATTGGGCTTTATTAAGATGTACATGAAGCAGCAAACTTAATACGGTACCGGTACATTAATTGATTGATGATAAAGTCAGCAAACCTAGCTTCCTAAACAAAGGCTTGCAATGAGCTCCACGTGCATTGAGAATAATATTAACTTTTCAAGAGAATTCAACGACTTGCAGTCAAATTTTCATCAAGAATAAGTAGAATTTACTTACTTTGTATCTTTTCGAAAACGTTCGGCCTACAGAGTAAGTAAATTCTACTTATTCTTAATGAAAATTTGACTGCAAGTCGTTGAATTCACTTAAATTTGAGAATAATATTCTCACTGCCCTTTTTTGCAGTCTATAAATATATAAACAGATCTTGATCCTAAATATATCAACAGATCTGTTACCCTAAACGACCACCTCATATTATAGGAGACAATATATTTGAGCATAGTAAACATTTAAAAGAACATAATTCTGTAAGTAGTCACTGCTCCTCTTTTTTAGTCTTCGTACAATATATACCTTGAGACAATTTCTTATGTGCTGACCAATCTAATCGTTTGTCAATAGGTATGCCTAGAAATTCAATTGAGTCACTGTCTAAATTATGTGTTTTCTATCACGAAATACTTGATGAACAATCTAATATCAGAACTGACACTGTATTTCTGTTTAATATATGATTTTCATCACTTATACTGGAGATAAGGGGGGGGGGGGTGCATTTCACTTCTAAAGAGAAGCTTCATCAGTCTACTACCATAGGTCATGTTTTGCTGAGGTTAGGATGAGCGGCCATTATGTAATTATTGAAAATTGCTTTGGATTTGAATGGTGTTTGGTCATTGAGTAATAAGTTGGTTCTGTCTTGCTTATGATGTTTGAATATTTAATATTGCTCCAATGTATTTAGTTTGTGGCTTTTTGAAATGTGTGTAGAATTTCCAAGGTTAGTGTGATTGTTTTTGTGTGAATGTCCAGAGTAGATTAAGTGATCTGCAAATGCTGGAATGTAAAGCTTTAATATGTTTTTTTATCTTGTATTGAATGATCTGCCTGTTTGTCCTATGTTTGTAGTACCTGGGGCGTGTGATACATTTGGGCTATATTCCTGGTTTGTTGAATTTGTGCTGTTTGTTAGGTGAGATGATTTTTTGTTGGAGCTGGTGTTTCAGGTTGTTTGTTGTTCTGAATGCTGTGTTGAATGCGGATTTTTGGAAGATGTGGGCTGTTCTGTGTTGAAATATATGAGTATGGCAAATCTGTTTTGGTTTGCAGGTTTTGGATTTTTGTTTTTCATTTTATTAAGGATTTTATTAGATTTGTGTTGTATCCGTTTTGTTAAACAAAGGCCTTTGAAGATGAGTCTCCATGACTTGAAAGCATTTGCCGTAAAGTGAGTATGGTATAAATATCATTTATACTCAATTAGATTGACTAATTAATTATTAAAATAAAGAAAAAGTACATTTAAACATTGGTGAAGAAATTCTGTTACAAAATTAAAAAAGTTTGCAGGCGTTAGCAGCTATTCCCATCAATTTATTCATTCAGAAGTTTCTACTAACCGCATTTTACTTGTTTATTGATAAGGTTTCATGTAAAATATGCTAAAAAATTCTAATAACACGAGTTTGTAAATATTATCAACCTGTGGATTTGCAAAGGCTGCAGAGAATTTAATTCAGAGTGAAAAATGTTGAATAACCCAATAGGAAAATCCTACACATCATTTCAAAACGCTGGTTTTATTAAATCAAAATACACTGATTTTACTAAATTAGATCCAGTTTGCTATTTTTATTTGATTTTATTGATTAAAATCAGAATTCTATGAAGTTTGTGTGTGTTTTTGGTAAATTTTCCACCCAGAATCAAATTTTCTACAGGTTTTTTTATAAAGTTTTTGCATATAGATGATACGCCAGTATTTTAAGCCAAAGAAAAATAACTCTGTACCAATATTACAGCTGCTAATTCCCAGCGTCATGCGAGCTTACTTATTGAGTGTATTGAGCTTTTCCTGTGATAAATTAATATTCAGAACTAAACACAAAACTATGCAGGTGGGTTGAGCAGCAAAATTGCTAAAAGGATAATGTAGGCCTTACTTATAAAAAAACACAAAAAATTGACATCAGTGCAAAGAACAGTTTATTTGTGAACTTCTATTTTCAAACAGATGAACTGTTTGGTATTTCACTCATCCATCACAATTTCTTAATTTTGTGACCACTAATATAAGTTATCTACCAGAAAAGGAAATCTCCAAACTGAATTCCTAGGTAAGGCCGTGTTAAATGCTAGTAAGTAATATAATAAGAAGGAAAAATATAATACAAAATAGACGAAATCCAACGAATCATCTGCTTAAAGCTTGAAGCAGTCGCTTATTTTTTAGCTTAGACTTGTAGCTGATACTTGGTAGAGGGCCGATAATTGCTATGTTTTCCTTATGTAATCAAGTTTGGAACACTTCGTGAAAAGGATAAATGAAGAGAAATTATTTAAATTAAAACACTGTATTATAAAAACAGGTAATTGTTTACAAAACCAAATGTAGACTTGTAAAGGGGGTTGGAGAAAATGGCTTCTTCTGACAACACCTGGAAAATAAAGTAATAAATTGGTCAAGGCCATTAGATATTTACAGAAATATCAATAGTTGAGGAGAAATAACCACTCAATAAGTTACTTATTGATTATTGTTGAACGACGAATACTGCTGAATCACAAGAAATTTGATAAACTACAGCTTGCACAATCTTTCAGATGATCTTTTTTTTACAATAGTAATGTACAATAATACAGTGAAAGTTAAGCAACACTGGCTTATTGGGGAGCTGGCTTATTCCGGTCCAAGGACCCGACGAATTTGCATGTAATAATTATTATCAGTTGTGCTGATAGGCCTGTGCACCATTCAACTTCTTCGATTTCTGAAATTCACACCCAAACCCAATTCACAAAAAATGCACATCGGCAGTTCCTGAAAAAGAGTTTTGTTTCTTCTTGTTTTTCTTCAGTAGATCTCATTATTTTGTCATGCATCAATATTATTTCCTGTTTTTCCAATTTAAAGATTTAAAATAATTTAAGAAAATATATCACAACAAACAAAAATGAAAACGTCAATGCTTGCAAAGTGAAAATCTTTTATAATATAAGTCGATTGGTTTTCTGCTTCTCACTTGATAATAGTTATTTATGTATTAAGAGCGTAAAGCGCGACTTTATCGCTCGAGCCAAAACAGTAATTTTGCGAGAGCGATAAAGAAGCTTCACGCGCGAATTGCATACAATATTTTTCCTAAAACTGCAGTTCTGGATTCCAACACAATAGAAGCTTGTAGTTTGTAACATCACAGACCATGCGCGGATTTGGTTAGCGTTCGTCATTGTTGAGGTTATGTGAATTTCACGGATTCTGTGATCCACCAATGAGAAGGCATCAAAATCAAAACAGATGCGTAAAGAAAACTGCTGGCGAGCGTAAAGTACTTTACCGCTTGCTGAGCAGTAAAGAGGTATTTTACAATTAGTTTTCAGTACGTAAAGAACTACTTTACGAGCAGTTGTAGGAAAAATAAGTATAAAGTACCCACAGTACAGATGTTTCATGGTTCTTGGTCTAAAAAGTTGATATAATGACCTGAGGCAAGTATTGTAATTAACAGTTCCAGTCGGGTCCAAGAGAAAATGGAGGGTTTACTCAGTAGTTTGCACATGCAAGAGCCTGGCACAAGATGCATAAATCAATTTCCTACATAAATTATTATGTGGTTCTTATTCATTTTTATTTATTTATCTACTTCCATCCCTAGTCCGGCTAAATCAGGCTTAACTAACCACACTTTTAATAAATAAACCTACATTAAAAAATTTCTAAATAAGATATAAAATTGTATTTAAATATTAAATTTAATGGAGTCAAAAAAGCAATAAATTGTAGTAATGAAATTAATTTCTTACTCTAATTTGATAAAGATTCAGTTGGAGTCACATTTCCACAGTGGTCTTCGTAATGAGACTCATCAAACCATTCCGGGTGTGCCTCAAGATACCTGTCAAAAATCACAGAATAAAAATTATATTCGAAACAAGCTGTAAACAAATATTAATATTATTTTAATTACAAGTCAACACTATCATAATTTCTTGTAATTCAAGATAACAATAAATGAACGTAAAAATAATGACAAATTATTTCATTATGAATTGTCTACACAATAGTATGCATCAGTAGCAGAAGGTGTAAAGTATTGAAATCAAGCACTTGGGGATTTTCTTCAGAAACGACGTTGCCATGCTAATCTTATGAGAACCAAGTTTTCAAATTCTATTCCAAGATATATGACTGACTTGAACAGTAATCAAACCAGTGCTACTCTATAACTCAGTCCATAACTCGTGTCCTATAACACAGTCCATTCAGAAAATGACGCACTTATGCACCAAAGTATAGAAAAATACAACATAAGACTTTCTTCTATAGCCCGTGCTTCTACAAGTTTCAAGCCAAACTGCTACACTTTGATTCTTTTTCACTCACAGAATTGAAGTTTGTTCATTCTATATTCAAGTGGTTATGTTGTAGTTATGATTAGAACTATACCTTAAAATACAAGTGCATACTTTCGGGGCACTGATTAGAGATATTTTTAATTCTGTTGCTATAAAACAGCAATGCCCAATGAAGCTTCAAAGAAATGTCAAGTGAATGCATTATAAAAAAATTATCAAATGGAATACGATCTAGCTTGAAGACCCTCAGTGATATCGTAAAGATAGATATTTTATAGCAAAAACAAAAATACACTCACTTTAAGATTGACGAAAAATGACGAAGGCAAACGTCCAGCTTTTTTTCTGCCATTCCACTTGGCATCAATTCTGGAAGTTTGACTAAAAAAGAAGAATTGTTTTAGATGAATTAGCAGTTTTTTATAAGTAAAAATACAATAAAGATGAAATATGGCAGAGAAAAACACTAGCTGCACTTGATAATATTTCTGAAAAAATAAAGCGGGAACGTGATACGCTGAAGAAGTGCTTTGAAATACAAACACAGATGAGATTTGCAAATATCTAGTTTAAAAATTGAAATTAATGTAAACAAATATTAAATACAGTAAAAAATATTTTATAAGAAACTGAAATTAATGGATGGTTTATTGTTGATTAATTCTTGTGCTCAATGGTTCTTATTTTCAACCATTGGTACTCCAGTTTAAGAGATGATAACAGAATCATATAAGGACATTAATATGAGATGTAAAGCAGGAAACAGCGGATCAGAAACGTTTATTTATTTACTTAATTGAAAGAAAACTTATAGCCGCTAAGTATTGCCAAGTAGACAGACGATAGCCAGACGATAGGGAAGTGATAGCCATGAGCCGTAGCAGGTATCTGTTCAATCATATAGAGATAAGCTGCGTTCTCCTAGGCAATCTTTGTAACGGTGACCGATTAGTTTGGCCAGCAAAAAAGACTGATCTCTGCTCTAAAATCACTTACCGGTGGTTCGGAACCCACCTAAAACTGTAGGTCCAGCTCATCAACCACTCATTACCCACGCACAAGTCTCAGACCTATGTGGGCTTCATCCTCAAAAAAAACCGAGAAAAAAATATACATATTTATAAAGATATGAGTTCAATGAAATTAAATTAATAATAAATCAGCAATAAATTATAACTATATCCCAATGTGATCTTGAATGAATGAATCATGAATTATTACTACCAATGCATCAAAATTTTATGGTCGCAATTTGCCAATTTCTATTCGGCGTAGACATGCCATCACGTCATTCACCGACTTACATTGGTAAGTACTTACCGAAAAGTCTTGCAAGATGTGTTGCACCATAAACCTGAGAAGGAGTTAGAGGTGATTTCTTCAAGACATTGGTAGGAACAAGTTTCCATTCCATGATTTGACTAATGAACGTTTCTTGTCTTGCAGGAGTGTTCTGAGCTGCCACAGGCACAGAATTTGGAACTAACGATTGCGAACTGTAAAAAAATGGTTAAGATTTTCATAATAAAATGTGCAGAAGTCTACGATCTGATGGTTTGAAACTAAAATACAATAAAACTCGTATGGATTAGCCAATTATACTCTACTTCTGGTACCTCAAGAGCAATACACAAACTAAGTAGACAGTGAATAAATTAGCAATTTGGTATGAAGGAACTGACAATTTAACAAACTTCCAAATATACAGAACATAATTTATTAATTTCGAATTCCTTGAGGAATCTTCAGTATAATTGATAGCATTTTGAGGAATTCGAAATTGATAAATTATGTTCTAATAAATTGAATATAATGCACATACCAAACTTTATAACAATCAAGTGCATGGTTTCTATAAAGTCTTTTCGCATTTCAGAGACTGAAGGAGATTGGCCACCTATAAATAATTGTAAAAAATATCGCCATTGATTTTCAAATAATTTCTTATATTTTAAATCAATGATTCATTTTTATATTCAATTATTGAGGCTGTAACAACATGGATGATTAGGCATTGTCATTTCACGCAGCATTCATTGATAAATTGTCGCTGTTACTCTATAACTCTACTACACGGGTAATTTTTAGCAACGAAACACACTGTTGGGGAGTTTTCTGCTTAAACAAACCCATGATATCAAAACCTAACTTATGTATTTTTTATTTACTAAAACTATTATGAATCCAGATTTCAAACGGCCAGGTGGAACTGTTATTAGAATAAAATCGATTCACTTATCCAGATCAGTACAGTGACATAAAAAAAACAGTGTGGCCTTTGGAAGCCTCGCTTCTGTTTGGATAATTTGGTCACTTGTTATAATTATTCGCCATTCGGTGTCCAACAGTTGAATATAGTGACAGATCTATCTTTTTACCTCTTTACAATCAATGTAGTATGAACCATATGATATCCTATTGTATTTAAGTTACGCTGGCGGTAGTGCAATGGTTTACACGCGTACTGTGTAGTCGGAGCCATGCAGTCATGTTAAAAACATAATATTTTTACAATATATGACTAATATCTAGCCTATATAGATATAAAATCAAATATAAATTGTGCACCATCTTATGGCAGTTGAAAGCAATGGCCACACAGTCCGTATAAAGTCACTGTAAGTACAGCACAAATATAAAAGTGTATATACAATAAATTGACTGTCGTCCATGTCTTTGGAACTATAATTCATAATCATAGATCTTATATAAGTCATATATATGACAGTCATTTAAGAATTCCTCTATACTGTAATAACTATTCTCAGCAAAGCTATATAAATATTTTTGGAGTCTATAATTCAAATTATTGGATATCAATTTTACGCATATAGACTTTTTATGGAAAAGAGTAAGTCTACGGGGCTGTACAGTATACACTCAGGTTGTTTCTAAGTCTGATATTATTGTTACTACGTGTATTACAGCAGATAACCGCAAACTTGCAGTAATAATGTTCAAGTCAAAACTACGTTGAAGATAACGATAATCCTAACCTCAGCACTCTATGCATCTGCTGCTACATAGTTAAACGAGCGTAGTGAGTTCTTAGTTTTGACTTCACTAGAGTATATGTATATATGTGGGTATAACAAAAATCAAGTCCAAATTCGGGTAACAAAAAGTTGCAGTAAAATAGAAAAAGTTTGAAAGTGGTGGTTGTGCCAACAATACAATCCACGAGCTTGTCATATTTTCATCAGTATTAACAGTTCCTTTAGGAACTGTATAATTCATTTGAAAATCTATGTTCAATCTATGAAGTAAATTATACACACCTTTGTAAATTGTCTTCTTTCAACAGTGGGGCTGATTTATCAGTAGTTCCATTTGTAAACTCGAATCCGCCAGTGCGATGGGACCTCAAACTTTTTCTTCTATTGCCATCTGAAATGAATGATTTTAGAGAATCAAATGTTGAAGAACAATGTTAACATCAAAGTGTTCGACTCTCAGCCACGTGCGGTCTTCCAAGCGATATTATTAATCAGCGGTCATGTTGGGTGTTATTCAAGTGCAATCTAGGTCTTGCATTTTTGTATCATTAAACTCCAGGTTCTAGTCTTGGGTCGTGGACGGTTTTCTCGTCAACGAAACGCAACTAGTTTTGAATAAACGTTAACTAGTTTATAAACTAATAGAAAGTGTCAACTAGTTGATAAACTAATAGAAAGTGTCAACTAGTTGAATGTTGAATTTAACGAATAATATGCGTTTTCATCGAAGAATAACGAGCTGTTTGTCTCCCTATAATGTTTTCATTATGAGCAATGTGCAGACAAAGAATTACCGCCAAATAATGATATCATGTCTACAGAACGCATCAAGACAAGAAAGAGCGTGTCCGGTTACAAAAAACGAACGCCATATGCAATCTAAATCGCGTAAAAATAGAGATAGAGAAATTCGGATTGCATATTTGAATTCAGCGCCCTGAAATTAATACATTATTCGCGAGTACGCAAAAATAATTGAAATGAAGGAAGTTGATTTCTATTGAATAAAAAGTTGAAATACATATTTTTTATAGAAATGATAAAAAATTTCAAATTGATTATTTTTGAGTCGTCGGGAAGCATTTTATTAATTTGAGGGCGCTGGGTTCAAATATGAAATCAGAATCTCTATTTTTACGCGATTTAGATTGCATATGGCGTTTGTTTTTTGTAACCGGATACAAAAATTGTCTTGAGACAGCAGTGCAGAGTGTTTCGCATTTCTCACTTGCACAGTTACTCCTACTCCTATTTCTCTACTGCATGTAATTTATTTCTATTTTGCAGGGGTGCAGAATATTCCAAAGCCCCAAAATTTCCCCAGAACATCAATTTTAAAGACCAAAATTTCCCCAAAATAAGTGTCGTGAAACCCGATAATATAACTTGACTGTTTCTTCAAATTTCACTTATTACTCATAGCTTTCATTGAAATCAAATTAAAAATGTGGATTAATGGATTTAAATTACTTTTCACATTTTGAACTCACATGTTTTATTTCAATTGATGAACCAAATTCAGTAATCACTACACTAGTACTTAAGAATAAAATTATTCAGGCTTGTAGAGTGAGAAGCGTACTAAGAAAAAATAATTAAAATTAAAATTGTTGAACAGTTTTTAATTTCTTGCTCTTCCACTCAAGAGCTGTTCATCTTCTGTTTCTGTGTCACAATAAATTTCTATTCATCATCCATACATCCATCTACATAGAAAAAACACACATTCTTAAAGAAGTGTATAAAATTATTCTAATATTATATAGATTTCATATTTTTTCACAATTATGAACCAATTCATTAATGCAAGTAATGGATTTTTAATACCTTTAACAATCCATGAATGATATGGTAAATACTATGTGCTATGATTTGGATTGTTTTTTCTGAGACTCCATAGGCACAGAATGCTCATAGTTATTTATAGGTCTGTATTATTTTTCTTCATTGGTTTTAGTTTCCTCTTGTAAGACGTTCCAAGTATTTTGAATTGTTCAAGTTTGTAATGTTCTATCAGATCTTAAAACTAATATGCTTAATTTTTTTATTTCCCAAAAATTTCCCCAGACCCTCGGCGACTTCCCCCGAACAATGTTCGGGCGTTCGGACATATTCTGCATCCCTGCTATTTTGAACGTTGATCAACTAGTTTGCTATTTACACTTGCATTTAACAAAGACTTCCATTCCAGTTGTGTTGGAAAAGAGGGCGTTGAGCCCGTTGACCGTTGATATGGGAATGTAGTTGAAGCATCAACTGGTTGAATCGTCAATAATAGTAATAATAATAATAATATCGTGTGACCTGGCTGGCTCAGGTCTGGTGTCAGAGTTATCAGGTCGCACCTGAATAAGTTCAGGGCCTCTGACGTGACTTAACAACTGTTTTTTGGCAGCCGGGACCGACAGCTTAACGTGTCCTCCGAAACAATCAATACCAATAAACAGTTAATTCAACTAGTTCGTTAAATCAACGCTCATCACTACCAGTTTCATGAGAGAATAATCCGTAAAAAACTTCCCATTGGCCTCTAAATAAATGTTATATCTAAGAATCTGAAATTGTGCAAAGGGGAACAAACAGGTCTGCAGAGGGACCATTATTTTTCGAAACTAAAATATTGAAGGTCGGATTTTTCGAGCTAGAGTTTTTTTGCTACATATAAAACAAATAATAACGCAAATTACCTGTACTGTTTGAAGTCTCCTTTTCCGAGTACACTGGAGACGAAGGAGCTGGACAAGCATTTGCATTAGGCATAGTGCCATTCTCAATTTCATCTTGTTTCAGTGGCTCTTGTTTCATTGGAGAAGAAAACGCTTCACTAGAAAGAAACAATTCCGAATAAAATAAACTAAATATTTCTTTAATATTAGTCTGTTTTTTAATATTACTCTTATTTTTGAAAATGACAAATAATATTGCTGCATAGTATATTATATATCAATAGAACAATGAGAAACTAAAAAGTTGATGACTATTATTGAAGAAAATGAGAATGAAAAAAATGAGAAAAAGAAAACTGAAAATGAGAAATAATATTGTTGCATAGTAATTACCTATCAATAGAACAATGAGAAACTAAAAAGTTGATGACTATTATTGAAGAAATTAGCGAGATATTAATTGGAAGAGAATTTTGAGAATAGAATTTCTGAGTTAATTTAATGTTACCAAATTATGAATACACGTTACTCCATTCTAATATAATTGAATCATTTTTTGAATGTTAATTCCATGAAACTAAACTAAATCATAGCTTCTAGAATGGGATTGCTATGTTTTGATGTTTCTAAAAATGAACAGTACATCATACAACACCAATACAAAGATACACCTAAAACTGGTGGGTTCGGAACCCACCTAAAACTGTAGGTCCAACTCATCAATCACCATCATCCAACTCATTACCCACGCACAGGTCTCAGACCCATGTGGGCTTCATCCTCAAAAAAAAAAAAAAAAAAAAAAAAACATACATTGGTTTGTTCCAAAAGTGATAAAGTGATGCTTAGCATTTTTACCACATGTGAAATGATGTTTTTATTAATTTATTCATCATAAATCATTAATACTGGTAGTCCACAAACCCTACAGACACACAATGCGTCAGAATACACTCAAATTTAAAACTAGAATCAAGATTGATATCTTAATTAATGCTCTCCCAGTATTCATTAAAACTATGGTATTCTCACTCGTTTGGTTCGATTTTGAAGTTGAAGAAAATCTGGTTGCATTGATCCCTTTCAAGATTATAGAGCAAAAAGTCTCTAAGAGTGAAATCAAAGTAGATTCGCAAGCCGTCAGCTACTTCCTTGCAAAGGTTGATGCTGGAAACAAAAAATGAAAATTATAAATATTTATTAATGAAATCAAATCCGAAACAGATTAACTATTTTTAAATATTTTCTTGAATTGCAATATTTTTTACTTGATAACACTTACTAACTTGATATGTTCTAATTGATCATATTATCATATAAAAAATTCCAGGCCAAAAGTAACTATAAACATTTTTTGAATTGGGCAGGAAGAGCTATATACCATAAATATGTCCAGGAGTCAAAGTGATTATCAATAAATCATAAGATTCAACTTTTGGGAATCTGTTGATGCGATCTTAGAACATTACTTTATTTTCAGTATTACCAACAACACAAATTGAAATAATTTCACTTACTTTCTCCTAATTGCATCAAGAGATAATAGAGGTTGTGTGGAAGTACGAGTAGACTTTTCTTGATTCGATGAGACAAGATTCATAGCATAATCAATGACATAGTTTTCCAAAATTGTCAAAACATTGGGCTTTGCTGGTAACTTCAACAGCTAGAACAAAGAGCAGAAATAAATTCAAATTGGATAAGAGATATAAAAATTAAAAAAAAAAATATATATATATATATCTTGAAAGTGGAGTCACTAACTATTTATATAAGCTGAAGTTTTCCCAATATTGAGGCAAACCCACACAAGCCTTTTGAATATTTTTACAAATAGTTCAATAAATAATCGAACTTTCAATACAATCTAATTTGAATGAAAAAGAATCAAATTATACTGCATATTATTTGAAGTAAACATTTTTTGTCAGACTATAATCTAATCTAAAAAGAATTGAAGTCAATTAAAAACATTGCAATTTGATAATTGAGTTTTAGCAATACGTTATACGTTAACGCTAATTCTTACCCAAACACTAAGCATCTGCCAGCCCTAAAAGCAAGGTGCTATGGAGCAGGCAGATGCATTAGCTTTATTGCTCTAGTTTAGTGATAGCATCTTGCTTTTAGATACAAAGAGTGTTTAGGTTAGCATTAGCGTTATCGTTGAATTAGAGAAAGAGCTAACCTTGTTTGATTGCGTGACAAGATGATAGTCGTTTTCAAGTAGCTGGCGAATACTGTCTGAGAGTGGAATAGTTATGGGCAGAGGTCCATCGACAGAGGAGTCGGACAGTTCATCCTGACATGGAGCTGGAGTCGAGTCTTGAGAGTCTTCAACAGGGGCCTCCTCCACTTTGACCTCCAGGCTCTCACTGCCCTTAATGGACAGCTTGGATCTTTGCTTCTTTCTGTCTCGCTTGTACCAGTTGCCCCCTCTATGAATTTTGAACGTGCTGAACAAAGAAAACATTTGCTCCAATAAGCATTAATGTAATCACTTCCCGGTGGTTCGGAAACCATCTAAAACTGTAGGTCAAGCTCATCAATCACCATCAACAACTCATTACCCACGCACAGGTCTCAGACCTATGTGGGCTTCATCCTCCGAAAAAAATTGTCTTATCCTATTTATTATCCTACTTTTCATTCATTACTTGATTCAACGCTTGATTTTACGCTTTTTACAAATTTACTTTTTAATCACTGTTCTTTAGTCTGCGTTTTTACCACCGTTTACATACATTTTTCTTTCTTCTACTAGCTGTACTGTTTTATATGTATTTTGTATAGAAGGCACAAAAATAATGACCTGTTGTCTCCATGAATGAAAAAATAAATACACAAACTTCATTTTGTTCGATTAGATTGGAAGCAACCTTTAATTCTAAAATTAAAAATATAACTGAACTCAGCTCGATCATAATTGGTCCAAAATACCGTAGAACTGAGTTCTGCCAACAAAAATTCAAAGGAAAGTCAGTGGAAAATATTTAAATAAAATTTTATCAAATTTTGGGTAAATGACTAGCAAATACCCTCAACGCTAACCAGTTTAAGTGACTTGTATGTGAAAATGAATGGCCTACCTGCTTCTCATACATGAGCGAAATAGATTATGCTTTGACATGTATCAGGTATTCTCTCTGCCATAATACAGTAAATCCATAATAACGTTAGGCCAAAATTTAAAAGACATATGTAAATATTCAATTTATTTAAATGTACTCCTTCAAATTTAAATACACAACATGTAACAAAGTAAATATTGGTTATGAATTCAGTACAGCTAAATTATATTCGATCAACATATATCTGGCAGATCGAGCGAGCAAAGCGGTTGCAATTTGCAATCACCAAAAATTGAACCGATTAAACCAGTGGTTCCCAAACTTTTTTGCCTCATGGACCCCTTGCCATGATTTTTGGTTATGGTTGGACCCCCTGCATAAATGTAATTACTTCTTTTTTAAACTATAAGTTGAAATGTGTTTTTAAAGCTGATGAAGTAGGTCTACTACTGCTCACAGTAACCAATTCAAATTGTGCTGAAGAAAACATTAAAAAGCACATAAACATACATTTTTGTAATATAGTCTAATTTGAATTGAAATAATGAAATAGTATGACGTATTGTTTTTTTTTTATAGTGAAATAGTATTAATGGAACCCAAGAAGTATAACGGCCGGTATTTTATCAACATTGTCTCCTTTGTAGTAATTGCAACATTCGCATGCATTAAAATCAGCAAGGCTCCTTTGTAGTAATTGCAACATTCGCATGCATTAAAATCAGCAAGGCTCAATGGGCAAAGGCTCAAGGCTGCTCAATGTGGGCAAACACGACTCTCATTGTTAATGAAATGTGATAGAGAGAGAATTGAGGAGAGGAGGTGGAAAATAATAACAATGAATTTAATTCACCTTTTTAGAATATTGCATCAAATTTGTGACAAAAGGGCGATACAGATACAGTAATCAGTAGCGTAGCGAAAATCTTTTAATGGGGGGCTTATTGGAGATTTAGGGGCCCCCGGGGGGTCTAAGGGGTATGGAATACCCCCTAGGGGGCCCGGGGATCCTCCCCCGGAAAAATTTTAATAAGTAGTCCCTCTAACGTCGTATCCCAAGAGATTCTACTCATGTCTAGAAAAGCATTAATCCATTTATTATAGTCCATTCGTTCATATTTTTTTTGAATTTTCGATGCTGAGAGCTTGATTTGTGACTCAAAATCAGTAATTTTATACGAGTAGCAATTAAAATGGAGTTTATAAATTGGGTAAAGTGAAAGCTTAAATTCAATAAATCACTGCTTTTATGAATCGTTTGCCTAACAACTTGAACCCACTTTTCGTTTATTGTTAGTTAAATGATTAGTTGTAAACAAAATAATTTTAATGTATAAAATCTAAAAAATACTACTTTTATAAAGCCAATTTAACAAGTTATAGTGGTTTCAAATTATTATTATTATTATTATAATCATGGCCACCCAGAGACATTTTAGTGGCCCGGGAAAGAGTTGAGGCTGGAGGCTCCCTTACACCTTCACCTAAACACCAATTTTCAATTAATGACTCGATTTCCCAACTAGCATTGCTATGCTAGTTAGTCTTTAAGCTATGCATAGTTGCCTTCTGTACTGAAAAAAATCTGTTTAACTAATTTGAAATTTTTCTTCAATTTAAAGATAAAATTCGAATGTAATAAGCCAACTGATAACCATTCGTCAAAAAAGCTGTGGAAGCTAGGGAAAAGGGTACTGGGTGGCACCAGAGAGAGCAATAAACTTCTCTTCTATTTTTGTGTAATCTTTTGAACTATTCACTAATATTGGAATACCGGTATGTAAAATGTGTAAAACTATGAAAATTATTATGACTTTGAATTGAACTTGGTTCAAATTGCAAAGAGCGAATGAATTAATAACACATCCAATTCCAAACTCTAACTTATAGTAATTTTGTAATTATATAAATAGATGGTGACAGAACCTCAAAACATTGGGTATTCTGAAAAAAATTGTTCTCAAGTTCTTGAAAGTGCAATTTTAAGCTTTTTCTATGGCTATCAACCCTCATATTATTTGTTGATTGATTCATGGCGTGACAAATTTCACGATCACTATAAAACTCTTTGGGGTATCAGATCTGAACAGTAACAGAAATCAGCATTTGAAGCTCGTCTGAAAAAATATTAAGAGTCCTTTCCTCCTTTCAAGCCTACTGTGTCAACTTCATTCAAGTGGTCTGGGGAAATTCAAAACCATGTTTGGGGGCTCCAAAAATACTGGGATCCACCAGCATCGTGGGGTCTTTGAAGGCCCAAAACCGAGGCAATAAGGGGACCATTGACGTTGAGGCCCAAGAAAACTTGCCTTGTTCGCCTCATCCCCTCTATAGCTTTAATTAGAGTATTTTTTAAGTTAATTAAAGTATTAAAATTTTAGTTTTTTTTTTCTAGCTGTAATACTATTTAAGCTTCTCTTCACATATGAAAACTTTATTTCACCTCCAGTAACCGATATTATCGTATTTTTATTGGTGCCTCCCTACTCATTTTTGGGGCCTCTTTCACAGGCTAAAGGGGGGGAGTTGTAACCTGGTACCCTCCCCCCGTCGCTACGCCAATGACAGTAATGGAGTGTTCTATAAAAAAAAACAAGAATATTACAATTGTTGAAAACAAGAATATTAAAAATTGACTCTAAAAAAGTTAATCAAAAGACAAGAACAAACTTATTAGAATTGAATAGACTACTAAGATTTCTAGTTCGATTTAAAATTATCAAATACGTAGAGTAATAAAAGGAAGCTTATTAGACCTTATTAGAAGTTCTTGTCAATGTGGAAAATAAAAACTAAACACTAATACTATAGCTAGAATTTATTTTCGAAATAAATGTAATTTATTGTGCACAGATTTGTTTTCCATCAGAATAATTTTGAACAATTATTAATTGAATAAGCAAGAGCTTGCTAGAAAGTTGGTATGGTTTGATAATTTAAATACATTAGGCTCCTTTTCCTCATAATAATAAACCTGAAATAACTTGAATAGTTTGGTACCTACCTAAGTTGTTGAGTGACCTACCAATAAATGTTCCTTTTTGAAATATGATAGAATATCATTCAAATATAAATACGAGGCTTCTTTTGTTTATAACTTTAAAATATATGAGGCGACTTTCGCTTATAAGAATATTGCTGAAAATTGCTTGAAATTTCAAGTACCTGACTTGTTTAGTGACCTACCAGTAAATGTTAATAGTTTTAAAATATAATAGAAGATAATTGAAGGGTATGGGGCTTGTTTTTCTCATAATAATACAACTAAAAACGGAAATTCATAATTGGTAAACCTGAGCTGTTTAGTCACCTACCAGTAAAGCCTTATAATGTTCAAATATAAGAAAACTAATTATGAATTCTCTGATTTAAAAACGTTTTCATAGAAAGCGCTATTATTTCAAATAGATATAATGCTTGCTTGCATGTACGTATTATACAAGTACATAAGTAGCCTGTACCAGTAGGCTGTGATGTTTTCCATTACGAAAAACTTGATGAACAATCTAATATAAAATACTCCTTTCGCAGGACCTGCAAAACTTAGCGAATTTCTGAATTTCAGAAATTGACAAATTAAAAAATTTTCGACGCCATTTTGAAAATGGCTGCTTTTCTCAAAACGCACTGGTTTTTCGAGGTGGATGAGTTGAAATTCGGATTCAGCGCCTCAAAAACCATAAGGAACAGTCAAGAAAAAAAAAGATTAAAGTTTTTTCCTGAAACACTTTTTTAGCACCAAATAACTAACTCCATAGGGCAAGATACAGCTTTTGACAACAATGGTTTTTTCTTGATATCTTGAAAATTTGTTGAGCTAGAAGGCAGTGCAATACCTTAAAATTTTTGACTCCATGAGCTCTATCTTAAAGTCTAACAATAGAACTAAAAATTTCAAATACAACCATTTTTTTCTTGAAAACCCCTAATTTTGGCGGGAAAATACCCCCGAAAAGGGGGTTAACCTTTTTGGATTTTCCTGGCTAACGAGCTTGTCCAAGCTATTCACAAGAGGAAAGTGTATACCAAATTTGGTGGAAATCGGACATCTCCTTCAAAAGTTATCGTGCTATCAGACACACACACATATATATATATATATATATCTACATATATAACATTTTGTGCCACTATGATTTTTGTACTCTGGGGGCTCCAAAACAAATTTCCATCATGGTCCCGGGTGTAATGTCGCACATCACGACCTGCTGTAATAGCTGAATTTGAAGAAATTCGCTAAAATGACACTGTATTCCTATTTAAATTATGATTTTTACTCACGTATACTTGAGATATTAGAGGGATGTATTTCACTTCGAGGCTGATGGAGATTCTGTTTAGAAGTGGAATGCATACCTTAAGTATCTCCAGTATAAGTGAGTAAAAATCCTAATTTACTTAGAAATACAGTGTAAGTTTTGATATTAGATTGTACATAGTATATACCACGCCCCGATCCAAAGACATTAGCTATTGTGGACCCCCATCAACATATCATGGACCCCCAATTTTATTTTTCACTGACATGGACCCCCTGGCAGGTCCCCGTGGACCCCAGGGGGTCCACATGGACCACTTTGGGAATCACTGGATTAAACCAATGAAATTAAAGAGTTGGAGAGTGTTGAACTTAAAAAACCAAAATAATTATACCAATAAAATGAAATCCAAGCGTTAATAACTGGCTTTCATATTGTTGATATTTCTTTTTTGAACTGCCCCCATCAATTTTCAATTATTTGTAATAATAATAATTTTTTATACTAATATTTTTATGAAGGAATGATTAATACTCACAGTGATGGAGCAGTATGTCGAAATCAGATCTATTAAAGGCTTCCATTTCACTATCAAAAACTTTTGAATTAAAAAAAGCAATTGAAGGAGTTCAACAGCACAGCACGGATCGCTCTCATTCATACATTCATTCTACAATAGCTGTGTCCATCAATAAGATTTCATAATCGCTGCTAAATGCAATGCTAATTTCAGTTTTATCTATGCCATTAGAAGTACTGATAAATTATGAGAGTGAACTGCTAGACTAGAAAGTTGAACTGCTTTTATCACAAATTATTTCGAAAAAAAATGAATAACTTACTAATTTTTTTTCATTATTTGAGTTAGCACCTAAAAGTTAGAAACTTTCTAGAACCTTTTAGTTAGAAACTAATAAGCTATGTATTCTAACTAAATATCGAAAGAATAAAATTTAGCTTGATTAATTTCTTCTCTTGTTGGTGATATCCTCATGAGTTTGAGACTTGTGCAAGGGGCAATGAGAAGAATTTCCGAAGAGCTTTTAAAAAATAATGTACATTATATTGAAATATATAAAGAAAAATGTAGCTCAATAAACTAGCGATAAACTTTGGAAATGAAGAAAAATTATTAATTGATTGAATATTAAAAGCACAAAAAATAATTCATCAGTTCAATCATTGTCTTTGTGAAAACCCATTGTTAAAATTAAAAGTTCTTGGAATAAATCAATGAAATTAGTCTGCTGTATTTATATTGATACAAATCACAAACTTTCAATATATTGGTCAATAGAAAAGTATTACAGTTATACCTGGTGAGTTGTGCTTTTTCTGCCAATTCTTTCTGGAGCTGTCGGTTTTCAGTTGTGTCTTTAAGAATGAAATCTTCAGTAACAAATCGATCCCAAGTTGGATTCCAACCCTGCAAAGAGAAAAAATTGTCATCAACAGGATTTGGAAAATCAAAAGGTACTAGAGTGAATAAATATGACACAAATTATGACTCTCTACTTTTATGAAAAGTGAATTACGTATAGATCAAATAACATTTGATAGAAAACTATGCATTGAATCTAATGAATTAGAACAACGTTACACGGCTTGATATTTTAAAGATGAATTTGTCATACAGCACGCAAGTAAACTAATACAATAATTATTAATATGTTTTTTTTTTTCATCAAACTCAATCACAGTAGCTTTCACACACTATAAAATGCATCTAAAGAATATCATACACTAAACAATACGATCAGCGGATGTATTGCATGAATTATTATAATTATCATTATTGACATAGTCCAGAAATCTGTCAAGCCTGCCAAGTTGGAAACGAGATGAAAGAATTTACTATTGAAAAATAAATAATATTTCATGAGCAGATTTCAAATAGTGCAATGTGCAATCTGAACTGTTATTATGTTTCATTCTTGAGAACGACAAAGGAAAACCAAGTTCACAACTTCTGTCTTTGCTGGAAAAAGTCATCAGATTTTTTTTTTTAGTTTTACACCAGAAAGAAAATGCATCTCTCATTACTCTTTCTTTAGACTTAATTTACTTCCCCACTCCTTCTATCACTTACTTCTGAACTCTTTCTCCACTTCATAAAACTGAATTATAAATGCATTTAGTTCAAGCCACAAATTAGGCGGCTCTAAAAAGTTGAGGTGTTGCCACATATGGGACCATGCCAGCGACTGACAGTAGAAAATCACCAACTTCCATGTAAAAATTGACAACACTACTCGTACCATGTTGCCTATAATTTCTTTAAGCCACCTAATTTCGTGCCGTGAAGTATAGAGCTTAAATTATTGGCATCCGAATTGTTCCTCAAATACCAAAAGATATCTGTTACTTATTGATAAGTTGGCAAAATTTTAAATAAAATGTTTTAAATGTAATAAAAACTCTAAAAAATACAATGGCTACTATAAATATTGATTACTTTATCCTCAAATTACCTTCCGGGGACGCTTGTTTGCACTCATGATAATAATTGCGGAATTTCTTCTAATTTATTATGTGGCTTTCAGCCTTTGATGACTGCAGTAGATAGGCTAAGAGTAAAAATATTCGAACAGCGACTGAAATATTATATTAATAATAAAGTGATAATAGTATATGAGAATAGACTAACACGTGAGAACTGTTCTCAATGTTTTTATTGCATTGCAGAGCTGATGTAAAGTTAATAAAAATTGTAGCAATATTATGATTTGAAAGAATTTCACTTCCAAATTTTATTAAAAAATTAAAAGGTACGTTTGTTATGGAAAATAAATTTTAGGAAGGAGAGCACTCAACCCAACATTCATAAAAGTGAGTTTACTTAAGTGGAAAACTAAACTACTTGTAATCAATCTTTTCATCATAGCAATGTGAACGATAAAAGATACAGATACATTTATTGCAATTTGTAATCAGCACTATACTAAATGTTCTCCATGGTTAATTTGCAGGATTTATATACAATATATATTAATGAAGAAGCACTAAAAAAATGACTACTGCAGATATTGATAACTTTATCCTCAAATTACTTTTCGGGGACGCTTGTTTGCACTCATAATAATAATTGCGGAAATTACTTCTAATTTATTATTCGGCTTTATTTATTATTACTGTAAATTGTTGGCTATATTCATTTTGTACAAATCTGCAATAAAATAATTCTATTCCAATTATAATTCGAACTATTATCTTCTAAAATTTTATTTTAGCACAAATATATAAAATAAAATTTTAGAAGACAATAGTTTAAATTATAAGTTGACAAAACAGAACATTATTTATTGCACATTTTAATAAAAATATTAATCGTTTCACTTCCACGCTTAATTTGCAGCATTAGAATTAGACTTCATAACTGATTTTAAATAATTTTTTAGAAGATAATGGTTGAATTTATTAATGGTCATTATTACAAGCAACACAGCACTTTGAATATTTTAATAATACGATCTGAAAATAATTTGATTTGCATTAGTTTAGGTCAAATGTTTATTTCATAACGTTATATGTGAACTTGTTATGTGCATCTTTCCTGAACTGAATACTAAACGTCCAACGATTTATGAATATTGGTATAGATGTCAGAAAGGTGAGTTATTTCTAATTTTATGGGTTGTTTCATTTGTCAAAGAGATTATATTTTCACGGGAAGAAGCGAGAAATACTAACAAACAACTGACGAAATTAAAAAATCAGATTGCAACCCCCGAATGTAAGAACGTTGAAATAAAAACAAGAAGATCTATCATTTTCAATAATAGCCTATTCCAAAGTAAACTAGCTTGTAAAACAGCAAGGCAATGTTATTTGTATTATAAAATCAATTAGCTATTATATAAATCGAACTGTCCAAATACAAACTAAGACTGGTAGCCAATCGATCCAATAATAACCATGCAACAATACTTATCATGTTGCACGGAAGTGCTGATAATAAGATAAATGTTGCGATGACCACAGTTTGATCTCACTTTGATGCGACCTTATCGCCTAAATAAAGATTATTGAAACAAACAATACGAAGCCAGAATGAATATTTTCTACTTCAAATTTTTGTACTTTATGAATCTAATTTTGAAGTACTAAAAATCTGATGTTTTGTTATGCAGTTATGTTTGTGAAGGAGATGGTCTTGGGGTAACTGATTGAATATAATTATTTTGCACACCCAACGCCAAAATTAGTTGTAAAGCAGAGTTTCAGAGTCTTGCATGATTTCCTAAATAAATTACAAATTAAATATTCAAGAGCATACTTCAAAGTTATATTCTATAGTTAACTTAAATTTTTTTTGTAAGGAATATTATTGAAAATAATAATAAATTTTCTTGTTTTTATCAAAATTAAATTTTCAAGAGCACGAAGAAATACTTCATAACAATAATACCGCAATCAAACTATCATTATTTATAAAAATTGGTTATGTTATTCAAGCTTATAAAGTTTGCCTTTCAAGTGATTAAAGTATCTCTAACAACCATTAAAGAAAGATTATTCAGTGATAATCCAATTAAAATTAAAACAAACATAATGCAAATTGGAGATTTAATTTAAATGTGTGTAATAAAGTCAACACAATATAACCAACCGAATTCTTCAACTATAGAGTAAAACAGTATTCACTATGTGCATTATCCACAGAGCTGTACAATTTAAAAATATGCACAAATCAACTGATAAATAATCAAATAAATTAATTATGTGCTGTGAATTTATTCATCTACTAGCAGTTCACCCGAGCGTTGCAATAGGATTTTAGTTATAATAGCAGTACCCGGCGAATTCCCAAAAGCCTAGCACAAACCGCATCTTCCTAGCTTTCCTAAAATGTTATTTTTTGTTTGGTTAAATTGCAATAACAAGAAATTTTTTCACCAAAGAAACAATGGATGAAACATGAGCTGAGCATTGATTTTCCAGTAATTGTTTCCTACACGACTGCAATGCTCTGACTACACGGCACGCGCGTAAAGTCTGCAGACAGCGTAAATAACGCCGCTAAGGGCCCACCATATGATTAAAAACTGTTGACTTCTATCAGCTGTTCCTTTAAGCTGTTTGGCCGGCAATTTCAGTAAGTTATGTCTGTGAAATGGATTAATTGATAATAATTATTAGCCCCCTATTAAAATGTATGGTCAGAAACCATCCCCAATATTCACACAACGTATCCCCAAAGTTTCATGCCGATCTGTCAAGTAGTTTTGAAGTCTATAGGGAACTTACATACATACATAAAGACATTCATTTATATATTATATATATATATATATATAATATATAGATTCATCCATTTTACAGACCTAACCTACTGAACTTGCCGGCCAAACAGCTTAAAGGAACAGCTGATAGAAGTCAACATTTTTTAATCATATGGCAGACCCTTAGCGGCGTTATTTACGCTGTCTGGAATGCAAAAACTTTGCATGTAGGCTACCGTGCAGTCAGAGCCTTGCAGTATGTAGGAAACATATGACTGGGTATGATGAAATGTAATTATGCCGTGTTGATGACATCTGTTAACCAATGCAGCTAGAAATTTGAAAATGTAGTCTCAGTAGGAGGTGGCGAATAATAAAATAAAAAACCTAGCTTATACACTAATAGTCGTAGGAAGTTTAAATTTGAAATGTCCATTGAGTGGTGGTAAGGTCTTACTGTGTAAGAAAACAACGAAGGAAGCCTCTCTGATCAGCTGGAAGAGCCCTAGGACTAATTTCTTCCCTAATAGTCCTAGAAGGTTGAAATTTGAAATGTAACTTCAGTGGGAGGTGGCAAATAATAAAATCAAGAATTTTTTATGAGAACGCAGCAACGCGCGTCGGGCCAGCTAGTATATTATAAAGAGCATTCTGAAAGACAAAAGCCTGCATTAAAAAACAAAATCAGAACATCAACACATCAGTTTACATTATAATATCTCCTATGACTTATAAAAATCTGTTCAGCAGTTTTGAAGTTTACTGGGAACATACATAGGCTACATACATCGCCTTTTATATAATACTAGCTGGCTCGACGCGCGTTGCTGCGTTCTCATTAAAAATTCTCCTTGATTTTATTATTCGCCACCTCCCACTGAGATCTAAAATTATATTTCAAATCTCAACCTTCGAGGACTATTAGGCAAGACGATAGTCCTAGGGCTCTTCCAGCTGATCCTTCGCTGTTTTCTTTCGCACCACCTCTGGATGAACATTTCAAATTTAGACCACCTACAACTATTACGGCGGAAGCTAAGTTTTTAATTTTATGATTCGCCACCTCCCACTAAGGTTATAGTTCGAATTTTAACCTTCTAGGACTATTAGGGAAGAAGTAAGTCTTCCAGCTGATCAGAGAGACCTCCTTTGTTGTTTTCTTACTCACCATCTCTGAATGAACATTTCAAATTTAAACCTACGACTATTAGGGTAGAAGCTAGGTTTTGGATTTTATTATTCTCCACCTCCCTCTGAGGCTACATTAATTTCAAATTTCTAGCTGCATTGGGTAACAGATGTCATCAACCCGGCATAATTACATTTCATACCCAGTCATATGTTTCCTACATACTGCAAGGCTCCGACTGCACGGTACAAGCAAAGTCTTTGCGTTTCAGACTGAGTAAATAACGCCGCTAAGGGGGTGCCATATGATTAAAAACTGTTGACTTCTATCAGCTGTTCCTTTAAGGATAGATTTCTCCTTTTTGTGTCCTTCAGCGAGGACTTTTCAACTCCCAAACTTTACAGAAACCATCTCGAGACTATTCTACATTATGCCTGAAAATTTCATAAAAATCGGTTCAGCGGTTCCGGAGTCTATAGGGAACATACATACATACATACATTCATTCATACAGACAGACATTCATCTATATAAATAAAATTAGAGTTTTGTCTGTACATTTTTCTGAAAAATATATTTTTTTGGTTGTTTTTACGTTTTATACACTAAAGAAGCCGAAACAAGTCTTATCTCAATTTCTGTCTGTCTGTCACGGCCCCGAAGGCATTTTACGCGGCCTTCTCCTCAAAAACGAGAGCATCGATCAGGATTTAAGTTATTTATCAGTATTGACAAACTTTTTTACAATGTCTTTAGCTATAAAAAACTAAATAAATTTTTTTAACAGAATAATAAACGTTTAAAAACCAAGTATTGTGCTATTTTGGATACATTTTACGCGGCCTTCTCCTGAAAAACGAGAGCATCGATCGAGATTAAAGTTATTTATCAGTATTGAAAACCTTTTTGACAATGTCTTTAGCTATAAAAAACTAAATTAACTTTTTTTTAACAGAATAATAAACGTTTAAAAACCAAGTATTGTGCGATTTTGGATACATTTCTTCTAAGTTTTATTACCACATAAGAACAAATCACGTAATTTATCATGATATATCAATCAGCTGTTCTCAAATATTCTATCTGATAACTGTCACTGAATTGTTTACGTTCTAAGTTGTTTTCTAAGCTGCTAACAACTTCATGATCGTTGCTATCAAAAAAGCCGAAACATATTTAGTCTTATTTCTGAACATAATCCGTACGAAGGACGGGCACAATAGCTAGTTTTTAGATGTAAGAGATTACTTTTGTTCTTGATGCAGTAGTTTTTTTTTTTTGCTGATGATGCTCACATGAGTCCGAGACTTGTGCGTGGGTAATGAGGTGAATGATTAACACATAAATGCCTGACGGTGGAGCGGGATTCGAACCCACGACCACTTAAACGACAGCAAGCTGAAGTTGCGACGCCCCAACCAACTGCGCTAAGCGGCCAATACAAAAGTTCCAATACAAATTGTAACCTCAGTATCAGAAACAATTTCTCATCATATTCCAACTATCCACTTATCCATAACACCATACTAACAACTGTCCTACTTCCATTTTTTATTATAAAGAATCCAATCAGCTGCCATCCTAATATACAATTTATTAGTATCATCCTATAATTTCTTTACTCACCTTGAAATTATTGAAAAGTCCAAAAAGCACAGAAACTGGTTATTTGGAAATCTGATTGAAGCACATTTGAGTGAGATACTACTTCTAATTGTCAATGTAATGCTTTAGTTAGAATATACAAAAGATAGGGTGGATCACGAATGAATTGAAGATTATTATACAAATTATTTACCTGGAAATGGATGAGGAACTCTACAAATTTTCTGCCACTTTCATCCTTAGAATGAAGGATTCGTAAAATCTGTAACCAAACCAAAGATGCCAATTGAATTTCTTAATAATAGTTATTACTACTAAACATTCAAAATTCAATTTCCTCAGTAGATTCTCCAATATAATAGATGATTAAAATCAGCAAGTCTATATCAAAGCTATCAAGGTTAACCAAAGATAAGTAGCTAGGTTAATTCAAAATTCAATTTTCTCAGTAGATTCTCCAATATAATAGATGATTAAAATCAGCAAGTCTATATCAAAGCTATCAAGGTTAACCAAAGATAAGTAGCTAGGTTATTAAGCACCCGGGGCAAAACCCCATTTAGCGTCCCTCCCCACAAACAAATCCCCTTGTAAGTTCTATTTATGCTACACGAATTTTCGTCAGAAATCTAATAAGTCAGAAAAAACACTACCACAGCAGCAATACTTCCCATAAACACCTCCCCCTGAACGTTACCCTATAGGACTTTATTAAAAAAAGTATGGTAATAATAACAACTTACTTGGTTGAAATATTTGATGAATGATACACAGTGAATTATTTATCTATAATTTTGCCAATGAACTAATAAATGAAGTCAATTCAAATTTTGCAAAATGACTCCACATTAGAGGCCATTATATTGGATCCACAGTGGATACTGAATCCACAACCTTGATTCAGTTCCCTTGACATGGAATTTTCAAAACATTAATGTTATAATGACATATAAATTATATGAAACTGCTGGGACACTAGTTTTAAATATTTCAGTTCTAAAAAAAACCTGCGCCCTCTAGCCATTCCCATGTCTATAATGCCACTCCGACTGAAGCAACAGATTGACTGCTAACGATGCACTCATACTCATCATTAGATGCCATTATCTTTTCATGTATGGTTGGAATTTTAAATTTTTAAATCATATTTTGAAAATAATTCAAACTGTTTTATTTTACTGCTGGTTTGGCGCCCCCAAAGCCTTGCGCCCGGGGCGCATGTCCAGCTCGCCCCCCCCCCCCCGCAACACCAATTCCACACCAGGAACGTCCCTGGTTACAACAATGAACATTTTTTATACAAAAAATTTAATATTCTATTTCGTATTCTAAACCTACCAGTGAAAAAAGGCGACAATGATGAGATTCTAGTCGGTATAACCGAGTTTTAAAAATAGAGGGGTTCTACTGTCTCTTTTTCAAGAAGTCTAAATATTTTCATGTGAATGTCATAGCCTAGCTAGATTGTCTTTCAAGCATAAGCACATTCAAAATTTAATATAGCATCTACTATAGAATCAAATCACGATTAATACCTTAACAACCCATTCATTACAGAAAATTGTGATAAAAACTCGTTCATTTAGTTGAATGGCTTAGCAGAATTTTAAAGAGAAGCATCCTGTCTATTATTGACAAGGAAAGCGAAACTGAATTTTTATGAATCGGTACGGATCCTGGAAATGAATTGAAAATCTCAACTACTCCCAAAACAAGTGAGAGTACTAATTTGAGAAATATCAAGTCTAGTTCTTTGACAAGTATCATAGCCATGAAACATACTTTTCAAATTACACCTGCCTATTCTCTGAACCACAACACATATCCATATCGCTCGCTAGTACAAAAATGCAAGAACTGAATTTTTGGTATTCAAGTATTATGGTAATTAAGCTGAATGGAGGCCACTATAACCTCGCTGGATCGCGCATTCTTAGTCATCGAATTCAATAATGTAATGCTCTAACGCAAGCAATCTTTCGAACATTCCAATTTACGGGACGTCGCGATCTAGCGAGGTTAAGCTTGTTATATAGTCGCCCCCGTATCACATGTAAGTAACGAATTTTCTTATTAAACCAGCCCAAACATACGAACAATGCAGAAAACGTGTTGGAATGATCCAAAAAAATTATTGAAACTAATTTTCCTAGAACTCAATAACTAATAATGTGTAGTAAGTGGATAGAATTCCAAGAGATAAGATAATATAGAATGAATTAACAACTCTAATTTTGACACTTTCAGCTAATATAAATAGCCTATGAATTTGAAAAATATTGTAATTGATTAAAATAAGCAATAATTTAACCTTACCTTAGAGTCGTAAAGTACTTTAGTTTTAGCTGGATCTGGTTCATAGCATAAAACTACTTCTCCCACATAATATCTTGGCTTGACACCTCGTGTAGACACCATCCTCCATTCCAATACAGAAAAATCCGACAAAACATCAACAGAATTAATAAAGCCTCTGAATGAGTAGAATGTTCAAACGTTGGAGGTCCAATTATAAGCCATAGTATTAGCACGAAGAAAGATCTAAAATTAAAACAAGAGCAATGATCTAGAAATTAGCCAACAAGTTGACTGAAACAATATAATATTCAATTTACTTAAGAAACGCAAAATATTTAATAATAAGCAGAATGATAACACACGAATATTAGTTGTTGGTCAACAACTCACACACGGAGTCACGGACACACCAACACAAAACAGTGCGAGTGTAACCAACTGCGCTACTACTTCTACTACTAATCAGATGTTGACGAACTCTTCTTCCACTAAAGGGTCGATTACATTGGGATAGTTACTCGCTAAAGGGTCGATTACATTGGGATAATTTTTTCGCTCAGCGAGTAGAAACGTTAAAGACCAACTATGCTACAACAACGCAGCATATCCAGCCGAATTATACAAAAATTAAACTTCCAGAATTACCCCCATACTATGGAATTTCATAGACAATAAAATTAATATCAATTAAAATCAATAAAATTGCATCAAAATAGTTCCCAGAAAGTACAATATATCTCAACTGAAGTGTTATGTTGACAGCTTGTGAGTGATTTGACCAAATCCAAAGTAGACAAATTGGATTGTCAAACTTCCAACTACTTTGGATTTAGTAAAATTTGGTACTCACAGGCTCTCTACTAGACAGGCTCTCAACTTTGAATTTGGTCACATTTATACTCGCTGGCAGAGTATCCAACACCAAAATACAATATTATTGTGGCCTGAGCCGACACTTAATCACGCAGGGTGAATTATCATAACACTTCAGATGAGATATATTGTATATTGTTTTGATGAAATTTTATTGAATAATTGTTGGTAAACTTCATATTTTAATTTTGAGTTGCAATATTATTTATTGTCTTGGAAATTCCATAGCATGGGGTTGATTCTAGAAATAATTTTTTTTATATAATTTGGCTTGGTATGCTGAGCTGCTGTAGCACGGTCGGTCAGTAACGTCCTACTCGCTACTCCCTTAGCGAGTAACTATCCCAATGTAATCAATCCTTTAGTACTCGCTGGCAGAGTAGCCAACACCAAAATACAATATTATTGTGGCCAAAGCCGACATACAACCGCACAAGCCCCCAACATAACACTTCAGATGAGATTTATTGTATTTTCAAAGAAAATTTTTGAAGAAATTTTATTGAATAATTGTTGGTAAACTTCATATTTTAATTTTGTGTTGCAATATTATTTATTGTCTTTCAAATTTCATAGTATGGAGTAATTCTGGAACTTAATTTTTTTAATTATTTCGGCTTAGTATGCTGAGCTGATGTAGTATTGTTGATCTGTAACATCCCTACTCACTACTCGCTTAGCGAGTAACTATCCCAATGTAATCTACCCTTAAGCGAGTAGCGAGTAGGAACGTTACAAACCGACTGTGCTACAGCAGCTCAGCATACCAAGCCGAATTATAATATAGAAACCTAACTTCCAGAAAACCCCCATACTATGTAATTTCAAATACAATAAATAATATTGCAACACAAAATTAAAATATGAAGTTTATCAACAATTATTCAATAAAATTCCAACAAAACATTTCACAGAAAATATAATAATGTCTCATCTGAACAAAGAAGTTATAATAATATTCACCTGAATTGATGGCAGCCTGCGCCATTAAATGTCGACTTTGGCCACAATAATATTGTATTTTGGTGTTGGCTACACTGCCAGATAGTTACAAATCTGGCAAATCCGAAGTAGACAGGCTCTCATCAGCTATTCAATACACTGTTGTCAATATCCGCAATTGCAGATAAATTCAGTATAAATTAATAGCACTTGAAGGAATTCGAAATTAATAAATTCTGTTTCTGTATATTTGTCAGTCACTTCCAAACTAACTTCTGAGATACGAGCCGATATGCCCAAGTTAAAAATGAATGCAGCTGTGCAGAAAGGTCTCCCTAGTCTAGTGGTTAAGGCGCCCGACCGGCAATTGGGAGGTCCATGGTTCGATTCCCGGTGGTGACTAATATTTTAGTACAGTAGCATTCATCGATTTCCATCAGCTATTCAATACTGTTGTCAATATCCGCCAGTTCGGAATTCTTCAGTAAAATTAATATCACTTGAAGGAATTCGAAATTAATTAATTCTGTTTCTACCACTACGTTTTCCACGAGTTGCGGCAATTGGCGCAAAATATCTGTGCGAGTGGAAGCTTGCCACTACAGTTGCAATAAAAACATTGATTGTAGTAGTGAGAGAGATGCTGATGCTGACTGAATACAGTGCTAGATGATGTTACTCAAAAAGCAAACATACTGAACCCGACTCTTGATCCATCTCTTACTTATTTCAACATTCTTGGATAATAAACTATGGTACCATAACCAAGTTGTGAAGCTGGCAAATGTTAAAATTAAAGAAGAATTTCATGAACCATTATACTATATAGGTTGATATTTATTTCCTACAACTGCTCGTAAAGTATGGTACCAATCCGTTTTCAGTATGGTACATAAAGAACTACTTTACAAGCAGTTTTAGGGAAAGTACTTTTCCTACAGTGACCCAAAAAAGTGCCTATTTTAGCACTAACTGTAGCACACAAAATAGTCTATTCCTGCACCAGTGCAGGAAAGTAAATTCCAGTGCAACAAAGTACTTTTCCTACAACTGTTCATTAAGTAGTTCTTTACTTACTGAGAACTAATTGTAAAATAACTCTTTACTATTCTGCAAGCGGTAATAGTATATTACGTTACAAGTGCTGGAAATGGTGTTTAACATACGAGTATGATAAGTTAACGCACAAGACGAAGTCGAGTGCGGTATTATCATACGAGTATGGTAAACATCTTCCCAGATGAGTTACGTACAATATTTTTTGTCATAAAAGTCTAAAATAGAAGATAAGTTGAAATAAGAAACTATAAATCATTGTTATACAAACATAACCTCAACACACCAACTCAAGGTGAAATGTGGCAATAATGGTTCTAGATCAGCTGATCTAGCTTTCGACCAAATGGTTTTTCAGTGAAGTGGTAGCCACAACCACCCATAGAGTGCGGTAATAATCATTTGATGATTTTTACCACACAGTGTACAGTAATAATCATCAAATTACATCAGCTGTTTTTGATTTCTGTAAACAGCTGTTTACCACATTGATTGCTTGACTGGTAAACTGTCCATAACCTACAAGTATGACAAAAAGTACTTTACACTTGCCAGCTGTTTTCTTTAAGCTTCTGTTTTGATTTTGATGTCTTCTCATTGGTGCATCACAGAATCCGTGAAATTCTTATAAACTCAAAAATGGTGCATGCTAACAAAATCCGCACACAGTCTGTGATGTAATGTGTTGTAATCCAGAACTGCAGTTGCAGAAAAAACATTGTATGCAATTTGTGCATGAAGCTTCTTATTCACTCTTGCAAAATTACTGCACTCCACTATGTGTTGCACAGTAAATGTTTTGGCTTGAGCAATAAAGTTGCACTTCACACTGTTAATACATGAATAATTATTTTCTGCACTCCAGATTTTCAACCTAACAACACAAAATAGTGAGCATGTAATATGCAGGTACCCTATTCTGCATTCAAAAATAGGTTGGCTACTCTGCTTCAGCAATGAAATAGTGTTGTAGTTGTTGTTGTTGAAATTGATTTGATTCGAAGATGGGTTATGTGAGGAGTTATCAGGTTATGTATGTCCTGTTTAAATTACTTTATATGTTACTGTAGGAAAAATTTAATGTGTAATTTTTGTGCAAAGTAATGTTTCTGCATTCAAGAAACTTTTTTCACTCGCCTTTGGCTTGTGAAAAAAACTGTTTCTCTCAGTCCAAAAAAAAAAAACAATTTTGCACTCTTGTTACACAAATAGCTATTTCCTACAGTGACCTGAAAAGTGCCTATTTTTGCATTAACTGTTGCATGCAAAATAGTCTATTCCTGCACCAGTGCAGGAAAGTAAATTCCAGTGCACAAATAGCTATTTGTGTAACTAGAGCGAAAAGTGGGGGTTTTCTGCACTGTGAGAAACAGTTTTTTTCACAAGCTTAAGGCAAGTGAAAAAAGTTTTTCAAGTGCAGAAACAATATTTTGCACTCGAACTACACATTAAATTTTTCCTATAGTAATGTATAAAGTAATTTAAACAGAACAAAACAAGACATACATAACCTGACAATTCCTCTTCAAAATCAAATTGATTACAACAACAACTACAGCTGACTGTTTTTGTAGCTAAAGCAGAGTAGCCAACCTATTTTTGAATGCAGAATACCTGTGTTATTACATGCTCACGATTTTGTGTTGTTAGTTATTAGGTTGCAAATCTGGAGTGCAGAAATAGTTATTCATGTATTAAGAGCATGAATCGCAACTTTATTGCTTGAGCCAAAACATTTACTGTGTGACACATAGTGAAGCACAGTAATTTTGTGAGAGCAATAAAGAAGCTTCAAGTGTGAATTGCATACAATATTTTTCCTACAACTCCAGTTCTGGATTCCAAAACAATAAAAACTTCTATTTTGTAGCATCACAGACCATGTGCGGATTTGGTTAGCATGCGCCATTTTTGAGGTTATGAGAATTCACAGATTCTGTGATCCACCAATGAGAAGACATCAAAATCAAAACAGAAGTGTAAAGAAAACAGCTGGCGAGTGTAAAATACTTTACCGCTTGCAGAGCAGTAAAGAGGTATTTTACAATTAGTTTTCAGTACATAGAGAACGACTTTACGAGCAGTTGTAGGAAAAGTACTTTTGCACACTGGAATTTACTTTCCCACACTGGTGCAGGAATATACTATTCTGCATGCTGCAGTTAGTGCAAAAATAGGCTCGTTTTTGGGTCACTGTAGGAAAACTACTTTTCTGCACTGTAGATTTGCAACCTAACAACACAAAATAGTAAGTATGTAATACACTGGTTCCCTATTCTGCATTCAAAAATAGGTCAGCTACCCCATTTCAGCTACACAAAAACAGTCAGCTGTAGTTATTGTTGAAATCAATTTTTTTTGAAGGTGGGTTATGTGAGGAATTGTCAGGTTATGTATGTCCTGTTTAAATTACTTTATACATTACTGTAGGAAAAATGTAATGTGTAATTTGAGTGCAAAGTGTTGTTTCTGCACTCAAGAAACTTTTTTCACTTCAGCTTGTGAAAAAAACTGTTTCTCTCAGTGCAGAAGTACCCTACTTTTTGCTCTAGGTACACAAATAGCAATTACACTTGCAAGCTGTTTTCTGTAAGCTTCTGTTTTGATGTCTTCTCATTGGTGGATCACGAAATCCATGTAATTCTCATAACCTAAACATCTGTGATGTTACAAACTACAAGCTTTTTTTTTTGTTAACTTGTTATGTGAATTTAACAACTTGCAGTAAAATATTCATCAAGAATAAGTAAAATTTACTTACTCTGTAGGCCGAGCGCTTTTGAATCTTTGAGATCCATTTTCAGAGGCGTGTTCCTTGATCGTCTATGTCAGTTTTTTGGTTAGAAGAATTGTGGTTAGAAAAATATGGACACAGTTTCTTCCTTGAGTTAGCAGAAACAACAAAAACTTAACAAAATAAACAAAGACACAACAAAAAAATACATAACCTAACACCTCCAAAAACGAAAATTCAATCAGCTTACATTTTTTACAGTAAAACTGTTAACCTAACAAACGTAGATTTTACAGAAACCGAACTCAACTTATTGAACAAAGGTCTCAAACATAACCTGAATTACAAAAACAACAAATCTACATCAAAACACATTGTCATAGAAACAGAAACAAGCATCCAATGCACAGATCCACAAATACATGACAAACTTAGACTAGAAACCTACAACACAATAAAAACAAACAGTTCACAACCACACCCACCCATAAATTCAGAAAACCACACTATAAAAGAATTGAAACACAAAGCTCTAACTCACAATCTCACCTATATCAAAGCAAAGAAAGGCAACACTACAGTTATCATAAACAATGAAAAGCTCAACAAAAAAAAAAAAAACACTTAAACAAAAACAACATTAAAAAACTACACACCAATCCCAAAACTGTTCACCAAACAAAAATCAAACAAATAATCAACAAGACAAATCATGTAATCAATGATTCACAAAAAAGAAGACTGAAACAAATTCACCCTTCTGCACCATCACTTCAAACACTCCCCAAAATTCACAAACCCATCATACCTATTAGACCAATTGTAAACTACCAAGAAGTACCTGCCTATAAACTAGCAAAACACATAGATCAAACACTGAGAAAACTAATTAATATAAAAAACAACACATACATAAAAAACAGTAGCGATCTCATCACAAAAATAAGACACACAAATTCCTCACAACTCCACTCTTGCATCTTTCGATATAACAAATCTATACACCAACATACCTGTCAATGAAACAATAGAAATAATAAAGAACATCCTTATTCACAACAAAACAGCTACAGAACATATAAATGAAATAATAGACATCCTAAAAATCATCACCCAACAAAATTAATTTACCTTCAACAACAAATTTTACTCACAACCTGATGGGCTCACCAATTTCAAGCGTATTTGCTAAGATCTATCTCAAACACTGCGAAAACACTCATATACTCTTTACTAACAAATTTTCACAGAACATAATATACTAGCAAAGATATGTAGATGATGTTCTATTGCTATACAGAGGAAACAAAAGACAATGTGAACAACTCTGATCATACATAAACAAAATACATAAGAACATTCAATACACAGCTGAATATGAGCAAAACAATTCAATCAACTTCCTAGACCTCTCAATTACAAAGAACACAAACCAACAACACAGCTTCAACATCTACAGAAAACCAACAATGACAGATACCCTAATACACAGCACCTCCAATCATCCAACACAACACAAACACTCAGCATTCAGGTCAATGCAACACAGACTCAACAACACACCGCTATCCACCGACAATTACAACACTGAACTAAATACAATAAAATACCTATCACAAGAAAACAAACACGACCTAATTGACAAACTCAATCATAAAATAACAAAAAAACACAAAACACCAACACCACTGACAAAAAATACATCACAATGACATACATTAATCCACAATCAAACAGACTAGCAAAAATCTTAAAAAAAGCCGGCCACACCATCTCATTCAGAACAAAAAACAAAATAAAAAATGCACTTACACTCAAAACCACACTGAACACAAACAAATACGATCTCCCAGAGATCTACAAACTGAACTGCTCTGATTGTAACAAATTCTACATAGGACAAACAGGCCGCACATTCAAACAACGTTACAAGGAACATTTTCAAGCCCTGACATCAAAACCTGAATCGAATTTCGCCGACCATATCATTCCAACTGGACACACTTTTACTGACATCACTACCAACCTACACATTCTCCATATAAAATCCAAAGGATACGAACTCAACACCTTGGAACAATTTGAAATATACAAACACACCACACACAATAAACAAAACATCCTCATCGAACAACTAAATTTTAAATCACACAAACCTTTTGATCACATTTTACAAAAACCACAATTCTTCTAACCAAAAAAACTGACATCGATGATCAAGGAACACGCCTCTGAAAACGGATCTCAAATATTTAAAAGCGATCGGCCTACAGAGTAAGTAAATTTTACTTATTCTTAATGAATATTTGATTGCAAGTCGTTAAATTCACATAACAAGTTAATATTAACAAAACGCAGTTCGTCATGGAACAAGAAATCCAGGAACTTTTTTTTGGGTTGGAATCCAGAACTGCAGTTGTGGGAAAAATGTTGTATGTAATTTGTGCATAATTGACTTGAGCGATAAAGTCGCACTTGATGCTCTTAATACTTAAATAACTATTTTGTATTTGACATACATTATTTTTTATTTTGAAAGGCTGAACAATTTTCTTCCCAAATATTGTAATAAATGGGAATAATCTGGTTGAATTATTGTAAAATAATAACCTGCTCCAACTTTTGTGCTTTTTTTGCACATATATTGTACTTTTCTTGGATTATTGTTACCGGGAATTATGAGGGCTGGTATCGATTCCCTAAACAGCTTAATATTATTGTGTAGTGGCATTCATAGATTTTTACTTCCCCAGTCCTACATAAGAAAGGGAGGTATTGCTTTCAAGAAAACACTCAAGATACAGTAATGTACCCCAATTCCAAAATATCTTTTTGTTTCAAAGTTCTCAGTCTAAAAATTAGATTTTTCATTTCCATCAGCTATTAACACTTAGCCTATATTATATAGTCAATCTCCTCTCTATGGCGCATGTCCTCAATATTATTTAAAATAATTACAGGAGAGTCGAAAAAAGTATAATAAATTATAATGTAGCTGACAAACTTATGTTTAATAAATGTATTAATTCACACAATTTTTCTATGGTAGATATGTGAATATTTTAAACTATGTGTGTGCTTATAGCTTATTAAATGATCTACATGATCAAAAGTGTTCATTGTATCGGAACTTAGAAAACAGCAAGGGTTATACCATTACCATACCAGTGAATTCTTTATAGATTGGTATTTCGATTTGCATGTAAATTGTTATTGATAAAAAGTCTTGCATGAATGAAGCCTTGTAGCCTAGTCTTATACCGGTATATGCGACCTGACATTGAACTCTTTAAGTTATACCATAGACCAATCATTAAGAAGAACTCTCATTGTAATGTTAAAATATGAAAACGGAAAAGTGGTGGCGCAATCTATTGGCATAATTGTCATCACCAAAGTTATAGGTTTCAACATAGAAATGAGCGGTCTTGTTAAAAATAGCAATTTATTGAGATTAAATACTAAATTTTTAATTATGTACAATCTGAATTCAAAACAAAGATATAACAGCAAATTATAATTTCAATGTTATATAATGGAATTGGACATCAGACAAAGGTTTCCAAATAAAGGCGAATATTTACATGATTTCCACCTACTATAGAACTCTGTAGTGATAGAAGTCCATGATAGTTTGAATAATATTCCAACCCGATGCTAAAGATACTATGTACATGAAGAAGATTGGAACTAGAGCGTACATCAATACATGCGTTCTCTGGAGAATTGGTAGGCCTGTTTCAACAAAATATAAAAATATTAGAGTGATCAACAATCATTGAACAAATAAAATATAGACGAATTTCTATTATAAAAATAAAAAACGAAGCAATCAATATTGGATCACAAAACTTAAAATCATATTTAATAATCCATCTTAGAATATTATTATGAAAAACCATCATGATTCGTTCATTATTACAGTCCAACTTGAAATTCTTGAGTAGTTTACATAGTTTGATAGATCGAGAAATCAACTCAATTCAAGGATTGGATGGATCATTCGTTTTTAACATTCATGAGGTAGCTAAACTTCAAATCCAACAAGTTCTATTGCTACGAGTTACCATTTAATCAGTACAGTATTACTATGTGAATCTCGGCAAAGAAACTAGATTTTTTCATAATTGCTTCTTTTTGCGCAGTCTAACATTCATTCCTGTTTTACCTTTACTAAGCCTGCACTTCAACTTGCTCCGAGCTTACTGTAGATTTTTTTCCATGCATGAATTTTCTTCACATTGCATTCATCTAATTACCAACACTGAAGCTTCATATATGGCATTGTCTTACATAATACAAGAAAAATTATAAAGTATTGATAATACTTAGAATACAATACAATTTCATAAACTCACACGCATATCCAAGAAAAGTAATGTAAATGTATTGTCCAATGGCTATCAACCATAGACTATTACCAAATAGTCGCGCCATGAACCAATCCTGGCTGATGAATACTGCAAGCACAGAAAAATATAATTTGAATTAATCTTTGAAAGAGAATAATAAAGAATATATTTTATATTTAACTTGCTTATAATACAGATACAATTATGATATATATACACAAAACTTCTATTAATCAATTATCACATAGGCATAAATAATAATCATAAACAAACAAAGAGGTATTAATTCATTTGGAAAATCAACAGATGTTTCATACAGGAATCATCATAATATTATAAAATCAAATTTACATAGTAGTATTACAATTTGTAAATCTCAAGTAAAAAGCAAAATTCAACTTATTATTTTCTCATATAAACAAACAAAAGAAATCAAATTCACTATCTGGCAAAAATACTAACTTATTTTTTTCATTATCAATCAACAAGTAAGGTTAATACTATCTTACAAAGTATTATAATTTGTAAATAGATGTATAGAAGTATCTACAATTTAGAAGTATCAGCGTGCAAACAAAAATAGGTTTAAATAGTATTTTTTGCCAACAAGTTTTTCAATATTTTATTACAATTTAGCATTAAAATTAAAATAAATTTCTGTAATATATACATCACCGAAAGTTTAAAGATTTAGTTGAAAGATTTAAAATGATTAATGAAAATCTGAAAATAATCATGAATCAATAAATAAGACCTAATCAGTTCCGAAAGTAGAAAAATGAACCAAAGAAGAAACCACTGTAAAATAACTTTCATTTCATCTACAAGTTCGAAACCTTTTCCTTTTTAAATGCAGTAAATTTTACCAACTGCAAGATAAGTTTCAGAAAACATAAATAACCCAATTAAGCACTCAATTTTCGGAGTAAGATAAAAGTATCTTCAATAATACAAAACTTACAGTCATATAAAGATAAAAAAGTACTCTTTTCATAGAATACACCATAGAAAGTAAAAGTTCCTCAAGATTTAATAAACAACAAAAGCGATCACAAAACAATCAAGGAATGAATAAATTATTCAAACTTTGAATGTCTATTCAATATTTGATTGAGCACAAATATTTGTTTGTATGATAACTGTTCAGGCTTAGGGTAACTATTTCGTGTGAAAACTGCAATTTTATACTGAAACTCACCATGGTAAAAGAACAGTTGAAGTACATGAAGTATGATCAAGGTGGGGAAGAATGCATTCAAATGTATGTCAAAAGCGTAAGCCCATTCCACATCCTGCCCAATAGATCCTGGCTTCAAAAAGTACTTATTGCTTATTATCCTGAAAATAAGGATTCATTATTAACTATTAGTAAGATGATCCTCAAAATTTAGGATTCAATGAGCCTGATAAACGAAAAGTTTGAAATTTGATAAAAAAAGAGAGCTTGGGCGTAACTTAACTTTCGGGTGGACACCATTACATACAATCACTACTCGCAAAATTATTTTCTGATTACTTTCAATCCATCATTTCTAGTGGTTTGGGAAGATTAAAAATCCACTATAGATTGAATGACAACAGCTAAAAATGCTATTATTGTTGTAAGAAAAAGACAATAGCTTTATAGAAAGTTCCATCTCGCCGGAAGTAATACTATCATAGATGTAGTGCACTTAAAGTTTCATCAGAGCCAACAAAATAATGATAATAAAAAGCAGATAGTTGATAGTCAGATAATCCGTGCTAACTTATGCAAGCATAGAACCTTTTGATTTTAAATTTCTAAGTTATTTCCATGTGATTTCATGTTATGAGTACTTTTTTTTTTTTTGAGGATGAAGCCCACATAGGTCTGAGACCTGTGCGTGGGTAATGAGCTGGATGATGGTGATTTATGAGTTGGACCTACAGTTTTAGGTGGGTTCCGAACCACCGGGAAGTGATTTTCAGCAGAGAACAGTGTCTTTTTTGCTGGCCAATCTAATCGGTCACCGTTACAAACAGGACCTACGAGAACGCAGATTATCTATCTGATTGAACAGATACCTGCTACGGCTCGCGGCTATCACTTACAACTCGTATGAAAGGAAATCTATTTCCATTGATTTAATTGATTTTAGAAGATTTTTATCACAATCATTGCTATTAGTTTGCGACTAAGAGGTAATTGTGAAATAATACATGATTCAGTAAGAACAGATTGTTGCTAGACTATAAAATAATATATTTAATGACCTCACCATAAAACAGTTGCAGCACAAATTCCAAGTGCTATGCAGTCTACAAATATTAAATATGATAGAAATTTGAAAAATTCCCAAAATCCGAGTCCCAGCACAAAGACGAATCCAATACTTGACACTACAAAAAAAAGAGAAGAATTACAATAAATTATAAAAACATATAACTGACATGAAAATAGAATAAAACAAATTATAAACAAAAAAAAAACTACTTCAATGAAATGATACTCAAAAGGTAAATACTTCCGCATTAAAAAGTTTAAAATAAAGCATTTTATTTAAACTGAGAAATTTTTTCTCAGTAACTTTTTGTAACTCTATGTAATTTGTAATTTAAATTTGTAATTTGTAATTTAATATGTAATTTTGTAACTATGAAATTTTCTCACAGTAACTTAACAAGTAACTTTTTGAAGTTGGCACCAAATTTTCCATAAACTTCTAAAATATAACATAAAATTTCTTATTAGCTTTATTAAATATTTGGCACCAACTTCAAAAGATTAAATTAAATGATTTATTTGGAACTTTTCAATTAATGTATTTAATTTTCAAGTATTATTTCATTGCAGTAGGTTTTTTTTTTTGTTTTAAAATTTGTTTCATTTAAAGTTTTATAGTTGAATTTTCAAACTTTGAAAAAACATGGGAAATTTCTTATAACATATATTAAGAAATATTTATCAAATTAGTAAACCAATATGATCAATATAACATCCAAACTAAAGAAACTAAAAATCGACCTAAAGAAAATTTAATAAACTAAGTAAAATTCTACAACTCTCTATTTAACGTAGAATATTGTATTTAAGAAAATTATAATAGCGAAAATCTTCTTAAAAGTGAAGTGGCTTTTTATTCATTTTATTGCGTCCCTTTCAGAATATACCTACACTGAAACATTAATAACTCTGAAGAATATTGCTCAATTACTTTTTTGAAATTAACTATCTCAATAACATTTTTCAATCCAACTCATGATTGAAACTATATAACCTTATTACTACGATTCCATAACATGAACTAAATTATTTAGAATTCATGTGGTCGAAACGGGACATTACAGGCTTTTCACACAAGATCAGCTTTGGGTAACCGATATCGTTTAAGCGGCATGATCACATTGCATTATATGATTTCAAAAATCGACTGGTGTGAAGCGTTTCATATGATAAAATCAATGACTGGCCTGGTAAACGACACCGGTTATTCGACTGGCGGTTATGTGTGAAACTATTCGAACAAAATTGAAATGAAGACATCGATGAATGCTCCTTTTTGTTTAATATTGGGATAAGTATTGGGCTGATCTTTGCGAAACTTGGATGGGGCCACCGCTGAATGATGCTCTTTAATTAAAAAAAAAAAACATTTTGCGAAATCGGTTCAATAGTGTTCAAATAATTGATGTACAAACATAAAAAACAGGTCGAATAGAGAACCTCCTTCAGTTTAGAAGTCAGTTAAAAATTAAGTGACAGCTGCACACAAAAACACATATTTGGAAAGGAAAGCAGTACTGTACATTGAAAATATTGACAATCAGACGGATTAAAGCAGGAAGGCAGAAACGGGCAGCTCCATTTCCATGATTAAATAAAAAAATCTACTGACGTATTAATTCCAGTTGCATATGATTTGACAAGAATCTTTTAGAATAGCAGAAATATCTTTCAACAGAAGAAAATATAACTTCAAACACTTACCACATAGCCAAAAGCTGAGTAGAACTAAAAATGCAGGATCATCTCTCGCGAATTGTGACTTGGTTTCTGAAACATCATAATTCCATTTTTTTAAAGAAAAATAAACGTGTAGATACACAACTGATTAATTTACATATTTAGTATAATGAGTCCAATTTTTACGCTCAACTAGTTTTTAAGTCACTACTTCTATTTTTTCTTTTTTTCACTATTAATTTACGGTGTTGCAATGTCGCGCAATAAATATTGTTACCAAAACTTCCCTTACGTATTCATGTTCTAAAATATTTCTGCGTTTCATTAAAAAGTTTGTAATCTTTTCAAGTAGGATAAACTTAATTCGAACTGTATATTGAGTTATACAAAAAGTGCACTGGGTTAAATAACAAAATTGAAAGGATTATTTCCACTGACAATAACCAAATAAACTAAGTTAATCTAGCCTTCCAATTCTATAGATGATGTTGGAAAGCTTTTCTATACAGCTGCGCTTCAAAGCAAAACACTTAAAATGGAATTCTTGAAGACATATTTCTACTTTTATTTTGTTTAATTTTCACTTTTCTATTGTAAATCATAGAACCTTCCAATTCCATTTGAATTTTGGGTTATCGCAAAAAAACTGAATTGTATACCAATAAATTGATAAATACGATAATTTTTGGAGAAAACTCTGCGATTTTACCCGCTAAGTGGAAATTTCCATGCAGTCAAATGAAAATTGCATGGCAGATCTTGCAAGGCATAGGAAGTAATTTTCTCAGAATATTTCTTCAAACATAGATTTACACATTCTCACAACATGATTCATTGAACATGTCTTTATATTACCCTTGTTTGTTTGAGGAACTATGCTTTTTAATTAGATAAACAAGACAGGCGATTAGACGATTTTTTGGACCTCCTCTAGCGAGTCTACTGTTGTGAAAAAATCAATTACCTTTTCTGTAATGGAAATTTCTATAGACTTTTTTCGGAGATATAAACAAATAGGTCATCTGCCAGAAGGCGAATTCGAAGTCCATCTGTTCAAATTTAAACAGCCTCCGTAAATACCTGTAGCGTTTCACGGCAGCAGACATGCAATCTTTTCTGTAAAAACGAAAAAATAAAGTTGAAGTTAATCTTTATTTTAAAGTATTTTTGCAGGAAATGATTCCTTCAAATTGTTTTGAATCAAGAAAGATATCGACTAAAAACCACATAAGTATTGTAACTTCTATTTATTTCAAATCATTGGCGAAAGTGGCTGGAAGTCACAATTACACACAAAGGATCTTAGCATAATATAATACAGGATAAAAAACACAAATATACTAAGTTAAAATATAAAATACAGCTCTTGGAAACACCCAATCATTTAAAAAATAAGGTTATACATAAGAAGAGGAACATAAGGGAGGCTAGGGATAATTTATTATGGAGGTGACTAGACTGCATCAGCATTCAAGACCTCGGCCACAGAATGAGGACAGCGAGATAAAAGTAGAACCTTCAACAATGAGCAGAATTGTTTTCTATCAGTGATCTTTCTCATATCCACTGCCAGGCAATTGAAAAGTCTTATCGCCATGTAATGGGGTCCCTTTTCCATAGCATTGAGGAGGATAACTCAGTGTGAGACCTCTACCTCTTGTTCCAAAGGGGTGCTGCACAACATCCGTTGAAAAAAGACTTTCATCCGACAAGTAAAGGTCAGAATCTCAATGATATACATGGTTGGAACTGCTAAAAGGTTAAACTTCTTAAAATGTGGCCTACATGTTTCCCTAGCCAAGGCCCAATATAATAGCGATCTGGCAAGAGCATATTACTCGCCTTTAAAGAAAGTAATGCTTCAGTATTACCGATGACATTAAACGCAGTATTTATTGATGACATTAAACGCAGTATTTATTGATGGCATTAAACGCAGTATTTATTGATGACATTAAACGCATCTTGAGGGTTTGGATACGACTTGTATAAGACAGGCCTGATTTGGACTTTTCCACTCCCTGTATCCCACATGACTTATGGCCTGGTTCTTTAGGCTAGTTCTGCGGAAGAAGACATTTTCTTTTTGAAAAAAGATGGTTAAAGTAATTCATCCATTCATAACTCCTCCACACAACTTTCCTACTCATATAGCTTGAATATTATCTTTGTTATATTCTAGATTAAGATAAGAAAATATTGGACTGTGATATTATTATAACTAAGTGTTCTATTGACCTGTACTTGTGACGATTGCAATGCTCTTGAAGGCCTCAGGAGCCTCAGCAATAAAAAATTATCTTATCTATAATACATAAGTACCATTGGGTAATTCTGTAACAAATTTGGAATGCCTCTCCAATTAGTTTCAAAAAATGAATGCATTAAAGTAGATTTGGTAGCATTCTAGATAATCAGTTCCAAACTCGAGCGTTTTTTTTTAATATCTCACCTTTTCTGGCCGAATTACCCGGTTTCAACATTCAAAAATCGACATACAAACCAGTAATTTCTTTGTTTGTGCCCAGACAGGAACGACTTTCCAATTCGTTCTCTCAATTGATACTTCATCATTGCAACGCAAAACGGCAGTTGATGCCTAACAGCTCTGTTGATAAGCAAGCAGTAATCGATAGTTTAAAAACGCTACTTTGAATGCTTTTTTGCACACTTCAAGGTGTTGCGACACTTATTTTAATTTTTTTCTGCGCTGTAGAGTGTTATACATAATACATGCGAATTTCAAGAAAATCGGAGGTGACCCATATTTGCTTCAGAATTACCACTCTCTGATTCTCCTCTGTCCTCGCCGACTTGCCTTCACTCACAACTGAACCAATGCCTAAAACTATGTGGCAAGAGCTAAAACCACTCATACTGAGTTGAACGCAAGGAAGAATACAAAATATATACAGAATTGTTTATCCTTACCTATGAGTTACTGGTGGAGGTAGAAATGGCGAGGAAGCTCGTCCGTATGAATCTCCTTTGAAACTTGATTCGCCACTATGAATCACCATATCCGCATTCTTCCTGAAAATTAATTTCTGTTAATATAGCTAAGTCTTGCATAATGGAAAAAGATAATATGCAATATATCCATGAATTTATTATATATTATATTCCAGCAATTTCTTCAATTATAAGCCTAATTCAACAGATTCTGTAGCTTCAGCAGATTATTTGATGACATCAATAAAAGAGTGAATTGGGCTGGGCTCAAGTTAGGCGAATAGTTGTGGGCTCTTAAATACCCTTAAGCTTCGGCTTTCTAGAACACGCATTTGGACTAGATGGACAGCGGACAGGGCCACATAGACTACAATAAATAAACTCGATTTTCTTTCGAAGCATATTTTTTTTTTATGATTTTGAGGCCACATAGGACCACTTCAGTCAATCGAAACATAGTTTATAATAATGCAATATGATAATATATTCGATTATCTAGATATAACCTGCTATTATACTCATATGTCTTCTTCAATAAATAATCTGCTTTCAATAATAAGTTGGAAGTCAACACATATCATTTCCAGCAACACGCAATCTTTATTCTTGATCTGTCCCGCAAGACATGAGGCTGATAACATTTTACCACTAGGACAGCAGTATTTTGCTGGCTAATCCAATCGATCATCCTTACAGAGAGGACCAAGGAGAGCGTTGATTATCTAATCTGATTGAACAGATGCCAGCTACGGCTTACGGCTATATAATTATAATGGCAAATTATAAATAATTAATCGAATAAATTATCATATATTATTATTAGACGTAAATCTCCCAAAGTGGAAGACGCTGAGTGAAGATGGTTCATTTTTTGGACTTGCTCTTCTTGTTTGCCCACCAGCTTTTCATTTTTTGTGCGAATTCAGCTTTTCTCTCTTCACTCCATTTTTTTCCAACTCCTGTAGGTTTTGTCTCTGGTATAACTTCCCATTTATATAGTTTTATTCTGAGGTTTTTCTATTGTAAATTTCTTTGTTGGTTATTTTGGCCAGTACTTTGGCCATTATTATTAACTATCCTAGAAAAATCAAGGCTTTGCTTAGAAGTTGATTGAGGAAGTAATGGATGCTAATAATAACTTTTCTTTTTAATTAAAATCTCTATAAATGCAATTATTATAGGATTAATATATATCATCCTCGAACATCTTTTTTTTTAATCTTGTTCAATATTGTTTTAGAACCTGTTTTTTATGTTAACTTAGTCTTCATTTTTAATAAACAGAAAAATTCAACATTTTCTAAATTGAATTTTTCAACATACCGTTCTTCTAGCACCCCTCACTTCAAAGGGGGTGATTTTTTCGAAACATGTTCAAGAGAAATTTCAATTCTAGTACTATTAGTTTTATTTATTAAAATTAATTTTAATACAAGTATAGGTTTATTAATATTAATCTCATACATTTAGAAACAATAGTTTTTCTCATAAACAGAATTTAGGACAGATTATGAGGAGAAAATATAAGAAATAAAATATTATTCCATACCAATTTGCTTTAAAAATTATTCCTTAGAATAGATAGAATCGTGAACAAAAAAGTTGACGCTGATCCCGGGTTCGAAATAAGGGCATCTGAGTGATAGTAGACAGACCAATGAGTCTACGATGAATTCATGAAATGAGATGCATTCTAATAACAGCGGTTGATCACTGTTAGTGTAATGAAATCGGGCCTTACTTTTAGCGTAATCTTAGCGAAATTTGGTGTTTATCAAATGCTTATAGTTTCTGCGAAATTTGCAAAAAACTCACAAAAAGCAATAACTGTTTTCAATTTATGTTTAATGAACAATAATTTCAACATTTTTTGTTGTTATATTTTGGACATCCCGGGAAACAGATGTAAGTTACAAAAATTAAAATTGCTAAATGTAGTGCATCATAATAAATTATTAACGCTAGATGGCGCAATACGTTTTTCCAGTTTATGGAACTTATTTGACCAAACCACTTTTTGATAAATCATTCAAATGATTGCCTTATAATCAACTAAAATCAATAATCGTGTTAGGACAAATATTCCCAACATTTTTAGCCGCATGCTCAATTCATTTCAAAGTTGAGATGAGATAGTTCTTTGTATGTTATCACTGTAATGTGGGTACATTATAATCCTTTTATCAATAATGAAACATAAAACCTTATCCTTTAAGAGATTTTGAAGGCAAATCGAGTTTATACAATGGTTTCGTTCATGGGAGCCTTCTCATTTACCGGTAAATGTTACCGATGGCGTCTGATTGGTCTATTCAAATTTCTTAACATCTAAGTTGAAAATTTTAAACAAACCAAGCAGATGCCGCATTTATCGGTAAATGATAAGGCTCCCATAACTCAATGCTTGAGTTCTTGGGAGCGTTACTGGTAATCGGTAAATGTTACCGGTGGCGTCTGATTGGTTTATTTAAATTTACAGCCGTTAAGAAATTTGAGTAGACCAATCAGACGCCACTGGTTACATTTACCTGTAAATAAAAAGGCTCCCATGAACTCAACCATAGATAATTGTAATGTATGAGTCCAAATCCGCGATCTAGGAGACCGAAGCTTAAAGTCTAATAATTATATTTCGATACATTGGACTATAAAAGTACTGCATTACTTACTGAGAAGTTTGATTGCAATTTTCAGGCATTTCTATGGAAAAATATGATTAAAAATCCAAATATTTTGTAGCTAATCTAAAATACATAGAAACAGAGAATATGTAATATGTAATGTTCTATAGAAGGTAAAACGATTTCTTATTTTAACGAGTTGGAAATTTATCTCACCTTACAATCAGGCAGAAATTAATATCTTCAAGTTTTGGACATAGCTAATAGCTATTTTTTGTTGTACACAATGAGCAAAATTTAAACACTTCTATCATGAATTTCTCGGAGTTAACAACGGTTCGTGTTCAAAATGAGATCATGGGGGTTTTCTTTGAGAAAGTTAAGGAGGAGTTCGCACAGATAAACAAAAAATTCAACCCCATAAAGTACAATAATAATGTCAAAGTTGGAACGCCAAATCTTACCATAACCTCAATTTCTTCTTGTGAAAATTTTCTGAATCAGCAACAGCAACTGCAAGAATGACGATATAACTTTATTATGAAAATTTGATTAAATTGAATATTACTTGAAGTTAAGGATTGCAAAATATATTTAAAATTCTATTTTTCTTTAAATTCTTGACAGCTAACATTTTTGTGAGAATTTTATAGATTTTTATATAATTGATGTTAAATGATTCAAGAGTACCTAGATACTATTGTTATACCATAAATATTATTATCACAATTTTAAATAATATCGTTTGTGAAACAAATTTGGTGAGTTTACCCAATAAAATAGCAGTCAAAATAAAATTGTTAATTAACATGAACTTCTAAATCATGAACTTTCCGATTTAGGATTCAGGAAAACCATAACCTAAAATTTTGTACTTGTGTAGTCTTGATTTCTTCTGAATTTTGGAGTGTTTTTTCTTCGTTACAAATAACTGTACAGAACCTTCTAATTAGCTCACAAATCATATTTACTAGAACGTTATAATCAACCTTGCCAAAGAATGCGGCTCTCGTTATCACTTTTATTCTATGAGTTCAGTAAACCGAAAAACCGCCTACCTTTGGGATTCAAGGGTCCTAAAGGAAATATTTATTCAGGGTAAGATCACTTCATGTTTGATGGTCAACTTACTTGAACCAAAGACAAAAATGTTACATTATAAAGACTATATTAGCATATATTATACAATATACAAATACAAGGGTATTAAGCATGTGTTGGGTAGGACGGGTAGATACCCGTCCTACCCAACACATGCTTAATACCCTCTAATCCGGATTTTTAACATTGGTAATGGTCAGTAAATAAGAGTGAAGATTATTATAAGTAAATGGCATTGATGTACCCAGGGTGAGTCTTCAAAGTTTCTAGGAATGTCATAGAAGCTGTCTTGATGATTCGTTTTGAGAGGGTGGTGATCGCGTTCATAAGGGACAGGGTAGACTTATCCAGTTATTAGAGTGGACCTACCTACTTATAACGTTTTAACAAATACGTTATTTGGGTACTTTGCTAAAGGTTCCATTGTGATTCTGCAGTGCGGATGAGGTATGAAAAATAATATTAGGTCCATTGAGTACTCTATTCTACATTTTCATTAAAACCTTTCTTGCAGAAAGAAAATTTGAAGCTTGAAAAAATAAGTGTACAATACTTATGAATTCACTTCCAAACTACGTTCTCGAATAGTATTATCAAATCAATAGCGATATATGTGGCTAGTAGCACCTGCCTAGAAGCTACATTACGTTTCGACAATGATGGTGATTTATGAGTTGGACCTACAGTTTTAGGTGGGTTCCGAACCACCGGGAAGTGATTTTCAGCAATTTCAACATAGATTTAATTTTAGCATTGATTTCAAGTTCTTGAAAAACTAAAGTTGCACAAATAACGTCCTATCATAATGATGATTCATCTAGTTCGTTGCTCATTCCACTTTTATACCAAGTTGCTATCATACCATGCTACTACTGTACCACCATAAGTGGAACGGGCCACTTTTATACCAAACTGCTATGTGGAAGCATATGATTAGCCTATTATTCGTGCTAGAATTCGTATGATCTATACTTATTTTGAATGGTGGAACAGATATCTAGGTGGATCGCCACGAGAATGGCATTGACCCCCACAATAATACGTGTTAGCTGATGCCATTCACATGGCGATCCACCTATACTCAGTATAAAATGTATAAAGGTAGTTCCATTATTCAAACACGGATATGAATGTTTGGGGCTTCAATGGTCGTGGGTTCGAATCCCGCTTCTCCGTCTGGCATCGATGTGTTACCATTCACCTCATTACCCACGCACAAGTCTCGGACTAATGTGGGTATCATCAGCAATTTAAAAAAATGATCTTGAAGGTCGATGACCTACCGCAGTTTTTAGTCTTGAAAATTTAAAAAAACAATTGAACAAATATTTAGTTGATAAAGCTTTTTATAGTGTACAAGAGTTCCTTTCGCATCAAAATTAAGCCTCGCACTGAATAATTGATATACTAATTATGGTATCTGTGTTTTATTGTTGATCTGAATCGTCTTATACTCCTTGACTGGAGTCTCAAAGACGTAATCTACAAAAAAAAGATGATGCTGTGGAAGGGGTATTGCTGTGAGGTGGCTCCCCTCATCATTACTTTCTCCATCAACCTTTTGCACAACCAGATCAATAATAATGAAAAAATGTGCTTTTAATAAGTATTTATATGTATTTTGAGTAATGTAATCTGAATTTCGAGCTTTCCAGCTCTTAGAACTGCAATTTTTCAAGATAGGTGTGGTTGAGTGGAGGGGAAACCCCTTTGCCCTGCTCAATCAAGAGCGGCTTGTCACCCAGGCTGAGTGAGTGACGTAGTTGCTTTATTTAATGGAATGTCCTTGATCTAGGTACAGATGGCTCAAATTATCTATGCGCGTGGACTCAAGAGTCAGGCGGGATATGGAGGTGGTTCAGTGTGCTTGCTTTTCGAATAACATCGCCTACCGATTCAGTCAGCGTCAGCATCTCTCTCGCGATTCCACTATGATCGATGTTTTTATCACGACTGTAGCGGCAATCTTCCACGCGCACAGATATTTTGTGCCATCTGTACTCTAAATGCTGATGTACCTTCCAAATTCAGCCATAATTTTGAAGGGCATCTTGAAGAGCTTATTGCTCTGTTTAGAACTCTTATTTCTGTTCTTTTTCATCTTTGCAAATAATAAGGGAGATGATTAATTATTGTAGTTGTTGGATTTTTAGAAAGATGGCAGATATACTCCTGGTTGCACAAACATTCTATCATAATGATGGTTCATTAATCATTCCAATTGTATACCAAGCTATCATACCATGCTACTATCATATCATCTCCCCATTCGGTATAAAAGTGTCCTGTTATTCGGGCAATGATACTAAATTACAATGCAGCCAAAGAGGCAACTAAAAATATCAATACAAGTAGGCTAAACTTTTGAAGTCGGCGCCAAATTTTTCATGAACTCCTAAAATATTACATCGAATTTTTTCTAAACTCATAAAATATTAGGCGCCGACTTTAAAACGTTATTTGTACTGGATAGAAAATTTTCTCAGTTTAAAGTGAATAATTTATTTTAAACTTTTTAGTGCGTGAGTTGTATTTAATTTTTGATTACCATTTCATTGAAGTCGGTTTCTTTTTTTCATATTTTCAGTTGAATATTCAAACTTGGAAACAAAGAACATTCTTATACATTATGACATATTTACGAAATTAGTGAAGGGAAGTGATAGCCGCGAGCCGTAGCAGGTATCTGTTCAATCAGAGAGATAAGCTGCGTTATCGTAGGTCCTGTTCGTAACGGTGACCGATTAGATTGGCCAGCAAAAAGGACACTGTTCTCTGCTGTAAAATCACTTCCCGGTGGTTCGGAACCCACCTAAAACTGTAGGTCTAACTCATCATTCACCATCATCCAACTCATTACCCACGCACAGGTCTCAGACCTATGTGGGCTTCATCCTCAAAAAAAAAAAAAAAAAAAAAAAAAAAAAATGACCAATTGAGGTCGGCAGTTCCATTAAAGATATTTTTCGCTTTATTCTTTATCAAATTTTTCGCCTTTCTCAGAAAAGATTTAGAATCATTACTTGCAACTAATTTAGTCTTAAATTATGTGTCAATCCGCTTATATGTGGATTGAAGCAAGGGGCTGGCTCATAGTCTGTTTCTGAAAATTTTACCAAGTTCCTAGGTGTCTATATAGATCAGAAGTTAACACGGGAACCTCATTGCAGGCATCTTTGTAGTAAACTTTCTAAGTCTATTTACCTGATCAGATCTCTCAATGGCCACTTACCCAATAACTACTTGCATGCTGCATATTTTAGCTTGTTTCATAGCTTATTGTCTTATGGTATCTTACACATTGGGTGGAAGTAGTCATGTGTCAGATGTTCTACTACTCCAGAAAAAAGCTTTAAGAATATTATGGGAGCCACATATACAGGGAACATTGTAAGCCGCTTTTTGTTTCACTTAGAATTCAAACAATTTACAGCCAATATATTTTAATTGTGGCTCAGAAAATTCATAAGAATAAGTCCAACATGAATACAGCACCCGTCATAGACACCAACATGATAATCAGCACACAAGGTTGACCAGTGGCGGATTAATGAATTTTTATGGGGAGGGGCGATACTCGAAAAATACTGTAGGTCGAGGGGGGGGGGTGTATGGAATAACAATTTTGGAAATTTAGTAGCCTTTAACCGCATTTTACACCATTCTAGCACTTAAAATGGAGAAGAAATATATTTTTTTTTTGTTTAAGAACAATCAAATTTCCCCTAACTAGAGTACGGTAGTTTATTTCTGTATATTCATCTGAAATGAATAGAAATTGTTGTATGTGTCTTGAACAAAAATTGCTTTGCTAGCTTAACTTTTTATCAAAATTTACAAAGAAATGAACAGAGTCTAAGCAATTTATTCATGATCGTGATGATTTTTAGACCTATATATTATATTTAAATTACTCTCAACATTCTTTCATGCTTCATAATACCAGTACCGTACTACAATAAATACGTACTAGGTCAAATACAAACAGAGATGTATATGCCCCTACCCATTCTATAAGAGATTAATCTTATTCAAAAGTATTTCACTTGATATAAGATTTCCTTCATTCTCTGTCATTTGTTAATTCTTCATTGAATTATACTTATATAGATAACAACAGTTAAATATAAAGTACAGGTAATATAGAAAATAAGACAAGTGGGATGACATGTTATATTCCGTCTGTCATAGATGTGGCCAGACAATTAAAATTTTACCGTGTGCGTGTCGCATGTGTTACCCTTTTTATTTTTTTAAATGTGCAAGCCCTCGGAGGGGGCGGTCGCCCCATCCGCCCCCCCCCTTTAATCCGCCCTTGAGGTTGACAAAAATACAGAACTCCCTACAGGTTATTGAAACTAAATTTTATAATAAGTTGCCAATATCACTGACAACTCTTTCCGCCTCTCTGTTTAAGAGAGGTCCCTTCTTGAAACTCTGTGTCATTCCTTTTTACTCCTTGGAAGAGTTTTTTACTCATACGTTTCAAGTATATTTAATAATGATAATTTTGACGTTGCCGATTACCGTGATGTCCGATGGCAAAAAAATATCTAAACCTGGAATTGAAAAATTTCAAGGCTGTGCGGCTTTCGAGAAATTATAATAAGACCATTCATAACAAAAAATCGTCATTTTCCAAGAACAAGTGTATATTATACTAAAAGTAGAATTACAAATCATAAGCTAAATGTGACGTTTTGATGAGCTGAATTTTGATCGTTTCGATGAGCTGATATGAATGAGCCATGTACAAGTGGCCGTCCATAACGGAGCACGCTACGCAGTGATCTTAGTTCTTCAGAAACGTGTCATGTTATTAAATGGACGCCAATAAACCTGTTTCTCAAGAACCACATGGCCTTGAAAGTTTAGTATCCAGGTTCATCTAAGACCCTAGATGAGTACCATGTAAAGCTTTCAAAATATTCCCAGGCGCAAAAATTGATCACGTATTAAATGTTGTATCATTTTCACCTCTCATCACTGCGTAAGTCGAGCGAAGCGAGCCTAATGATTTGCTGGGGAAAGTTTTCTGTTACACCTAGTTCACATTTTTTTAATTTCAGCGTTCGGGTCCGAAATTATCGATTTTTTAAAATTTAACTACCATTTTTCAAGTACCACGTGGCCTAAAATTTTTAGATTCAATAAATAAAGTAGATGAGTATCAAGCCTCAAGATAAAATTCAGGAGACGCCAATACCTAACGATTTCATTTGTATGTTGTTTTTTTTAGGAAGTACAGAATAGTAAAGAAGGTTACGAACGAAGCAGTAAAGGATTTGACAGAAAACATCAAAATTGAAGAGAAGAATATGTATTTCCTGAGGCACCCATACCTGACATTTGTAAGTTTATTTTCTCAATTCAAATTATATTTTCCTGTACAGTTGTCTAATATTTCAACTATAGCTGATTTGGGTAATTTTTGCCCCTCAGCCTATGTATATCTAAATCTTACTATTGTATTAACGCCGTTAAAAGAGCTTAGGGAATTGAATTGCTACTGATTCACCTGTTCATGACAATTCTCTGTAAAGTGCAAGACATTAATTTTCTTGTTTTTCAAGAATTACTAAATTCTTTGTAATTTCAACATTTACGTTAATAATAACTAATATTTAATTGAATTTATTTTAAGTCGTCACGTTGGAAGAAAAATATTGACAGTGACAGCACACTAAGTACTGTTTTGAAAAGTAAAACACTCGTGAACAAGACATTTGGAAAAAAATCATTTTTTTCTGATAGCTCCATGAAAAGTGACGAGGTACCAACGTCATTGAGATTTTGACAAAGTCAAAAAATTGATGTTCTACATGAAGTTAGCCTTATTAGTGATTTAATCGGTTAGGGTGTTATTTCTGATAAGACTTTGGCTGACTGCTGTTCTTGCGTCACGGGTTCAATTCCCATTCAGCCTGTATTTAATCATTCAATTTATAACCCATGCAAAAGCCTAGCATCATCAGCAAAAAGATACTGTACAATGCAACCTTAAGACTTATAAATGCATGTTATCAGGCGAAAAAATTGTTAATCAGGGTTAAAAGAAATAATGATACATCACGTTAAAAGATGCCATGATACAATGGGAAATTCCTTTTTGAATCTTGATAAAATCCCAATAGGTACTGGCTTTGTTTTCAAACATTCGACTTCACTGTATCGGTGGACCTACTCCAATTCCCAATCATTTTGAATGTTATTCCATAAGCGTATGTAATAAACAAACCAGCATTCATGTTCTAAAGATATGTTTTCAATAAGATATTTCCTATGAAATTTTTATATCATTGCAGATTCATATGATTGTTTTCCCATAAATTTGAGTTGATGTGCTTAGTGCTTACATAGAATCTTTTCAATAGCCTATGGCTTTTATTGGTTGGGAGACCCTTATAAGTAATTTCACATTTCCGTAGCTATAACTATAATGAAATGTTTGTTTCGTCTGTATTTCAGGAACAATCAAGCGGCCACGCGCAGCATTTCAACAAGAAAATAAAATGGCTCAAGAGCTTCCAAGCTAGAACTGACGAAAAGTTTTCATCCAAAAAAGGGCGAGAAGTTACGCAATATCTTAATAAATTTATGAGTCGGTCAGAGGATTGGGATAGAATTCCTTCATAACTACCAAACTATACTCCAGAAGTAATTGCTACTGTTTTCGTTTGTATTAGAATAAGCTATTTGAATAAACCTTAATTTGAAAGCTATGGATTTAATTATTGAATGACAATTGTTCCAATATTGCTTTCACTCAAGATGCTAGGATGAATAGGAAATTTTTACAATACACAACACCTCTAATCCTGCTCAGGTTTAGGCGGGTTACACACATATGCATCTCGCACGGTGCGACTGGCATTTTTCTTGCTACTAGCATGCAGCGTGCATCTCGAGTTGGGGAATGCGCAGAACACATTTCCAAGTCACATGACCATACGTCCTCTCCTTCTAATGGCGGTAAGTAAAAACAGCATTTCATCATCCAATGCCGACAATGACATTTTCCAATGAACTGAGCGCCAAGAAGTATCCACCTCTCTCATCTTGCTACTAGCACGTGCCACGACCATGCAGCCTGCATGCATCTCACATCAAAAATGCTAGACGCATCGTGCGAGATGCATTTGTGTGTAACCCACCTTAATGTTATTCCAGTCAGTTTCAATACTGCGACCAACTATGTATTTTTCATACAGTGACCCGAAAAAGTGCCTATTTTTGCACTAACTATAGCATGCAAAATAGTCTATTCCTGCACCAGTGCAGGAAAGTAAATTCCAGTGTGCAAAAGTATTTTTTCACACTCCAGATTTGCAACCTAACAACACAAAATAGTGAGCATGTAATATACAGGTTCCCTATTCTGCATTCAAAAATAGGTTGGCTACTCTGCTTCAACTACAAAATAGACAGCTGTAGTTGTTGTTGAAATCGATTTGATTCGAAAATAGGTTATGTGCGGAATTGCCAGGTTATGTATGTCCTGTTTTGATCTGTTTAAATTACTTTATACGTTACTGTAGGAAAAACTTAATGTGTAATTCGAGCGCAAAGTATTGTTTCTGCACTCAAGAAACTTTTTTCACTCGCCTTCGGCTCATGAAAAAAACTGTTTCTCTCGGTGCAGGAAACCCCCACTTTGCATTCTAGTTACACAAATAGCTATTTTCGGTTAGTGTAGATAAAATTGTATGTGTTTGTTGCTAGAAAAATGTACCGCACTTAGAGCCACCTGCAGTCAACAGAGTGCTTCAAAGATAAATCTTACATGATTTATGTAACATATGAAAAAAGGTTGAAGTAAATAATTTGAAAGAAAATTATTTGCAACCAATATCAGCTCTTAGTCATTTAATCAGCAAATATAAATCAGAATGCTTGAAAACTACAAAGAGTCGTTTATAATTATTTTTCCTATCAACTGAACGATGAGTATAATATATTATAATTGTCATAGTTCATAAAAATTAAAGAAAATTTAATTATCATATAAATTACAAGACATCTATTTTTAATATCAACGTTGCAAGAACATTTAATGAACGCATAAGAAATATTAAATATAATGGAGCATAGAGGTGAGTTATTCGCCTTCAATCTTTAAACAAGACTTCAACACTCCGTTATATTTAATACTCAAGTTTCTTTTACATCTGTAGACACTTAACAACACTGTCTATTCACATCAACACGGGTCTGGTTGGTTAGGTTCCATGTTTGTAGATTTACACTTAGATGTAAATGTAGATGTATAATACAGTTATTATACCGTATACTCCACGCTATCAAACTAGACGGTTGGAACTCATTGCCATGTAACAAAAAACAATGGCTGCTAGATCAGACTTGTAGACTATGCAACAAGGCAGACTTCGAGTTGCTCATTTGTATGTTGAGGCTAGAGATTCTCTACAATCAGCTGCTGGCAAGGTCCAAATATCTGGCAAACCCGAAATTTCTTCTAGCTGCCTTATTTGATAACGTGAATTATTGAATATACTCATGCAAATACCAAAGAAAATATTTCATTGTCTGACACGTTATGTTTGTAGATGTAAAAGGACTTTCATACTTCAATGAACGTAGCTTCAAGAGGTTGACAGGCATTGCATATTGCGCTCTCTTTAAAGCCAGGTTCATACCACTGAACGCCCTAACCTGCTTTCGATTTAGAGTAGTGTGCACTCGACCACAAAAAAAAGCGCAAAACACTTCGTCAATCGAACGATCTTGGCAGTAATTTATGATTAAATAAGGATATTCAAAAAGATAATACATATTTCAAACTTCCATTTCTTCCCAACCGCAAAATATATAATTCCAACGTTTATTGAAAGTGGAAAATTAAAATGTTTCAACAGCCTTGGTAGAAGTTTTAATTATGGCCGCATTGGCGATTCTGTTTATAGTAAAATGGTAACAACACAAGAACGATCATTTTGTGTGCTGCAATAAGCCAATTTGTAATACTTTTTAATGATGGATGTAATGTTATTATTTTATAGTGTTTTGTGAACAATAAATTTCAATTACAAAATTTATATTGCTTACTGTGCAGACAATGTTACGTTTCTTTCTTACTCATGATGAGGATTTCTTTGTACTCAAAAATACTAAATGATCTTACTAGTCAATGTGGTCGTGATTTGAACTTCTAACCATGCTTATTGATTTTTTTAACTTCCTTATTTCCATGAACATTGCAGTCGTTTCTCTTTTTAGTTTGGAAAAAACAAATGATTGAAGTTTGTTCCTCCTTTTTGAATACATACGTGTTTTTCTTTTCAAACTGATAAATGTCTATAATATTACTGTCACACTTCAAAAAATGAAAGAAATTTAGTTATCACTATCACTGGCACTTGCACTGCCGCTACTGCTGCCACTTCCTGATGCTGATCCAGAACCGCTTTGAGGTGATCGCGACCTGGACCTGGACTTAGACCTGGACCTGGACCTGGACTTGGACCTGGACCTGGACCTAGACTTGGACCTGGACTGAGATTTGGACTTGGATCTTGATCTTGATTTGGAACGGGACCTGGATCGGGCTGGCGACCCGGCGCCTGAGCCAGCTGCAGATTTGGCGTCAGATCCAGCCTCAGAAGCAGCTCTAGAGCCGTCCTCAGACGCGGCTGCATGCGAACCAGCGTCGGATGCAGCGGCAGGCGAACCGGCGTCAGATGCAGCAGCAGGCGAACCGGCGTCAGATGCAGCGGCAGGCGAACCGGCGTTGGATGCAGCAGCATGCGAACTGGCGTCGGATACAGCAGCATGTGAACCAGCATCGGATGCAGCGGGTGATGCTGAACGAGAGCGAGATGGTGACTTGGACGCCGATCTTGATCTGATTTCTGATTAATAAAAAAATATATTAATTCTTGATTGATAAAAAATGGATATTCATGTTTCATATGGAATTTTTTTTTCATTTTTAGTTTTTTTTTTTGGAGTAGAGCCCCTCCAATAACTCATACTAACATACTATTTTCAACTAGAGGATGTTAATACTGTTCTCGACACCATCTGACATGTTATTTCTTCCTTCTCTCCAGTGTTGCCAGTCCGCACAGTAATTAAGGGGGTGTACGGTAATTGATAATATGCAAATTTTGCTTTCTATGCAAAATTTGCCCTTCTGAGCAATATATCTTTCTAATGATCTCATATCTTCATTGAGCTATTGTTGGGCCAAGCCATGGCCGAACTATAGCGAGCCGAGCATACAGTCAGCAGACAAAACATACAGTTAAAGCACCTCAGATGCTGTCACCACGCACAGTGAGAACCAAATAAAATATTAAAATGTGGTATATCAGGAAAAGTTTTCCCATTACATCCACTTGAACCACTTTAAAGATTGAACCAACGAGACTGAAAATTTGGTACAAAGATATTGCTCAAAAGAAAATTGAATGCAAGAATTTGCATATTATAGTCAAATTAACATAATTTTACCATTACGACATACTCATTACCGTTTATGGTAGAGGGGTTCAAATTACCGTAAGCCCCCACAACTATCATCTGACAACACTTCAAAGTACAAATTAATAAATAACTTGACAGATGGTTGAGATCAGTATTGACATTATCTAGTTTTCATCTTATTCTTATTCATTTGGGGTTCTTATTTTGATGGCATTTTATTTAGTTAATTTGGAGGAATTTAACTTTTATTTAATCTTTGGTTTGTTTGGGCTCAAACAATAAATCCTTGAAATTACTTGATTTATTGACCATTATTAGTCCACAGAATCTCTGGAAGAAAGTTTTCTATTCTTGGAGGGAAACTCCCCCTTTAACTACAATAAACATGAGGCTTTGAAAGGTGGGTTTTCCCAAGTTTTTACAACACATTTAAATTTCCTGATTTATTTCCATACAATAATAGTTGAACTAATCTGTTATCACATTAATTATCTAAATATAACTATCCTGATTACCCTTATGGAGGTAGCAATTTTATTATAATTTGAAAATTAGTATTTCTTCTGAGATAGTACAGTATTTCTTATATATATATATATATATATATATATATATATATATATATATAGACCGAATGGTTTTCATTACATACTTTATGAAAAAGTATACCGTACCTACAGTACAGTGACAACATGCAAAGAAACAACTAATCAATGCATATTTGAAAGATTTGTCAAATATTTTGGTCAAATAAGTTCCATGAACTGGAAAAACGTATTATGCCATCTAGCATCAAAATGAGCAACTATATTTAGATTTTCACTAATAAAAAATTTCATTTTGGTAACTTACAACTATTAGTTCCCTGAGATCCCGAGAATAACACAACAAAAAATGTTGAAATTATTGTTCCTTAAACAATAATATTGTGTTTAATTATTATTCTTTGTGAGTTTGTCTTGCGAATTTTGAAGAAACCTCAAGCATTTTATAACCGCTGTGATTGAAATGCTTCTAATTGTGTTATACAATGATCAATAATAATCATAATTTTAATACAGCCATAGCCATGGGGTCAGTGCTGTGCTCTCATGTTGTAGCTCTGGGTTCGAATCCATAAAAGGTGATGGATTTTTGTTACAAATCCAAATTCTAAGGAATAATAATTTTTTTTTGAAGTCAAATTGGGTTTAAATAATTTTATTTCTTATATTTTCCCCCTCATAATCTGTCCTGAATTTTGACTATAAGAAAAGACTATTGTTTCTAAATTTATTAAATTGATACACATAAATAAACCTTCACTTGTTAAATACACTTGAAAAAATAAAACTAATAAATTTCAGTTACTTGATTTGAAATGAAGAATTAAAGTTCAATAAAATTAGTTAAAGAATAACATCAATAAAATTTTTTTAAATGATTTAAATTAATTAGTTAATTTAGTATAAATAGAGCGTTTCTATCATTAATAAATATTTTTAATTCAACTCATTTGGGCATAAACTGGGATTTTATAAAATTATTTTTCTCTATTAATATTAATAAAAATTGAACAACAGCATAACGTTACTGTTAATTGAATTAATATAAAAATGCACTTAAATGGATGAAATTGAAGAATCTACTAAATTTAATACATTTTACAATAGTTTGGACTTGAACAGGAATCTTTCAGAAATGATTTCTCTCAATTACTAATCTATTACAGTGAAATCCTATTAATTTTGATCAATAATCGATTTACTAAAAGTAGCCAACTAAATCTCCAGATTGCTATTCACTCATTTTTCTAATAAACAATAACAACAATAATAATAATAAATTATTAATATTTAACAAATAAAGGAATAAATGAATAATAATAATAATAATAATAATAATAATAATAATAATGTTAGAAGTGAGAAAAAATCATGAATAGCTATCGTGTTGAGTATACAAGGAATTAATTTAAATAAATTTGTTTGATCCAGTTATAATTCACAATGCGCAATCAAGGGAAAGTGCTTGAGTAAGGTGATATAATTACACCTATAATTGCGTTTTTAGGGAGATCTTATTCAAGTAGAAAGATTATTACTAGCATCCATAACTTCATCAACTTCAAAGCAAAGCCTGGCTTATTCTAGTAATTAATATAAATATGTTTACGACCTAATAATTTACCTGATTTATTCTTCTCTCCAGGGCGAGTTGTAGTTTGAATTTGTTCTTCTTCCTCTTCTTCTTCTTCCTCCTCCTCTTCCTCTTCCTCACAGGGCGGTTCGAGTTGTTTCTCTCTGTAGCGCTGCATTTTGTATTCATTCGCCGAAAGTGGAACATGCTTGACTACCAGTCTTGTATTGTTTGCTTGCTGGCCAGGCTTCTGACGTCTCTTATTCAATCGTACTCTAAAAATGGTGAAAAAATTTACTAACAGACGTCAATCAGTTGCAGGATTACTACTCGCAAAAATCACATAATGTTCAGGCAGCCACGGTGTTGTAATCAGTTAAAGCGCTTATTTCTGATAAGAATGACTAACTGCTACTCCTAACGCCATGATATCGATTCCTGGTCAGCCTTAGAAATTTTGTGTAATCATCCATCTTATTATCCACGCACAAATCTCAGGCTCATGTGGACAACAACAGCAAAAAAATGACACATATCCTTCAGAATTCGATTAAAATCGTCAGACATCACGACCTGGTAGATAGCTTAGCAACTTATTAACTTGTTGGTATTGAAATAATGAGAATTGCACCTGTACAGAATGGTGCAAGAAATAATCCAACATTTATTTTGATTTTTATTTTCAAGGTTGGTAGCTATTGATGTGTTTCATGTTGGCATACATGACAGCATTCCATGGAAATTAGTTCCTCCTATACCGAATGATTAAGGAATCAACCAATAAGAAGGCTTTCAACATTCGTTTAAAGATGGCCGACAAAGGAAGAATATCTGATGACCAGTGACTGAAAATTGTAACGCTTTTAATGAAACAAAAATTTTAGTAATGGGCATAAAACAAGACAAGTGGTAAAAGAACTGCACATTTTCAGGCAATCATACATGTCAAAAAATGTACATGAAGTGTACAAATGTACAAAAAGTGTGCATGTCAAAAAATGATGTGCATTTGTATCATAGTCCGGGGAAAAGTGTTACAAAATAAGGCTTCTCAGGGCCCTTCTAGTATAAAGTGTGGGACTGGTGTCAATCATTGACTGGTGTCAGCCGAATAAAGAATGTCGATTGTGATAAGTTAAACTCGTACTCACTCAGGCCAAAATTTGCAGTTTCACTATATCTACTACAATTCAGAAATCGTTCAAGATTTTTCACTAAAATGTTCCTTATAACATTCTCTACAACCTTTGTCAAAAAATGTTTTCCAAAATGCATATTTCAGGAGTTTGAAAATTTCAAAAACGAAAAATTATTTTTGGCTGAGAGGTACACGAGAGTGGTGAATGTTCATTTTTTAGAACTATTCTCGAGCTTTAAATTGATGTGACTTGTAAGATTGTAGGCCCATTAATATTGAGCGTCAGCGGAGGGGCTTGCATGGAGTGCCACACATACGCCGCAGGCATTAAACGGGAAAAGTGTTTTCTTGTGGCTCATTCGTGATACAGACATAACAGTAGTGTCAATCTCTTCGTTATCACTAACAGAATAAGTATCGTGATAGGCCCAAAAAAAACTTTGTCAACCATCAAGTAAACAAGATGGAGGCCGTAATTTGCTAAATTTCACGGTATCGATTGTAATAGATATATATTTACCGTCCAATGACCTCCTCTCAAAGGGATATAAGGACTTGTCAAATAGTTGAAACTTATTTTTAAATCTAAATTACACTGAGAAATTCTATGTTTATACATTTTACAGCTCAGGAATAAACACCACGATTATAATAGCTGAAGTATTCCTGAACTGTATAAAAACAATGAGCCTCCAGTTCCGACTTCAACTCTACTTTTAATTTCTCCGGTGGCATTCCACTTATTGATGCTGGCAACGCATTAAACAGATGCAAACCAGAACTTGTTGCCCCTCTTGCATATAAAGTCGTGCGATGCGCTTCTTCTCTGAGTGCATGTCGATGCCTAGTCTCATAATTATATAACATAATATATCCTTTTTTAAATTTTGCCTCATTCTTTTTAATCAAGCAAACCGCATCCAAAATAATATAAACTAGACAAAGGGAGAATTTTTAATTGTTTAAAATGTGGTCTGCAGCATGTCCTGATAGATTCTCCCACCTTCACGTGTATTGCTCATTTTTGTAATTTGAAAATTTGGCTGACATCAGTCGAATTTTCTCTACTAAAATTTCTTTTTTACAATTATCTACAACTTTTTCCTCAAAATATTTCTCCCATAATGCATATTTCATAAGATATAAACTTTCTAAAACAGAAAAACGAATGTCAGGAGCATGGGAATTTTGTTTTTTCTCTATATATTTCTAGTAAGGGTAATTCAGGAAGGGCATAGATCTAAATTTTCTAGTACATTTCTTAAGATTTAAAATGACACAGCGTGAGATGCTATAGGAGATAGCCAGTGAGTTACACACTTTCTTCAATGTGATGATATACTTCCAAGTCCTCCTTGCGGTGACTCTACAGCTCACATTAAAGGACCTACATCCATAAAAGCCAAATCATATTTTTGTTTATTTGCCATTCTTTTACTTAATAGCATTGAAACAGAGCCATCGAAGTAATGACTACATTCGATCTTATTACATCATGCGAGTGTAGATAACAGTAGGCTATTTGCCCGTCATCTTTTAAATAAATCAATCTATTAAAATGAATTCGGATAACATCACGTAATCTATAAACACTTTGCACACACTTAATGCATGATAAACACTATATACATTTGAATAAGAATATCACATTACATTAAGATAACATAACCGTATTCAAAAACTTGAAAGCTTATTAGTGATTTTTTTTTAAAGTAGAAATAAATAAATAGTAGGAATACCTAGTTTCAAGTTCATTGAAGTATACGCCATCATTCCTTACAACAAAGAAGTAGTTTTCTTCGTATCCTTTAGACGCTTTACTTTTGACATTCCAGTTGTATTCTCGAGCCATTTTGTATTCATATTCTTGGTCGTCAGTATACTCAACTTGTTCGATAAAATCTTTCTTCCTTTTCTCGAGGGTTTCCGTTGTTGGAAGGAAATAGGCAACAAACTGTTCACCACTTTCATCCATCACACCTCTGTTAAGAAAAAAATTTGAACAAACTATTAAAACACAATCACATTAATAACAACACCTATTTAATTTTTCTGTACAAGTAAATTTGTTCTTTTTGAAATTTCAATTGTCAAAAATAATTGCATGGTAAGTTGATAAAAATCATTGTGAATTAATATGGTGATTGGTCATGCGGTGTGCTGGGGTTTATGCAATCGCGACGTTCAGTCACGAGTGCTCAAGACTGCGCTTGGATGGGTGACCGTGCTTCAATTACTTGATGTAATAAGCTTTATTATCACTTAACCGGTGATTCGGAACCCATCTAAAATAATAGGTCTACCATGTTTCCCATAACATGGCTCAAACAGCAAGGTGGAACAAAGCGTAAGTCTCCCCAACAATAATAGCCATATGCTTATTATTAGTTATAAAGATCCATAGTTATCCATAGATCCATTAGTTATAAAGAATATAAAGATCCATATCCACCTCTAGTACGTGTGAGATTACTAAGCCCATGAAGGTAGAAACACGCTAGACCATAGTTCCAGGCCATATTAGAACCGTTTCAGGCCCGGGAAAGAACGTTCTGATCACTACTGCGCACACTAGAGCGTATCATCCACGTTCTATACCCGTATGCACCGCGTGTGCAACTGGTAGGTAAGCACGGATCATGATAAACAAAGAACAACTTGTTTTTTATGGGAAAATTGCCTGCAACGAGAAACATTAGCGGTCGCAGTAGGGTTTACCGGCATCACTTTTCAATCTTCAAAGATATTTAACGATTTTAGGGACATGGATTATCATATTATAGTAAGAATACGAACCTGATCATTGCTTGAGACATTTCTTCTAGCTGAGCAGGGAAAGGTCTACCAACCGGAGCGGGGTCAGAGTCAAATATAACTTGGGCACATGGATATTTCCAAAGCTGAAATAATAAAATAGACATAAAGAAAAAGGTCTGGAGTGGTAGCAGAGTGCAATGTACTTGGTGCAATATTTTAAAATAATTTTATATAATACTTTACTAGGTAATTGACACGTTCAATTAGAAAAAAAGAAAAACAGAAAAGGGATAGCTAACAGCAACACTCTGAAAAATTGCTGTGTTCGTGCTATGTTTACATTGCTGTCACGGGTCAAGAAATGAAGTCACACTCCTAAGCCAGGGGCAGTTGTATATAAAGGACCCTTATAACCTGCCAACATGACATGATTAATGTTCCGAGAATTTAGGTTAATGATTCTTTATCAGTTGCTGGCATGGCTCCATAACTGGCAACAGTGCAATTTTTTACAGCCGACTAATTAGGTAGAGTGAACTATAGAATATAACAGCTGATACAAAAACAATCCTGAAGAAAATACAGTAATATGTGAAAAATAAAATGAGATTTTATTTGAAAAATTGATTGTAGTAGAATTACTGTAGTAACAGAAGCCATTGAAGATGCATAGGTAGAAATCAACCTCATCATGAGAATTTATAAATTGAGAAATAACTTACTTTGAAGTCCGGGAACACAGGAAGTATTTCAACGGGGACCACATTGGGCTTACAGTAATGCTTCTCAATTGGCTCTTTGGAATCTATGAATGTCTTCTCAATAGCTTTGATCTGACTGTCTCTGTCCATATATATTGTCTCATCCTGAAATGAAATGTGACAGAATTACAATTATTACCAATGAAAATGAACACTTCGAAAATCAAAGTAAGAGTTCGAAAGTTTTGCAAAACAATCGTTGTTTAAAAACTGAATAATAAATAATATGATTTCGTAAATTTACATTCAATGCCAATTATCCAAATGCACTAGCCAAAGTATTTTTTTTATTAACTTTTCATGTGAAATTTAACGACTTGCAGTCAAATATTTTTTAAGAATAAGTATAACTCACTTAATCTGTAGGCCTACAGATTAAGTGAGTTATACTTATTCTTAAAAAATATTTGACTGCAAGTCGTTAAATTTCACATGAAAAGTTAATATTAACAACGCAGTTCGTCATGGAACAAGAAATCCAGGTATTTTATTTATTTGTGTTTGATAGCATATTTTAGAACTCGTACAAGCGGTTTTTCAAAGGCATTAAAATAACAACAAAATGTAAACTAAACAAAAATAATAAAGATATAATCATTAGGTAACCATCATTAATAAGAAATAAGTTCCAATATTGTTTTTTTATTTTATAGGACTAATGTGAGCTGTGTTTAATATTTCAAAAACATGAAACATTTTCATAATGATACATGCAATAATATTTGAGTTTTGATACAGAAATATTCAAATGTAGAACTATACAGTAGAACTATCCTACAATTTCTAACCTTGAATGACTTCTTGATACTGTATCCAACTTTGGCTTCAACTTTGTCCATGGTCTGCGGTTGAAATCGAGTTGTTTCAGTGGAAATATACTCAGTACGACGTAGCCATGATACACTCTTGGCATGTTGACGAGTTCTGAGAAGTGGTTAAAGATTTCGTAAATTTACAGAAATGATTTAGTCCAATAATTTTTACAAAAAAAAAATTGTTCATGAGAAATTTATTGACGTACCTTTTTCTAGATTCACAGTCTAGAAGAGTGAGAGAAAAAGCCATTTGCCCTTTCTAAATTGAAATGGAGTAATCTACGTAGTAGATGTAACTTTCTATCCTATATAAAACTTAGGGCTGCAGTTCGATATCTCATCCAGTAAAATAATTGCACGAGTTTCGATACTTGATAATACCGATGCTTCATACCATAGATTGGAATTTTTGTATCAAATGTTTTATCAGTGTCTGTATGAGACAGCATTTTATCGCATTAACTGATGTCTGGAATCGTATTGTTAACTTCACAATATTATAAACAGAAAAATAAAACATCTAACAAAATTTTAATAGAGAATAAATAAATATTTACTCAAGTAGGCTGAAACGTGGTTTCTTCATTTTCAACAGCTACATGGATCGGCAGTGTTCTCTTTGTTGTCGGTTAGGTTAGGTTGGATTTGGTAAGTTAAGGGTCGATTAAATTGGGATAGTTACTAAGCGAGTAGCGAATAGAAACGTTACAGACCGACCGTGCTACAGCAGCTTTTCTAGGCATTTCTGCTCAAAATGATTGTGATATTTGCTATCACCATCAAAAATACTTTAACATAAGACCACAAAAAGTTGAAAAATTCGTAGGCTTTTATTCGGTACCTTTACCCCTAAGCATTCCTAAAACTGTTTTTATCAACACATCATTATTTTTGTGTGTTGTAATAGTCCTCGAAGTGTAAATGTGTCGTTAAACGCAACGTACCACGATATCAGCTGTTTTGTATCATCCGGATGATACAGAGCAATTGTGTTGATAAGCAAGACATTATCGATACTTCCATTAGGTATCGAAACTCGTACGATTATTTCACTGGATGGGATATCGAACTGCAACCAACTTCCATGAAAATTCTCAAGATTCGTTCGAGTTGGTTCAATGTGAATTTACTCAGCAAGTCGTAATCATGATAAGTTCTTGGCATGCTAACGACGAGGTAGAAGAAATGCTGAGTTTTACTCAGATCTGCTGAGAGGATAACAAAACAGGGTACCAAACAGAATCAGTTCTCTTTACATAACCCTCTATGTTATAATATAAGTTAGTATCTACTGGTATTTTACAAATTCTTCAAATTGATAGAGAGTAATACTCTGAAATTTCTATCATGAGGTACCGGTATGATATCTACTCACAATAGCCAACAATTCAATACCTTTTTGAGTCTTGCGGTGTGAGAATATCTTCTTCAAGAAGTTTTTCGTCAGCCGGGTCCAGATGCGCTCGGTAATCTGTGGCATATGTATCGCGATTGATGAGGTCGATCATAACTCCGAGATCGTGCTCAGTTAGAACTTCGTACTTGTAATTTCTCTCCAAGGATGTTGGTTTGTATTGGATAAATCTACAGAAAAAAAACAAAAATTATATTACAGTATATCAATTTCATGCACTTCAAATATTGTATAAAATCCGTTTTGCTATCATAATAGCCGAAGCTGAAATTGAGCAAGATAATGGAAGAAGAAATTCCATTCAAATTTTGCATATATTGAGGAGCAAAATGAAGTTTTCTGATGAGAATCTGAGAGTTCGAGACAAAAAAAATCCGTATCGAATACAAATAGTAGATATATCGACTATTGAGTGAGTGAAAAGTTATAATAAACCAAATCTACAATGTAATTTCAAGACTTTATTCTGTATAAACTCGGTTCAAAATACCCCAGAATATTTTGACTGAACAAACAATTGATACGCTCAATGACACTAGCGCTGTTTAAAGACATGGTAAACCAAATAAAAATGTAGTTGTTTTGATAAAAAATGGTGTCAATTTTAGAGTACATGGTAACCTTACCTGTAACTGGTAAATGTTACCGGTAAGCGTCTGATTGGTCTATTTAAATTTTTTAACGTCTATGACTTTGAATAGACTAATCAGACTCTACCGGAAACATTTACCGGTTAGCAGTACGGCTCCCAGGAGCTCAACTAATATCATGCTAGTATAAAATGTTAGAAGGCAGTAAAGTAAACATACCAATTATCAGCCCCTTTCAATATTAACAAAAATAATACCGTTATTTTTCATCGGCTTTCTTTGATATGTTACTTTGAAGACAAGAAACCAATGAATCATCTGGGGTAAATCAGCTGATGAAAACTTGCAGACGCTTTTTTTAGGTTAAAAGTGTAGGGGTCGATATTTGGTAGAGGGCCGATAATTGGTTTATTCACCTCAATTCAATTGCATTAAAACATTGAAAATAACCAACCTTGTTGTTTCAAATGGGTAGGTGATGAACTTTGGATCAAACGGTATATCTGGTAGAGTATTGCAATATTTTACTCGACAGACGAGCTCAGACCTGAAAACAGAAAACATTGAACTAACATCTTCGAAAACGGAAATTATTTGAACTCAAAAATCAAGCAATAATATGTACGATACTCTTGCTGAAGTCCTTCAAATGCATAAAATCTCGACATAATTTATTATGAACGTGACGGACAAGTAGAGATATGGATGGAAGAATTCTTATTAATTTGAACTATTAATGGCTAAAAAAGCACAGGTAAAGCAAGGAACTGATCGCCAGTTGTACATTCAAATTGTTCAATCAGTAGAGCCAGGAATTTATGGTTATAGGTGAAAAATACTTAGGTGGCGGATATCAAGTACGATTATTAGATAAAACGTTCTTATTGGAATTATTGACATAGGTGAATCGCCACGAGAATGGCATCAGCTATCAAGTATTCTTATGGGGGCCAATGCCATTCTCGAGGCGATCCACCTATATAAATATTATGAATCGTGCCGCTGCCATCCACTTTAGCCCACTATTACTAAGCTTACTTTTTAGGTTAGGTTACCATAATCTCCACAAAGACAACAATATTAGAAGAAAAATTGTTGGAATGTAAGTCAATGGTTACATACCCTGGGTGGGCCTTGGCCTACTAGCAAGCTGCTAGTCCAGTATTCACATCACTGGTCCAGCAGTGATGGTGTGCTCACATCACTCCCTTGGATCAGACCTTTTCGATTTCCCATTCCCGTTGATAATTAGAAATAACTCAGATACAATCAGAATTCACTTACCTTTTTTCTACAGGCCTTTGAGGTCGAGCTTCCCTTTCGGGAGTCACATTAGTTTGAATAGTAGGTGGCATCCTTCACGGCTACCAAGTACTAGCACATCACTGTAAACAAAAACTTTCAATATCTAATTGAGTCCAATTTTACTCGGTGACTACCGATACAGTCTGAAGTTTTTAAACACTATTTCTACAAATGTTATTTAAATAATTATCAAAATACCAAATACCGTACTATGGGCACAGGGCACCAAAACGAAATTGAAGATTGTTGTGTTGCGTTGTCGTGGTTAGGACGAGAACGAGGATTACTTGATCATGGATCACTTCACTACGCATCGGAATGATCAAGTCATCCGTGTGCCTTTCATGATGGAAGTTAGTTACTAGTTTCTCTGAAAGATAGCTGTTGCTGCTCAAACATATTTTCCTCGCAGATCCTATACTCCGCAAGGAAAAAATATATCTACGATGGAAAAAGTTCCTACTCCATGAAAATCGAGAGCTGAGAGATGGGACCTGAAATGATGGCTCTAAAAAAGTCCTCTACAATCCGAGATGTGAATCGATCGCAATCCGTCAAATTTGACAGCTTTGAAGTCATTTTATTTTTTCCAAAAGATATTGAACAAGAATCTTACGCAAAATACTCTCCTGTATCTTAAATATTATCTCAAGTTGGAATTTTTCGGAAAATTGGTAGTTTGGAATTTTACTAGGTCTAGTTTTTCTACTTCTCATTATAGCGGCAAGACCCACATTTTTTGTAACTAAAATCCCTCTCATGGAAATAAAAGTGTTCTTCACAATAATTATTTGAATCTAAAGTTAGCTTTTAATCTCCAGTATTTTATGAGCTACGGTCATATAAAATATTCAATGCATGGGCTACCCAAAATTTTAGAGCTTAAACCATTATTTCCCAAAAATGTAGACTATTTTCATCTATTGAAATAGTTCGATCTAAATCAACTAAAACATATTTTCAGGATTTTCTTGAAATTCACTTGAGCCGACGACATAAGCTAAACATTTTCGCAGACCCACGTTTTCAAAGAAATCCATAAAGGGCAAGATGCTTCAAAAGTTTTAAAAATAAAGAGGGTCTGGGTATTTCAAGGAAGAAGGTGTTTTGATGAAGGACTGGCCAGACAAATTTGGAAATACGATTTCGTGCAGGTGTGCATTTGTATTGATGCTTTATTATTGTGATGTGGAACTGGCATCAAAAATAACTTTTTCCTGAAATCCCAATACAGCTTAGACTCCAAACAATAGACGTTACAGATAGTGGCCTAAAATGGAATTCCCATAACTGATTGAATGTCTTAGTACTAACTGCATGTATATATAGTTGAGTAGAAATAGATATGTAGAAATAACCGTGTAATATAGATATAGTATTAACTTTACTAATATATAGATATGTTGGAATGTTGCATGCTTATTAATAATTAACCACTAATGATAAATCTAATAAAAAAAGCGCTTATTGACAAAGATTAAAGTTAAATTGAAATTTCAATTGGATAAATAAACTATAGAGATTTTCCAACCTGACACTTGATAAATTTATTGTATCCATATTCATAAATTTATATATATTTGTATTGATCAATTTTATTATTTTGGCATGTGATAGGTAATATAGGCATACCTAAGATTGATAAACTGTATCAAGTTTTCCTTAAAAAGGTGACACCGAAAATTTCTGTTATATTATTCAAACAAATTAAATAATATTTCTGAAGCCATGAATGAATTTCAAATATAATTAATACTGGTTTTATTGAAATCTAGTCTAAATCATTAAAACTATTGAATATTTATTGTTCTAGATAATAATGCTCTTTTATGTATTTACTAATTTCTGTATGTACTAATTTCATATTTATAAATACCAACTTCAATATATTTCATGTAATTAAATTAAACACATAGATTTTAATATACAGATGAAAATGTGAGAATATGTTAAGATTCAAAGCTACTGTTATTATTATTAATTTTCAGTTGATTATTCATTAGGTGTTAAATATTACTTGATCACTTCAAATTCTGATAAATATTTTCCAGAGGTATTTTTTTAAAATATTATTAATTGTTAATAAACTTCGCTATTGAAAATCATTATTAAAATTAATTGTACTTCAGATTTTTTCATGGGAGCCATAATTTTAAAATTTTGTAAAATAAAAAACAACACAAATACAAACAGAACAATGACTCAACAGTAATTTTAAATTAACAGTTAAATTCTATCCTCCATTATTATTTGTAAGCTGGACCTGACTGTGAGCGAGGCACAGGAGTGATGGTAGGGGGAGGTATGGTGGTGGCAAGAGTAATATATAAGAGGGAGCAACCCTTGGCTCGCTCTCTTTTTGGAATCGTGAGTGAGTAGTGACAAGGAGGTGAAGTGACAACAGATGCACCATAATTCAATATCTCATAGGGAGTTGAATGGTAAAGCATATATCATAATTATTATTATAACATATTATTTTCTACTTATGACAAATTTTTCTGCCACACCACCTCTATAGCCCCAAATAGCCATCAAATTTACAATCAGCTCAGTTTCCAGCCGTTTTTCTTTTATTTGCCAACAATTATTAATGTAGACACAGATTCAATTTTTTTTTAAAGTTCTTCTATTCTGTTTTAAATACTATCTCTTCTATTCCAAACACAAAACACATTTATTTTTGTGAGGCTACCCATTTTAATTTCCTGTAAGTTTATTTATAATTCAAAGATTCAAAGTAAAGCTTTATAACACTTTAATTTGTATAAAGTCGGTAGTAATTTTATTTCTAAGAATTAACTATTAATCTGATTATCTTTTCAAGATTTCAATTTATTTTCACATTTTATTATTGTAAATAAATTTAAAGTTAAAAGGTCCTGTTTTCTTTCACTTATCTCCCCTATCTACGCCCCTGAGACCCCTGCTCTTTCTTTTAGTTTTATTTATTTACCTTAATTGATTTATTTTTGTGAGACAGTGTGATTACTGGTTTGTGTTCAAGTGGACAAGAGGAGTTCTGAGCCTTTGCTAGCTTCTCCCCATTTGAATACAAAACAGTGTCATTGCTGATAGTGTTTGGTTGCTGACACAGGTCGTTGCCAGTAACTGATCACTTAGGCTTAAGGTTTATTTTGTAGGTTATTATATTTATTATATGTGTTATAGTTTTATAATTATTTTTTATCAATCTAAGAGATTGATTGGCGCCGGGCAAAACATAAAAAAAAAGGATATATAGAGTAGGGAAATTGGAAAATCACCCAGTGCACGTAAATAACAACAAAGATAAAATAGGGAAATAGTTCAAAATGACGCCAGCAACGTGGAGCACTGATTCTTGATGTTAATCAGTAGGATTTGTTGAATTAAAACAGGATTCATTGTTGTGCTTATCATTCTTAAATTTAAAGTTTATTTCAGATTATAATCATTTTCTTTCAGCTGGTGTTATTTTTGTGATATATTGTGTTGTGTCAGTGAATATTCTGTATTACTTGTTTTTTTTTCATAGTAGGCCTATATATATATATATATATATAGTATGTCAGTTTACAGTTTAAGAAATTGCAGTATTGTAATTTTAGAAACAGAAATGGCTGATAGCGAGGGAGGTCTTAATGTACAGTATAGCGAGGGAAGTTTAGGTGAAAATAGTCACTTGGATTCAGATAGCATAGGCGATAGTTCTAGAGAATCAGATGCCCAAGTAGGGATTGGAGATGTTAGTGATTCACACACAATTCAACCCAGAACTTTAGCTATTGAGGGAAGTCATCAGAATGATTTAAGTCTTTTTCTACTAGAAATGAGGAAGATAGGTGCACAGTTAGAAGAAAATAGAAAAGAAATGAATGAGAAGTTTAGTGAAAACAGGAAAGAGATAGCTGAGAAGTTAGAAGAGAATTGCAGGGAAATTCAGGAAGTTTCCAAGGAAGTGAAAAGCTTAAAATCATTGAGAACCATGGTGGAAAATGTACAGAAAAATGTAGCTTCCCTAGAAAATAGATTAGAAAAGAAAATTGTAGAAAAAACTGAAGAGATTCGTAATGAAATTTCAAATAAAATTGCAGTGATTGATAAGAATGTTGAAAGAGTTGACTCAAAAATAACATCGGAGATCGCTTCAGTACGAAAAGAACTAGCTGAGAAAACAGTAGAGATCGACAGTGAGGCATTAAAAAGATTTGAGGAGCGACTTGCAGAGTTCCAGCAAGAGAAGATGAGAATGAATGAAACGTTGGAGATTGTGAGGAATAGGCCCATCATTGTCAACACAAACTGCCGCGGCTCTGATGATATTCCCAAATTCGAAAAATATAGTGAGAATCCAATCCAATTTTTGATTAAACTGAAGGAGTATTTTCAGCGAAATGGACGTGAAAGTTGGTCGGAGCAGGCAAGCACAATTGAGAAAGCTTTTGACAATCAAGAGGCAGCATGGTGGATGATTGTGCAGGTGACTGTAAGTTCTTTTGAGATATTTGAGGAGAAGTTCCGTGCAAAATTTTGGAATGAGAGAATCCAGGATGTTGTAAGAGAGAGGATTAAGAGTGGAAAATTTGTGAGATCGCGGAGACTAAATGCTAATGAATATTTCATAAAACAAGTGTTGATTGCCCGTAATCTACAACCAGCTATGTCAGAGGAGGAAATTGTCACAAAGCTTGCAAAACATTATGGTGTAGGCTTAGAAAGTGCACGATTCAATCGAAATGTCAGGACGGTTGAAAGTATGGAGAGACTTTTGGAGGAATGGACCGAACAGAACATAGATTCGGAACAGAACAAACCAAAAGAATTAGTGAAGAAAGAAAATAAGATCACAAGTCAGAATAGCAGAAGTCCAAATATGGAGAGACGAAGATTTGAAAATCAGCAGCAAGTAAGAGGGCAAAATGAAAATCAATATCGCAACTGGTATGATAATGGTGGTAGACAAGAAGGAAGGTGGAATCCGAACCCAAACCATCAAGGAAGTTGGCGACGAAATGATCAGCAGGATTGGAGAAGAAATAATAATCAAAATAACTCATGGAATGAGAGAAATCATAGACAAGAAAATAGGCAGCCTGGAAATTCAGAAAAAGAAAAAGCAGCTGATAAAGCAGGAAATACAAAAAACTGAGTAATACGCTGTTGATGGCCCAATCGCGGTGTGATGGAAATATTCAAGGGCAGAAGGAAGAAAACGATTCTGTGGAAAATGCAACTCGTGATGAAATGAAAATGTTAAAAAATGCTTTTGTAAATAGTGTAGGAATTAAGAATAGTATTGATATTGAAAAGGAACTTTTAGATGAAGATTTGCCAAATAATAAGTTAATAGATGATAAGACGAGTAGAGCATTAATGTTGATTGTAAATATCGGAAATAAGGACATGAAAGTATTAATTGATACAGGATCAGCAGTATCAGTTATCACAAAAAATAAATTAGAAGAAATAGAAAAAGAAATAGGAGAAATAAAATATTTACCTGCAACTGGCATTTCTATAATTGGTGTGACAGGGATACGTGCAAAGAAAATAACAAAACAAGTTTTAATTGACGTTTTTGTAAATAATAAGTGTATGCCCACAAATTTCTTATTTGTTGAAGCTCTAAATATGGACATAATTATTGGAATGGATACGCTACGAATGTACCGCGGATCAATAAACTTAGACAAGGGTGAAATAGAATTGTTTCTAGAAGATAATTGGGTCAGTGTAAAGACAGAACAGCTTACCGAAGAAGAAAAGATTATCGTCGCCAGCTGTCAACCCTACGCGGAAGCAGAAGAGTGTGACAATGAGAGGTGGGATGATTTTGTGGAGAAGCAGGTGGGAAAAGTTAAAGACAACTATCCCGAAATTGATCCCCAACCTTTGTTTAATATGTTAGAAAAACATAAACGACTGTTTCGAGAAGAAATAGGCTGCGTGAAAAATTTTGAATACAAACTAGAAATTAAAACTGATAAAACTTTTGTAAATAAATCGTATCCTGTACCACATGCAAAGAAGGGAGCAGTAAAAGCAGAACTTGCGAAAATGAAGGCTCAAAATATTATTAAAGAATGCACGTCAGAGTACATCAATCCATTAGTGATAGTTGATAAAAAGGACGGATCAATTAGACCATGCATTGACGCTAGTAGTTTAAACAATATTTTAGTAAAGGATCACGCAACACCACACACAATAGATAATATACTACAGAGATTCCACAATAGGAAATATTTCAGCAGTATTGACCTTAAAAGCTCTTTTTGGCAAGTCACATTAAGCGAAGAATCACAGAAGTTGACGGCATTCCGGTTTGAAGGAAAGGTCTATTGTTTTCAACGTGTCCCTTTTGGCCTATCCGTATCCACTGCTGCACTGGTTCGAGCAATGCAACAGGTGTTAGGAGAGGAATTCTCTGATAAGGTTATTGTTTATGTTGACGATCTACTTATCATGACCAGTAATTATCAGGAACACGTGGAAATTCTAGACAAAGTATTGAAAAAATTAGAAAACAGTGGAATGACCATAAATATTGAAAAATCAAAAATATTGAGAAGAGAAGTACTTTTCTTAGGCCATATTATTTCTCGAGAAGGCATAAAAATGAACAACGAAAGAGTGGAGGCTATCCAAAATTTCAAGATACCACGAAATAAAAAAGAACTTCAATCTTTTCTTGGCTTATGTAATTTTTATCGACGTTTCCAAAAGAACTATGCAGAGGCAACGGTGACATTTAAGCATAATTTAAGTAGCAAAAATAAGTGGAGATGGGGACCAGAAGAAGAACAAGCTTTTCAGGAGATTAAAGAAAAATTCTTGCAGAATGTCATGTTGGCACACCCGGATTTTAAGAAACCTTTCATTATAACATGTGATGCCAGTGGGTATGCGCTTGGAAGTGTGTTGTCACAAATTAATGATGAAGGTGAAGATGAGGTGCTAAGTTTTGCTAGTAAGACTCTCAACAAACAAGAAGTTAATTACAGTACGACGGAAAAGGAACTACTCAGTGTTATTTTTTCATGTATAAAATTTCGTGAATATATACTTGGAAAGGAACTGATTGTGAGAACCGATCACAGAGCTATAACGTTTCTCAGGTCATGTAAATTGCCGGCTGGAAGATTGACACGTTGGTCATTATTATTAGCAGCCTATGATATAAAATGGGAATACATAAAAGGCACAGAGAACAAAGTGGCTGATTGCTTATCAAGAGAAAATGCAGAAATTGCACAACAACTAGTAGAGCATAGAACCTATGAGGTATATCAGTTGAAATTTGACAATACAGACTTGAGAAAGAAACTAAAGAACATAAAAGAGTTTCAGTCTAACGATGAAATGTGCAAATCAATTATCCAATCCATTCAACAGGGAGAAGAGTCTGTTGGAAGACATCACACTCTTAATAACGGAATTTTGTTCAGCAGAATAGACTACAAACAAGAAAATTGGAAGTTATGTATTCCTGCTAGTCTAGAAGAAGAACTTATTATCGAATATCACAAGATGTTAGGACACACAGGTGTGAACAAAATTTATCAAGCATTAAAAGAGTCTTGTTACTTCAAGAAAATGTATAAAAAAATCTACACATTAGTAACAACATGTGATTTGTGTCAGAAGGCAAAACCTACAAATAAGAAAGAGGCTGGACTTATGAAGTGTATAATACCAGATAGAAAATTACATAAAGTGTTTGCCGACGTTTGTGGACCGTTACCAAAAGCAAGATTTGGAAATGAATATATATTCATTATGCATGATGCTTTCACCAAGTATACTAAGCTATACACAGTGAGACGATCTACAGCAAAGCAACTACTAGTTAAAGTACGACAATTTGTTGAAGACGTTGGTGTTCCAGAGTATCTGATCACTGATCATGGCACATATTTTGTGGGACGAGTGTGGACAGAAGAAATGAAACGTCTGAACATAAAAAATCGTTTAACTTCGGTGTGGCATCCAAAAAGTAATGTTAGCGAGAGAGGACTGAAAGAAATGGTGACGCTTCTCAGAATAATGTGTCATGAAAAACACAGCAGGTGGTATGATAATTTAAGTAGAGTAGAGGAGATCATGAACAATATCTATCATGAGAGTATAGGAATGACTCCAATTGAAGCTATGTTTGGAAGGAAACCCGATCGTCCATTGGAAGAAATGATACAGTATCCAGAAAATGATTCAACAGAGACGTCAGAGTCGCAACGAACCGTCATTATAAGAAGTAGATTAGAAGAGATGGCACAAAAACGTAAGAGACGGCATGACAAGAACATAATCAAGCCAGTCGAATACCAAGAGGGAGACCTCGTCCTTCTAAAGAAGACAAATTTATCAAATAAGGAAGATAAAATAATTTCGAAATTATGTTTGAAATATGAGGGTCCGTATTGTGTAGCTTTCAAGAAAGCAGAAAACTGTTACACTATTCAAACTAGAGCCGGCGAGTTAGTTGGATCTTATAATGTGGAGCGACTGAAACGGTACAAGGAGCGACCACCAGTCAATGAAATTCTGTGTAAATAGTGAGGATCATGTGTAGATTTAGTGTTGAGAGGGATTTGCACAAATGGTGGATTGAGTAGCTATTTGTGTATTGAACTTTTCAACACAACATAAAATATCATGTTAAAAAAAAAGAAAAAAAAAAAAAAAAACCATTAGGCTATTAGAAGACGTAGTCAAGCGGCTACCTCTATGACCTACATAAAGAAGGAGATGAAGGGGAAAAGTTGTGTGAGGTCACTGGGTTCCCTGTAATATAAATGCTGTATAAATTATAATTATATATATATATATATATATATATATATATATATATCAATGTAGCTAGGAATTCCATTAGAATAAGTTTCGATTTTAAGGGACTATCAAGGTTATTATTCACTGTAAACTCAAATGCAAAATCATACTCCAAATAATTTTATTATATTTCCTCACTTTTTAGGATATGCAGAGTGCCAACCTTTATTTTTTTTGTATCGCAAAACTAAACTCATACTTCTTTTAGTATTTGCTCTTGAAGGGGGGGTTTTGAGCCGACGACATAAGCTAAACATTTTCGCAGACCCACGTTTTCAAAGAAATCCATAAAGGGCAAGATGCTTCAAAAGTTTTAAAAATAAAGAGGGTCTGGGAATTTCAAGGAAGAAGGTGTTTTGATGAAGGACTGGCCAGACAAATTTGGAAATACGATTTCGTGCAGGTGTGCATTTGTATTGATGCTTTATTATTGTGATGTGGAACTGGCATCAAAAATAACTTTTTCCTGAAATCCCAATACAGCTTAGACTCCAAACAATAGACGTTACAGATAGTGGCCTAAAATGGAATTCCCATAACTGATTGAATGTCTTAGTACTAACTGCATGTATATATAGTTGAGTAGAAATAGATATGTAGAAATAACCGTGTAATATAGATATAGTATTAACTTTACTAATATATAGATATGTTGGAATGTTGCATGCTTATTAATAATTAACCACTAATGATAAATCTAATAAAAAAAGCGCTTATTGACAAAGATTAAAGTTAAATTGAAATTTCAATTGGATAAATAAACTATAGAGATTTTCCAACCTGACACTTGATAAATTTATTGTATCCATATTCATAAATTTATATATATTTGTATTGATCAATTTTATTATTTTGGCATGTGATAGGTAATATAGGCATACCTAAGATTGATAAACTGTATCAAGTTTTCCTTAAAAAGGTGACACCGAAAATTTCTGTTATATTATTCAAACAAATTAAATAATATTTCTGAAGCCATGAATGAATTTCAAATATAATTAATACTGGTTTTATTGAAATCTAGTCTAAATCATTAAAACTATTGAATATTTATTGTTCTAGATAATAATGCTCTTTTATGTATTTACTAATTTCTGTATGTACTAATTTCATATTTATAAATACCAACTTCAATATATTTCATGTAATTAAATTAAACACATAGATTTTAATATACAGATGAAAATGTGAGAATATGTTAAGATTCAAAGCTACTGTTATTATTATTAATTTTCAGTTGATTATTCATTAGGTGTTAAATATTACTTGATCACTTCAAATTCTGATAAATATTTTCCAGAGGTATTTTTTTAAAATATTATTAATTGTTAATAAACTTCGCTATTGAAAATCATTATTAAAATTAATTGTACTTCAGATTTTTTCATGGGAGCCATAATTTTAAAATTTTGTAAAATAAAAAACAACACAAATACAAACAGAACAATGACTCAACAGTAATTTTAAATTAACAGTTAAATTCTATCCTCCATTATTATTTGTAAGCTGGACCTGACTGTGAGCGAGGCACAGGAGTGATGGTAGGGGGAGGTATGGTGGTGGCAAGAGTAATATATAAGAGGGAGCAACCCTTGGCTCGCTCTCTTTTTGGAATCGTGAGTGAGTAGTGACAAGGAGGTGAAGTGACAACAGATGCACCATAATTCAATATCTCATAGGGAGTTGAATGGTAAAGCATATATCATAATTATTATTATAACATATTATTTTCTACTTATGACAAATTTTTCTGCCACACCACCTCTATAGCCCCAAATAGCCATCAAATTTACAATCAGCTCAGTTTCCAGCCGTTTTTCTTTTATTTGCCAACAATTATTAATGTAGACACAGATTCAATTTTTTTTTAAAGTTCTTCTATTCTGTTTTAAATACTATCTCTTCTATTCCAAACACAAAACACATTTATTTTTGTGAGGCTACCCATTTTAATTTCCTGTAAGTTTATTTATAATTCAAAGATTCAAAGTAAAGCTTTATAACACTTTAATTTGTATAAAGTCGGTAGTAATTTTATTTCTAAGAATTAACTATTAATCTGATTATCTTTTCAAGATTTCAATTTATTTTCACATTTTATTATTGTAAATAAATTTAAAGTTAAAAGGTCCTGTTTTCTTTCACTTATCTCCCCTATCTACGCCCCTGAGACCCCTGCTCTTTCTTTTAGTTTTATTTATTTACCTTAATTGATTTATTTTTGTGAGACAGTGTGATTACTGGTTTGTGTTCAAGTGGACAAGAGGAGTTCTGAGCCTTTGCTAGCTTCTCCCCATTTGAATACAAAACAGTGTCATTGCTGATAGTGTTTGGTTGCTGACACAGGTCGTTGCCAGTAACTGATCACTTAGGCTTAAGGTTTATTTTGTAGGTTATTATATTTATTATATGTGTTATAGTTTTATAATTATTTTTTATCAATCTAAGAGATTGATTGGCGCCGGGCAAAACATAAAAAAAAGGATATATAGAGTAGGGAAATTGGAAAATCACCCAGTGCACGTAAATAACAACAAAGATAAAATAGGGAAATAGTTCAAAATGACGCCAGCAACGTGGAGCACTGATTCTTGATGTTAATCAGTAGGATTTGTTGAATTAAAACAGGATTCATTGTTGTGCTTATCATTCTTAAATTTAAAGTTTATTTCAGATTATAATCATTTTCTTTCAGCTGGTGTTATTTTTGTGATATATTGTGTTGTGTCAGTGAATATTCTGTATTACTTGTTTTTTTTTTCATAGTAGGCCTATATATATATATATATATATATAGTATGTCAGTTTACAGTTTAAGAAATTGCAGTATTGTAATTTTAGAAACAGAAATGGCTGATAGCGAGGGAGGTCTTAATGTACAGTATAGCGAGGGAAGTTTAGGTGAAAATAGTCACTTGGATTCAGATAGCATAGGCGATAGTTCTAGAGAATCAGATGCCCAAGTAGGGATTGGAGATGTTAGTGATTCACACACAATTCAACCCAGAACTTTAGCTATTGAGGGAAGTCATCAGAATGATTTAAGTCTTTTTCTACTAGAAATGAGGAAGATAGGTGCACAGTTAGAAGAAAATAGAAAAGAAATGAATGAGAAGTTTAGTGAAAACAGGAAAGAGATAGCTGAGAAGTTAGAAGAGAATTGCAGGGAAATTCAGGAAGTTTCCAAGGAAGTGAAAAGCTTAAAATCATTGAGAACCATGGTGGAAAATGTACAGAAAAATGTAGCTTCCCTAGAAAATAGATTAGAAAGTTTATTTATAATTCAAAGATTCAAAGTAAAGCTTTATAACACTTTAATTTGTATAAAGTCGGTAGTAATTTTATTTCTAAGAATTAACTATTAATCTGATTATCTTTTCAAGATTTCAATTTATTTTCACATTTTATTATTGTAAATAAATTTAAAGTTAAAAGGTCCTGTTTTCTTTCACTTATCTCCCCTATCTACGCCCCTGAGACCCCTGCTCTTTCTTTTAGTTTTATTTATTTACCTTAATTGATTTATTTTTGTGAGACAGTGTGATTACTGGTTTGTGTTCAAGTGGACAAGAGGAGTTCTGAGCCTTTGCTAGCTTCTCCCCATTTGAATACAAAACAGTGTCATTGCTGATAGTGTTTGGTTGCTGACACAGGTCGTTGCCAGTAACTGATCACTTAGGCTTAAGGTTTATTTTGTAGGTTATTATATTTATTATATGTGTTATAGTTTTATAATTATTTTTTATCAATCTAAGAGATTGATTGGCGCCGGGCAAAACATAAAAAAAAGGATATATAGAGTAGGGAAATTGGAAAATCACCCAGTGCACGTAAATAACAACAAAGATAAAATAGGGAAATAGTTCACACTTATATTTTGTAGAACACTATATGTAGAGCACAGAAAAAAATAAAGTCGCGAACGCCGAGAAGTGTGTGCAGAAAACACATTGAAAGTTAAGTTTTTGAGCCTTGTGTATTACCCGCGGTACGAATTCATTCCAATTTCTGTTCATGAAAGCCGACTAGTGTACCTGAAATTCGCATATATTATGCAGAATACTTATAATGAACACAAAAAAATGAAAATAAATGCCGAAAATACCGGAAAGTGTTGAAAAACGCATTCAAAGTTGCGTTTTTGTGCCTACATTTTTGATGAGTACCGTGCCTAATTTCTTCGCTTGTGCGAACAACTTTCCAATCACTATTATAATAAGCCTCTAAATGTTCTTCACACTGTGATCCTGTTCCTAAAAGTTGGAGCACTACTAAATTATTTTAGTAAATGTCTTTCATATCATGGAATGAATGTGGGAAAATCTTGATAGAATTTAAAGAGTGCTATTTTCTACAAATATTGATATCAGTTCCGCATTTATATCTCAATAAATTGTCGAGTTAGGCTAGGGCCACATTAGCTACAAATTTCGCGATCACTGCCATAGTAGCCGCGCAGTAAAAATCATGGCCACACCGCAGCAGTAATTACAGCTTTCTTGCATTGAGAAGGTGCGTATCACATTTATACACCTACAGCTGATGATAAATCGAAATACCATCTATTTTGAAATCAATTTTGATTGATTTATTACAGCTGGTAACTTAAATTGCTGTTATATTATTACAATTATTTATTATTTTCAATGGTCATTATTTTTTTTTTAACTACATAATTAATCATTAACTAACAATTAATTAATTCCAAACTTCAAATACGGTACAATTATTTAAGCAAAGCAAAAACATGTTTTCATTATAACATTAGTCAGACATCAAAAAATTCAAAGCTTGAATCTGTGTCATCGCCTTGCCAATCATTTGTCATATTATGTTTCCCCACATTCAATGGCTCCGACCACGCTATATGATATAGTCATCACTACACTGTCCCTATAATACGACAGTTAATAGGACATATAGGATGTTAATTGAAAATTACATCCTTCTATCAGCTGTTCCCCACATTTAAACTACCCATAGGCTCCCTTTACACATGGTTGAAATCAAATTACAATTCCATATGATTTTTCCATCATTGAACGAGCGTAGCGAGTTCTTAGTTTTGACTCGAGGATTGCAGCTTTTTCTGTATGTTTGTGTGCTTGTTTGTTTGTATGTTCGACGATAATTTTCGAATGCTTTGACCAGTCAACTTCAAATTTTAAACAAATATTCTTGCAACCATTTAATGCAGATCAATTTCGTTTGCCAATGAAATTGACCTACTCCGCCTTCATCCTTTTTGAGGCAAATAAAAGGATATAGGTTCTCAAGCAATCATCACATAATATTATGATTTAAAAATCATACAGAAAAAGCCGTGAGCCACGAGTCAAAATTAAGAACTCGCTATGCTAGTTCAATCAACACTATACAGGTGAACAGCAGTGGTAAACAAAACGCAAGTGTGGCCGCGGAGGGAGCGATAATTACTGCCCGTGAATGGGCCGGAGCATATTGGCCCGCGACATGACTTGAAGACGCACCACGGCTGCCTCACTTTTACAGCTCAGTGTGGCCAGCGATTGCAGTTTCCAATGAGCCTATTTTTCAAGAGTTATTTTACTGTTACTCCTCGCAACATTTGTAGCAAGTGTGACCCTAGCCTGACGAGTTTTATCTCATTATCTTCTTTTGAGTCATTATCTCCATCTTCATATTGTAATATAATATAACTATAAAATAATTTTTGTATAATGTAAATTGTTGATACGGTACCAATAATACAAAAAATAAATATAAAGCCAAAATTTGTGGCTATCTTATTATGTAACTATGTTGTGGTCATCGTTGATACTAAAGTTGATGCTACCCTATATTAAGGCCCCAGCACATATAGGAACGCATCCAGGGTTCGTTGCAGTTGGCCTACTATTTTGCTATTTTTATTAGTATTTGTAACAGTATTTTTTAAATAGTATTTTCAACAATTAGATCAACTTTGTTCTAAAACAAATGTGAGCTTTGTGCTCAAGGAATTACCCTTATGTTTGACATATTCAAATGTATAATAATGTGCTATATGTTGAATAAATAAAACTTATTATTATTATTATCAAATGGTTACATTCATGTCATGTCCATTTCAAATGTACATTATAATTTTCCGTGCATAAATTATAAATTGATGAATAGGCCTACAATTTCTTTGTACCTAGCGCATTCATGGTAAAGTTTTGCTTGCACCACTAAGTTTCAATGATATTAAAAAATTAATGATATTTTGTTATACGTCAACATTTAATATCGTAATTGTTCAAAATAATTTTTTTAAATCTATTTTACTAAAATTAGTGCTCTGAAGTAGGGGTACTACAACTTGAGTAGACTAATCGAGATTGACTATTGCCGGCGCAACCGAAAAGTGACTGACCAGAGTTAACAGTGATAGTAGTAACTGGTAAGAGTAGAGTAGTGGATTGCGGGCTCGCAGAACAGACTAGAATCTGGATCGGATCGGCCGGTCATCAGCTTCAGTTGAGTGCGCGACTCCGGCCGGTGCAGATAACAAACATCGGCGTCAAGTTCCTTTTCTTGGCAAAATTCCACTCATATACACCGGCTGAAAATTCCGTGTTCATTCTTCCATTCACACCTTTACAAATAAATTCTTTCAGAACGTCAAAGAAACGTCGCTTTAGAATGACTTCCACCAGCTAATTCGGCTTAATATGATATGGCCATTTAGTGGCATTTAATCCAAGATCTTGTCAATGATCAACAGTTTTTGGTTGTTTAAAGTTCAGATTTTTTATTCACAATACTTTCAGGCTCAACAATAAATTATTATTACTATTAGCCTAATACTTCAGAAAAATTGCCAGCATGACTCAACAGCACAACGGTAAGTCAACAAAAATGATTTTGAAGATTTTTTTCAGAATTTGAACATCATAAACAACTGAAATAAACTGAAACTGACCACTGATATATTGCTCAGTCATTTGTTTCGTCATTTTTTATAACAACACGGAATTATCTTTATTTTTTTCACGGAATCCATAGGTATTTTCTATTTTTATAGGTTCTTTAATTTTTTTAATAATTAAAAGAACTTACATTTTTGTTTACTTTAATCATTTTATTTATTTCTACTGTTTAATTTGAAAATTATTAATGAGAATTTGCGGAGTGTGGTTTGTGCGGTGATGAATTTCGAATCTCAAGCCTTTTAATAATTTAAAACTTTTTATAATTTATTTTCATTTACATAATAATAGGGTTACCGGTACTAGTACTTCTAGACCAGATATACATTTTTACATTTACACTATGCAGTTTTATATGATGAGTAGCCTACAGTCAGTTTTTCAAATTATCTTAATTTCAAATAATTATTCCCAAGTGCTGTCATAGTGCTTTAGAAAAATTAAAGGTACAAAATTCAATGCATTAAACGACGAATTCATAATCTTAGAAGCTATGAATAATTTTTCAAATTTAAATATTCACTTGTAAGTTGTAAAAAAATATGTTTTAATAATTTTTTTATAAAATATATACCTTTCTCAAAGATAATGCCCCTCATATTTTAAGTGGCCGCGCTCCAAGAAGAAAATGAAACGGTTTCTTCAACAAGGTGAAAAGTGAAACTAGTCTAGGATACAAAAAGGTTTTCTGCTATAATAAATCCACAGTTTTATTTTGATTAAAGTGTTGCATTAGTTTTGTGAAAAAATAATAAGTCAGTCCAATATACATTTTTCTTATTAATTGAGTACTTTAACGTATGTTTTCCTGTGCTTTTACAGCAAAATATTATTTTATGCCCACAACTATTTGTCATGCATTGATTCGTTAACATTAAAAGTACAGTAGCACTTGCTGAAAGTTATAACTAATTGATAATTTGGCAATTATGAATAATTAAATCAATTTTGAACTATTAAACGAATGAATCAAGGAAATAGTTTCTGAGAGAACATACAGAAGTATGAGGAATTTCAATATTTACACTTCATTCAGAGACATTAAGCTGATTAGTGGAACGAAATACTACAAATATAGGGAAACAAGTGAAATTATTTAATTTTTAGAATTTTATCTCTAGAAGTATTTTAGTAAATTAGTGGTAGTCCAGCAATTTATATTAAGTATAATAAGCCTGCCTTAATAGGGAATTCACGAGGAAACTTGCGATAGTCTCCGATACAAAGTAAGGTAGCCTTTAATAAATTATTATTCATGAAAATTGAAGAAAAAACAAAACAATAATAATTTATTGTTTAAGCAAAAACCAAAAAAAAGCAATAACCAAAAAATAATATTATTGCTGTTTTCTGCAAATCAAATCATTTTATTGAGCCATAGGCCAAGTCAATAAAGTATAAAGTGAATTATAATGAACAATCAGAACATTCTCTCTGTTTCACTAAAACCATTTAAATATTTATAAATTTATAGGATACATGGAAGCACTATAGGTTACGGTACCCCATTAATTCATTTTAATTGAGATAATTGACACCAATAAGTTAGTCCTATATACAAAAATTACAGAGCCTAAAATTATTTTAATTTTTTCAAAAACGTCACCCATTAATTCAAGAGTGATAATATTAATTTCACTAATAAATAGAGCAATTAATTTCACTATTAATAAAGAGCGATTTATTTATGGATTAATATAAGCGTGATTGAAGCAATAGAAACAAATTTATGAAATAAAAAATATATTAATGCGCATTTGCTGAGCTGATAAAAAATTCGCTTGAAGTTATTTGCATAGGTACCTAATGAACATTGAACTAACGCAACCTAACCTAACATTTATCTTCGGGCGAAATTTAATGACATTTACGGTCAAAGTTTTTACTACTTTTTAGGAGATTAACATACCAGTGTTAAAATAAGAGATTTTAATCCTGACATCTTGTAATATTCTCACGTATGTTATTTGTGCCCAAAATAGAAATTAGTAATCACTGAATAATTAAATTGTATTAAATTACGTCATTCTTATCATAGATTTCATAATAAATAGGCTACTACCGAAATAATAAGAATATGATATCTTTACATGTTATTAAATATAATAAGATAAATGTATTGATATAAGCAGTTTAAATAAGCAGTATATTGATATAAGCAGCGGAATCATTGTCTATTTTTTAAAAATTATTATGACTTTGCATTCGATATTTTTAAATTGAAAAAAAATATTTTGGGTTGTAGACTATTGAATTTTTAAAATCCTATCTTTGCAAGTGAGGTTTTTCATGAATTATTTTTTTAAATTTGGGTACTTAGAGCAAATTAAAAATTTCTGACAGTATGTCAACTACAAAAATTCATATGAGAAATTGATTTCTTGTAGATAAAGTCGCAGCAGATATTAAAATGATAACATAATAGTGTACAGTATCTCAATTTAAATTCTTGTCCTCTTGGAAAAGAAGAAAATTCGTGAAGATTCCATAAAAATACCACTAACAAAAATTTATTATTCATTCAAATGTATAGTACTACTCTGTGATATGATTACATTGATAAACTTCATTTATTTATTAATCCAACAAGATAAAAAGAAATAATATACCTATTATCAAGATTTGTTATCAATTCTTTGTGCAGATGGCAAAAAACGGAAAAGTGTAAATATTTAAAAAAAATAATTGAAGGAAATATTTTGCTCTGAGCTCATGTTCTGCTGTAAGTTCTCATCTTTCGCTGGTAGCGTTGGCTCGTTGATGGAGAGGGTGGGCTCACTATAAATACTGTATACTATACAGCAGTATAGCTATATCAATCAAACGTAACTATCACATTTCTACGTTTAAATTTCAGTCTGACTTTGTAATTTCCATTACTCATTCAGTAATCTAGCCTAGAAAAACACCAAATGAATTATTGTAGACAAGAGTTTTATGACGGAATCAAATAGCTTCCTTATTTTTGTATGAATGCCATATGCCGGTTGGTGTCTGACTAACCGTAAAAGTGCGACCTTCAAAAATAGCATCAAAGCTGTTATCCAATTGTTTAAATAGATATAATTGAATCATTACCGGACGACTATGGACTATGGAATAGTTGATGGCCGTTATATTTATATCATCACATAACTTAGATTTCTCGAGGCCGTTAGTTTGAGTCTACTGTCTTCAAACGTAAACAATTAGCCTCTAATGTTGAAGTACCTAATAAGACAATTCCTATCTGTCACATTTTAGCATATCTACTGTAGGCAACCTATTAAGATTATCACGTTTTTTGAAAATAAGTTCTCTAAAAATGATCAAAAAACAACAATAGATGTTTGAAGAATTTATACTGAAGATAATTTTGGGATCCTTAACATTGGGATTATTCAGGAAAGTCCTCAACATTGATACAGTGCTGATAATTCTGCCTTTTTTTACATGGTGTATTTTGTGCTTTTTGATACTCGCCAACCAGTGGCGTTCCCAGAAATGACCCAGGGGGGGGGGGTGCTGGAAATGAAAACTATTGGAGTTGTCAGTGTGTTTTCCTCCAGAGAAGGGGAGTCATAGGGCCTGTTTCCACACAATAAATGAATAGTATTAGTACTTGTAGTTACTGCAAAGTGCTACAAAAGGTTGCTGTATGGAAGTTTGTCAGGCAGTCCATTATTATAAAATAGTCCCCTTGAGTACTACACGGTACTTCCTCAAAAATCCTTAAAAAATAATCCAATCAAAACGAAGCTATTCGTGTTCTTTGGCAAGATTCAATTAATAGCAGAACTGATTAGTAAAATAACAAAAATAAACCAGCTTGATTAATAAATTAATGTTGAATTGCATGAATTTCATGCGTGCGTGTATTAAAGATTACTTACATTGATGCATATATAGTGAAGAATGTCGTGAAAGCTTTGAAAGAGTTTTCACAAAACGAAATCCAATTTTCTTGATCCTTTGCGCGAGCACGTTGATAACCTGCTCCAGGTCAACTTCTATTTCTCTATGGATATTTAAACTTGCTATTCCATTCAGTCAGTTTTCTTTGATGGTTTGATTGGTAACTGCCTTGCAATTAATTAATGAGGATAGCAAGCCTCCATTTGAACAATACTGAATTCGTGAATCAGATTAAAGAATTTAATTTTTATTTAAAGTTGAGAACCACTCAACTTTCTATTTTTTTAAACTTTGAGTTTTTCAATTAAGTATTTTATTTAAATCTTCGAATAGAAATTGACTTCATGGGGGGGGGGGGGGGTATGCTTGAGCACCCAAATTTGCTGTCTCCTTTGTTGTAATCAATCCAACTGCAGAAATAATGACAGACACGATTGACACTTTTTCTTGATATCCTTTATCTCAGCAGCCAGTGGGAGATAATTGGAGATTTTATATGTAGTACTGATTCAAGTTGTGGCAGCATAGTATGCCAACATCTGTCCCAATACAATTAATATGCACCATTCTCAAGAATTGGCAAAGGCATACTGTAGTAGCCTACGGATCTTTCTTCATGCAACTCGATCATGTCCTGATATAATTATTTTTTAAATTTCGTATCACCCACTTTGGGGTACGTTAAATGAATTATTCTTCTTTTGTGGGTGTTCATTGCACTTCCGCCAATTCTCTCTTATTCTCTCCGACGTTGCCTTTCTCCTCACCTCGGACACTATACAGTTCCCCTTCTATAGCTTTAGGTTTTTCTTGAAATCTTCTATTTTCATCCTTCAGGAACTTTCTCAGATTGCAGTATCCTTTATTATCTTTTCAATAATATCTAATTCATCTATGTCAAGATGAACTTGTTAAAACCAGTTACATTTTGTCTTTCTTATTCTGAATACGGTAAGTCAAATATTTGCGTAGTAAGACGATTTTCATTCATGTGGTCGTAAAAACTTATTCTTTTTTTAACAGTATCCGAAAGCGATTCTATTTCCTGATAAAGAATCTCCAAGTTATCCAGTAATCCCGTTTTAGTTAGGGCTAGTAATATTATTATTACTATTATTATTATTATTATTTTTAAAACTAAAGCTTCGTCAGCCTCTTTTCAGAAGTTAAATGCATCCCTCAAGCCTTTCCAATATAAGTAAGTAAAACAATATATAAAAGTGAAATACAGTGTCAGTTTCAATATTAGATTGTTCATTAAGTATTTCGTCATGGAAAACATCACAAATTATTATTATTATTATTATTAAAATTCATGATGAAATTCACAAATAATCAATTATCATTGATCATTGGACGGTGAGATTTTGCTCTGATTTCGTAAAACTCCTTTTGAGTTTGGAATAAAGAACTTCCCCATATAGAGAATGGAAAAGAAAGACCCCACCACTTCCGACTCAATACTGAGTCAAGAAAAGTGCAATAGAATTATAATGGCTAATCGGCAATATTTCGCGAATTAGAATATACTCGTATTAAAGAGCAGACTGGCTTCCCGAACAACGAAAGTGAAGATGTTCAGGACCTTAGTTACGGCCGTGAATAGGCTGATTTTGACGTATAGAGCTGAAGAATATGGCAAATTTTGAGTCTTTTGAGGTAAAAATGCACAGACCAATATGCGATGGGGGAGATTGAAGAGCCATATCATAGATAACATATCATAATATAGTAATTGAGAAGAAAATATAAGACAAGGCAAGGAGGCATAGGATGGCTTGGACATGTGTGAAGAATTGACAAGGAGAGAGTGCCAATTTGACTGCTTGATGAAATGGTGATGAGACAAGGAAGGGAGGAAGACCCAGGACGAGATGACTGGACGATGTGATTGGTGATCTCCGTGTACAGGCGGATATCTCATGAAAGAGACGGATGTAGGCAGATTGTTGAGGAGGTCAAGGTTGTTTACCCAGGACTGTATAAAGCTGTAGCCAGCTAAAGTAAAAGTAAGTACATGCTACTGCTACTTGTTGGAAGATGAGTTTGCTTTTACTTTGGTTCCATTCTTTACTAACATCATTTGATGCTAGTTCAATGATTCATTCTATTTTTCCCAAAGTGCGATAAAAATGACTATCACAATTCTTTTTGAAGTAGAGCATTTCTATTGTTATGAATTTGATATACATTATTCCTATTTGTGTGACTCAACTTTAAACTAATTCGGAGTTTTTTTGAAGTCATTGTGGGAGCAACATTTGGATCATTATTATTTGGACAACTGCTTGAACATAGCATTTTCTGTATTATTTGTAGCTTCCGCTTATCAATGTTGCAAACCGGATGCGGCTTTAGTTACAGGTTCTGTCGTTAATCTGTCCAATTACAGCCAATTGTAAAGCTCAGTGTGTAGTCGACTTAGATGGTGCAAGTAATTTTTGTCCTACTCAAATCAAATTGATGACTTTCATAAGAAGCGCTTTTTCTAATCTACAAAAGTTAAGACCATATTGTAATATCTGAAAGTGGAGAAGATTATTAAATAGGTAGCCTACACACTATTCCAGCTTTGCTTGAATACTGTTCAGGCCGAAATCAGAAAACTTTATTGAAAAAATGACAAAAATATAACGACATTGGTTGGAAAATAACAAAAATATAAAAAATGATTCGAATATTCATAAAACATTGAATTAGACCAGGCATATCCTAAAATATAGATGGATGAATAGATTCTTGGAATCAATTCGAAAAAGGAAACTAATTAAAATTGACTGTAGAGTAGAGCTTGTAAAAAATACATCAGCTATGCCACATAATATAACTTACATAAAGACCAAAATAACTATTATTCATTACCATTTGTGATTTATAAATGCAATCTAACTATAAAAATAATGTGCCGGGGTGAATCAGTCAGTGTTAAAAACGTGGATGAGGAAAGCGGTTTCTACTTTTCAATCACTGAAGTCTACCAGTGATAATAAATATAATCACAGGCCTACAACAGATGATCCAAGAACTTCCTGATTTATAAATAATAGCTTTAACTTATATAGAAAGTGCTTTATTGATAAATTACATAGAAATTTACAGCCTGATAGCCTTCTAATTTATTGTTGTCGAGTACAGTTTATGAATAGATTTCAATAATGATCTTCCAACCTTGCCTGATACATAAACCTTATCGTTACAAAATTATTGAGTTGTTCGGTGTTCAGGCCTGCTTTCCATTGTAGTCCCACAATGAGTTCATCTTGTTTTCCACCATGCATAGAGCTTTGAGAGCTATAAGAGCTTTAAAACATCTTTGTGAATTTGAAAAGGCCCACAAAGTAGTTTGAAAACGATATTTCATTCTTGTCAACGAGATGAGGCAGTTCAATGGTACGCGTCTCCTGGTGAATTAAAATAAAACTGCAATGAATGGCGAGCAATAACTTAGCTTACATTTACAAGTGTCTTACCAATTGTTGTTTTGAGAAAAGTAATTAATTTTAAAGAATGACACCAGCATAGGATATAAGTTTCAAGGCTTTTATAAAAATGTTGTTAATTTTTTTCTTCATTTTTTAAAGAGAATAAAAAAGTGAGGGACAACCTAAAAAATAACGTCTTCCTTTGCTATGGAAAGGTAGTGAGATCAATCTTGGGCATATTATGTTTTTCTTTCGTGCATGTTCAGATCATGATACAACAATGTAACAATCTTTTGTGTTGTCACACAAATGAATGATCGATGGATTTTATATTCACAACCATCATTCAACAGTCAATTTAACAGTGATTTAAGAAACTGACCTGAAAAACATTATGTAGTGTAAAAATCTGATTTGATGCTTTACAAATCCCTGCATTGCTCCTGCTGGATTATCTACTATTGTCATAGCCTACCTCTGAAAATAAGAAATAATTTTATTTGTTCTTTTGTCTGTGGACATACTGTTGAATCTGATGAATATGTTAATTAGAATATCATGGAGTGATGACATGGCCGTTTAGAAATTAAAATATCCAAGGACCTGGCTGAGCCAGCCAGTCTAGTGATCATGTTAAAAAAGAAGGAAATTATTTTGTATATTGTAGCAATATTCATCTCTGTTGAGAGGATTTCAAAATATTATAGAAGTGTAAATAATGGAGATTTAGGGTTTAATCCGAACCACTATAGAATGATCTATTTTGTGAGAGATTGGAAAGACATGAACCCCAGTGAGATGTATGGTAGTGAGGATTACTCCTTCCAATTGGGCTACAAGATCCGATTTCATATTACCGATTTCACCCACTGCTCATTCAATTTGTTCAGAACAGACTATACAAACAGAATTTGAATAACAAAGAATCATGCTAGCAAAACCTTATTGAAAATGCTACTGTGAATTCACTCAAGGCTAGTATAAGTGAGACGCTCTTTCTACTGCATACATTGTAACGTCCTTACCTTAAAAATTTCCTCTACAGCGTAGAATGCTGACATTTCAAGAGTTAATGCAAAACTATATATATCAACTGTAAGACATTCTAAAAATTCATTTGCATGTTAGGTACGTTTAATTAACGTTATCAATGCTAATGAAATGTTGTCGTTAGTTCAACTTGTCGAAAATGATATTCACTATTTTCTCAGAAACTTCAGTTCCTAATTTACTTTCTCACCTCTTCTTTGCTTCAAATGATAATCATTAACCTTGTTCCTCTTCCCCTCATCCTATTTTTTGTCATTCGTTACATCCCTACTTTCTATTCGGAGTAAAGAAATAAGTGAGTAAAAATAATAATTTAAATAGAAATACAGTGTCAGTTCTGATATTAGATTAAACAAAATATGTATGTGTTTCAGCAGTAAACTATACTTCACTGGGCCGAAAAACATTAACATTAGTTTTAATAATATTTAATTTGAAATAATTTTGTTTTGCTGTTAATTAATTGTTTTCATCTTTATCATATTTCCGATTTTCAATTTTTGTAATAACATCATTGTGTACTTGCTACCAATAGATGATGTTGACTCAGGAAATCAAACGAAACTGATGATTACCCTTATACTCTTGAAATAAAGCAATAATGCATTCAACAGACTTAACATATGATTTAGCACAGCCTGCTCAATCCGTTCCCAGCCTTCATTCTTGCTAATGATATAAATGGCCATTGACCAGTTACACTGCGACCCTACTCGAGAAACTTCAAAATGAGCTCTTCTCAACCTTGACCCGATGACAGTTACGGCCCCTTGACCGTTCGCATTCTACATTGAGAATATTGCAAGGTGTTAACAACCTAAACATATATCAGTCACGATCCACTATCCAGTTGCCTTCAAGTCTATTAGAATTAGTCATGAACATGTCTAATGATTGCATATTAATCTACATTAGTCATTCTTTTTGTCAGTCTTTCTTTTATTATTGTGCTGATGTTAATGACTCTTAAAAACCTCAATCATTCAGCTCCCAATCAATGTAGCCTAAATAGAAACTCCTAGTCCAATAGATTCCCATAGATTACTATATATATTTTGAATATTTTTTTAAATCTTTGAATATAAATAGGAGAGAAAAAAACATCATAAAATTTTCCAACATTAACAAGAATTGCGTACTTATTTATACATCTATGTATTTATTGATTACTTTTTATTCCTTTTATTGAAAGGCCTTGAACACAAAGAGGTTCAGACTACAGTTCGTAGACAGTATTAAGAATATTAGAACGCCTGCTTTTGAGAAAATACAGGTTCAAAAATAGTGTTATAAATTAAAAAATGTTATAAATTAAATTAATACATTGTTGTATTTGTATCTCTACATTGCACGTAAATAAGTGTATGTTAACAAATACTAAGGTTAATGGAGAAGAAAGGATTAGTTTAGTTTATTTAGTTATTAGGTTATTATAGTTTACCTACATACCATGAACATTCTCACTGATTGATTGATTATTTTATTCAAATGGTCTTGGAAAACCAACTGGCCAGGTCTTGGAAAACCTACTGTACATTACTCGCAGAATATACGCAGTTTAAAAAAGATTTAGTGGTAGTTTTAAAGAAACGAACTAAGCTAACCTTAAATATTAACTAGATAAAAATTAATATAGCATAAAAACAGTAAAGAAATACCGCAGTTCCGAACAGAAAGAAATAGCAAGCAAAAAACGAACCGGCAGTTATGATATGGACAAGAAGAGAAAACGAGAATGATGAATAAGAGAATAAATATGATGATGATGGCTTTAAGAACTGATGATCATTCATTAAAATAGTATATTTTAATTTGGTACCGTAACGTTAATTAAGTAAACAAGGGCTCACACACTCCTGTTCTCAGTAGGCCTACTGATTAAGGAATGAATCCTTATACTGTATTACAATTGATATTCACAATTGCTAAATCATTAGATTTCGCCAGCCAGGTCACACGATATTATATTATTATTATTATTAGATATCGAATTCTCATATTAATTTCTTTCAGTTGCACTATAGTTAGCGAAACTATAGACGAGAACTTTATGAATTTTGACAACAGTAAATAATGGCATTCATCGAATTTTCGCATATCGTTACTGTTTTGTCAATATTCGTAGCATCTATATAAATAAAATTAGAGTTTTGTCTGTACATTTATCAGAATTGTATATTTTTTGGTTATTTTTACGTTTTATACATTAAATAAGCCGAAAATAGTCTTATCTCACTTTCTGTCTGTCTGTCTGTCTGTCTGTCACGGCCGCAAAGGTATTTTTCGCGGCCTTCTCCTCAAAAACGAGAGCATCGATCGGGATTTTAGTTATTGAACAGTATTGAAAACATTATTGACAATGTCTTTAGCTATAAAAAACTAAATTAACTTTTTTTCAACAGAATAATAAACGTTTAAAAACCAAGTATTGTGCGATTTTGGATACATTTCTTCCAAGTTTTATTACCACATAAGAATAAGAACAAATCATGTAATTTATCATGATATATCAATCAGCTGTTCTCAAATATAAATGGTGGGCCCTTCGCGGCGTTATTTACGCTGTCTGCAGACTTGTGTAGTCGGAGCATTGCAGTCTTTTAGGAAACATATGTCTGGTGAATTAAAGCTCATCTTATGTTTTATCAATTATTTCTTTGTTGAAAAAAACAAAATTTTCTAATTTCAATTTATCGAAACAAAAATTAACATTTTAGGAAGGTTCGGTTTGTGCCAGGCTCTTGGGAATTCGCCAGGTAGCACTATTATTACCACAATAAAAAATCACGTAATTTATCATGATATATCAATCAGCTGTTCTCAAAAAATATTCTCTCTGATGCCTCTCACTAAATTGTTTACATTCTAAGTTGTTTACTAAGGGCCCGTTCACACGATACAGTTCTTGTGCGGTACAGTAAATTTGCTGTATCAGTTATTTTGCAGTCCTTCATTTGCATGTAAATTTCATATTGTATGTTCACACAATACTGTTTCGACTGGATCCAGTAAAAAAAGCTGTTCTAGCCGATTTCTACATTCGGTTTTGTCTTCGAAAACTGTATCACTAAAATCAGCTGTACCGCAAAATAACTATCCGTATCCGGTGGCACATGTATTGTACCGGTAATGGATATGTTCAAACGATACGCTTATTACACTGGAAGCAGTCTTCAGATCGTCAGCATTGATCTTCTTCATTGATATTCTTCAGCATTGATCTTCTTATTAGTGAATTCCAGTGTCCAGAAGTGGAAGATATTAATTGTGAAAATTTAATTTCTCTAATATATGAGAGACCCGCCTTGTGGGACAAGACTTAAGATTAATATAAAAATAATGAGAGAAAAATGTGTGGAATATTGAAACCAGAATTTGCGTACTTTGATCAAAATTTAAGAGAAACCTTCAGTAAGAAACTTATTTAAAAAAATCTTACACAAATAAAAAAATCCTGGACTGGAATAAATAAAACTGAACTGGAAGCGCAATGGAAGAAGGAGGAGAGCACAGCAATAAGATAAGCAGCAAAGCCGGACCGTGTGAACATCACAGTACAGTTGACGCCGTACAGTAAAAAAACCGTACCGCAAAAAAACTGTATTGTATGAACGGGACCTAAGCTGCTAACAACTTCATGATCGTTGCTATCAAAAAAGCCGAAATTCTTATTTGAAAGTCTTATTTCTAAACATAATCCGTACGAAGGACGGGCACAATAGCTAGTCTATACTAAATTTCTAATTGAAACCCCACAAATAGATCTCTCTTCTCAAACTGTGTACTGAACGTAAAACCGACATCGATCTCTTCTAATAGTTTGAATAATATATTGAGGTGAAGTGTTTTCAACAGAAAGTTTGTATTGGAAGAACTCACCTCAATGGAAAAGTTGTAATTATTGTCGAGTTCTTGTTGATTGTTGCTTTCAACAGCAACCGCTAGATCATTGTTCGGAGGAGAAAGTGTTCTCAAAGCAAGAACCTATTTAAATGTTGGTATGGAGCAACTGCTGCTGTAACGCCCTTCGCACACAAAAGCACAATTGCAACACAATTTTTTTTCAAATCCATTAGTAAATGAATGGGCTTGACAAAAAATAATCGTGTCAAAAAGTTGTTTTAGTGCAGAGGAGCAGATCCTGCTGTGAAGCGGTCAAGATATACTTTTATCATCATTATACTTTTTCCATCATAAGCTATTGCACGAGCAAATCAATAATAATGGAAAAGCTTATTCCAAAAGCTTTTGGAATAAAGCTGTAAAACCCAACTGGATCAAAGAAGTAAGATGTGTACATGCCGAGTGGGAAAAATCACAATCGATGACCTGAGATGTAAATCGGGAAATTAATGACCTTAAAGTTAGATTCAAACCAAGAGAAAAACTATAAGAATGAAAACTGTGTGTTCCGAAGCAGAGAGGCTGAGAAGATCTGAGAACTTGAAGAGATATATACTGTAATATAAACTTAATAAAACAACTTTTGAATGGAAATTAACTCACGTTATGGCGTGACGGCCGTTTCGCTCTGTTGTCTAGAGCATCGTCAGACGACCCACAGTACACTCTGAGTGTACTGAGTGACTACTGTGGGTCGTCTGACGATGCTCTAGACAACAGAGCGAAACGGCCGTCACGCCATAACGTGTGTTAATTTCCATTCAAAAGTTGTTTTATTAAGTTTATATTACATATTAGTGGAAACAAGATGGATCTTCAACATCATACAGATATATACTGGGCGAAAAGAAGGAAGCAATGGAGGAACGTAACAGACGAAGAAGTGCGGAGCCTCCCAAAAGACTTTGAGAAAAAGTTGTCCTATGTGGCCGTAAAAGTAAAAAAACTGATTAAAAGAGTTGTAGTATTTTACTTATAGTTTATTAAATTTTCTTAGATTTTTGTCACTTCAATATTAATTTATATGTTGTAATATTGATCATATTGGTTTGTTAATTTGCTGAATATTCCATAAATTATAAGAAATTCCTCATGTTTGAATATTTAACTAGAAAGATTGGAATAAAAAAATTTAAACAAACATTGAATTGAAAATTCTCTGTGAATATTTTATTTTAAACTTTTTAGTACGTGATTATTTCATTTTTGAGTATCATTTTATTAATTAGTCGGTTTCTTTTTTGTTTTAATTTTTTTTTGGTATTTTAAGCTTTTTATTGCTTAAGCCATCATTTATGTAAAAACTGCAAAAATTCAATATTTGAAAAGTTCTCATTATTTTTACACCCTCTAGAAATCCCATATACCATAAATCAAAGGGTTACTATGCAGCACTTTCACCATCAACCTGCGCTTGATTCAATCAAGAAAAGTGAAAATTAACAATCAGCAAAGAATTTCAAAATAAGCTAACCCCCCACACCCCTTCATCAAGTGAAATTTAGTTTTCCACCCCTAACTTCAATGGGAATAATTTTTCAACATTTTCCGAATGAAAGTCTCCTGTGTTCTTATGCTTTATCTGATGAGAAGAAGAATTTCCCAATTATTTTAATATTCTTTCAAAAAATTTTTCATTCCCCCTCTGTTGACCTTTCAATCAATATTCAGAGGGTAGTTCAGTGCCAACATTTTTCTCAAAGTTACCTTCCACTTCCAATCGAAATGAGTCTCTTGAAAAAGTAAATTTTCATTCCACCACCCCAAAATCGCCAATTCATCAAGAATTTAGTGCATTTCCATTTCACCCAGCTAAAAATGTACCACCAAAACAAAAATAAAAAAATCTCAATAAAGATTTTTAAAATTTTGAGCTGTCGTTGAGTTTGTGACATTTTTATCCTCCTCTTAAATTGTTAAAGCTTTCAATGTTCCGCCACCCTCTTGGACTGTTATGTAAATGGTCAATGACATTATGACAATATTTCCAGAAGACTGAGTAATAATGAACGTTCCACTTCGTGACTCTTCCTCCAGTTTCCTAATCGCAATGATGGTGATCGTTGTTGACATCACAGACCCACGCACTGCTCTTCTGCAGTGTCTCGTCAAGTCAAGGTTGAACAAATAAAGATGGCCTGTGGTTTAAATTGAATTGAAGAGTTGTAACACACTCCAACTACTGCCTCAGATTAAAAGGTCACAAATAAAGCGGTAGTTGAAAGTTTTGCATTATTTGATTAGCCTGGAGACGAAATCTTGAGAAAAATTATGAGAATTAAAATAGGTTTATGACAAATCAGCTGGTTAGAGTAGTTATGATAAATTTAAAATTGATTTAGAATATTAGGTTCCATTATGTTAAGGTATAATTCACTCAATTAGTTAATTATTATTTAATATTTGCAAATAGCCTCAAGTTAGATTTACTCATATAAATATTTTTTGCTTTCCGAACTATCAAGTAGATTTTGGATACGAAATTTGTTATTAAGAGGCATCCTGCTTCTTAAGTACAGCCGAAGATGTGTTGGTAAAACACGAAGCCATGGTCCTGTAACTAAAACTATTAAAGTTTAGTGAAATTTGACAACCTCTTTTTTGTTTCAATTATGGAAAGATTTCACAATATCAACACCAGTTGTAGTAATTTTAATTAAAATAGAGTTTTTGTCATCATTACCTACTACGTCCATTAGAAGTATAACTGAATTAAATTTAACTTCCTTTGTAGTGGCGAAGGTGATATTGTGGAAGGTATCCATAATGAATGATAAGACGAAATTGTCACAACCACATTTATTAAAACTTTGAGAAACTAGTTTCAGTTGTTACACCATTGTCAATCTCAATCAAACTCCGTTTGATTAAGTTTGATTGAGATTGACGAAGTTTCTCAAAGTTTTAATAAATGTGGTTGCGACAATTTCGCCTTATTATTCATTATGAATTAAATTTATTTTTATGAAGTTTGATTTTAAATCAGGGGAGGTGCTTGGTTGTTTCTTGCTTCTAAGAATAATACAGGAAGTACAACTGAATTTTTAAGTGATCTTTTTCAACTATTTCCTGACAAACCAAATTTAATAAACTTTTAATTCCAGAAATAATTGAATATAAATGTTTAATTATTGAAATCTTAATTGAGAGAAAGGAATAGTTTAAAGCCTTTGATAGCCTGTCATTATTTTTACAAATTAACGATTCTAAAATTAAAACTTTAAACCAAACGTATGTCCTAAACAAAACAAGCCAATCATAACTAGTTCTTCTCCATAACAAAATACCTATCAAACAATCTTTCACAATATATGTTTATTGTAGATTATGTTATAAATGCAAGTTTTGTAAAATATAGTAAATTTAATATAGTATAGTAATATAATAATATGATTGAATTGTTAATAATAGGTCTAGTAGGTACCCACATTCTTTTTGCTCGCCATATAGACGTTGACAAAAAATTAAATTTAACAAATACATATAGAAATTGGTGAAGACAATCGTTGACAATAACAATAGCATAGATAAACCATTCTCTGGAAGGATTTATCCTTGGTGAAACGCTTCTAAATAACTAAATAAACCACAACTCTCTTTGTAGTGGCGAAGGTGATATTGTGGAAGATATTCATAATTAATAATAAGACGAAGTTGTCACAACCACATTTATTGAAAATAGTGCGATACCTACTGGTTTCGGTTGCTACGTCATTATCAATATCAGTTTGTTTGAGACTAATAACGGCGTAACAACCGAAACTAGTATCTCACTATTTTCAATAAATGAGGTTGTGAAAATTTCGTCTTATTATTCAAAATAAACCACAACCAGAAAATCGGTCTTGCACATAAACACTAAATTATCAGGCAGCATTGTAGACCTGCACGTTACCGGATACAACAATCAATTTTTAATAATTATTGTACTACCATAATAAATTGATGTTATTAGAATGCTGCAATGACTCGCCTGGGAAAATTTTGGAAAGCTCTGAATGAAACATTTTCAAGGCTTTCTTGTACTGTATTTTGTGTGATGTAACGAAATTTCAACAATTTATTGTAAAAAATTGTGTTAATCCTGGTAATATTTTTAAATAATATAGCGTACATTCAATTCATCAGGGAAATTAGTATTAGGCCTACAGATTATTGCATTGATGCATTCTATAGCATTGTAGAAAGTGGGGGGACAGTACTCAATTAAGTGTGTGTTTTCAAAGCAACGACGTTTTAATCAGTAGGTACAGATCAGAATAATGATTCCTGGATTTCTTGCTTCATGACGAATTACGTTGTTGATATTAACTTTTTAGGTGAATTTAACGACTGACTGCAAGTCGTTAAATTCACCTAAAAAGTTAAGAAAAATGATGTTATAAACTCTGTAAGTTATAATTACATTGGGCATGGTATGCAAAATCGGAACATGTCTAACACGTGTTAGACTTTGAAGAGAGAGTTTCATTTCAATGGTTAATAACACGTTTCGATATAGAATGTCTCTTTACATTAAATAAGTCTTGGATTTTCTCTAACGACCTTAATGGAAGTAAGATTGAGAAACATTTAACAAAATTACAATCAGAATAACCTTATTGGTAAGTTTTATATTGACAGGTAATGATTCCAATAAACTGGAAACTTCAATTGATATTTCAGTCACATTTTACTATAATTCAAGCGTGGTTTTCCAACAATAATAGTCTACGTTTTGAGCATGCAGCCAACGCAGAGGATTGGAGAAGATCCAAACAGCTCTGGGAAGTTCTAGGAATTGAAGATGTCGTACAAAGTATATTCTTGTTAGTTGCTCAAAAACGGTTCGAAAAAGTCCATGAGAATGCTCAAGCCATGTCCAAAGCTCATGGAATTACTCAGCCATAAAATATCACTCAGTTGCATGCCAAACTTGGTTCGAGAACTTTTGCAACGTCTCTTGCAAGCTGGAAGTCTTGTTCATTGTCTGAAAAGGTCTTTAAACAAGTGCTATAATGTGGTTCAATGACCGAAGACACTTTTCTTGAGGTAATCCTGGGATCCTGGTACCTATTAGACTACTGCAATAAAAAGTTATAGTTGCAAGAATAAGTACCTTGTAAAACGATAGAAATCTTAAGAATTATAAGAGCCGGGGTTTAGATAAGAGTTCTAAGTGAAGAGTGAACTGAAAAGAAAATTCAGAAATAACACGACGTTATCTGTTTCATTATTACTATTACCCGGTGGTTTGGAACCTACCTGAAACTGTAGGCCATAATTCATAACATCGCTGTATCATCATTCAACTCAATACTTACGCACAAGTCTCAGACTCATGCTGCGAGCATCATCAGCAAGAAAATAATAAACGCTTTACAAAAAACGTTAAATAAACGCGTTCTCTCTCTAATAATCCAAAATTGCAAACTTTCTCTGGAATTTAATTATTGAATAAAGGTTGGAAGATGATAATAATTCCAGCTTGTAAATTTGTAAGATATACATTCTTCAACAATGCTAATTTTCACTCGGATGTCTTATTAAAAATTAATTTTACCGCGAAAGAAAAGTTTAGAAAGTTCAATTCATACTTTTGAGAACCGCATCGAAAATATATTGTTAATTAAAAAAATCATTGGGCTGAAGAATTATTCAGCTATTATAATTTTAAAGGCAATTTATTTTGTGCAATTGATTGTGCTAGAGTGCTCTTGCAGTTTAATCTCGGTTCTTATTACAAAATCCAAGATTGGAGAAAAAAGAGAGTAGGCTGTTTTAGGTTAGAGCAAGACTCATGGTCAGCTCTCATACAAGATTTTCCAATCGTAACTTTCACGTTGATAAAGAGTTACTCTTCCTTACAAATGACTTTTATAAAATTTTTATCATACATTGAGAACTCAAAAACCCATATCCAGTGGAGCCACGGTTATAATAATGTATGAAGCTATGTTGAATGTATGAATGTTTGATGTTGTAGTTCTGAAGAAGCATTACAACATTGCGAAATGGCAATCACACAAATATTTCAAGTGTTCACATTCTTTACAGAAGTATTTCATAATCGATTCAAATTTATTATTCAGCTTACTGTATTAGTCGAGTTTTGATTGATATTGTCGCTGTCGAACTCCAAAATAAAATTAAACAAAAGGATAAAAAAGGATGATATCCTAGCCATAGTTTGTCAATTCCACGTTCACAAAACTTAGAATTGACAAGCTCTTATTTCCCCCCCCCCCCATTTTACTAGTTATATTTATAGGCTATAAATATATATATATATATATATAAATAATTTATATATTATATAATTTATTTATATTATCACTTTCTAGAACTACATAAACTATTTTTCACAAAATTTATCTCTCAACTTTTTATTGTAAATTCAACGACTTGCAGTCAATTTTAATTGTGAATAAATAATATTAATACTCACATCAGGCCAAACGTTTTCAAATCGTGGAGATTCATTTTCAAAGGCGCCCTTCTTGATCATCGATGTCAGTTTTTTGGTTGGAAGAATTATTGTGGTTTTTGTAGAATATGTGACCAAAACGTTTGTGTGATTTAAAATTTGGTTGTTCATTGAGGATGTTTTGTTTATTGTGTGAAGTGTGTTGAGCCAAAATTTATTTCAAATTGTTCCAAGGTGTTGAGCTCGTGTCCTTTAGATTTTATATGTAGAATGTGTAGGTTGCTAGTGATTTCGGTAAAAGTGTGTCCAGTTTGAATGAAACGTGGTTGGCGAAATTCGATTCAGTTTTTGATTTTAATGCTTGTAAATGTTCCTTGTAACGTTGTTTGAATGTGCCTTCCTATGTAAAATCTGTTACAAATCAGAGAAGTTCAGTTTGTGGATCCCTGGGAGATTGTAGGCTATTTGTTTGTGCTCAGTGTGGTTTTGGGTACAAGTGTATTTTTTATCATTATTATCTTTTTTGTTCGGAATGCGATGGTATGGCCGGCTTTTTTGAAGATTTTTGCTAATCTGTTTGATTGTGGATTAATGCATGTCATTGTGATGTATTTTCTGTCAGTGGTATTGGTGTTATACTTTTTTGGTTATTTTATGATTGAGTTTGTTGATTAGGTCGTTTTTTGTATCCGTTTTCTTGTGCTAGTAGGTATTTTATTGTATCTAGTTCAGTGTTGTAATTATCGATGGTTAGTGGTATGTTGTTCAGTCTATGTAGCATAGACCTGAATGCTGAGTGTTTGTGTTGTTGGGTGATTGGAGGTGCTGTGCATTAGGGTATGTGTTGGGTATCATTGTTGGTTTTCTGTATATGTTGAAGCTATGTTGTTCAGTGACGTAGCCAGAGGGGGGGGGGGGTCCGGGGGTCCAGACCCCCTCTTCTGGTCTTAAAATTTAAATAATTTTCTAATAAATTAAACGTCAAATTATATAACTATACTGTTCCTTATTTCTTATTATTAAAATTGCAAGTTAGTAGGTCAGTTATTGGTTATTCAGATTCATATTTATATATATACCACCAAAATATTCACCAGAAGCTTTAAATTAACTACACATATTAGAAAGACGCCTGGACATACTAAGACAAAGCACTGACGTAGGTGTTAATTTTCAATGCCAGGAGAGCTAAAAAATATCGTTCTAGGGCCTCTATTTTTCAAACATTTTCCGGGGAAGTACCCCCCAACGAACCCATAAGACCAATAGAAGGGGCGTATGCACTAGCGTAGCATTATAGGAGGTGAAGCCAAGTCCGCCATCCATGTAGTGGATAGAAAGACGAAATCGTGTTTTTAAGAGCAGAACATTTCAATGCGCGCTCTCCAAATAAACTGCAGTTTAACACACTTAGGATTAATATATAACTTTCAAACTTGGCATGAGTATAGACAATTAGTTTCTGACGATAACAGTGGCATTATAAAAGTTAATAGTTACCTCCATAAATTTTAATTAGTTGTTTAAAGTTATAATTTTTGTCCGAGTTTCAAACATGACATAAAAAAGTGAGTTGGCTACCAAAATTTTCATCTTTTCGGTAGAGATGTGATCAAAGCGAGAAAGTTGTACAGAAATAACGGAATTTTTTTCATGATTTTTATTTTAATCTACGACCTATACTTTGGATACAATGTTAGGTTGAAGTGCAACGTTGAAACGCGATCGGGATGGCGCGCTGTCGTCAGCCGGCTTGTGCATCCAGAACCACAAAGCCAATTCTTCACTTAATTATTTCTTTTGTTTGATTCAATACTTCCTTGAAGGTTTATTATTGTAATGTAATAATATTATAGTTAGATTGTTTTTAGGAAATTATTTATTAAATTAGTCTAACCTTTAATTCTTTCCATTATGAACGCAAATGAACAAGATCCAAATAGGAAAATGTTTATTAGAACAATTTTTTATTTCATTTTATTAATCATATGTTGAGCATTGTATCTTGTACAATATAAACATGAGCCAATATTCTTAAAATATAAACAGTCATCTCCATTAAAATACATTATACATACATTATAACTCAGTTTTAATATGAGTTATTATAGAAATAAATGTCACAACTTTTTTAATTTCTCTACTACGCTGTTACACAATGAAATTATAAAATGAAAATTCATCTTTAAATCCATGTAACTAAATTGAATCGTATAAATCAATGACTACAAAACTTTGAACGTTTACTTACTTTGTCTAATGGGGAAATAGCCTTTTGTGAAGACCCTATATACTTTTGCTATCCAGAATGATATAATTTCTATATGGGCGCCAACCAGACCAACTTTGGGTTGATAAAAAAAAGTATTCTTCAAGCACTCGTCGCAAAGACACTGAGTATTGTGCAATGTATTGTGCTATGTATGTGTTAGAGAAAGAGACTATTCTATTTATAGAAATTATGAGTGAGAATGTCAAACTACATTAAGATTATTAATTAATATTGTTGTGACTAGACAGCGATAACAAAAGACAATAATTGTGATAGTGTTTTTGTGATGTCTTTTATGATCGCTGTGACTAGATTTGCAAAGTAAATACTTTATCCAGTTCAGTTCAGCTTTTTGTTTTCTCTTTTTCCTACTGTTCTATTTCATGTTAAGTAAAAGGATGTGGCAATCAAATGACAGATATTAATGATATAATGACAGATATAAAATAGGAAGGTATGTGAAAAAATGTCACTCCATTAGAAAATTAACTATTTTTCGAGTAAAGTTTGAGTAATCCTTGGCAACAAAATTCATCACAGAATGCCTCTACTCACAATTAAAATTTCAGAATTAGATCAACTGAGAAATTACATTTCTATAATTTATCCATCTCAAGAATGAGCAATTCATATTATGAAGAAACAGGCTGGCGATGTAACGCGTGCCCTACTGGTAATAGCAAAAACCCAGCTTATCAAGCGCTCGCCACTTGGGGAGTCATATCCCTGCGCCGCCATATTTGTAGTGGACGAGCGCCTAACAAGTGGCTTCACCTCGGCGACAAGAAGCCCCTTCTATTGGTCTTATGTGTTCGCTGGTACCCCCGGACCCCACGGTCAATCGACCCTCCCCCCCCCACCACTATTTCAAATTTTGGCTACATCACTGTGTTGTTGGTTTTCGTTCTTTGTAAATGACAGGTCTAGGAAATTGACTGATTTGTTCATATTCTGCTGTGTATTGAATCATATAATTAACGATTCACAATAAAAAGACGGAAACATATAAAACCTTCTGCACCACCATTTCAAACACTCCCCAAAATTCACCTTTGAAAATGAATCTTCACGATTCAAAAACGTTTGGTATTTTGTATTAATATTATTTACTCACAATTAAAATTGACTGCATGTCGTAGAATTTACAATAAAAAGTTAATATTAACAACGCAGATCGTTATGTAACAAGAAATCCAAGAATCTATCTCTCTTCAACTTCAATTTTTCCCACACTCCTTCAAATTTGTGACTATAACTAACTTCACTGTAAGAATTTTAAAATACATTTTCTTGAATTTTTCATTAATATTGAATTGACATGAACTATGTCTATGCTCATTTAATAATTGTTCATAAACTTGGAGCTAATTTATACGTTTGAGAGATAGCTAATACAATAAAAGAATAAAAGTGTATAGCAGGTATAGCAGAGTTAGACCTTAGATGACCTTAGTTTTTGTCATGTATTTCCATCTCAACCTTTTTCTCTTGTTGTCTATATCGATTTCTCTCACTTATCGTGTGAGTATTATATATACTATTTTTGTTTACCTGAACTAGGAAGCGTACGGTAAGCTGGAATTGTATAGCGAAATGGACAATTTAACAATAATGGTTGGGTGGTTTTATGTCATGACAAAGTTTCCCGTCATTACTTTTCAACTACAATGCAGATTGTAGGCCTACTTATATGAGCTGAATAGGGTTATGGCAAACAATACAATCTATTACAAAAATAGATCAGTGTCATGCTACTTGAGTGTATAAGTATGTAATGAAATACGTCTACAACACGGCACAATCAAATCATCAAAAACACTCACATAGGAAAAGAAATGGCAGATTGAAAATAAAATTTCAATGAAATTCTCATTATAAAATGATATCGAATAAATACCATACATTAGAATAATCTATTATTATTAATAAATGATTTGCTCTAAAGTTGAGGAAGTAATGGATACTAATAATCCTTCTATTTATATAGTCTATTTATACGCCTAAGAAACAATATGGTGGCCAAAATTTGCAGAGTTTCACTATATCGACTGCAATTCGGAAATCAATCAAGATATCGAACTTTTTTTCCCAAAAAATGTACCTTATAACATTCTCTACAACCTTTGTCTAAAACCTTTTTCCAAATTGCAAATTTCATGAGTTGTAAAATTCCAAAAACAAAAAATTTTTGTTTATTTTTTATAACTGTTCAGAGAGATATACGAGAATGGAAAAACTGTATAAATGTTTAAACTATTTTTGAGCTTTTAATTCATGTGATTGTTAAGGCTTAGGTCCATTAATGTTGGCTGGAAATTCACTGGAAGAATAAGGGCTTGCACGGGGTGCAAATCCCCTCTTACCATACATAAGCTGCAGGCCTAAAATGAGTTTTCTTGTGGCTTCGTGATACAAACATAAGAGTGGTGTCAATCTCTTCGTTATCAGAATAAGAATATGTATGGTTATAGGCCCAAAAAACATTTTCACCTTCAATAAAACAAGATGGCGGCTGTAATTTGCTAAATTTCATGATATCGATTGCAATATAATAATAATGATAATTATAGTATTAATAAAAATAATAATAATAATAATAAAGGGTCTCTATAAGCAGACCTCAACAAACAAAGCACGTCTCCTCAGTGAGTGTCCAACATCAACAGAAATTATTTCTCTTTTTTTTTTAGTGCTACCTAATAACCCTGTAGAGTGGCAGAATTTATTCCATCTGGGGATTTGCAATTCTTCAGTTTCCCGAGCTAGTGGTTGATGTAGATTGGATGGCACTAACATTGTTGCATCCCAGATGTCTTCAGAAGTCCCAGGTGTGTCTTACAGAAGTTAAAAAGAGCATATGAAGCATCAACTGCAACCACTCTACCAGTTCGGTTTGTGGCCCCCTCGTAGATACATTCGAGTTGCACCAAGACAAGGTAGTGAAATAACTCAGGGGGTGAGGGGGTTATAGGCTGACTCCCTTCGGGCACCACATGGACAGGGTGGACAGGTCTCAGACCTACATGAGCTTCATCCTCCAAAAAAATGAGATAATTGTGCAGTTCATTGGCCTTGCTCAGGAAGATAAGCTCCATGAGACATTTGCTTTCCAGATGGACCTGTGGAAGCAGAAGGTGATGGCAGCACTGACAAACTATGGTCACAGATATACTCAAGCAGAAAAGAGAAGACACCAAACCATCTTATTTATCAATAGAGAAAATAATTCTACAAGAAGATAAATGGTGATAATTTAGGGGTGGTGGCCAAGAGCAGAGGCTTTAGAGGGCTTTTGGAAATAAATTTTGTTGGAGCCATTTGCACTTGAAGCGAATGGAAGCAAATGGATATTTGATAAAGTAAGTGGAAAGTAGTGTGAAAAGGGTCCCTGTTATGGCAGAATGTGTAATTGGTTCAGATAAAGTCACCTTGGAAGCAAACATAACACATAAACATGACACATAACTGGAAAGCACCAGGGCCAGATGGAATTCAGAATTATTGGATTAAAAACTTTTCTAGTATCCACTCTAAGAATGCTTCACTGATATCTTGCACCAAAGATCAGAAATCCCTGTGGAATTTGCATCTGCTTTGTCCTTCATGGTGCCCAAAAGGGAAGAGCTCTCAGTCCTAAATATTATAGGCCTATCACATGTTTAAACAGAACCTACAAGTTGATGACCTCCATTATTGCTACAAAGGTTGACAGGCACATCACAGATAATGAAATACTAGCTCCAGAACATACTGGATGCAAAAAGGGAGCAAAAGGGTGCAAGGAGTTACTGGTTCTTGACTCTTTTGTGGCTAGGCATACAAGTGCTAAGTAGAGAAATCTGTCTGTGGCCTGGATAGATGATTATATATTTTAACTCTGTCCTACACAGTTGGCTGCTACATATCCTCCAGTTGTCTAAGGTGAATCCAGTGATTGTCAAATTTTTGAAGTTAGTCATGGGTGATTGGAGTGTGAGGCTGTATATTGGAAGAGGGAGTGATGTATTCCAGACAGGTCTAATTCAGATTTCTAGAGGAATTTTCCAGTTTAATAGTCTGAGTCCCCCGTAGTTTTTCCTGGCTTTAAATCCTCTCAGTCTTATGTTAGGGGAATCCTCATATGGCTATAAATTTGAAATAGCAAGAGAGTTGAATGTATCACACAGTTTTTATATGGATGTCCTGAAGTTGTATGCCAAGTCTCCAGCACATTTGCAGAGTATGCTTCAGCTGGTTACTACTTTCAATCAGAGCATCCTTATGTACTTCATACAGAAATGCATAAAGATAGCTAAGGGATAATAATTTCCATTCAGACAAAAAATGGAGATACATTTTAAAACTACATGCCTCAATTATTCAAATATCCAATCTCTCACAGGAGGTGGCTATAAAGAACTGTTTGATGTGACTGACAAGGCCAGAGGCTGATGAATTTGGATATTTATATATAAAATCCATATGAATTCTACTATAAATATGTATTTTTTCCAATTTTCTTCTATCTATCACTCTCAATTTTTGCATGTTCTCATCTCAAAAGTCAAGGCTCTATTCAAACGATATATATATAATATATATAATATGTCTAATTGTTATTAATGTGGTTCTAGGTGATGCTACTGGACAGATCAAACAGAAGCAACAGAGTGAACATGAGGACTTGGTTCAAAAATCGATGGGTGACTTTGGGCCATGGCAGGTGTGGATCTGCCTGTTTCTTTCTATAGTCAAAATTCCAGTCGCTTGGAGTCAACTTGGCATAGTATTTCTGGCGGCGCCAATGCATTTCCAATGCGCAACTAATAGTAATGCAACCGAGTACGATACCAATGATGAAACATGGAACGAAGCATGCTACATGTCAAAACAACAGCCTTGCACAAGGTGGCTGTATGATCGGTCTGTATTCCGAGAGACCATCATATCTGAGGTAGGATCCACATGATCATTTATTCATTTTAAAACTCACATAAAATAAATTAAAACAATTAAGTTTGAGTGATGAGAAGAACTGGCGACGGGAATAATGCCAGAACCAATCATGGTGATCTGGAAAGCTGTTAATAAGTTTAAACATAAATAATTGTAAAAAAAAACTTTGCTGGTTAAACTTTCTTGGCCAAGTGGTTTTCGAAAACCGGTGATGAATGAATGAGTCAGTGAGTGATTTTTTGTATTTATTATTATCCTCCCATTGTTAATAATGATGTATACTAGTATATATTATTGTATAATTATATAACAATGGGAGGCATACAATACATTGCGAAAGACAATGTTTGGTAGGCCTAAATAGCAGGTAAGTTGTCGAATAGCATACACGGTGCAAGTTTTTAAACGAAAATAAATGCCAGTGAGTTTTATAAATAAAAATGTGTAAGTAAATAACTTTATTTAAAAGATTATATAATTTCAAGTGAAATTCAAAATAGATAGTGAAGTAAAAATTACCTACTGTTAATTACTGATCAAGTTCAAATTGCAAAGCAGGTATGAAATAAATTTTAAAACCAGAAACTGAGTAAAATACCAGTAAGCTAGGTACCTAGAATGTATCTAGAATGTTGTTTATATCAACCACATCCACAACAAATAACATCAAGACTATTCCTCAATGGTTCTTGAATTTACTCAAGGGAAGTGCAAGAATTATTCCAATTGAAGAAGACTAACTACTGTATGTTCCAATAGGTAACATCTGGCCCGATAATTCCTTCGCTTGCTCTTCTTGATTTGGTTTGTCTGACAGTGAGAGTGACTCAAATATTTAAAATAATTTTAGCAGAGTTCACACTGGACTTTAAGATTTTTCAAAGAAATTTCCTTGTAATATGAATATTAATTTATTTCATTTATTGCTTTGCACTTTCAGTGGAATCTAGTCTGCGATCGAAAGCAACTAGCAAATGTAGCTCAGATGATACTCATGATTGGGATTCTAGTGGGGAATCTCTCATTCAGTATAGCAGCTGACAGGTAAACACTTTAATACAGATATTCTTATATTACAGTATTATAAATTGGATTTGGAATAGAATTATATAGTGTGTTAACATTCACTGCGGCGGGAGTCACCTGTGACGCCCGCATGTCTCACCACTGGTGCGGCAGTGTAAAGCCGCTACCTCCAGATTTTGCGGAAGCGACCATTTAGACACCACTCGGTATTTTCACATGCTGATTTCACTTCATGGAATGGTTTTTGAATACGGACTCATATTTGTTTGCTGGAGTCATCGGTGACTCCCGCCGCAGGTGACTAATCATTTTCATTATATGCTGCAGGAGTCACTGGTGACTCCCGTAACAATAAGATGCGGTACAGTCGTTGTTCAGTGTTGTTTAAACCTCATAAAATATGCTTTTAGTTTAGTTAAAACTTCACTTTTTCTTAATTTTTTCAATTCCAATGACAGGAAGTTCAGCAGATAAGGCATTCTACATGCTGGAACTCTTATAATTGAGAGTTGGAACTGTCATAATTTTTATTGTATAAAAATAATTACATCCATTCTTTTATTGTTTCTCAGACACCTAGTTCTATGACAGATGAAATTACCGTATATAATTCATTTTAGGGGTGATTCATTATATAGACTATTATT